>CM053038.1:143251358-144451358 GCA_028564925.1 Lithobates sylvaticus | reverse complement strand
ATGGAAGTGATGTTCTCACTATGGAGCATACACTTCATTCAAAGTCCCAATCTCTCTCTTTCTTTTAACCCAGTTCACCATATACTTACTCACCTGCCCATGCAATATGTTGGAAGGACCATCCAGACATTTTGCCAGAGGTTCAATAAACATAGATTTAACATCAAGAACGCTGTCCCGAAACACAGTGTCTTCTGCCACTTCTCTACACATCATGACAGAAACCCAGATCTTACAATTGGTTCCATTATTGAACAGATTCCAGAATCCATTAACTATAACCAATTTACGAGACTATGCCAAAGAGAATCCTATTGGATCCACCAGCTCAATACCCTCACTCCACATGGACTCAACAAAATGATTGAATCATGCTAAGAACTTATGCTCTGGTCCTTGTCCCTTCCCTTTTTTTTTTTTTTAAGCTCTTGTTTCGCCATCCTTTTTTTTTTCTCTTCATCCATTTTTGCTCAATCCCCATCTCATCATTCTTTCCCACTGATGGGGTATACAGAAGTGTAAGTATAGTCACATGCTATGGGCGAGCGCATCTGCGCACATACACATGAGAATCCAGAGAGACCTGCCTGCCACAAATATCCTGTTTCTATTCCCTTCAGTGAGGCATTAACCGCAGTCTCCAATAGTTTAATCAATTCATTTTATATATATATATATATATATATATATATGCACTGTATTATATATACACAGTGAGTACACCCCTCACATTTTTGTAAATATTTTATTATATCTTTTCATGTGACAACACTGAAGAAATTACAATTTGCTACAATGTAAAGTATTGAGTGTACAGCTTGTATGACAGTGTAAATTTGCTGTCCCCTTAAAATAACTCAACTCACAGCCATTAATGTCTAAACCGCTGGCAACAAATGGGAGTACACTCCTAAAGTGAAAATGTCCAAATTGGGCCTAAAGTGTCAATATTTTGTGTGGCTACCATTATTTTCCAGCACTGTCTTAACCCTCTTGGGGTGAGCTTGCCACTGAAGTCCTTTTCCACTCCTCCATGACAACATCACAGAGCTGGAATAGAAGTTTGAGAGTCTGGTCCGGTCCCCAACCAGATTGTACAAAAAAAGTGGGAGCATGTGGACTATCTCGGTACTGGTAAGATGTGTAGACAAACAAATCTATGTACAACAATCATAAAAAAATATAACAGAAGTTTGTTCATACAAAAACAACAACATTAATATCTAAAATTACAGATGGTATAGCATTTCAACTAGTTTCGCTGTAGACAGCTTCGTCAGGAAATACAGTACATACATCTGAAAAGATATAAATATTACATGACAAAAACAACTTTTTATGTTTAGAAAAAGATCAAGGGAGGGGAGGGGGAAAAGGAGATTAGGCAAGAAAAAGGATGAGGAATGAAGAGGTATGAAAGACACTAAAGTGAATGTGAATAGAAAACAAGAACCAAAAATTTCTAAATAGTAACAGTAAACTAAGGAACAATTGAAACAGAAGTGATAAGTATAAATAGAGGACAAAAAGCCATATGTGACTGTGATGCCAAACAAACTCCCCCAAACCGTAAATAGATACCAGCTGTGTAGAAACTGAATAGTGATTGTAAGCGTGAAAGTGCACATGAAATGACACAAGATACAAACATAGTGAGCTGAGTGAGGACCTTCCCAACATGCGTTAACATGAAAACAGAGATACCCACCTAGCAGAATATAAATATTACATACAGGACTCGGCAGGAGGAAGGCACTGTTGTTATAGTACCACATTACCGGTAATAGACCGCGTGGTCTATATCTCGCGGTCGACAAACAGCGCAAATGCGCAACCCCAGTACAATGGTATCAATAAGGGGTATACCTAAAATAATAGGACATAAAGGACTATATGAATATATGTCCTATGGTATATTTGTAGAAAAGGTTATATGACAGCCATCTCAAAAGGTGGCGGAAATTGATATGGGCTTACCGTCCACAACAGAGAATCCCGAGACTCCTCTGGGTCGCCACCAGCCTCCTGAACAGCGGGATATGCCCGTTTTTATGTGCGCCTCCCAACCCTGTGACTTAAATTGGCACCAAAACGCCGGTATCCACGTCACAGGGTCAAGGGTTCCGCAGTGCGCACACGTGCGCCGCCGGGCCGCACATGCATATGCGCACGAGTGTGCGCAACGCCGACGCCCGTGCGCATGCGCACACGCTCCATAGCCACTGAGATCCAAGCTGGAACGTGTGCAAGGGGAGGAGGGGAGCCCCGCCCCTAAGGGATTATATTCCCCTTACCCCCCAGGGAACCAACCAGTCGCCGCATGAAGGTGAATACCAGAATAGGGGAAAGAAGCCCACCGCAAAAAAATATATAATATAAAGCAATAACAAAGTACATATGTGTGTTATAAAGAATATATTGAGTATTACATGACAAATATTGATAAATCAAAATAATATATGCATAATATAGTATAGAGGATATATATAATATATTCCTCAACAACAGGTCACAGAGCTGGTAGATGTTAGAGACCTTGCGCTCTTCCACCTTCCGTTTGAGGATGCCCCACAGATGCTCAATAGGGTTTAGGTCTGGAGACATGCTTGGCCAGTCCATCACCTCTACCCTCAGCTTTTTTAGCAAGGCAGTGGTCGTTCTGGAGGTGTCATTATGTTGGAATACTGCCCTGCAAAAGGAGGGGATCATGCTTTGCTTCAGTATGTCACAGTACATGTTGGCATTAATGGTTTCCTCAATGAACTGTAGCTTGCCAGTGCCGGCAGCACTCATTCAGCCCCAGACCAAGACACTCCCACCACCATGCTTGACTGTAGACAAGACACACTTGTCTTTGTACTCCTCCCCTGGTTGCCGCCACACACGCTTGACACCATCTGAACCAAATAAGTGTATCTTGGTCTCATCAGACCACAGGACATGGTTCCAGTAATCAATGTCCTTATTCTGCTTGTCTTCAGCTTACTGTTTGTGGGCTTTCTTGTGCATCATCTTTAGAAGAGGCTTCCTTCTTGGAGGACAGCCATGCAGACCAATTTGATGCAGTGTACGGCGTATGGTTTGAGCACCGACAGGCTAATCCCCTTACCTTCAACCTCTGCATTAATGCTGGCAGCACTCATACGTCTATTTCACAAAGAGAACCTCTGGATATGATGCTGAGCACGTGCTATCAACCCCTTTGGTCGACCACGGCGAGGCCTGTTCTGAGTGAAACCTGTCCTGTCAAACCGCTGTATCTTTTTATAGCCTAGGCCATCTTTATGTAGAGCAACAATTCTTTTTTTCAGATCCTCAGAGAGTTCTGTGCCATGTTGAACTTCCAGTGACCAGTATAAGAGAGTGAGAGCGATAACACCAAATTTAACACACCTGAGACTTTATAACATTAACGAGTCACATGACATTGGGGAGGAAAAATGGCTAATGGGGCACAATTTGGATATTTTCACTTAGGATGTACTGACTTTTGTTGCCAGCGGTTTAGACATTAATAGCTGTGTGTTGAGTTATTTTGAGGGGACAGCAAAGTTACACGGTTATACAAGCTGTACACTCACTACTTTACATTGTAGAAAAGTGCAATTTTTCAGTGTTGTCACATGAAAAGATATAATAAAATATTTACAAAAATGTGAGAGGTGTACTCACTTTTGTGAGATAATGTGTATGTATATATATATATATATATATATATATATATATATTTTTTTTTTTTTAACACTAATGGACATGGGGATACATGCTGTAAAACCATTCCATTCCGGCTAGGTGTACATCAGACCTTTCCCGTCAAGTTAGACCCTCCCCCTGAAGAAAATCCTGTGGGGTCTGCACCTGGGGAGCAACAGGTGGACAGTCACAAGTTTTTTTTTTTAAATCTTTTATTTATTTCATAAGGCAAAAAAGAATAACAAAGACACATCTTTTCCAGATATTTGATAATATATAAAATAATCTCAACAGTTCAAATATATCAGGCTTATATTGCTCATCTCAATCATATAATTATATAATTATATATATAATATACATTTAACATAATAAGCGTCTCCACCACTTCCACCAATCAACTGACCCTTTTTACACTATTTCTCCATACCTAGGTGTCTATTCCTACAAATTATCCCCTGTTGCCGTATATATCCCAATATTACTTGCCTCAAATTTTCCCCCGTTTAATAAACCCAAAAACAAAACCCGTCTCCATATAATACCTATATAAAGATAACAAAAAAAAGGAGAGGGAAGGGGTGGGGGGGACTTGGTGGTGGTGAACGGGCCCTCATCAAAGTATTACTCAATCTCAAGAGTTCCCTTAATCTCCCCAGTCGTTCTTCTAGATAGTCCCCTTTAAATTACCTTTCTTTAGTCTACCATATCGCTTTCAAACGGGGTTCGTCCCTCATTGGAGAAAATATATGTATTCCAGGATGTCCAAGTCTTAATATATTGTTCCTTTTGATGGCGTTTTGTGAGGATTAAATCCTCCATTTTCTTAATTTCCTCTACTTTTTTGAGCCACATGCCAATTGATGGCACTCGTGTAGATTTCCAACATAGAGGAATACATGCCTTAGCAGCATTGAAGAGATGACAGAGGACTGATTTTTTATAAGTTCCGCTTGGTATATTAGATGCATGGAGCAGAAAAAGAGCTGGATCATTTGGAATTACGCATTCCGTAAAATTTTGGGCTATTTGTCGAATCGTCTTCCAGAAATATTCTAATTTTGGGCATGACCAGAATACATGCAAGATTGTTCCCCTATCCTCTTGACATCTCCAACACTGATCCGAAAGAGAGGGATATATCCTTTGCAGTTTTACCGGGGTTTGATACCACCTGGTAACCACTTTAAAATTTGTGTCTTGGACCTTGGTACTTATAGAGGATCCATGTATAAGACTAATAATATTTTGCCGTTGGCGTACTGTAAACTTACATCCAATATCTATATCCCATGCCCTAAGGCATGGCAGCTGATAATTGTCTGATGGCATAATCAATAGCTGGTATACAGCCGATAAGCCCCCCCTCTGTACAGTAAGTCTCATACCTAGTAAAATTAAAATTTTGACAGTTACTATCCGGGGAAGGCAGAGACCTTAAGAAATGGGTCAACTGAAAGGCTCTCCAATGATCTAGTCCATAGATACCCATTTTATCCATAAATTCTAACATGGACGGCCACTTATTATTAACCAAAAAATGAGATACCTGAAAGTGACCATGTTGCCTTATTGAGCGGAGAGCTGGATCTTGGATTCCTGGAGGGAACGTTGGGTTCCCCAGGATCGGATACAATAAAGAGTAAGTTGGCGTAAGAGAATATTTTGTAAAGAGTGACCTAGATATCTGCACAGTCAACCCCACCAACGGAATGTTTTTTATATCATTTAACATTAGTGAGTGGCACCATGGTGCCCTGGTGAGTAAAATGCTACTCTGAGCTTGTTTCAATCTTGGCCATAATTTAGTTTTTTAATGCCGATTCCAATCAATTAGCCTCGTTAAATGTATCACTTGGTATCTCCGTATATCAGGTACCACCAAGCCACCATAAATTTTAGGATGTGAAAGTTGTTGTCGTTTATGGGCCCAGATAAATTCAGAGAACATTGTTACCACCTGATCAAGATATTTAGAGGGAATGTGAATTGGTAAAGCCTGAAGAAGATACAAGAATTTGGGAAGGATGTACATGTACATTAACCGCTTCCCGACCGCCTCATGTAGATACAAGTCTACAGAATGGCACGGGCAGGCAAAACCACGTACCTGTATGTGGCCCTTTAAATGCCTGCCAGCGGCGCTCTCGCGACCCGGTCGGGAGCTCCGTGACCCCGGCCGCGGGACCAGCGGACCCGATCGCCGTTGGTGTCCCGCGATCGGGTTACGGAGCTGAAGAACGGGGAGAGGTTTGTGTAAACAAACCTCTCCCCGCGCTTCCTACTCTGCCTGTCATTGATTGGCTGTTCCCGGTCATCGGGAAAGCCGATCAATGACCTCAGACGTCAGCCCCGCCCCTAATGTAAAAAAACACATGTCACAGCCCATAACCCCTCCCCTCCGCCTAGTGGTTAACTCTTTCACTACTGTCATTTATACAGGAATCAATGCATTTAAATAGCATTGATTGCTGTATAAATGACAATGGTCCCAAAAATGTGTCAAAAATGTCCGATGTGTCCGCCATAATGTCGCAGTCACAATAAAAATCGCTGATCGCCGCCATTACTAGTAAAAAAAATTAATATAAATGCTATAAAACTATCCCCTATTTTGTAAACGCTATAACTTTTGCGCAAACCAATCAATAATCGCTAATTGCGATTTTTTTTTTACCAAAAATATGTAGAAGAATACGTATCGGCCTAAACTGAGGAAAAAAAATGTTTTTTTATATATTTTTTTGGGATATTTATTATAGCAAAAAGCAAAAAATATTGCATTTTTTTCAAAATTGTCTCGCTATTTTTGTTTATAGCGCAAAAAATAAAAAACGCAGGGGCGATCAAATACCACCAAAAGAAAGCTCTATTTGTGGGGAAAAAAGGACGCCAATTTTGTTGCCAAAATACTGGCCAATCGCACCACCGCGCAATTGTCAGTTAAAGCGACGCAGTGCCGAATCGCAAAAAGGGGCCTGGCCCTTTGGCTGCCAATTGGTCCGGGGATGAAGTGGTTAATGTTGTTGCACCTCCCAAACCACAAGTGTAATCCTACTTGCCATTTGTTAAGTAATTTCCTTGTATCTTTTAACAGAGGTGGGAAATTTTAAATCAAATATTTGAGACATTTTGAGAGGGATATATGTCCCCAAATATCTCAGAGCAGTTGTTGTCTACTTAAATTTAAAGCTACTCTGAAATTTTACAAACTCAGGTTTTCCTATCCCTGCTCCCATCACCTCCGATTTATTGAAATTGATCTTTAAATTTGACAAGGTACCTTATTTATTAAATTCGCAGAGAAGTATCGGTAGGGAGATTATGCGATTCGTGAGTGAGAACAGCATGTCGTCTGCATATGCTGATACCGTCTGTTGGGTGTCCCCTATCGTCTTTGGTAATTTTAGTGACAGTATAGCGAAATACTGAGAGAGGTGTCTAGTACAGCGGTTCCGGGGAGGTCTGGGAACCGGCCTCTGTATATAATATTATGTATGGTTTCTAGGGAAGATGCGATGGCCCCTTCCGTGGTGGTGCAAGCATTAGCCGAGACCGGGCACAACCAATCGTGTATGTGCACCAACTGGTATGCCAAATAATATAAGAATAAATTAGGGAATGCCAAGCCCGCCAAGTGCGCAGGCAGTCTCAGCGTCTCGAGTGCCACTTTCGGGGATCCGCCCTTCCACAGAAAATAAGTACATATTGTGTCTATTTTCTTAAAGGTATGTTTAGGTATTCTGCATAGAGAGTTAGCAAGGATATAGAGAAATCTTGGTAAGTATATCATTTTAAGAACATTAGCCCTTCCCATGAGGTCTAGGGGCAGGTCCATCCACTGCTTGGTCTGCTTCTGTAGGCGGTCCAAAAGTGGATCTAGATTATTAGTAACATATTTATTGAGAGGGGTCTGTACTAGTACTCCAAGGTACCTAAAAGAGGATACCACTTGAAGTTTGGATGCAGGGTGTATCTGGGACGGGCCCACCTCATCCAAAAGAAAGAGACTGGACTTTTCCCAGTTCACCCGGAACCCTGAATAGTCACCAAATGAGGTGACCTCCTCCAACAATGCACGCAGGGACTCGCCGGTGTCAGCCAGGTACACCAGCGTGTCATCTGCATACAGTGAGATACGCTCTTCTATAGTGGCGATTGGAAGACCTTTAATCTGAGGGGAGGAACAGATGCGAGCAGCAAGCGGTTCCATGGCTAGGGCAAACAAGAAGGGTGACAGTGAGCACCCCTGTCTTGTGCCCCTGGTAATTGGAAAGGCCTCTGTGACTGTGGAATTGACCCTGATTTTGGCTACTGGAAGGGTGTAAAGGAGTTTTACTCACGCTATAACGCGAGGGCCAAAACCATATAGTTGTAGTACCCGAAAAAGATATGGCCATTCCACACTGTCAAATGCCTTACAGGTGTCCAATGACACAATAGCACGGTTAGGAGAACAATCATGTGGATATTGCAAATTGTGGAACAGCCTGCGTATGTTCATTCTAGTGGATCTTCCCGGAATAAAACCTCCCTGGTCACTATTGACCAGAGACGTAACTACCTTGTTCAGCCGATTGGCCAGTATTTTGGCAAGAATCTTAACGTCCACGTTAATGAGCGATATTGGGCGATAAGATTCACATTTAAGTGGGTCCTTATGGGGTTTCAGAAGAAGTACAATCAGAGCCTTCCTCATAGTTGGAGGAAGGGCTCCAGCAGCTAGTGCTTTGTTATAGGTCCTCAGTAGAAAAGGGGACACAAGGTCTCGAAATTGCGAGTACCATTCAGTCGGGAAGCCATATAGGCCTGGTGTTTTATGGGTTGGCATCTGGGAAATAGGTTCTTCCAACGAATCTCGCCCCTCGTCTGATAAAGAGGGGAGAGATATGTCAGTCAAATAGTCATTCAATTGGGATTCGTCATAGTCAACCCTGGAAGTATACAAGTCCTTATAAAAGCATAAGAAGGAGTCCAATATATCCTCCCTGTTATCGCTTACATTTCCCTGGGCCGTGAGTATACGGGGAATAGAGATAGGAGAATAGTCAGGTCTGGTCAGGTACACCAAGAGACGACCGGCTTTGTTACCATGTTCAAAAGACTTTTGAGTAGCGTGCAGCATGCGCTTCTGTGTGAGGTCTAGCAGATGGAGTTCATACTCCCTGCGACTCTGTAGCCAAGCCTCTCTTGTGTCAGAGGCCGGGCTAGAGACATAGGCGGATTCTGCACGAATCATGGTGTACCCCTGTAATATCCATGAAGGTGACTCTCATGGTTGTTTTAAATGCTTCCCATTCAGATACAGGGTCTACCTTGTCTAAGTTGTCTTTCCAGTAGTTGATGATGCCCTTCCTGCATTCTCCCTGTACCACCTCATCCTCCAGCCAGTAAGAATTCAGGCGCCAGATAGCGGTTCCCTAACCTGGGAGGAGGAGGAGGTCCAAAGAGAGGGGGGCATGGTCTGAAACCCCTCTGGGCAAATATGAGACTGCTGAAACTGCTGGGAGGGTGTCTGCTGGGGCAAACGCCATATCTAGCCTAGACATGGTTTGGAATGAGTCTGAGTGACAGGAAAAGTGGTGTGTATCCAGATGTTTCCAGCGCCATATCTCTGTAAGGTCATGACTTGTGCCCAGTCCACAAAGGACGGAAAAGGCCTACCGCCTCCTCCCAAGCGGTCTAGTGCAGGGTCTAAGACAGCATTAAAGTCCCCCACATACAGTAGCGGGTCTGGGGGTCTGTTCAGTAGCTGAAGAGACAACCTAGAGAGTACCTCTACTGAAAAAGGGGGGGGGATATACACATTCACTAACGTAAAAGTCACCTTAGCTATTTGCAGAGTGCGCACAATAAATCGCCCGTCCAGGTCTGTTTTAACCTTTTAAAATACACACACAATGTTAATAATTATGTGAAATGGGTGCGCTCTCAATCAACCTTAAAAATCGTGTAGATCTGATTAAAAATTGCTTGTGCAATGATACTATTCAAGTGATGTGTAAAACCTCCTTAAAATCCGTGCACTGAGTGTGTATACATAAATAAATAAATACATAAAACCATATGTAAATATATAAATAAGTGGATCCTTTTCCTTTTTGTGGTACCAGTGATTAAGTGATATTTGTGCGATAGTGCTGTGAATAAAAGACAGTTTAAGAATGAGGTAAAACCACGTTTACATTCCAACCCTTAAAAAATCCATGCGTTTAAAACTGAAAAAAAACGCATTGAAAAATCCATGCGTTTAAAACTGAAAAAAACGCATTTAATTGTGCGATTTATTTGTGGAAAAACGCATATTGGGTTATGCGATTAAATTGGGAGAAACACCATAGGTGTTTTTAGAATCCTTTAGGAGTCCATGCATCTAATTGATGTCTCCTTAGGTGTTTAATTTGCGGTTGCTTAGACAGGTGTTGTTCCTGATTAGTTAGTGCTGAGATGTTTTACTAACTAATTGCCCTTTGGTGTTGAGCACAGGTTAAAACTTGAAGGATAAAAGGTGTACACCACAAATGAGAAAGATAAGCACCATTTAGTAAATGTATATTTTTGAGCAGGTATACACATAATACTTTTACTTATCTTTAGTTGTGGTGTCCTCTTTCCTGCTGGTCACGTCCTTACTATCTCTTCCGTGTTTGCATGAGGATAGAAGACAGATAAAAAACCATTGCGCAATATAGTTATACTTTGAATGGTGTGCATGTGTTGTGGCTGAAGCCCATCTACTTACACAGCACCCTACGAACGAAAAAATAAAAATGGAAAAAATGAAAAAGTGAAAAGGTTAAAAATACAGAATAAGAATAAAAAATAAAAAATATTTGTATAAATAAAAATAAATAGATATAAAAATGATAATGGAAATGAATGTATAGAGATGAGTATTATTAGCATCTAAAAATAAATACGCTGCAAGACTTTTAAAAATAGAGGCATGAGTGAATATATCAAAAGCGGCGTTTGACATATGGTTCCTTATTTATGTAGGAGAATGGTTGGTTTCTTATTTGAGCATTGCTGCTTGCATGTGTGAGCATCACTTCTTTAGGAATGTTAACTTGGCAAATTAGTGTGCACACCATCCACAGCACCCAAGCGCAGGTGGTGTTCAATAGGATGATGAGCACACAAAAGTTGCTATGGCAACCACCAAGCTAAATGTTGCCTATAAAAAGGTCTCAGCTGCCTAAAAGCCCCATAATCCCTTGATAAAGACACGTGGGCGTGTCGCAACGCGTCGGGAGGAGGAGCTAAGCAACACTACTGAGACAAGCAGGGCAGGGAGCCCAAACAGTGCCTGACATATTTCTAACCACCGCGCTTCGTTCGTAGGGTGCTGTGTAAGTAGATGGGCTTCAGCCACAACACATGCACACCATTCAAAGTATAACTATATTGCGCAATGGTTTTTTATCTGTCTTCTATCCTCATGCAAACACGGAAGAGATAGTAAGGACGTGACCAGCAGGAAAGAGGACACCACAACTAAAGATAAGTAAAAGTATTATGTGTATACCTGCTCAAAAATATACATTTACTAAATGGTGCTTATCTTTCTCATTTGTGGTGTACACCTTTTATCCTTCAAGTTTTAACCTGTGCTCAACACCAAAGGGCAATTAGTTAGTAAAACATCTCAGCACTAACTAATCAGGAACAACACCTGTCTAAGCAACCGCAAATTAAACACCTAAGGAGACATCAATTAGATGCATGGACTCCTAAAGGATTCTAAAAACACCTATGGCGTTTCTCCCAATTTAATCGCATAACCCAATATGCGTTTTTCCACAAATAAATCGCACAATTAAATGCGTTTTTTTCAGTTTTAAACGCATGGATTTTTTAATGCGTTTTTTTTCAGTTTTAAACGCATGGATTTTTTAAGGGTTGGAATGTAAACGTGGTTTTACCTCATTCTTAAACTGTCTTTTATTCACAGCACTATCGCACAAATATCACTTAATCACTGGTACCACAAAAAGGAAAAGGATCCACTTATTTATATATTTACATATGGTTTTATGTATTTATTTATTTATTTATGTATACACACTCAGTGCACGGATTTTAAGGAGGTTTTACACATCACTTGAATAGTATCATTGCACAAGCAATTTTTAATCAGATCTACACGATTTTTAAGGTTGATTGAGAGCGCACCCATTTCACATAATTATTAACATTGTGTGTGTATTTTAAAAACCATTTCTTCTACGTGTGAGAACACTAATATATGGGTTGCAGCATCATCATTTGGCTATCTTAAAAATATTGTTGCCGTTCTGTCTTTGAATACCCATTCTAGCGCTTAAGTACACATACCTAACACTCCACTTTTCACATCTTACTCACTTTGAGCAGCTTAAATGGAGATATTCAAATTTTTAGAGAACCGCAAAGTAGATTTAGAGGAGGTTTTTTCCACCTCAAATACCAACACTGACACAGGTGATCTTGACACTAACTTCAGAAAATTTGGTCACTTGATGGAGAAAAAAGTCAGTTTATGGTGGGATATTGCTTCTCATGAGCAATACCTAAAAGAAAATATTGTACCAAGGAGACTAAGGTGGGATGTACCCATCAATGATGGTCTATTGGATCCTGAATCTGTTGATGAATGGTACAAATTTTTTAATGGAAAAGGTCTGGAGGTACTAAAATTTATAATACAGAGAAAACAAAGAAAGGTCGCAAAGATAAATGAGCAGATTGAGGAAAGCAAAATAATTTTGGAAACCTATAAGGAATCAACTTCATTTGCTTCTCTAACTAAACAACTGAACAGAGTGTTGGAACAGAAGGATATTGAAATAAAACAAAGAAAAAAACGGAAATACATGAGGGACACTAATGATTACAGATTACAACAGGCTTATAAATGGCAATTAAATTTAAAGGATGGACAAACAGGATCCACTACCTCATCACCGTTGAGAGAAGTAAGGATTAAATCACCAAATAGGGAATACACATATAGATCACCTGATAGACAAATGAGGCAAAATGAAAATGAGAATGGATACCAAAGAGCATCAAGGGATGAGTATAACGGCCCAAAGACCCCAAAACCATGGTGGAAAAAGAGTAATAATCCCAAACCATGGACAAAATCTCCAAGAAACGCACCATGGAAAAATGGGGGGAATAAGAACCATAAGCCCCATAACCAAGCATACAACCAACATAGGAACAACGAAAACCGAGGATATGATGATAGAGGACATCAGAACCATGGAAACCATGACAAAAGAGATACAAGGGACCATAACCAATACCAACAACATACACAACCTCAATACCATGACCGACAACATAGGGACTACAGAAGTAGCCCTGATTACACGAGAAACAGGTATGAGGCACTAAGGGATGAGGAAAATGAGGCATGTACATCCTCGTCTTTTTTAGATCAGCGCAGGAGGGACAGAACCCCTCCCCGCACAGAGACACCACGGAGCCAAAAAAGTCCAAATTCAAAAGAGGAAACAGGGGAGGACGGAAGGTCCAAGCGAAAAAGAGAACGATAGGAGAAGGTATATACAATCTAAGTGGCAAAGAATTAACCAAAACTGAACTAAGGACCCTGGACAAAGGACTGAAATTTGCACCAAAGAGGAGTCTAAACAAGTTTGACACGTATGTTGACATACAAAAATATACTAGAAAGCTAAATATAAAAAAATACATGTTGAATAAATCTGTGGCCACCACAAGGGATTCACAGGAAATCCCAGGCAGGGTGGAACACACTACTCTAAGAAATCGATCCCTGTTTAACCCCCAGGTGTCAAACAATGAACACATACATGTTTTTAACAAGATGGTCATACAAGACATTGAAAAACTAAGAATAAAACGAGCACAAAACTCTCAGGATATCACAAAAGGAATAAAAGAACTGGAAGCAAGAAAGGAAGTAGTAATACGACCAGCGGACAAAGGAGGTGCTATAGTTGTTTTATCAAAAGAAAATTACAACAGTGAGCTCATAGGCCAACTAAATGACACCAATACTTATATCAAACTTAAAGGGAATCCAACTAGAGAATACAAGGAAGAACTAAGAGAACTGGTAGAAAAAGGCAAAATGAAAAACATTTTAAACAAAAAGGAGGAAAGGTACCTCCTGCCGGATGTTTGTAGGGTCCCAGTGATTTACACTGTCCCTAAAATCCACAAAAATTCATCAATGCCACCCGGGAGACCTATAATTAGTGGTATTCAATCCATAAACTCAAGGATTGGTGAATATGTTGACAAATTTATTCAGCCACTGGTATCCAAAACCAAATCTTTTTTAAGGGACACCAAGCACCTAATACAAATTCTGGAGAAAGTACCACTAGTACAGCATGAACAATACTTAATAGCCACGGCCGATGTGTCATCACTGTACACAATCATTGACCACGGCGACGCAATAAATGCCACAAGATGGGCTCTAGATAAATGGACGACCATACCTTCTAAACAAAAAAGATTTATCTTAAGATGCCTAGCCTACGGGATACAACACAATTATTTTTGGCATAATAAAGAATTTTATAGACAGCTAAACGGGATTGGAATGGGGGCTAAATATGCCCCAAGCGTCGCAAATATTTTCATGGCCAATTGGGAAGAAGAAGCGCTGTATCAGCACTACCCAGTGGAGCTAACTTTATATAAAAGATTCATAGATGACTGCATTATAATATGGAATGGGGACAAAACCAGCTTGGAAAATTTCCTTACAACATTAAACAACAACCATAAAAACATCCGGTTGACTTTCGAGATCAGTGACAAAAATATAACATTTTTGGACCTCGATATTACAATAGAGAAGGGTGCATTTCATACCAAAACTTACTTCAAGACTGTAGACAGGAACAGCTATATCCCCACGGATAGCTGTCACTACAGTCCGTGGTTAATAAACATACCGAAGGGGCAGCTCATAAGATTAAGGAGAAATTGTAGCAATGACCAAGGGTACCTTGAACAAGCAACAGAAATTGGTGAAAAATTCGTGCAGAAGGGTTATAATGAGAATTTTATCAAAGAAAAAATAAAGAAGAAGACAAGGGGTGACTAGGTCAGGTAACGCAGGTGCTGAATCTGCGTGTAGTAGACCTATGACCCACAAGAAATGGGGAAAGGGGGAATTGGACTATATCGGTACTATTAAGTAATATAAAACAGGGACTGGAGTATGAAATTTATAGAAAAAGCAATAAATTTTAATAGACAACACACATTACATGATCGACACTAAAACAGTATTA
This sequence comes from Lithobates sylvaticus, assembly GCA_028564925.1. Taxonomy (NCBI): domain Eukaryota; kingdom Metazoa; phylum Chordata; class Amphibia; order Anura; family Ranidae; genus Lithobates; species Lithobates sylvaticus. Next base: position 144,436,380 of record CM053038.1, on the reverse strand, counting down.
GATTGCATAAAAACAAACAAGCACATTAATCCCTCCTGTACATTTATCAAACTTGACTAAAGAATGCAGGCCTGGGCCCGTAAGCTTGACGTCTGTTTGAGCGTAGGGAGGAGATGTCTCGACCGGTTTCGCAGCATAGGCTGCTTCTTCAGGAGATAGCTCTAAAATAGATATCATTGTTCAACATGTGATATATAACAGCATTGGTACATGGAGATTACAATATGAAGAAAGAGGATGCGTCCACTCACCAGTGCATATGGAGAGGAGTGTCCAACGAGCCCAGAAATGCCTTACCAGGCTCGCTCTCTCCGTGACTGTCTAACTAGTAGTCATTATGTATCTGCCAAATCCCCCAAAAGCAAACCGTTTGGCACTTTCAAATGTGGCCAATGCCCCCGTTGCCCTTGGGTTAGTGAAGCAAAACGTTTTGCACTGCCCAATGGGGAAATTTTCATTCCTCGTTGCCACGCGGATTGCGGCACCAGAGGAGTGATTTACCTCATGCAGTGTCAGTGCAATTCGTTCTATGTGGGAAAAACCATCAGAGAATTTAGGCAGAGGATTGGGGATCACCTCTACTACTCTGGAAGTGGTAAATTGACCACAATTGGACGGCATATCGGTCTCTACCACCGCTATGACACGTCAGTGGTGCACTTCCGGGTATTGGAGGTGATACCCCAAGATCCTAGAGGAGGCGATTGGGATCGCCTCATTTTACAAAGGGAAACCCTATGGATTGAAAAACTTAACGCTACCCATCCCCCCCGGCTTGAATGAGACGATATCTTATAAGCCCTTTTTATAGAGTCGGGCTATACCAAACCTGACCCTACAACTCTGGTTCTGCTGGCACTTGTTATGCCATCTAGCACCCTTGTCATTCCCAACGCCCCCTTTTTTGACACAGTGATTTTTGTCTGCCCTCTATGTTACAAGAAGGTTACCTGACCTAGTCACCCCTTGTCTTCTTCAAACATGATGGATGATGGTACTTATCTAAATTAACTATATCTTTATTAATCTAGACTATACTCACACCACTGAAAGAAAAAATAAAAGAAGTACAAGAAATGCCAAGAGACTCACTCATTAAGGATAAGGACAAAAAAACTGAAAATCATGCAGAAGTACCATTGATTTTGAACTTCAACGTACAGCATAAGAAAATTGAAGCAATAATCAAAAAACATTGGCAGCTATTGCAAGCTGACCAACAACTAAAAAGCATCCTCCCTGAGAGACCGAAATTTATATACAGAAAAGCTCCAACACTAAGAGACTTGATTGTTAAAAATGTCCCAGACCCCCCAAACAACAAAAATATGACCTTTTTTCAGGGAAAGGGGTTTTACCCCTGTAAAAGATGTTATGCATGTAGGAATACCAAGATGGGGGGAAAAAAGTGCAACAAATTCACATCATCCACCACGAAAAAAGAATATGACATCAAGGAGTTCATCACATGCAAAACAGAAGGAGTAGTGTATATGCTTGAATGCACATGTTCGCTGCAGTATATAGGAAGGACTAAACGACCTATGTGGAAACGAATAGGAGAACATGTGCAAAACATAATAGCAGGCTTCCCTAAACATAGTGTGTCAAGACATTTTGCAGAAATCCACAATAAAGATCCTACCCAAATGACGTTCTGGGCTATTGATAAATTCAAACCTAATTGGAGGGGGAGTCATAAGGTGAGAGAACTCAGCAAAAGTGAATCGAGATGGATTTACGAAATCAACAGTTTTGCGCCAGGAGGCCTGAACATTGACTTTGATCTTAACTGTTTTATTTCTGACTTTTAATATATTTTAAACACATATTTTTAGTATTTTTAGCAATGCTATTTATGTGTTTTATGAGCAGTCATATTTTAACATACAGACAATACTGTCTCCTTCCTCCACATTTTGTATATATTCATGTATACCTATATACTCCCACTTCGTAAAGTCCAACATAAGCATGGTCATTTTTCATCTTTTTTATTATCTCATCCCAAGAATCACCCACATAAGGTATGCGGTTACTATTTATACATCCGCATACAATTTGCCAAGTTAACATTCCTAAAGAAGTGATGCTCACACATGCAAGCAGCAATGCTCAAATAAGAAACCAACCATTCTCCTACATAAATAAGGAACCATATGTCAAACGCCGCTTTTGATATATTCACTCATGCCTCTATTTTTTAAAAGTCTTGCAGCGTATTTATTTTTAGATGCTAATAATACTCATCTCTATACATTCATTTCCATTATCATTTTTATATCTATTTATTTTTATTTATACAAATATTTTTTTTTTTTTATTCTTATTCTGTATTTTTAACCTTTTCACTTTTTCATTTTTTCCATTTATTTTTATTTTTTTTTTTTCCATTTCTATTTTTATTATATTTTTTTTTTATTTTTATTTTTATTTATTTTTATTTTTATTTTTATTTTTATCTATATATATTTTTTATCATTATATATTTTTTATCATTTTTATTTTTATCTATCCACATATAATATTTTACCAACATTCACATATCCTTATATATTTTTTAATTGTCATACACATTCACGTTTTTAATTTTTTATTCCTTATATTAAACATGATGTCATTAAAATTTTTTTTACATATATACACATATATACATATTTTGAAGTATGGGTAAGCACTTGTAGATCCAAACAACTGTTTTTCCTATCCAGGATCGCAAAGAGTTAGTGTGCACACCATCCACAGCACCCAAGCGCAGGTGGTGTTGAATAGGATGATGAGCACACAAAAGTTGCTATGGCAACCACCAAGCTAAATGTTGCCTATAAAAAGGTCTCAGCTGCCTAAAAGCCCCATAATCCCTTGATAAAGACACGTGGGCGTGTCGCAACGCGTCGGGAGGAGGAGCTAAGCAACACTACTGAGACAAGCAGGGCAGGGAGCCCAAACAGTGCCTGACATATTTCTAACCACCGCGCTTCGTTCGTAGGGTGCTGTGTAAGTAGATGGGCTTCAGCCACAACACATGCACACCATTCAAAGTATAACTATATTGCGCAATGGTTTTTTATCTGTCTTCTATCCTCATGCAAACACGGAAGAGATAGTAAGGACGTGACCAGCAGGAAAGAGGACACCACAACTAAAGATAAGTAAAAGTATTATGTGTATACCTGCTCAAAAATATACATTTACTAAATGGTGCTTATCTTTCTCATTTGTGGTGTACACCTTTTATCCTTCAAGTTTTAACCTGTGCTCAACACCAAAGGGCAATTAGTTAGTAAAACATCTCAGCACTAACTAATCAGGAACAACACCTGTCTAAGCAACCGCAAATTAAACACCTAAGGAGACATCAATTAGATGCATGGACTCCTAAAGGATTCTAAAAACACCTATGGTGTTTCTCCCAATTTAATCGCATAACCCAATATGCGTTTTTCCACAAATAAATCGCACAATTAAATGCGTTTTTTTTTTTCAGTTTTAAACGCATGGATTTTTTAATGCGTTTTTTTTCAGTTTTAAACGCATGGATTTTTTAAGGGTTGGAATGTAAACGTGGTTTTACCTCATTCTTAAACTGTCTTTTATTCACAGCACTATCGCACAAATATCACTTAATCACTGGTACCACAAAAAGGAAAAGGATCCACTTATTTATATATTTACATATGGTTTTATGTATTTATTTATTTATGTATACACACTCAGTGCACGGATTTTAAGGAGGTTTTACACATCACTTGAATAGTATCATTGCACAAGCAATTTTTAATCAGATCTACACGATTTTTAAGGTTGATTGAGAGCGCACCCATTTCACATAATTATTAACATTGTGTGTGTATTTTAAAAACCATTTCTTCTACGTGTGAGAACACTAATATATGGGTTGCAGCATCATCATTTGGCTATCTTAAAAATATTGTTGCCGTTCTGTCTTTGAATACCCATTCTAGCACTTAAGTACACATACCTAACACTGTTTTAACCTTTACCATCTCCGCTGGGAGAGATTTAGCCAGGAGGATAGAAATCCCTCTGGAGTAGTTAGTATGGGTAGCATTGTATGAGTTGGTCAACCATGGGCGTTTTAAAGCGCTTGTCTTAGAGCCTGTAAGGTGAGTCTCTTGGAGGCAAATAATATGCGGGCAACATTTTTTCAGCACAGAGAAGACCAGGGATCTGTTTTGGGGTGCATTCAGACCCCTAGTGTTCCATGAGACTATCCTTAGAGGCTTAGCCATAACACATTGTATAGTAATAAACAGGCACTGATTGAGCATAGAAATCTACATATAGACAACCACAAGGGCTGTATCCCCCAAAGCACATACAAGCACATAAAAAAAAGTGTGTGGATCTGCCTCTAGGAGGATAGGAGCCTGAATTGAATAAAGACAAAAAAAACTTTTACATTGAAGACTGAGTGCAGTAATACTAACCTCTCTATAAACAGGAGAGAGGAAGAAAAAAAAAAAGAAAACCCCCCAAAAAAACCCTGAGAACCTTAACCCCCCTCCCCGCTCGGCCATCCCAAACCAATGTACCTTCCAAACTAACTACCAGTCAGGGTGAGGAAACAAAACGTTTCCCCCTTGCGGTCAAAAAAAGGAAAAAAGGGAAAAAAAAGAAAAACAACTCAGAACAGAACTGTCCCGCGGCCACGCCACTTACTGGAATGGGGGGTTAGTGTGAAACTCGTGGGGAGGGCTCTCAACCCATAATTCAGGGGTGAAGAGCATGTCCTGGTGTAGGATATCTGGCCTTGGTGCCCACAAAGTACCTGCAGGACTTGGTGTCTTACCCTCTGGTATTGCAGATTAGTTGGTTATATAGATGGGAAGCAGGATGCAAAAAAAAAAAGAGGGGGGAAGTAAAATGTACTGTAAAGGGGAGAGAAAAAAAAAAGTTATATATTTATAAGCAGGGTATAACAGTTCACTTCTCCTTTTGAATGTAGTCCTGTTTGCAGGGGTAAAGTGGTATGGTGAGGGGACAGCAGGTTGTGCAGTTTCAATGCAGCATACGGATGCAGAAATCCTGCTGGGTTACTCACAAGTGTCCGGTACCAAGATAGTTTACTTGTGGATGTTAGGCGCAGTGGTGTCATCTGTTCCTTCCTTGCCTGCGTGCAGGGCCAAAGTGGTCATTCAGCCATGCCCTCCTTGGGGTTGGTGTAGAAGTGGGCCCTGCCATCGTGAATGATGCGTAACCTGGCAGGGAAGAGCATGGCGTAGGATAAGCCCTCTGTACGTAGATGGGTTTTAACACCTGAGAAGGTGATTTTTTGGCGTTGAACCTCAGCAGAAAAGTCAGGGTATACAGATATAGTGTTGCCATTATACTTAAGCGGGCCTTTTTCTCGGGCAAGTCGCAGGATGGCGACTTTATCCTGGAAGCTAAGCAAGCGTGCAATGATAGAGCGCGGTGGGGCCCCTTCAGGAGGGGGGCAAGGGGGTGTGCGGTGCGCACGTTCTATAACATGGAGAAATGATGGTGCGTCTGAGCCAAAAATGTTGCGCAGCCAGCCATAAAGGAACTTTTCAGGGTGAGAACCCTCTGAGCGTTCCGGGAACCCCACAAATATGAGGTTGTTCCTACGGGACCGATTTTCCAAATCATCGATTTTGGCGCGGAGTGCCGCCATCTCGCTAGTGGTGTTACGCATGGAAATTGTCAGGGGGTTCACAGTGTCCTCTAGAGTACTAATACGTTCCTCTGCATCTCCGGTTCTATCACGGAGGTTTTGGACATCTTGTTTGAGTAATGAGAAGTCCATGCGGATAGAGGCTATCTGTGTAGATAAGGAGGCCTTGCAGTCCTGAATAGCCAGCATAATGGTGGACAATGTAGGCTCAGCAGGAGGGGAATTCACTGCTTGATCGCTCACATCAGACTGCAGGGAATCTTGTGATTGCAGGGAGTCCGTTTGTGAGTGTGGAGGATGGCTGGGATTGAGGCACTCACCCCTGAAGCTGTGCTCCGGTCAGCAGATGAGGATGGCGGCAGCGTGTCTGCCTGTGTCTCTGTGCCATTTTCCCTCCGGAACCGCGCCAATTGTTCCGCCGTGGATGGGGGCCAGGGGGGCCTGAATTTCACCATGTCTGCCAGCCTGCTAGATGCCAACCTCTGCAGGGAGCAGATCGGTGCCTTTGGTGAGGAGATAGGACCCAGGATAAGGTAAGGATGGTGATTGAGAGCCGGAGCTGTGAGATTATGCAACCTCTCTCTCCACCATCAAGCCACGCCCTCCGATACTTTACTATTCTACTTCAACAGGCCCTGAGTTTTTTTTGCAGCTTGAAAACGCCTATGCCACTTACAGCCCCTATAGTAAAAGCCTATGTGTACATGGACACATAGAATAAAATTAAGAGGTGTTTTTAAGCTGAAAAAAAAACACCTGACACCACTAAGAGCAGCTGTAAACATGTCCAGTGTGCATTAATGTTAATAAATGTAAAGTTATGCACTTGGGGGCTAAAAAATATGCATGCATCATACATACTAGGGGGAGTATAACTGGGGGAATCAATGGTGGAGAAGGCTCTGGGGGTTTTGGTAGATTATAGACTTAATAGCATGCAATGCCAAGCTGCAGTTTTCAAAGTGAGCAAAGTCCTTTCTTGTATTAAGAGAGGCATGGACTGCAGAAATACATAATTTTCCCCCTGTACAAATTAGTAAAACCATCTGGAACATGCCGTTCAGTTTTGGGCACAAGTTCACAAAAAGGATATTGGATAAGGCCTGGTTCAGACCTATGCAGGTCGCAGTTGATGCGTTTTGGGTTTTTCTTCAAACACAGTTTTGACGCGTTTTTGGGAGGTGTCTGTTGTCTTGCAGGAGAAACCATCAAAAAAAGCAAGCCAGCATTTTTTATGAGCTTCCATAGAAGTCCATGTTCAATGGACTGTAGTGCGTTTTTGCAAAATTGACAATGCACTGAAAAATGGTATGTAGGTGTGAACCAGGCCAAACTGGAAAAAGTGCAGAGAAGGGCAACCAAACTGATGAGAGGTATGGAGGAGCTCAGCTATGAGGAAAGATTAGAGGAACTACATTTATTCTCTCTTGAGAAGAAGAGATTAAGGCTTGGTTCACACTTATGCAGTTTGTTTCTGAAGTGCTTTTTGCAGTGCATTTTTGCACACATTTTTGTTATGCTTTTTCTTTTCTTTTTGGCCAATTTGTTGAGTGGATTAAAAAACGCAAATCGTGGCAAAAACATGCTACATGCTTTTCTGCAGCTTCTCCATTGAAGTCTATTGAACCAAAAATGCAGTTTTGCTTTTAAAAAAGTTACTGACCCTTTCCAAAATGCAGCAGCTGACCTGTAAAATCCTTTTCTTTGAAGTACATCACGGGACACAGAGCCAAAGTAGTTTCTATGTGGGTTATAGGCCACCTTCAGGTAATGGACACTGGCACGCCCTAAGACAAAAAGTGCACTCCCTATATAACCCCTCCCACTACTGGGAGTACCTCAGTTTTGTAGCAAAGTAATACAGATGTATACTAGAAAGAAGGGCGGGACCTCTGTGTCCCATGATGTACGTAAAAGAAAAGGATTTTACAGGTAAGCTGTTATAAAAATCCTATTTTCTTATCGTACATCATGGGGCACAGAGCCATAGTAGTTACTATGTGGGATGTCCCATAGCAATGCAAACTGAAGGGAGGGAGACACAACAAAAGTAGAGCACTAAAAGACTAGAGGACTTATACTGCAGCCTGCAGTACACTGCGCCCAAAGGCGATATCCTCATGACCTTTTACATCTACTTGATAGAATCTGGTAAATGTATGGACTGAAGACCAAGTTGCGGCCTTGCAGATTTGAGCCATGGAGGCCTGGTGATGCACTGCCCAAGAAGCACTAACAGCCCTGGTGGAGTGCGCTTTAATATGAAAAGGTGTAATTTTCCTTTTTAAACCATAAGCTTGAACAATCACTTGACAAATCCATTTAGAGATAGTAGATTTCAACGCTGCCTGTCCTCTTTTAGGACCGTCTGGCAACACAAACAAAACATAGCCCTTGACCACTCTCACCACATCAAGAGAATGTAGTGACCTTTCTTCCACAGAACGAGGTTCTAGAAAAAAATGAAGGCAGAACAATATCTGGTTTAAATGAAAACCTGACACTACCGTCGGTAAAAAATTATACTTATGAATAATCAAATATGGCTCTTTACAAGAAAGAGCAGCCAACTCTGATACTCTTCTTGCAGAAGATATGGCAACCAAGAAAATTATTTTCCTCATCAAGAGGACCAAGGGAATATCTTGTATTGGCTCAAAAGGCTGATTCTGTAATGCCGACAGGACTAAATTCAAGTCCCAAGGTTTCAGGGGTGACCTAACTGGAGGATTAATCTGTGTTACCCATGAATAAAGTTACGAACCAGTTAGTGTGAAGCAAGTGGTCGTTGAAAAAACACAGATAAGGCCGACACCTGGCCTTTGATAGAACTCAAGGCCAGCTTAATTTCCAATCTCATCTGCAGAAAATTCAAGGATCCTACCTATGACAAATTTCCTGGGGAGCCAACCCCTGGATTCACACCAGAAGACATATGCCTTCCAGACTCTATAGTATATGACTCTGGAGGCCGGCTTCCTAGCATTAACCAAAGTAGAAACTACTGAAGCTGACAGCCCATGGTCTTTCAGAATGTGAGTCTCAATAGCCAGACTGTTAAATTTAGCATTTGTAAGGTAGGATGGAATACCGGAACTTGCAAGAGAAGGTCTGGCCATAGCGGTAGAGTCCATGGGTCCCCTACCGTCAAATTTACGATCTCTGCAAACCAAGATCTCCTGGGCCACGCCGGGGGCACAACAATCACCTCCTTCCCTTCCTGCTTGATCCTGCGAAGAAGGCGCGGAAGCATAACAGGAGGGAACGCATAGATCAGTGAAAATTGACCCCACGGAAAAACCAAGGCATCTGTTCTGCATGCCATCGGATCCCTTACCCTTGACACAAAGTTGTTGATCTTGTTGTTGAACCTGGACGCAAACAGATCCACGACCGGTATTCCCCATCTTTGACATATTGACAGAAAGATGTCGGGGTGAAGAGACCATTCTCCCAGGAACAACTTTTGGCGACTCAAGTAGTCCGCCTGCCAATTCTCTATCCATAGAATGAAGATTGCTTACAGATAAGGAATGTTGTTCTTCTGCCCGGGATAGGATATGATTTACCTCTCTTTGGGCCGCACGACTTCTCGTGCCCCCTTGGTGATTGATATAGGCCACTGCTGTGGAATTGTCAGATTGGATTTTGACAGGACAATTCCGTAGTCTAAGCGTCCAGGCCTTCAGGGCCAGGCGTACTGCCCGAATCTCTAGAATATTGATGGGCAAGGTCATTTCTGATTTGGACCATTTCCCTTGGACAGACGCTTCTTCCAGGACGGCTCACCAGCCCAGAAGGCTGGCATCTGTTGTTACCACCTTCCAGGTAACTGGTAGAAAGGATTTTCCTTTTTGAAGATTCTTGGATATCAACCACCAATTGAGGCTCTGACACACATTGGGGGATAAACGCATTGGGAAGTCCAGAGCTTGGACCTTTTTGTTCCAAGTTGGCAGGATACAGTTTTGCAGCAGTCTTGAATGAAACTGCGCATAAGGAACGGCCTCGAAAGAAGCCACCATCTTTCCCAACAATTTCATGCAAAGTCGAATAGAAGGATTCTTCTTGGTTTTGACCAACTGAATCAGTTCCCTTATGGAACTGATCCTTTCCTGGGGCAAAAACACCCTCTTCTGAACTGTATCTATGATCAGCCCCAAGTACTGCAATCTCCTTGATGGTTTTAAGGAGGATTTCTCTAGGTTGAGAATCCAACCTAGGTATTCCAGGTAGCTGACTGCGGTGACCAAACTTTGGTTTAAATTAAATATTTAGTATCGACACATAGTGGTACTGTGTATAATCCTAAAATACTCAGTGCCCCGTCCTATAATTTGATACAAAAACTTTTGGAATAGAAGTCTTGGACTTTTTAGGCACGACCACATGGGTAATTTATATATAAAAATGTATTTATTATACATAATAACATTTTTCTTAAAATATATCAACAATAGAAAAAGTCAGTATAACAGGGTTGAATGGTATATACTGTACATAGCCATAGGAACTAGCATAAACAACTTGGAGGTGAAGAACCACTCATTCCACAGTCAAATTTTGAACTCCAAGAGTATGCTATGTAACAGGTAAAGATTATACTCATATCCTGGGCTCTACATGTTACGCGCCTTGCGCTTCTTCAGGAGCATCACAAAGACTTACTAAATAAAAAACAAAATATATAATAGAATCAAATATACATAAAAAAATAAATTATACATTTAAAAATTGGTATAACACTGCGTTTATAGAGAGCTCCAATGAAACTGACTGATTACACCGGGAATGGAAGCACCAAAATTTGTGAACTATGGGGACATGTGTAACATAATCGCTATGGTAATTAAAACTTCATATTAAGAATAAATTATTTCTCTATATCTAGTGGTATCTGCCTGGTTGTGATCAGATTGTGCCCTTTAATTTGGTACTATGTGGCTGCCCAATGCCACATTCTTCTATCCTGTGGGGTGTTGGCGCATGTTGGACCAGGCAGAGGGCACTGTTCCTATGCTTGGGTCCTCTTTCGCATCCCCTCTCGTCCACCGTGCGTTGTATCACTCTTTGACGCCGGCGTGAGGTTTATGGGCGCATGCGCAGTTTGCGATGAGCGGCCGGTCTGGATGATGTCACATCAGCTTTTTCCGATTGGTTGACTACAGGCGGGGCCGCGTGTACTTAAGGACGCTGTTTAGCATCCGTCATTTGACTCCCTGCCACAGCTGTTCCTACCCGAGCGGCGGCTCACAATAGGGCTTTTATTTTACATGGTCATGATCAGGTACGGTGTGTAAGCTGTCCATTTACTTTCTTTTTCCCTATTTGCAATTTAGCAGTACCAATATACTATATTAACTCCGACTTTTGTCTTTTATTGTTCGTTTCTCTATTCACTAGGTTTCTGATCTGTTTATAGACCCTCGGACTACCAGCAATTTAGCTATGTTGTAAAATCCTCCTCTTAAACCAGGGGTCTCCAAACTTTTCACTTCGGGGGCCACATTTGTATTCCCATCAGAGCCCCCTGACACGTTTGTGTCCCCATCAGAGCCCCCTTCCATATTTGTGTCCCCATCAGAGCCCCCTTCCATATTTGTGTCCCCATCAGAGCCCCCTTCCATATTTGTGTCCCCATCAGAGCCCCCTTCCATATTTTTGTCCCCATCAGAGCCCCCTTCCATATTTGTGTCCCCATCAGAGCCCCCTTTCATATTTGTATTCCCATCAGAGCCCCCCTTCCATATTTGTGTCCCCATCAGAGACCCCTGCACAATTATGTCCCCCTTAGTGCCCCCCTTCCACATTTTTGCCCCCCATCACAGCCCCCTGCACAATTGTGTCCCCCTTAGAGCCCCCTTCCACATTTATGCCCCAATCAGAGACCCCAGCACAATTGTGTCCCCCTTAGAGCCCCCTGCAAAACTGTGTCCCCCTTAGAGCTCCCCTTTCACTTTTGTGTCTCTCAAACTAGCCCCCGCCGCACATTTGTGTCCCCATCACCTCCAACAGTCACATCTCTGTCCCTCTTACATCTGTGTCCGGCTTCAGCGCTGTTCTGCTGCACCTCCCGACTCCCGCCCGGCTGTTACACAGGCACGTTGTAGCCAAAAGCACAGCCGTAAAGGACACTGATGCTAACAGAGGGGCGGGACCCGGGAGGCGCAGTAGGTCCTATCAACAACTAGTGAGGCGCCGGGTTGGACATGCTCCGTCGGGCTGCGGGACCTGTGCTGCATACTATCAGGGCTAGGGGTGCAACGGATCAAAAAACTCACGGATCGGATCGATCCTCGGATCAGGAGTCACGGATCGGATCATTTTTCTGATCAGCAAATAATTGAATTTGCAAAAACCTGTGAAAATTCCGCCACCATATAGTCCCCACTGTAATATCCACGTCATCTCCCCCACTGTAATATCCACGTCATCTCCCCCACTGTAATATCCACGTCATCTCCCCCACTGTAATATCCACGTCATCTCCCCCACTGTAATATCCACATCCTCTCCCCACTGTAGTATTGGCTGGGTATCGCAGAGTATTGGCTGGGTATCGCAGAGTATTGGCTGGGTATCGCAGGGTTAATGCAGAGTATCGCAGGGTTAATGCAGAGTATCGCAGAGTATTGGCTGGGTATCGCAGAGTATATGCAGGGTTAATGCAGAGTATCGCAGAGTATTGGCTGGGTAATGCAGAGTATATGCAGGGTTAATGCAGAGTATCGCAGAGTATTGGCTGGGTAATGCAGAGTATATGCAGGGTTAATGCAGAGTATCGCAGAGTATTGGCTGGGTAATGCAGAGTATCGCAGAGTATTGGCTGGGTAATGCAAAGTATCGCAGAGTATTGGCTGGGTAATGCAGAGTATATGCAGGGTTAATGCAGAGTATCGCAGAGTATTGGCTGGGTAATGCAGAGTATCGCAGAGTATTTGGCTGGGTAATGCAGAGTATAGCAGGGTTATCGCATGAGTATTGGCTGGGTAATGCAGAGTATATGCAGGGTTAATGCAGAGTATATGCAGGGTTAATGCAGAGTATATGTGGCCCGCGGGCCGTACTTTGGAGACCCCTGTCTTAAACCATTATTGTGGGATTCGTTATCCCTACTGGAGGCTCTTTCTCCTTCAAAGTTTTCCTTACCCAGGAACTTGTTTAATGCTGGGTTAATCCTGAGATACTTGTTTTAGTACTCCACTAGTCTCTCTGGTGTTTACCAGAGAGACTTGTATATCAATTACCCATGTGGTCATGAATAAAAAGTCCAAGCCTTCTATTCAAAACATTTTTGTCTCAAACTTTGGTTTAAGCGGGCTACAGACTGATCTATCAAGAGTAGATCGTCCAAGTAGGCTAGTATTGTTATACCTTGAGCCCTTAATCTGGCTAAAGGAGGAGCCAGGACCTTTGTAAACACTCGAGCTACGAACTGAAAATTAAGATTTTCTACCTTGAAGCGTAAATATTTCTGGTGAGCGAGGAAAATCGGAACATGGAGATAAGCGTCCTTGATGTCGATTGACGCCAGAAGTTCTCCACCTTGTAGGATGGAGACTACTGATCGGATTGACTCCATGCAAAAAGAGCGGAATTTCAAAAAACGGTTTAGATCTTTGCGATCTAAAATGGGTCTGAAATTCCCATTTGGTTTTGGTACCGTGAAAAGGTTTGAATAAAACCCTAATCCTCGCTCTACTAAGGGGACCACCAATATCACTCTTTGAGACAAGAGATGATCCAAAGCTAGAAAGAGACACTACTTTTTTTTACTGGATCTCTGGGAACGTTTGATCTGAGTAAACGAGAAGACGGGAATTCTCCGAACTCTAGTTTGTAACCTAGAGATATTGAGGAAGCCATCCATTTGTCTTGACATTGTTCCTGCCAGACCCTTGAAAACGGCAGAAGTCTTCCCCCCACTCGAGCGAGCAGGGGGCGCCCCTTCATAAGGAGGTTTTAGTATTTTGTTTTGTGGGTTTCCTCCCCCAGGGCCTCTGATCATGCAACACTGTACCCAAACAAAATTTTTATATATTTTTTTCCCACATATAGAGCTTTCTTTTGATGGTATCTGATCACCACTGGGGTTTTTATTTCTTGCGCTACAAATAAAAAAAAGACCAATTTTTGGCAAAAAAATGGTATTAAGGTTTGAACATGAGCACTACAGACACAGATTTAGCCGTTGTGATATAAATTCAACTTAGTTTTAGTTATAGTCTTGACTAAAATGCAATTTTAGCTTTAGTCATTTTTTTAGTAGACTAAAATAGTATTAAAGTGGTTGTAAATCCTTACAAACCACTTTTTGCTACAGGTAAGCCTATAAATAAGGCTTACCTGTAGGTACCCAGGATATCTCCTAAACCTACACGGTTCAGGAGATATCCCCTGTATTTGCATGTGCCGACATCATCTGCACATGCGCACTGAAGCAAACTGAAGTTATGGCGCGTCATCGTGGCTCCGACCAATCACAGCGCCAGAGCCACGATACCCAGAAGTAACCCCCGGAAATGTCGTCGCCGGCCAGTGCTGTGTACGGGCACCACAGCAAGGCCTTCGATCTCAGGTGAGCATTACATAATGAGCTATGCATACTAGCTCATTATGCCTTTGTCTTGTAGTCTTTTTTTTTTTTTTTCAAAGTGGGTTTAAAACCACTTTAATTTAGTCTACTAAAGAATTTTATGTGTCGAAATTAACACTGGAATATACTTCCTCAAGAACTGGTTCTATCCAGCTCAGTAGATTGTTTTACCACACAAAGGTTTTACCCCCTTCACGACCAGACCATTTTGTGCCATTCGGAGGCCTCAAAACTCCAAGATAGTATGAACACCCCCAAAATTACCTCTTTTTGCAAAGTAGACAACCAAGGTATTTGCTGAGAGGCATGTTAAGTATTTGGAAACTTAATTTTTGTATAAAATATAATAAAGTTTTTGGAAAACAAAAATATGGATTGCGCCAGCATTCTACAAACACCAGTTTCTTACACCATAATAATGGCAAGGAACCTTAGCTAATTCCCTTAGATAGGGATAGATTTGTAAAGCCGAGAATGTAACTTTTACAAAAGTTTGTGAATGAAGAATCAATCGTTGTCATTTAAAACACACGCACCTGCATAGTTCGTCGCCAGAAAATGTTTGTGAAAGTCACATTTTCTGTTTTATAAATCGATCCTTCATTTCTTGCCACTCTGTAGAAAAGCTGCGGGACCACTCACAAAGAACAATGTGGCTTGTGCATGTGCAGTGGGAAGTCGCCTGTGATGCTGCAAGGAGTCACAGCCGGCTTCCCACACTAAACATTATTATTACAAAGATTTATATAGCATCAACAGTTTACACAGTGCTTTTCAATATAAAGGGGGACAGCACAATTACAATACAGAAGGAAGGAAATGAAGGGCCCTCTTATGGAGCTTACATTCTAAAGGGAGGGGACCACACCAGGGTTGCCAACCGCCAGTAAACTTAGTGACAGTATGTAAAAATCAGCGATTTTTTTTTTACAACTGCCAGTAAATATCAGGGGCTGATAATTTCATGCTGTGTTGACTTTTTAAGTGTAAATCAAGCCAATTACTTTGTTATAGGTATTGTCAGTGTTTCCATATCATTTTTATACTGTTTAAATATTCACTGTGTTAGTTTTCAAAAGGAGTTCTGTAATTTCTCCGGTTGCCAGTAAAAAATGTGCCAGTAATTTTTCCATGTTTTGTCAGTAAAAAATGCTGCGGGAGGTTGGCAACCCTGGACCACACTGCCTCTGATGCAGCCAGCGGTGACTGGTGAAACCGGTTAGGGTTCATCTTTTTCCTTGTCCAACTTGCCCCTGTGACTGGAGGATATGAACACCTACTAATGCTTGACGGGCCTCATTGGAAATCGGCAATGACACTAAAGAGGTTTCCTTCCATTACCACCTGATAAGTATCCATTTACTCTTTCAACTTGGGACTATATGCTTCGACCCCTGTATGGTCTCCCATGAATCAGGATTGTCAACTTGCATGTATACTCTGGATATCAAATTATGGTTTACAACAGTGAGAGGGAGGTTACATGACATTGTTTTGCATTCAAATCCCTGGTGTTCCATGCCGCATATATACTGTGATTGTACCTTTCAATTCCATATACCTCCTCTAGACCACTGTTGACTCAGGGTGCCGTCCCTTCCTCTTTTATATCTCAGCAACCCCCCTTTTGGATACATCAATCAAGGAATTAACACCACCTACCGCAATATGCCAGCATGCCTCTTTCCCAGGATCCAGATCTGATCTTCCTAGGATCCATTTCCGTTGGGAGCCAACTTAACTCCACATCCTATTCACATGCATGCAATTTTCAGGTTTCAATTTATTATTGCTGCTCAGGATTGAAGATATTGTATTTTCACCTTCCTCGCTACAAATATATTACTTGCACTGGAAAGGGGCAAGAATGGTGGACATTGAGTTTTTAATCACGGTATGATTGAGACATTGTAAATGATTCAGTTTTTGTCATTGGCTATTCCATTTATGTGTTTCACAGTGTGCTGTGTATTTCCTTTCTTCTTTTCCTTATCCCCTTTTAGGTCATTGGAGTTGGTTGAGCCCAAGCAGGGTTTTTATTATGAGT
The DNA here is from genome assembly GCA_028564925.1 of Lithobates sylvaticus. Lineage (NCBI taxonomy): Eukaryota > Metazoa > Chordata > Amphibia > Anura > Ranidae > Lithobates > Lithobates sylvaticus. The sequence continues at coordinate 144,420,081 of CM053038.1, read as the reverse complement.
TTTTCACTCTGTAGAGAAACTAGAGCAGGGGTGTCAAACTCCGTTTCATTGTGGGCAGTATCAGCATTATGGTTGCCCTAAAGGGCCAGTTGTATCGGTAAGACTATGGATCTACTCTGATATATGGGTTGAGGAGTGCGCTACGTACAGAGTGCAGAATTGAGTGCGCTACGTACAGAGTTGAAGAATGTGCTACGTATAAAGTGCAGAGTTCAGGAGTGCGTTACCTACAGAGTGCAGCATTCAGGGGTGCACTATACACAGTGTGCAACCCGAACCCCCCCAAAAAACTTCCTTACATCTCTACTCTCCCCTACCCGGCCCCTCCCTGTGTAGGCAGCTCTACTACCCGTGTATTCTGCGCTAATAACTCCATGTTTAGGTGCCTTACAAGTAGATCATTCTCCCTTAGTACAACAGAAGGCTCCTGTGTTTACAAGCGCCAGCGGGGAGTAGGAGTGGAGAATGACAGCCAGAAGTGGTGCAATGGAGGGCCACATGACAAGGCCTTGTGTTTGACATATGTGAACTAAAGTGTAAAAGCTTTCCGGATTTTTATACACTAGAAATGAGATTGGATTATATACACGAGTTTGGAGGCTTCCCAAACTCCGAATACCTGCTTTTTTTTTTGTACTCCAGTGAGCAGAGGGCAAGGTTACTCCCCCCAGCTTCCATGGGCTGTGGGGCAGGAAAGGATTCACCCCCTAACTGATTGGAACAGTGTTGGATTTTATAAGGGGGCAAAAGGCACAACTGCCTCAGGAGGCGGTAATTAGTAAGAGGCATGGCAAGTTTTCGGAAGTTGCAATTCCCCCACCCCCCGCCACAATTCTTTGGAGAATGAAGAAATTAAATAAAATGTGTTTTTTCTTTCACAAAAACGTCATATTAACCACTTCAATACAGGGCTTTTAAACACCCTTCCTTACCAGAGCATTTTTTGCGATTCGGCACTGCATCGCTTTAACTAACAATTGCGCGGTCGTGCGACATTACACCCAAACAAAATTGACGTCCTTTTTTTCCCACAAATAGAGCTTTCTTTTGGTGGTATTTGATCGCCCCTGCGGTTTTTATTTTTTGCGCTATGAACAAAAGAAGAGCGACAATTTTGAAAAAAAAACACAATATTTTTTACTTTTTGCTATAATAAATATCCCATTTTTTTTTTTTTTTAAAAAAAACTATTTTTTTCCTCAGTTTAGGCCGATACGTATTCTTCTACATATTTTTGGTAAAAAAAAAAAAAAAATCGCAATAAGCGTATATTGATCGGTTTGTGCAAAAGTTATAGCGTCTACAAAATAGGGGATAGATTTATTGAATTTTTTTTTTTTTTTTTTTTTTTTACTAGTAATGGCGGGGATCTGCGATTTTTTTTTTTCGTGACTGTGACATTGCGGCGGACACTTCGGACACTTTTGACACATTTTTGGAACCATTCACATTTACACAGCGATCGTTGCTATAAAATTGCAATGATTACTGTGTAAATGTGACTGGCAGGGAAGGGGTTAACACTAGAGGGCGCTGGAGGGGTTAATGTGTTCCCTAATAGACGTGATTCTAACTGTAGGGGGAGGGGACTTAAGGGGAGGAGACCGATCATGTGTTCCTCCTACTGGGATCACATGATCGGTCTCCTCTGCACTGACAGGACGTGGAGCTGTGTGTTTACACACACAGCTCCACGTTCCCGCCCGGTCCCGTTGTTTTAACGGGCAATCGCGGGTGCCCGGCGGACATCGCGGCCGCCGGGCACTCGCACCGGGTCCCGAGCGATGCGCGCGCGCCCCCCAGGCGGCCGGGAATCCGAGGACGTCATATGACGCCCACCCAGGATGGTAGATCCACCTTGTGGGCGTCATATGACGGCGGGCGGCATTGAAGCGGTTAAGTTACTTCTCACACGGCAAAGGCATACTTGCAAATAAACTCAAAACACATTCTGCTACTCCTGAGTAAGCCGATAACACGTGTGAGACTTTTTCACAGCCTAACCACATAGAGAGGCCCAACTGGGTGTCAAACTGGCGGCCCTCCAGCTGTTGCGGAACTACAAGTCCCATCATGCCTCTGACTGTGGGAGTCATGCTTGTATCTGTCTGCCTTGCAATGCCTCATAGGACTTGTAGTTCTGCAACAGCTGGAGGGCCGCCAGTTTGACACCTGTAAGAGAATAAAATAGTGGGTTTTGCATTTTTTTTTTGTTTTCTAGCTCAATTTGTTGGGGAAAAAAAAAAATACACTGATGAACTTTTATGCACACAAACACATACCCACATTTTTGGTAAAATATTAAATATGTTGTTGAACCAAGCAGATACCAAACAGGTCACGCTTTAACCACCTTCCCAAGCCAATTTTCAGCTTTCAGAGCTGTTTAAATGACAATTGCGCGGTCATGCTACACTGTACCCAAACAGAATTTTTATAATTTTGTTCCCACAAATAAAAGCTTACTTTTGGTGGTATTTTATCACCTTTGCGTTTTAAATTTTTTGCTAAATAAAAAAAGACCTAAAATGTTGAAATGGGAACTTATGGGCGGCACTGATAAATGGCATTGGCAGGCATTGGGGATGGGCACTGATTGGCAGCTGCCTGGGCACAGATTGGCATTTCCCTGGTGGTCTAGGGTGGCATACCTGGTGGTCCAGGGTAATGCCAATCCCTGGTGGTCCTGACGGCATCCTGGTGGTGCTGGGTGGGCATCCGAGGGGGGGGGGGGGGCTGCGCTGAGAAACAATCAGCACAGATCCCCCCTGTCAGGAGAGCAGACGAACGTCTCTCCTCTACTCGCGTCTGTCAGACGCGAGTGAGGAAAAGCCAGTCAACGGCTCTTCCTGTTTACATCATGATTGGACACGGCTGATAAAAGAGCCTCCGTCTGACTGACTGACACCACACACATATATATTTTGTGTGTGTGTGTGTGTGTGTGTGTGTGTGTGTGTGTGTGTGTGTGTGTGTGTGTGTGTGTGTGTGTATATATACATATACATATACACACACACACACACACACACACACACACACACACACACACAAAAAAAATTGCATTTGAAAAACTATTATGCAAATGCCACGTGACAAAAAAAAAATTACAACCGTTTTATGTTCTAGGGCCTCTGCTAAATTATATATCTAAAAGATGTTTGGGAGTGCCAAGTAAAATTTCAAGCAAGAAAATACAGATTTTTACATGTAGGAGAGAAGTCAGAATAGGCATGGTCTTCAAGTGGTTAAAAAGGAAGCCTGTAGTGGGAATACGTAGGCTGTCATTTCTGACCCCTCCTTCTAAAAATGCCAACTGCCTGGCTGTCCTGATTCCATGGTTTTAATAATTCTGAGCCACTGAAATAGTCTTCAGGACCCCTAAACAAACACTGACTTTAGTTGCTGCGTGATTGTTCCAGGGCAATAATTCGCAAGGTATTTCAGTTATTGGTCAACCAGCAAATTTAAAAGGAGATAACAATGGAAAATCACAGTGCCACACAGCCTTTAGGAGAAAAACATCACAACCAGGTCCAGCGCCTACTGCACACTCCATCTTTTTTTATGGCTGGTCGGTATTCCTATAGATGGTTGGGAGCCACCATGTGTACCTACAATCGCAGGGGATGCAGGGAAGCATCCTGAAGAGTTTGGGAGCGGGGATAAAAGCAAGTATGCCAGCTATGCATATATTGAATCCTGCACTCCTGGAGGTTTATTTTTAAAGGACAACTTCACTTAGGCCCCTTTCACACTGGGGCGTTTTTCAGGAGCTACAGCGCTAAAAATAGCACCTGTATAGCTCCTGAAAAAAGCGGGTCCTTTCACTTCAGTGTGAAAGCCGGAGGGCTTTCACACTGGAGCGGTACGCTAGCAGGACGGTAAAAAAAAGTCCTGCTAGTAGCATATTTGGAGCGGTGAAGGAGCGGTGTATTCACCGCTCCTATCCATTGAAATCAATGGGACACAGCGGGGATACCGCCAGTAAACCACCGCCAGTAAACCACCCTGCTAGCGGCCACATACCGCGGCTAAAACGACGGTAAAGCAGCGCTAAATATAGCGCTGCTTTACCGTCGCCGCCCGCACCGCCCCAGTGTGAAACCAGATTGAAATCCATATCCTCCTCTGATCCCTCATCAGTAGTTATCGTTGCCATCACTATCGACACTTTTTATTACACACAGCGTCAAGCCCTCCAGCGGTTGTGCGTGGATACATTGACACATGCGCTATACTTGTAGCGCTTGCCCATGTGGTTGCGTATAAACCTCTTTAGTTCATATACTTTTATGTGTGTCCTCTGAAGGAAACTTCTAGAGAGATTTCCTGGAACAATCCCTTTTATGATCGTGTGTGTGTGTGTGTGTGTTCTTTTTTATATATATTTCTAATATTTATTTTATGCATATCGGTCGACATACTGTGTATTTTTACCTAGATGTATTTTTACCCAGATGTATACGTGTATATATTCCTTTATCACCAATTTTATCATGATATTTATCATTGTGCCCCCTACCGCTGTTTATGTATCATTAGCTACCTCCTAATCTAGTTTCCCCTCAATACATAATCCCAGATCTACAGGTCATCCCCATATCCCTCTCATCCATCCCCATCCTATTTCCCAGCCCTCCGGTATATATAGAATAATGACATTGCCTCTAGCTAGTTTTCTTTCTTTATATCCGCTCTCCCCCCCCCCCCCCACTTTATAATTCTCTCTGTCCCCCACTAACTTTTCCTCCTCCCCCCCCTTTTTTTCTCCCCCCCCCCTCCCCAATACAATCTGATTCAATCTGTTAGTGTGTTAATATAATATAGTTTAATATAATATTTTATAACGTTCTCTTCTCTCATTTTTTTATATGCATGGATTTCCCAGGTCGCCCCTATATAATGAATTTAATTGGCCGTAAGTATATAGTATATAATATATAGTCTATAGTCTTTATAGAATTTATACGCCTGCTAGAGATTTATTTATATACCCTTATAGTACGTCTGCAGCACTCCGTATAATAATGACATTTCTATTAACCTTGACAGGGAGAAGAGCAGTGGAATTAGCTGGTGAATAAATGTCATTTTCCCATTCAACATCTAGTTAACTTAATTAACAAAATTAACTAATCTGTCTCCCACTATTGAGAAAAAATAAAAGCTCTCCCCTATCTCCCTCATAATCACCAATCCTTCCCCCTTATAGTCTCCCCCATTTTAGTGTTACTGTCCGTCCGAAATAAATTCTCTCGTATTACATAGCCGGCCCGGTCTCCTTGGTTACCCATTTGTTCTCCGCCCTGCCCCGCCCCCTCCATTCGCACTCCAATCCTGTCCTCAGCCACTCCCTACTTAGGGTATATAATTCCCTCTACCAAGATGGCCACTAATACAGCCTGATGAAGGGGCACGCATGCCCCAAAGCGCCGCCCAGGTGACCCGTTCCCGGAAGTGATCTCAAACAACATCACTGCTGCATAGAACGAAGCAGCCTACTGTCTCCACAGCCTGCTCCCCAGCCGTCCTGAAACGCTGAGAGCCCACAGCGCCACCGGACCAGTACTGGACACCACTTCACCCGGGACCCCAAAAACGGATGACTCTCTATATCCGGATATGCCTTCATGACACATCCATCTTGTGAGTGTTCTTAATCCTCTTTTACAATAAAATTGATTTTATGTTGCTGCACTTAGAGGGCTGTTGTGAATTTATGAAGAAATATATCTAATATTCGCTGGCAGAGATGGGAGATTCAGTAGGCCTAACAAAAAAAAAATTGAAATGAACTTTTGCTCCTGAAAAGCAGATGAACTGGTTGCCTAATTTACAAGTCTCAAATATATAAAGTTTACAAGCCAGTATTGAAGCCAAAAAGAGAACAGGAACAATGGTAGCCTTTGTCACCAAACAAAAGGTGTGTACTTATTTTTGTTGATTAGTTTGAGAAGTCCAAATTTATGAGGTGTCATCACTTGGAGGTGGTCCTGACTGGGAAGAATCCTTTGTGCTGAAGTAGAGGCTGTTTGGACAATTTACAACCATCAATACAAAAATTCTAAAGCCAACACCTTGCCCGACAAAGCCTATTGTGTGAAGTCCTAGGAATTGTGTACATAGCTAAGCTATCAAAACATGTGTTGGACTGTTCAAAGTTCATCTCAAAACATGATGTTACCAAAAGTTCATCTCAAAACATGATGTTACCAGTCAATTCATAGTATATATGATATCTGTAAGTCACAAAAGAAAACTATCATTTTAGTATCCGATGAATTGATGAAATCGGTTATAAAGAAAACATAATAAATAAAGGGTGATTATTAATAGAATTGTTTTAGGAACAAATTAGTATTAAGACAAATATATGATTATGATATGAATGTATTAGAATTGAAATGCTTAGATAAACAAATATTGATTGGATACCCAAATTATACAGGTATCCAGATAGATAAAAACTGTATGTGATGTTGATTTATATATATATATATATATATATATATATATATATATATATATATATATATACACACACACATATAACTTGTGTCCTTTTCAAATGGACAAAATTTGCAGATATACAATGATATGCATATATATCACCATTTTATGCAAGTGATTGATCAATAATTATGCTAGGCAATTTGATAGTATGGGGTTAGTTGAATTCCCAAATATTAAAGATATAGATATTTCCACTAAAGTAAAATATACAGTATAAAATAAAATATATTACTTTACAGAGCAGCCCCAAAACACATGTGAGACCCCTGGTGATTGAAGGTGCAATTACATTAAAAACATTTAGGCCAATAGGAAAGAGACACATACCTTTTGGGCTGAACATCTTACATGTTTTATAATCTTATTGTGTGAGAGGATATTTAAGAAGCTAGATAGATAGTGAGAGAGGGGGACAGCTCAGGGGAACCTGAGAGCTCAGGGACCCACCCTGGGGAAGGGACACTGGGAGAGAAACATCTTCCCGGATAGACGGACAGCCATGCCTGGAAATATACTTTAAACCTCCAAGGAGATTCCTGAACCCGGTAGCTATCTTAAATCCAGATTTATAGCCATTTTGGAATGGGTAAATATGCCATGTTGATTTTATCTTGTATGTTCTCTTAACCATTGATGTATTGAATATTCTAGTATTGATAATCATTCTCCAGAATCAATAATCGCCTTTTCATAGATTTTTCTCTAATATTCAATTTTTATTATATATTACTTTTTGCATAGTTGCTTTTTATTGACAAACAAATGTCTAATTTGTTTCGCATTGTTCAACGTTACTTACCTGCAGCATAGTAACGGCTGGGTGTGTGAAATACAGACATTATGTTAAATTGTCAAGTATAAGGTTATTGATTCTACTGAAGAAGTTATCATGGTGATATTGTGTCCAAGGTACTACGCCCATTTTAAGGGTATTTCCATTAATTGTCAAATGTTCAAATAATGCAATCTGTATTTTAATTTCATGTAAATATTTGTTTTCTGTCAACCAATAAATGTGACTATTAAGTATGATCACTCGTCTCCGTGAACCAGTTTCGCATATATAGACTGTGTCGTATCGATTGATCTTGTATCTTAAAAATATCTTCGTTAAAAATTACTTAATAAAAATGTGCGAGAAACTTTCCTTAAAAAAAGCACAACATATTAAATGGAGGCACTGCGTGAGATAACGTCGATATTTTGTACAGGATCTGTCATAGTTACGGTGGTGACAGAAATAATATTTTGCATGAAATTAGTAATTATTAACTTTTTAAAAAAAATATTTTTGCCAAGAAAAATGTCTGGTCAAAGTGAATTTTATGTTGATAGGGATTATCAAGAGTCAGTCCTTAGTGGTAATATGAATACTCAGACAAATTTGATACAAGTACAGGAAATGTTGGATATGTTTTCAAAAATTAACATGACAAATCATGCCGAAAAAAGTTTGTCTAACGAGACTAGTCTAGAAGCAGGCATTGAAGGCCTTATAAACCACGCCCGCCAGTTAATAAAAGACGTGTGGAACGTGGAAGGTCAAAGCGATGAACTCACAGACAGCTCCTCTGAGACAAAGGAAATAGAAAGGCCTGATCCCATGCATTTTGAATTAAGCGATAACCTGATGTATCTTTATAGTGAGTTTAAAAGTCAATATACCCAACAGGAGAGTGATATCTTAGAACCCCAGTCCCATTTAATAGAAGGGGAATATGAGCCCACTAAAAAGCTAAAGGAAATTAATGACAAGGCAGATTGTTATGATGAGTCTACAGTGACAATGATGAAATATGAAATAAAACAGATGCAAAATAATGCAATAACAATGCTGGAAGAATGTCACCAATTAGGTAAAGAGTGTAAACAATTAAGAGAGAAGGAGAGTTTTCTGCAGGAAAACGAGTCTCCTGACGAAAGTTGCAGAGTAATAGGCAGTGGAAATTTAGAAAGTTGCCGAGTAATAGGCAGTGGCAATTTAAAAGAAGAAACAAATCAGCTTAGGTCAGGACAGGAATCCCTAATTAAGCAACAAGAAGAATTAAAAGAACAAGGGAAGTTTATGCCCCAGAATAATGCTCAGATGCTTAACCCTGAAAGTATAGAATTTGATAATATTCCAAAATTTGACTCTCAACCTAAAGTTTGGGAGTTACATAATGAAGAGGAATTAGAAAAAACAACCATGTTCTACCCCAAGCCAACTGTAGAGCAAAGGGGGGTAAAAATTGAACCACCACATGATAGTAGGTCTAATCAGTTTTCTTTGGGATCAGAGAAAACTACAGGCACCCCTAAACAGGACGCCTCAGAAATAATAGAATTTTTAAAAGATGCTGTCCCAGTGTTTAAGGAAGAGGGATCCGTATGCATTATTGACCACATTGAGGCCTATGAAAATGCTTTATCAGCTTTAGGCCTAAATGATGACCAATCTAGGATTAATTTCTTACCGTGGGTATTTGAAACCAAACACCGTCCATTTTGCGAAGATTTAAAAAGTCTGTTGGGTACTGCCTGGCAAGAAATTAAAAACGGCTGTCATCTAGGATTTGTTCCGCACAAAAATGTTAACGCGGCTAGCACGGATATACACAATATCACACGTACCAATAATCAAAGCCCCACCGAATTTATGGATGTGCTCAAAAGTGTTGTCCACTTAGCAGAAAAGGAGCCAGGTTATGATAAACCTGGGTTTGAACCCATGTTCTTCGAGGCCCCGCCTACCCACGTGAAAGTAAATTTAGCGAAAGATTACAAAGGGGGGTGTTCACTGGAGTCTTTGGTAAAAGAGAGTAACAATTTGTACTCTATCCAACAGACTGGTGAAAACAATGGAAGGCCTGAAAACCCTATAATGAAATTTGTGGATGAATTTTATGTATCTCCTCAATCATTACATTCCAAAACCAAGAAAAAGAGATACGCTGATATAGTCAGAGGAGAGATGCTACCGAGTTTCCCCAGTGGGAGACCAATGTCCCCACCCATCAGAAGGGGGGAGCAGAGAGTACCCTTTAGAGGGGGAGTTCAAAGACCACCTCAGGAGTCTCATCCAAAGGATCCAGACCCGAGGTTTAGGAGAAACTATAGGGTATACCTCCAACGGGTCAGATTTAAACCTAAGGGTAGACACCCTCACCTTTACCGGTGTAATTGGCTTCGGGGGCCTACACGGGTAAATAGGGAGAAACTACAGGGTAGGACACCTCAAAATCCCCAGAACAATAGGGAACAACTAAGGCCCAGACAACTATCCCAAAATCAAGACAATGTTTCTGATGGTGATATGTCTGTTCAAACTGAGCCAGTAGTCCCCAAAAAGGTACAGAAACCGGGTCCCACAACCCAATTCTGATCAGCCTGTAAGCAATATGGAAACCAAAATAGACAAAATTACGGATATGTTACACTGTTTGAATAAGTACTGAATGCATGTACTCAAGCGCTACTATGAATTTAAAAATCCGAGATGCAACCGATATTTAAGATAACCAAATGATGTAGCTGCAACCCATATAATAGTGTTCCCACACGTAAAATAAGTTAATGACAAGTACACATTTTTGTGTAATAGGTGCGTTTAAATCAACCTTAAAAACTCAATAGATTGTTTAAAATAAGTTATTTAGGAGACCTCTGCGCAAAAACGTGAATAATATGTGATATATGAATACGTGATAAAAGAAATAAAACAGTGTTAAGTGTATTAAAACTTCCTTCAAAAGGTGAATTTGCTGAGGTATAGATGGCTGCAGTGCGCATAAACCTCATACAATATATGGTTTGATAATCCGTGCAAACCAAAGCTTGGTCAAATGAGGAATAGATATATAGGATCTAAAATGTTGAACTTTCTATAGTACACCGGCAAATGGTGTGGACCAGTTAGTTACTTTAGTTCAGTGTGTTGTGCCAATTTGTGAAATAAATAAATAGATTGACTTAATTAATTGAATAGATTAAAAACCACGAGTGTATCAATAGTTTCATGGCTAAAATGAACAGGAATAGCAATTCTTCAAGGGGCAAATCCTGTGGCCAGCCAAGGGCCACAGAGCCTTTTAAGCACCTATGTTAAAATAAATCAGAGGAATGCACTGAATAAAGATATAGGAAGCAGAGGTTCTAACACTATGTTTCTCCCCAGGTCACAGTAATGAGGATCCTGAAATCCCTTCCGGGGGATTGTGGTTGTTAGATATTAATTATTCTCCTATTTTTCAGTGGTCACTTCATTCCTCTGACATAAACAGGTCGCTCCAAACAGCCTAATTTCAAGAAGTCGACGAAGACGGTAATTCCAGAGGAAGACCGAATCCTAAAGACATTAATATCAGGAGGCCTAAATGGTTTGATATTTTGGTAAAAGATGAGGAGTCACCCGCATAAGGTAGTTTGATTGCCTCAAATGAGTCATATTGACACCCCAAAGGGGGGAGAATTTATTTGTTTTATTCCTCACAAGTAGAAGGTTGACTATGATGTCAAATATCTTATTACTGACAGTGAGTCGTCACTTACATGTCAAACTGAAATGCTTTTATTGTTACTCCAGAACCGCTACAATTCAGCTAAAAAAAAAAAAAGAAAAATGGTTCTGAAGAACATAAGTCAGTCATAAATGTCTGGTATCCACAGCTATTAATAAATGTCCTCATGATAATGAGCCCTGGAGCTTGGTCTCCCATAGCAAATGTGTCATACATTGTCTTTATATCCAAGGTGTTTAGTTAAAAGACTGATAACACAATGGGAAAGAGGGGGGCTCTGAGGAAGCCCAGGATACCTGCTTGACAGGGATATCTCAAACATAAATCATATAAAAAGAAAAAGGACATATATGTTTTTCTCATGGAATCTATTTTCCTTTACAGAACCAATATGTCCATGAGCCGGTCAACAGAACCGAGAGTCCAACATGTGTGAAACATCCAGAGAAGGAACCGTATGTGGAATCCAGGGACATCATTGATGGCCAGTCTACAGGGACACAACCCACCAGGACAGCCAAGAACCAAAAGATGCCCGGAGTGATCCATTTCCCGCCAAAGAACGGATGACGGCCCTGAGATGCACACATCGATCACAAACCCATTTTTTTTTTCCCAAAGAATTACACCCATCTGCAGGTGTCTATACCTTTTAAATATATCCACAATCCGGATCCATTTTCACAACTCGACTTACAAGGCCCAAACGAAGCCATATTTCTTCAACAAGTTGCATTGGGAAAGCCTGTCAGATGACTTCCGGCAACCGACAACTTTCCAAGGGGGGCTTTGTTGTGAATTTATGAAGAAATATATCTAATATTCGCTGGCAGAGATGGGAGATTCAGTAGGCCTAACAAAAAAAAATTGAAATGAACTTTTGCTCCTGAAAAGCAGATGAACTGGTTGCCTAATTTACAAGTCTCAAATATATAAAGTTTACAAGCCAGTATTGAAGCCAAAAAGAGAACAGGAACAATGGTAGCCTTTGTCACCAAACAAAAGGTGTGTACTTATTTTGTTGATTAGTTTGAGAAGTCCAAATTTATGAGGTGTCATCACTTGGAGGTGGTCCTGACTGGGAAGAATCCTTTGTGCTGAAGTAGAGGCTGTTTGGACAATTTACAACCATCAATACAAAAATTCTAAAGCCAACACCTTGCCCGACAAAGCCTATTGTGTGAAGTCCTAGGAATTGTGTACATAGCTAAGCTATCAAAACATGTGTTGGACTGTTCAAAGTTCATCTCAAAACATGATGTTACCAAAAGTTCATCTCAAAACATGATGTTACCAGTCAATTCATAGTATATATGATATCTGTAAGTCACAAAAGAAAACTATCATTTTAGTATCCGATGAATTGATGAAATCGGTTATAAAGAAAACATAATAAATAAAGGGTGATTATTAATAGAATTGTTTTAGGAACAAATTAGTATTAAGACAAATATATGATTATGATATGAATGTATTAGAATTGAAATGCTTAGATAAACAAATATTGATTGGATACCCAAATTATACAGGTATCCAGATAGATAAAAACTGTATGTGATGTTGATTTATTTATATATATATATATATATATATATATATATATATATATATATATATATATATATATATATATATATATATATATATATACATATACACACATATAACTTGTGTCCTTTTCAAATGGACAAAATTTGCAGATATACAATGATATGCATATATATCACCATTTTATGCAAGTGATTGATCAATAATTATGCTAGGCAATTTGATAGTATGGGGTTAGTTGAATTCCCAAATATTAAAGATATAGATATTTCCACTAAAGTAAAATATACAGTATAAAATAAAATATATTACTTTACAGAGCAGCCCCAAAACACATGTGAGACCCCTGGTGGTTGAAGGTGCAATTACATTAAAAACATTTAGGCCAATAGGAAAGAGACACATACCTTTTGGGCTGAACATCTTACATGTTTTATAATCTTATTGTGTGAGAGGATATTTAAGAAGCTAGATAGATAGTGAGAGAGGGGGACAGCTCAGGGGAACCTGAGAGCTCAGGGACCCACCCTGGGGAAGGGACACTGGGAGAGAAACATCTTCCCGGATAGACGGACAGCCATGCCTGGAAATATACTTTAAACCTCCAAGGAGATTCCTGAACCCGGTAGCTATCTTAAATCCAGATTTATAGCCATTTTGGAATGGGTAAATATGCCATGTTGATTTTATCTTGTATGTTCTCTTAACCATTGATGTATTGAATATTCTAGTATTGATAATCATTCTCCAGAATCAATAATCGCCTTTTCATAGATTTTTCTCTAATATTCAATTTTTATTATATATTACTTTTTGCATAGTTGCTTTTTATTGACAAACAAATGTCTAATTTGTTTCGCATTGTTCAACGTTACTTACCTGCAGCATAGTAACGGCTGGGTGTGTGAAATACAGACATTATGTTAAATTGTCAAGTATAAGGTTATTGATTCTACTGAAGAAGTTATCATGGTGATATTGTGTCCAAGGTACTACGCCCATTTTAAGGGTATTTCCATTAATTGTCAAATGTTCAAATAATGCAATCTGTATTTTAATTTCATGTAAATATTTGTTTTCTGTCAACCAATAAATGTGACTATTAAGTATGATCACTCGTCTCCGTGAACCAGTTTCGCATATATAGACTGTGTCGTATCGATTGATCTTGTATCTTAAAAATATCTTCGTTAAAAATTACTTAATAAAAATGTGCGGGAAACTTTCCTTAAAAAAAGCACAACAGGGCGCTGTCTCTCTCTCTCTGTTTTCATTCCAGAGCTCCTTCTTGCTTACATGGACTGGCAGCCTTTTATGCTCAGCAATTATTTTAATTTCAGCATTTGTACATGGACTAATATACAAATTCTTGTACTAATACATACGTTACCTCCCTCCCACTGTTACTCACCATATACATTCTATGAGCTATAACCTGTGTGCGCCATACAAACCCCCTTGTTTGTTTGTTTTCCAGTGTGAAACCGGCCTAAGAGTTAGAGAGAGAAACCCAGCACCAAATTTACAGGTATAACAATCAGAAAATAACACAAGCCTAAACTCACTATTTAGTATTACTTTACTTCAAATATACTCATAGTTTAAGAGGACAATAACAGACAGCATATATCATTTTATAATAAATACTGAAGCTTTATTAACCTTTATATGGGGGAAGGGAGGGGTGTCATTAGTCATAGAACTGAATTAAAAAAAAAAAAACATTAGTGACAGCCTGTCTAAACAGTCGTTTACTTCACGTTGCCTTCAAATAATCCAAAAAGGTGCATATCCTGGGAACTTACATCCCCATTCCAATGAAAATGCAATGCTGTCCATGTCCTGGAATACAAAGTGGAAAGAAGATGCTGGGCACGTCTTCACAAGCCAAGACCCTGCTCAGTCTGCTCAAGGGCGGATCTGAATTCCTCCAGTTCAATTTGGAAAGCTTTCTGTTCTTCTAGAAACTGATTCCTGCGCTCTTCATCTTGCTCCCACTTTGCCTTGACAGTCTGCCGAAAGATTTCAGTTCAAGAGTAAGGCAAACAGTAAGTATTTAAAAAATGATAAGTGTTTGTTGGTATCATATGCAAGTTACAAAAAAAAAAATAGGAGTATGAGGAAGAGAACAAGCCACAATGACAAATGTGTGTTCACAAAACCCCTAAAGTTTCTTCTTAGTTACTCTTCTTCTGCTTGTCAATAAGTCCTGGGAAGATTGACCAGTAAAGCCAGTAAGACCAAAATATTACTTCATATGGTGCACCATTTGGAACAGGAACTGCAGCCCAATATTGCAGTATAAGGTGGCTTTATACGCACTAGATTGCTGAATTATGCTTTAGCTATTTGATTAGACATTGCTGTTTAATGTGTTTGTAGTCAATGTTTTAGATAGCGTAAGAAAACGTTAAGTCAGGTTACGGTTGGCATATCAACATGGGGGCATCTGCTCCAGCAACATCTGTCTAATACGGAATTTCACTTCATGTTGTTTCTCCATGAAAGGCAAGTATAGGGAAACCTCTCTAAAAAGACAGACAGCAGCAAAAAAAGTTTTGGATGTAAAGTTTGTATCCCTTCTATTTACCGTATATTCTCGAGTATAAGCCGAGTTTTTCAGCACATTTTCTTGTGCTGAAAATGCCCCCTTCGGCTTATACGAGTCAAGCACTTTTCTGCAGCAGAGAATGACATTTTCCGAACCGACTTTGGGGCCCTGTATCTCGGGGCCACTTTGTGCTAAGAACCCCAAATTTGGTTCACAAACCCCATCTTTGGATATGTTGTAGTGCTAGTTCCACTGGGTTTGCAAACCAAATCCTAGCACCAAGTGGCCCCAAGATACGGGGCCCCAAAGTCGGTCAACTGTATCCATCTGCAGTAATGTCATTTCGGGACCCTTTGGGTTCACAGACCCCAAATTTTGGCTGCAGCTAGGGGGCATCTAGGAACCCTTAACAACCGAGTTTGAGGTTCGGGGGACCTATGGCTGCAAATGGGCACAGTGAGGCATGCAAATGGTCATTGTTGACCCTCTTTTCCACTTACAGTAGCTGTGCATTACTCACCCTAGGCTTATACTCAAGTCAATACGTTTTCCCAGTTTTTTGTGGTAAAATGAGGTGCCTCGGCTTATACTCGAGTATATACGGTAAGTGCAGTTGGGTGGTGGGTATTCTGCTGGGTATTCATTACTGTCCAGGATCTTAGCAAGAGATCTTTCCCCATACCCAGTAAATCAAAATGTTTTTGCTGCCATATTGCTTTAGAAAATCTACCAGAAGCACACGAGAAGAGAAAAATCCTATTCTATGCAGGAAAATATGGAGAATTCACCTTTGGGTCATGACAATGATAGCTTGGACTGGGAAGGGCTTGAATTTCCCAGCTCAGGCCAAAAAGGGTACAGTTTTTTAGTAAGCAAAATGTCAATATTTCATATTTGTTGTAAACAGGCTTGCTTGCATATAGATTTATGTGGAAAGGGATGTAGAAAATTTACCTCCACCCTGCCCCACTGATCTTGACTATTTATGGTACTCCCAGAGATCTGTAAATGAACTACAAGTCCTGTATTCCACCGTGGCAGACAAATTTGTAGTTCTCAATGGAATACAAGTGCGGTGATCACCACACCCATAGTCTATTGACACTTTCTCCAACTCTCTAATTGAAAGCCCATACAGAGGTGCAGGCAAGGAGCTGGAGGAAGAGTTTGTAGGAACCCGATATTGCACCAGTGATCCAGTGGTTGCTGGTGCAATGCTCCAATGCTCCTGTGAAAAAATATGTATTTTTTTCCCCTTTAAACATGTGCATTTATTATTTTTTTTATTTTTTTTGATAAATGGTGAACATGGCCTTTAACCACTTGCCGACCGCCTCATGTACATATACGTCGGCGCTTTGAAGAGGGATATCTCGGTAACGGCAGCAGCTGCTGCCACAACCGAGATATCCTTATTTACATGAGGCGGCCGTGTTTACCATAATGGTGGTCTCTGCGGCGAGTTCGCCGCGAGATCACCGTTATCGGCGGCGGGAGAGGTGCCACCCCCCCTCCCGCTGGCAGCGGTGGAGGCGATCGGGTGGGTATGGAGACAAGTGAGGCTGAGATGGCCCCCACTAGTCTCTATACCATAGGAGGGCGGAAGCGTCGTCAAAACGTCACTTCCGCCCATACGTCTTAAAGGAACATTTTTTTCAATGTCATTTTTTTTTTTTTGCATTGAAGTCCAAATATGAGAGGACTTTTTGACCCCAGATCTCATATTTAAGAGGACCTGTCATGCTTTTTTCTAGAAGGGATGTTTACATTCCTTGTAATAGGAATAAAAGTGATCAATTTTTTTTTTTTTTTAAAACAGTGTAAAAAATAATAAATTCAAGTAAAATAAATAAGAAAAACTAAACAAAATGATTTTAAAACACCCCATCCCGACGAGCTCGCGTGCAGAAGCGAACGCATACGTGAGTAGCGCCCGCATATGAAAACGGTAGTCAAACCACACATGTGAGGTATTGCCACGATCGGTAGAGCAAGAACAATAATTCTAGCCATAGACCTCCTCTGTAACTCAAAAGATGCAACCTGTAGAATTTTTTAAATATCGCTTATGGAGATTTTTGAGGGTAAAAGTTTGACGCCATTCCATGAGCGGGCGCAATTTTGAAGCGTGACATGTTGGGTATCAATGTACTCGGCGTAACATTATCTTTCACAATATAAAAAAAAATTGGGCTAATTTTACTGTTGTCTGATTTTTTTTTTTTTCCAAAAAAAGTGCGCTTGTAAGACCGCTGCGCAAATACGGTATGAAAAAAAGTATTGCAATGACCGCCATTTTATTCTCTAGGGTGTTAGAAAAAAAATAATATATAATGTTTGGGGGTTCTAAGTAATTTTCTAGCAAAAAAAAACTGTTTTAAAACATGAAAACACCAAGTCTGAAAAACAGGCTTGGTCCTTAAGTGGTTAAAAAAAGCTGGCACATCCTTCCCTCAAATTATCATAAACAAAAAGGCATTCTACAATATAATCTAGGCTCTTCCATTGCCTCCATCCTACCAAGTCCAAGTTTCATTTTGGAAAGAAAACATCTTCACATTTTCATTTTTTCTGCATCCAGTTGTAGCAAAGAATCTCTACTACTAAAGTATGTGATACAGAGATTTTCTCCACAATCTGTTCACTGCATTGACCAATTCATAGGAAATATTGTAACAAGCTAGTAACACCTGGAATTTTGATACTCCTTCGCATCTACTGTTAAACATATACCTGGACAAGTGCTTTCTGTTCTTTGGTCGTCAAACTAAATTGCTCAAGTTCCTTTAAAAGATTTTCTGTGGCAGTCTGAAAGGTAAAAAAAATAAGAAGTTTACCATTTTACACACACACACACACACA
Organism: Lithobates sylvaticus; assembly: GCA_028564925.1. NCBI lineage: Eukaryota > Metazoa > Chordata > Amphibia > Anura > Ranidae > Lithobates > Lithobates sylvaticus. The sequence continues at coordinate 144,402,105 of CM053038.1, read as the reverse complement.
CACACACACACACACACACTACTGTCCACCTTTTAAAGTGCCAAAAACCACTACAAAAAATATTTCCAAATTTGAGGAATCCCTTGGTATGTAGATAGTTTACATCGGTGCTCTTCCATGAAAGCTCAAACAAAGGGAATAATATGGGTAATATCTGTGAAACGTCTTGTCAAAGAGAAAGCCAAAAAAAAAAATTAAAGGGATTAAAAATGCAAATTACACTGTTGTGTAGAAAAACGCATTTCAAAGAAACGCACAGAAATCGCTTCCTACCCACCTATAGGTGCCGCCACCCAAAATGGGTGAACATCCTAATCAAAGGGGCAAATGGTTAGAATGCAACGAAATTGTGCCCTGGATAGTGATTCCAATGAGAAAAGTAACATCTTAAATCGAGCGATTTGTAAAGAAAGGCTATAAGAAACAGAAGTTAGTACAGGCAAGAGGTGGCTGAGGGCTCGTTCACACAATACTTGCATGAAAAATGGGAATGATGGGATGCATGATGGGAAAATCTATCAGATTTCAGTTGCTGTGCAGAAAACTGCATACACGTTTCAGATTCCTGCGCAGAAAAAAAATCTGCATGGTGTGGTGTGAAGAGGGCACACAGAGAACCAATGTTTTTTTTTTTTTTTTTTGAGCCCTTGCAGAACACGTGCAGAAAAATGGACGTCTCTGCACCATGGTGTGAACGAGGCCTGAAAGATAGGGTACTGGTTAAAACTTTGCAGAAACGTCTGAAAATTTACATAAGGGCAAGGGCACTGAGGAATATGGGGGTTAAAAATGCCATTGACCCAACCCCCCCCCCCCCCCCCACTAAACAGGCAATATTGTGGGCAGCAGTGATAAATACTAATCAATAGCATATGGAGCCTCAACCTTACAACTGACCCTAAACTTTGTCGATTAGGCTGGCTGGATGAAGAACAATACACACCCCACACATATACTCCCATTCTCAGGGTACTATTCCTAGCTAGGAAACTCATAGCTAGAAAATGGCTATCTACGACGGCCCCCACAAAGACAGAATGTATTACATCCATAAACGACTCTCTTATTAGAGAACAACTCACATGCATACAACAAGGTAGTCTGAGAAAATTTGAGAATATATGGGATCCCTGGTTGGACGCCCCTGGTTTAGCTCCACTGCGCCTGGTCCACAATAGAATCCTAGTGGGCAGGACAACACCAGCAACCACAACACTTTAGAACCTAGTACTAAGAGGAACTTGCTAGGCATGAGAAAAGGGGAAGCAACGCCGCTTCATATACACAGCTACTCCAAAAGGGAGCAACTATAATACCGGGTCCTGCAGAGGTTAAATTGTTTATGTTCGTTTTACCCAACAGTTAATGTATAAAAAAAACGCTGTACACCGCTCCTCCGCTGGTTAGGGGATCATGGCGCCCTGTTGTGCTCAGTGGCCCTGGCAGGGCCGGGAGCAGAAAGGGAAAGAAAGACAAAAAGGGAGGTCACACATGACATGCAACGAGACCAAAGAATTACAACCATAGTTGCCTTATTATACAATCATATCTTTATTCCTGATTGTGCAGTTACATTTATTACTGTATAAACAAATAACATATCAGACCGCATGGTCATTTAACATTGATACCCATGTGTCCTCACAAATATAGGATTTGGTTTGCGTAGTGAAATGAAAAAAAAAAAAAAGTTGTTGTTTTTTGTGTTTGTTCATAATAAAAATGATCAGATTTAAAAAAAAAAAAAAAAAAAAAAATTCAGAATGTACTTTTGATCCAAACGTACCAACAGGTGATATGAGATTAAATAGTTTATTTCCTGTTGTAATACCCATGGAATGCATATTCACAATAAAAAAAAACATTTTAAGGAAGAGCATAACAAAAAGATGCTAGAGAATTTATATTTTATGCAATTGATAAAAGTGCAAGGTCATTGGATAGGGCAAGATAGAAGAAAACGGTTATCGCAGAAAAAAAAAAAATTATACTTTGGACATATTAACACCGTTTGGATTGAATATCGATATTGTTTATTAGGAATTACTAGGCATTTAGAATAAGGGTACTAAGGAAATACTTTGGAGTTCAGGGTATGACATTTGTTTTATTATTCTGAATATTTTAGTATTATGAATTGTTCTTTGGGATTAATTATCTGCACGTATATTGGTTCATTATGGGAGATTACTATTCTTTTATTCATATGAACTGGTAAACTGTAGGAACTGGTTGCAATTGGAGGGAATCGGCCTATGCAATATACCTAGTGGTATCAATACATGGTCATTGTGTAAGCGATTGGATTTCCGATCTGTCAGAGGAGTAGATAATCACATGCCAAGGGGTATCCTGGTAGTGTGAGCCACATGCTAAGGAGTATGTCAGCTATGATTCAAATACAGAGGTTCATAGCAGTAAAGAAAGGAGTATTCTAACTGGAATAGATATGTAGCTGGAACAGAACCCAGGAGTAAATAAATACCCTAAAGGGTAAACAGAGGAGCCCGAATTTGCATAAAAAGTAGCCTCAACTCCTGTAGGCCGTACTAAGACAGCCACATGTCAGCAAGCGAAGTGAAACCGATTCAGGGAGTACACAGGAACCTCAACATCTATCCATTCAGGTGGCATTTTTGTCCATTACTGCAGACGTGGCACCCTCCTGTCATACCTGCATCCACAGTACAGTTTTCAGCTGGCAAAAATTTGTAACACCAAACTCTCTGTCAGAAATTCCTATGGAATCAGAAGTAAGTACTACTAACACTACAAGTACAGCCCAAACTAATCCAGCCCCCATGAGATCTATACAAACCCCTAATCGTGGAAGAGGCTCTACCAGAGGTACCCCTATACCACACCCCAGAAATGGAGACTCTAGTGTACGCCCATCGGCACAGACACAGAAGAATAGAGGTAATAACACAGCCCAATTCCATAAAAGGGGAAGTAACAACCAGACTCAAAGAGGGGGCAGAGGTCAGTATTTGGGTAATCATTATGATTCTAGATCCTACCCCCATAATAATTACGGATATCAGTCCCAATACAATCCATCTCAACAATGGAATGAATATCCAGGGCCTCAGAATATACAGAGACGTCCTTCTACCCGCACATACCCTGCTACTTATAATAGATTCGCTCCCTTGCAAGATACTTACAATGATGATTATCGTCACTATCTAGCAGATGAGTTTGAACCATCATCATACGAGCCTAATCAATATGACTATCAATCATATGAAAACCAGGTTTTTCAGCAGGACATACAAGGACGCAAAAGAGCTCCAGACTCAAAAGAGGCCGCAGAGGGGGGAGGAGAATCCAGAGGAAAAAGAAGAAGAGTGTAGTCGGCCAAGGGGTATTTAATTTAAGTTCAAAGACACTCACTAAGGAAGAATTATCTATTTTGGATAAGGGCTTGAAATATGCCCCTCCAAAAAGATTGGACAAATTTCATACCTTCATTGATATACAAAAGTATATCAGAAAAATTAATATACAAAGGTATCTTGTATCTAATCCATGTGAGAGACCAGATAGAGCTGCTACCTCCGGGACTGTACACTCCGGCTTGTCCAATCCATCATTGTTCAACCCACCAGTTCCAGTGGCCCCAGCTGTAAAAATATTTAGAGACCTTGTTCTACAAGATCTGTCACTTTTACCAGTTAAGAAACCATATGTACAGCGCTCCTTTCAGACTGGTCTGAAATCACTTAGTGAAAACAAAGACATAGTGATACGTCCCGCGGATAAGGGCGGTGGCATTGTGGTACTAGATAGGAGTGATTACATATTAGAAATGTATAAAATTCTTGGAGATGCGGAGACTTATAAAGAAATACTATATAATCCTACCAACCATTTTAAAACCAAATTGGCAGAATTGGTACAAGTAGGCTTTGATGAAAAGATTTTGAACAAAAAGGAGCAATCCTATTTGATACCGTTAGCACCTAGGATTCCTACCATGTACTTTCTTCCCAAGGTGCATAAGGACCCTATTCATCCTCCTGGCCGCCCTATAATTAGCGGCATAGACTCGGTGACTTCAAGGATAGGCCGCTATGTTGATTTTTATCTGCAGCCATTGGTCAGGAGAGTTCCCTCATATTTGAGAGATACTGGTCATACCATTCAGATGTTGGAAAAAATAACACTGAAAGACAACTATTTATTGGCCACGGCAGACGTCGCTTCGCTGTACACCTGTATTCCCCATTCTTTGGGGATAGAGGCGGTACAGCATTTTTTAGATCAAGACGTTTCCATTGTATCCAATCAGCGTCAGTACATTATAGAGTTGTTGGAATTCGCAACAAGCCATAACTACTTCTGGTTTGACCAGAAGTTCTACATCCAGCAGAGAGGCGTGGCGATGGGGGCTAAGTTTGCCCCCAGCCTCGCCAACCTGTTTATGGCTAAGTGGGAGGAGGATGTCGTCTATAAAGAGGGAAGTTCCTCCCTAGTCCTATGGGCCAGGTATATAGACGACATCCTCCTCCTATGGGATGGCGATTCTGAATCCCTTAAAGAATTCTTTTCCATCTTGAACTCTAATGACCGGGGTATCTCTTTGACCCTCGAATGGAGTGCCAGTAGTGTACATTTCCTCGACCTAGAGATCAAGATGAATCAGGGCAACTGGGAATTTCAAACATTCTTCAAGCCTACTGATAGAAATGGTTTCATACCAACTGATAGTTGCCATCACCATTCATGGCTTAAGGCAGTCCCCAAAAGTCAATTCTTGAGGCTTCGTAGGAATTGCACTGATCTTGAAATCTTTAAGAAACAGGCGACTGTCCTTTCAAAAAAATTCTTGGATAAGGGATATGATTCAACCTTAGTACAGTCCCAATACCAGGAAGTTCTCACATTAGATAGACAGTCCCTGTTTGAACGTACCCCAAAAGAACGTGATAGTTCCCATAAATGGGCAGTTCTTACATCCTATTCAGTACAACATCGTGATATTCAAAATATCCTGAATAGGCATTGGAACATATTGAAGACCGATAAAGTTCTTTGCCCTTTAATACCTGAATGGGCTAAAGTTACCTTTAGGGGCGTTCCATCCCTTCAAAGCAAAATAAAAAAAAAAAAAAAAACCCCCAGATGATGCCTGTATGAGGCGAAACGCGTCGGGACTCGGTTAGCTGTTACCACTGCGTTACCAGTAGACCATTATATGCTTTTACATGTCGTTTTAAATGTGAGTACCCATTTTTATATGCTTTGTCAAAATAAATCCCCTATGGTATTACACTATGTGGCTCCATTTTTCTCTTTATCGGTCCCACTAATTTGAGCACTACCAGTGGTATAACATCCATCATCCCTCCCTCCTGAGAGTTCTTTGGATATATCCAGTGAAGGATCTTGTCGTTTGGCACCATCCCCAAGTAGATGCTCCCACGGGTGTAGTGACACCAACTGCCTTTTGTGACTCATACGGCGTAAGCCTATCTGAGTTCACGCTATCTGGTAAGCGCATTCCCAAGAGGTGGTGGACTGCAACAGACAACTTGCACCAAGTCACCTGTTATATATTTCTTAACGCACCAATGTTGAATTTATGTCACTATTAGGTGGTGTTTTTTGCTTAGATCACTATTTGTAACACACGTTGCTATATGGTTTTGTTTATATGGTGATATATATTCAAGATTTTTCTACTGTCATATTTATTGTATATGTGATCTATGCGATTATGTGATTAGTAGGTCTACCAACCCTTTCCATATATATGATCTTTTGATTCACAATCCATTTGATTTATCATATTTGTTTGTTCACTATTTTTAGTGACACACATTCATATATTAATTTTTATTTTTGGATACTGTATCATAATTTAGTATCATCACTTTTAGACATTGATTGTTATTTTTCATGCTCTATGAGCGCCGCACTTTTTTATATTCAAATTGCATCCACAGTACCCCCTTGTGAAGAGGTTTCTTTTTTTCTATCTTGCCACTATAGAAGCCTTTCCTGTTCTCTCCATATAAATTTATGTGTATGGAGACACATTGGTAAAAAGAATGCAGAAGGTCCTGGTTTGGGAGTGGCCTTGAAAGGTGTAACCCCCTGGATAAAAATAAGCGCTTAATGACCTACCAGATCAAAAAAGGTGCCCATGGTAATCTGGTGAGTTTTCTGGCATGGAGGATCAGGGATGCTATTCACGGATAAGCACAGGAAGCAATAGAACAAATGGCATAATATTTCTTGAGGAATTTTTGCACAGCACTGAGCACTTTTTGAAATATATTGCATGGACACTATTTATGGATGGTCACATTAATATGTTTGGTGTTGTATGACATTTATTGGTTAAAGAATGATGCACATGTTAAGCGCTGTATATGAGATAATCAATATCACTTTGTAAGGGAACATGGTCTACTTTAGTAAATCAGCCCCACTGGCATCAATGTTTGAAATGTAAAAAGTGTATTTTATATAAAAGGCTATTCTGAAAAAAAGACATGACAAAACACCCAATCGTATCTTCTGTTATTTGTTAAACATGTGTCTAGACTGTGCAAAGGCAAATAAAGTAAAAAGGGAAAATTTAATGAATCTTGCCTCAAATTAAATGTTATCTCCTCTGTCCTTTTAAAAATCATAGTATTTATCATTTTAAAATTTACTCAAGTGGTAACCACCTCCAACAGGACATAAGCAGCACTCTAAAGCACTTGTTTAATGCTAGCATGTTTTTGTGGCAGAAATAAAAATCTGTTTGCTTCTGAACATAAATGCTTATTCCCAGTCTGCTATTACTTGTACACGGATCTGCATGCATCAGAGTTGCATAATGCCTGGATGGCCAATCAAGATGGTGGAGAGTTCAGACACGGAAAAGGACTAATAAGAAGAAGTCAGTGGTGCCATAGGAGTAACGAGGGAGAACACAGATGCTGTATTGCTGAACAAAACCACAGTGTCAGGCAAGTCTGCCAGAATGTGCAAATATTCCATATGTAGCACTTACTCCCTGGAGCCACTGGAAATTTACCAATGTTTTTCTTCAGTGGATTGCCGCGCAGCCAGGCACATGATCCCAGCCACACTTGTCCTTAATAACCAATCTTGGGGTGTTTTTATTTTTGGAGAACTTGGATAGGGTATAGGGAATTGGGTGGGATACTCCAAAAACAAACAATGTACAGGTTGACAGTAGACTTTTTTCTGTAAAGCTGAATCAAAAGTCCTTGTATACAGCAAACTGTGAACTTGGCTTTGTAATAAAAGCAGTTAACAACACACACACACACACACACACACACACACACACACACACACACACACACACACACACACACACACACACACACACACACACACACACACACACACACACACCTTCCTTTAGGGCACCAAGAGCAGATTGCCTTTGCAGAGAACTAGATAGGCTAAGCTCTTTAGGACACCAGCAGATGTCCCCTTCAGGCAAACACAGAGCTGACTTTCTAGAACATGAGGGGTGGCAGCAGCCCAAACAGCTAAGAACTCTCACAGCAGTCTGTACGCACAGAATGTCCAGGGACAGTTGGTTGCCTCCTTCCAAGCGACACCTTTCTGCAGCAATACCAGACTAGATCATCAACAGACAGACCCTCAGTTAGCTCTCTGTAGCTTCAGCATTCAAGCCCTCAGGTCACCCACCCGAGGCCTCACGAACAGCAAGCACATGGCAGTGTTGCCCTGGAGGGCAGCAGCTCTCCAGGCTGGAAGGATCCTCTGCAGGAAAAGACCCAGAAGCCCAGTGCCTCAGAGAATCTATACAGACTCCCAGCAGTCTTCAGGGCCCTGCTCCCTGGGATTGGCCAGGGCTGCATAAATATTCATACTGCCATCTGCATAGCTCCACACCTATATTCCAGTGAATTCTCCACTCTGAAATGCAGATTGAGCCATCAGACTAGCAGCAGCTGAGAACACTGAACTAACCTAATTAATCTGTTGCACTGGCTACAGTGAGAACAACTAAATTACCTAACACAATAATTACAGCCACATTGAATACAGTAAGCCAGCACTAAATCAAACTAATCCTAGCACCCATCTAGGGGTGCTACATATGCATACGTGCACATTATGTCACTGGGGGCCTGGTTTTATAAAGTTCCACTTTAATGACAAAATCTAAGCAAATAAAATTGTATTATTTTCACTGAAAGACGCAATGGGGTTTATTTACTAAAGGCAAATCCACTTTGCACTGCAAGTGCACTTGGAAGTAAAGTCACTGTAGATCTGAGGGGGATATGCAAGGAAAATAAAAAACAGCATTTTAGCTTGCACATGATTGGATGATGAAATCAGCAGAGCTTCCACTCGTTTCAGATCTACATCTTAGATTTAGGGCGACTGCACTTCCAAGTGCACTTTCAGTTCAAAGTGGATTTACCTTTCATAAATAACCCCCGATGTTTTATACTTTTAGATTTCAAGATGGTCAATATCACTTTTTATGCTTGGCTTATTGAATTAAATTTCGTACCTTGGTCTTTTCCCTGATCTTACGTGTCTCTTCTGCATCAGCTAGGATTTGTTCACCTGAAACTAATGGGAGAGACATATCTTTGAAAATTTGAGCAGTATTAAGATAGGAGGTATAAAAAAATGCCCTGGGTAAAACATTAAACTTTATTGATTTAGAAAAAGTTGCCCACTGTATTATAATATAAAAATTCACAATACATGTGTACAGATTACACTGGTCGGCTTTCTATACTTTCATTCACTCGCACCCATTGCTTCATTTTACCTTCTACATCCATTTATTACCTGGGTCAATATTTCGACTTTCCAAAATAAACAGATTTTTCTCCAAGCGCTGTTTTAATTCCTTTAGCTCCTTCTGCGTGGTGCCCTGGTTTTCAGACATCTCTTGAATTGTACACTGTCCAAAAAAAAAAAAAAAAAAATATTGGCAAAAAAAAACTATTATAAAAGCATATTAAAGGGGTGTTTCAGCTAAAGAAAATAATTTTTTTTAAAAGACAGCAGCTAAAAAAAAAGTAGCTGCTGACTTTTATTAAGTACACTTACCCTCCCAGGGCGCCCGCGATGTGGGTCGTGGAGGCAGAGATGTCCCTCGGCGCTCCGGTCCCGGCGCCGCCATCCTCAGTAAGGGAAACGGGCAGCGAAGACTACGTCTTCACTGCCCGTTTCCTACTGCGCATGCACGAGTCGTCGCACGGCCTACTGCGCATGCGCGAGTCGTCGCGCAGCGATTTGTGAATGGGGAACGCGATGTGTTGTGGGACACATAGTTCCCATAATACACCGCGCCCCATTCACTAGAAAACGGCGCTAGGAGCAGAAGACAGAACAGCTCCGCGGAACAGGAAGAGGCAGATTAGGACGATCTGCCTACCAACAGCCATTTCTGGTAAGTAAAAAAATATATATTTTTTTTTTTTTCTTTTTAAATTGTTACTAACATTTTTATCAAGTTTTTTTTTCCAGGGTGGCCCTCCACTTTAAACTGCCCTATTTTCCAACACACCAGCTACCCTATCTCAAAAAGGGGTCTATTACAACAACTCACACAATTATTACCAGACATTGACATTGGAAAAAAAATAAAAAAATTACACACCCTGCAGTGCAGTGCTGCCAGTGTGACTAATCACCACCACACCACAGTGTCCCCGAATGTCGTCACACCAGTCCCATTGTAAATCAGCAGCAGTGTTTCTGATTGCTGCCACACTAGTCCCCAGACCAATGTAAGCCAGCATCAGTGCAGTGCTGCCTCTGCCCACACTAACCCTGGCCTGTTTATTGACCACGTGTGTCTGACATCTGAACTGACCCATCTGCATTTCCAACCGACTATGTTTCTGCAGGACACCAGTCCCAGCCATCCCCTGCAGACAATTGCCCTTGTGGCCCCACAGGAACACTTTTGTTCCTTCTTTTGCTACTGTACTTCTTGGCCAGTGGACATGACGTTTCTGGGGGCAGCCATGTACCAGTAGGCTAGGCTTGCTTGGCTTAAAGCAGGGGAGCCAAACCAGTGGCCCGCAAAGCCCTCTGATGTGGCCCGCGACCTGGTTGCCAATCTCAGAGCATCAGTGTTGTGAATGAAGGCAGCGGCAGTGGAGGCAAGTGGAGCAGGAAGGCATAAGTCGCTGCTTCCTGTAAAGCACCGCCTCCTGTCACAGGTTGAGTGATACCAAATGCACTCTGCCTGGGACAGCAACAGTCAGCGATGCATGAATGGAAGACTATGTGGGGCAACAGTTAAAGTCCGTGGGGACGAAAAGCATTTGAATGAAGCATTGCCATTTCTTGCCACATTGTGTTTGCACTTTGGCGCTCCATATATATGGACCTATCATTATATTGTCCCTATTTGTTAGCTTTTCATTTTATGGACTAAACACTCTCTTTACACTGTTATCCACTTTATTTTCCATCATTGAGAAATATTTCTGTTTCACGTTTTTGCACATATTTTTCGGTGTGGATAACATAACTTTCTATGTGTTCCCAATAGTTACATGAGTTATTTTTTGCATATATTTTTATGTATTTGGCACTAGCCACATGTTATGGTGTATTTAGATTGCCCTTTTTCTATTTACACACTGATTTGCATTTTTGTTGATTTATTTATGGTTTTCGATTGTATAACCACTTACCTAGTACCACTTCCAGGTTTTCATGATAACATTTCCAGCGCTACACATCTGTATACACCTTAGGATCCAATAGAAGCCAAAGTGCAGCTAACCGGCAGGAAAGCCACAGGTGCACAGCGCTGAGGTAAACCCCAGTGCATTAACTTGAAAGCAGCCTAATGCCCCGTACACATGGTCGGAAATTACGACCACAAAATCCGTCGGATTTTGTCAGACACTGGTGTTGCATACGCACGGTCGGACAAAGTTGTCGGAAAATTCGATCATTCTGAACGTGATGACGTTCGTTGCGTACGACGGAACTACGTAGAGGCTAGTAGCCAATAGCTTTGGTTTCGTTCATTGGAGGCAGTGAAGAAGTCAGTGTTACAGTTACGCTTAATTCTAAGGTATTGGCTGTAGGGAATACTGTTTAATAATGATGGAGGATGGGCACTTTGGGCATGTAGAATTGCGTTTCCTGAAGATGGTTTCCTATACAACGATGAGCTAAAATTGCCTTGTTGATCGAGGTTAATTGTTAGATCTAGGAAATTCACCGAGGACTGACTAGAGTCCAGTGTGAATTTTAAATTGTACGGAGTCTATTGTTGGAACGCGGTCCTAAATTTAAGACATATGCAAACTTTGTTTTGGACTTGTTAAGATTTATTCTGACTAAAAATTATTTCATTTTCGGATCTTCCCACTTCCTCCAGGTGCAGGGTGTGGCTATGGGGACCAAGTGTGCGCCCTCATATGCCAACCTGTACCTGTGGGGGTGGGAACGGGAGCTGTTTTCTAACACCTCCCCTGATCTCCAAGCAAAGGTTTTACATTGGTATAGCTATATCGATGATGTTTTGTTGTTCTGGTCAGGGACACATGATGAACTAATCCAATTTTTTGATTTATTGTTTGTGAACAATTTCAATTTAAAATTCACACTGCACTCTAGTCAGTCCTCGGTGAATTTCCTAGATCTAACAATTAACCTCGATCAACAAGGCAATATTAGCTCATCGTTGTATAGGAAACCATCTTCAGGAACACAATTCTACATGCCCAAAGTGCCCATCCTCAATCATTACAGCCAATACCTTAGAATTAAGCGTAACTGTACCTCTGACACTGGACTTCTTCACTGCCTCCAATGAACTATATTTACGGTTTAAAGATAGAGGCTATCGTTTTGTTAAACAAAAAAAAAAAGATAGAGGCTATAGCCATGCTTTGCTCAAGCGATCGTTCAACAAAGTAAAAAACATGGATAGGTTAAATCCAATTCATTCAAAAAGAGATTATTGATTCTCAACCAGTTAGACTCATCACTCAATTCTCATCCTTGCATGCACAAGCCCGAGAGGTGGTCAACAAGTTCTGGCCACTTATCCTGGCTGATTCCACCACAAGCAAATTTATACGTACTAATCCAGATATTACCTATAGAAGGTGTCCATCATTGAAAGATCGACTGACCCAAAGTCACCATTCTCCTCGTAAAATTCAAACACATCAGAACAGTGGCACTTACCCTTGTGGACATTGTGACATTTGTTCTTTTGTGGCCAACTCCAAAAAGGTCCACCTCCCTGATGGCTCTCAACATATTTCACATCATGTAAACTGCAGAACTATTGGTGTGGTGTATCTAGCCACATGTATATGTGGATCTTTCTATGTAGGAAAAACCAAACGACCTTTTCAGGTTCGTATTCGGGATCACATCAAACCCATGTCAAAACGTATTATCACTACGGCTATCAACAGGCATTTAGGCCGGTCACACAATTTCGACCCCCACTGTATGTGCTTTGCGGCATTGGAACATGTTGCGACGCACATCAGAGGGGGTAGAATTGATGAAAAACTTTTACAATTAGAGACTAAATGGATATATAACCTTAATGCTACCCACTTTCCGGGTCTCAATGAACACATTAGTTTCAAACCTTTTTTATAACAACTTTGTATTTGGTGGAATCGCTAATATCTTTCAGATAATGCAGTGGTTCTCATAATGTGATGCTATGCTTCGTTGCTAAATAGGACTAACTACATGTAATAGTTGAATATATATCTATGTATGTTTTTTTCTCCCTGGCTGTTTTTCCTTCAGACCCTTCTCCTAATATCTCCATAGGTCTGCAATTGGTTGGAGCTAGCATTCTGGACCACCCTTGTTCAATCTCTTTTATCCTTTCTATGAGATGAATTTACTGTAACGGGCTATGATCTTATGTTTATGTACTTATTTCCTAAATTACAACATCCTTGCAACTATGTAATATAGTATAGTCATATTGTGTCTCTATTTATTTCTGCATTTCTCCTTGGTCCCGTTTGTATTATATCTGTGTATTTTGGATAACTATCAATAAATCCCTGCTGGACGCTGTTCCCTTGGGGCACCTCTGGCGGCCCCCGACCAGCTGTGGATTGTCCTCCCCCTTAATAGGGCTCGGTCCTTCCGCGGATCTGGGGCTCCCCCTTTGGCTCCCTTTCCCCCCCTCCTTTTTCCATCCAGATGGTGGATAATCCGTGGTGTGTGTCTTCTGGCTTGCCTACCCTTAATTTGTGATCTAAACATACCCATGACTGCCTTGCTAATTGCCACTATATTGGGCTGTATGGACACCCAAGGGTTGGATGTATTTCCCAACCCTTCTATGCCCCGGCTTACAGCTGCATCTCCCTTTGTCTAGCTCCATCCTATGACACCGTTGCTAGGCTATGTTTTCTTATTTGTTTTTTTTGCCGCCAGTGTAAACTTCCATGTATCTGGGACTTCACTGAGCCTGCGTGACGGCTTTACCACGTATAGGCATTCCTTTACAATCCCTGCAGTACACATATCTCCTCTGGGCTCTTTTCAACCAGCACTCTCTCTGGGCGGTGCACGCACTGTGTGCTGCGCGCGCACTAGCTACAGGAACTATGGGAAATGTAGGCTGAGATGCGCCGGATGCTAGTGCACATGCGCCGGAGGCTCGTTTGTCCGCTCCCTGATCAGAAGTGATTCTGATCAGGTGTGGGGGGGTATACAAGTCCTGCTAGTCCACACTGAATTGTGATGGACTCAGGGGCGTCGATCCTTTGGATTCTCTGTGTGTAAAGTCAGTTTTTGCACCTATTGCTTTATTACCAACTCTACTTTTTGCAACTTTTCCATTTTCTTTGGCATTAAGCTGATCCCGGTCTGTACCTTTTCACCCAGAATTTAATATTTTTACTACACTAGCCTAATTGGCTGATTCTACTACGTGGATATCATCTCTAAAATATCCCTCCTGTGGCTCTGTGTCAACATAACGCTTGTCAGCACATAGTTTATTGAGAGGTAAGCAATGTTTTTGGTCTTTTTACACCACTTTGCCCTTGAGAATTTTCTTCAGTTGTATTGCTTGAATTGCATACACTTTGTTTTTTTTCTCTTTAGAGTATGTTATCCCTCGCCTAATTCCGGTTTATTGCATATACACCTGTAATCTCAATTCATTATCTCGACGCCCCATCGTACAAAAAATCTTCTCTTGCTGGGTAAGCTTTTTGAAGGCTGTTAGCCTATTGACGTTTAGCGAGATTGGCCCCCTATTTTTAGGTGCCAATCCAAATATTATAATAGTAACCCTTTCTTCTTACCAGGTCCTATATGCCCCCTACAGCCTTGATTTTGAGGTGATTGAGCTTTGACTGTCCATGTGGTATTGTTTCTGGGTCCACCTGCTGGCTGGATGGTATGTATCATGTGGTTTAGGCCCTCTATGGGTATGGGGTAGAGTCATTGGTGTAATGGGCGCCTTGGGAACAGAGTTCAGTCTATATACTTTTAATAATATACTTGTGTACTATTAACATTTTCTATTTGCTTTATAGAAGTAAACTCCTGTGACAGAACCCACTGTCACTGTGTGTTTTGGAGGGGGCTGTGGGCTCGCCTCCTACCCACAGACTATGGCCCAGTAGAGAACATGAGATTTGGAGGGCTATTTGCCGTCTCCCACCACCTGGAGAAGATACCACCTCCAGACATTTGTGTCCAGAGTTCATCAGAACCGGGTGAATGCGGATGGGTTATCTCGGCAGACGGACCTGGAACCTTAAGACTACTTTTCTTTTCCAACATCCTCGAGTTGACGCGTTCGGGGTCCCACTGTGGCTGTTGGACTGCTTCCCAGGGGGGGTATTGTCATGAACCTTGAAAACACTGAAGTATTTATCCTTTGATTCTATTACACAGTGGGGGGTCTTCTGCAATGTCTTAAGGCTAACCCCCTCCAGACGTCTCTGGTCTGGAAGGAATGCATTGTTCTGTGTTTGACCATTTGTTTATGTACTTTAATTACCTCCTGGGGCTTCTCTGTGTCATTACACCCAACAGTCCTGCTATTCAAGCTATCGGACCAATTCCTGCTGACCCCGTTTCAAGTCCTAATTTGCATGGATTTTAGAGGACCTAATTGAGGATTAGAGTACTTTACAATTGACCAATAGGAAAGTGGTTGTTGGGGGCGGGGTGTTCAAACTGATGTGTATAAAAGTGTGTTGTGTATCCAATAAAAGGAGACTCCTGTTTGAACTTACATACAGCCTGCCTGGTGTTTGTTCAGAGCCATCACAACTGGATTCGAACAGCACATAGCTGTAGTTCGAATCCCGGAGCATCGCATGACCGAACCATCAGATGTTGCGATCTGCAATCTGATTCCATAGCCACAGAGGAGTGTCGGGAGAGTGGAACCGAGCGAGCAGGGGCTTGTTACATTGGTTGGCAGCGGTGGGATTTGCTCTCCAGTTACTGGGACACTCCAAACCACCACAGTGAATGACCAGCTATGCAGCCAGCATGAGAGCGGAGTTCAGGAGGAGGCTGCAAGGGATGCGGAAGCAACATCGGGGACCAGCGACAGAGCACACCATGCTCGGCTGGGAGGATGTGATCCGCCGGCAACTCTGGCAAGAGGCGCTAAGCAACGAGAGGCACCATCAGGGGAAGAGCCTTCCCTCCTCTACAGAGATGTACTGGACGCAGTACCATGCGCGAGAGGTGTTCCTGAGGGAACAACCGCGAGATGAGTGGATGACGGAGCTCGGAAGATTGGTCCGGGAGGAGATGAGGCTGGACGCCAGCTACAGAGCCCTCCGGTGGTTCGCGGCTCAACTGTGGCCAGGTACAGCAGATGGCAGCCCGACAGAAGGCGTTGGCTATGGCAGCGTGGGGCTGCTCCATCAAAAAAATGTACGGAGACCCAGACTTTGGGAGCATCGAGGAGTGGCGGCTGGAAGACATCCTGGACTTCCAAGATGAGGTGCTGAACCTCCCAGAAGAGGCATGTGACCTGGAGGAATTGGAGTTCCTGGTTGAGCAGGAATGGGAGCTTGAGATTGCCTACAAGCGGCTGTTTGACGGTGATCAGCAGCCCGGCATGGCTCCCGTTGCCTGGGACTGTCCGGGAGAAAAAAAACGGACAGTCGGGAAGATGCGTAGCAAATGGGGCCACGGGTGCCCCTACGTTTTCCCGTTCTAACCACAATGGAAGAAGCGACAATGATACAGAGGGCACTGCGAGTGCTAGAATGCAGGAATGCATTGGAGGTTCCCCAGGCAGCGAGACAAGCTAATAGCATAAAAGTCTCGGAAGGGGGAGTTGAGACGGGCGCTGGAAGGCTGGCAGATGGTGATCAGCAGCAAGTCCAGAGTATCGCATCCAGTGCCTCAGCAGAAGAGCTGTCTACGAGGCAGAGCGGTGCTGGCCTCTGCCCACCCTCAGAGTTAGATCCAGGGAGTCCGAGGGATGACCTCATTGAGCTGTTTCCCCAGCAGCAGATATTCCCACCGGGAGTGGAGAAAGCAATTCTGCCTTCCAAGCACTTGGACCCTACCCCAGTGTTTATAGCCCCAGCAGAAGCGCTGGCGACGGAGCAGAGCGCCGGTGGCCCCTGCCCACCCTCAGAATTGGATCCGGAGAGTTTGAGAGATGATCTTCAGGAGCTGTTTCCCCAGCAGCAGATATCCCCACTGGGAGTGGAGAAAGCCATTCTACTTCCCCAGCAATTGGACACTACCCCAGTGTTCACCTTCCCAGCAGAAGCGCTGGCGACGGAGCAGAGCGCCGCTGGCCTCTGCCCACCCACAGAGTTAGATCCAGGGAATTTGGGGGATGACCTCAGTGAGCTGTTTCCCCAGCAGCAGATATCCCCACCGGGAGTGGAGGAACCAATTATCCCTCCCTAGCACTTGGACACGACCCCAGTGTTTATCCCCCCAGCAGAAGCGCTGGCTATGGGGCAGAGTGCCGCTGGCCCCTGCCCAGCCCTCAGTATGTTTTTGGAGGGTTTGTGAGACGGCCCCTGTCAGAAGTCGCCCCAGCAGCTGGTCACAGAACCGGGAGGGGAAAAAACCCTTCCCCCTCTCCAGCAGCTGAACTCTACCTTTGCATATGTCCCCCCAGCAGAAGCGCTGGCTACGGGGCAGAGCGCTGTTGGTCTCTGCCCAGCATCAGAAAAAGAGATGGAGAGTCCGGGAGATAGTCCCTGCAAGATACCTCCCCAGCGGCTGGTAACTACACCAGGAGAAAATCAAGTGCCTTTTCTTCCCCAACGGCCTAGCACTACCAGCCTATGCTCCCTACCTGCTGAAGCGCTGACATAGGGGGAGAGGATTATTCAGCTTCCCCCAATACCTACAACCCAGCCCCGGATCAGGGGAGTGCGGACATCTGTTCCCACTATGCAGTGGCTGTTTTTATTCACGGGAGACCGTATGTGCGGTTTTGCTCCCCAGCACCAGAGAAATACTTTTCCTTTTCCTGTTTGCCCGGGTGGGAATTTGTGACTAACCCAGGTCCAGACCAGTTGAGGGTCATGGACCTGGTTAGTCTGTTTTTAAAAGGGGAGAAATGTGACAGAACCCACTGTCACTGTGTGTTTTGGAGGGGGCTGTGGGCTCGCCTCCTACCCACAGACTATGGCCCAGTAGAGAACATGAGATTTGGAAGGCTTTTTGCCGTCTCCCACCACCTGGAGAAGATACCACCTCCAGACATTTGTGTCCAGAGTTCATCAGAACCGGGTGAATGCGGATGGGTTATCTCGGCAGACGGACCTGGAACCTTAAGACTACTTTTCTTTTCCAACATCCTCGAGTTGACCCGTTCGGGGTCCCACTGTGGCTGTTGGACTGTTTCTCAGGGGGGAGTATTGTCATGAACCTTGAAACACTGAAGTATTTATCCTTTGATTCTATTACACAGTGGGGGGGTCTTCTGCAATGTCTTAAGGCTAACCCCCTCCAGACGTCTCTGGTATGGAAGGAATGTATTGTTCTGTGTTTGACCATTTGTTTATGTACTTTAATTGCCTCCTGGGGCTTCTCTGTGTCATTACACCTATCAGTCCTGCTATTCAAGCCATCGGACCAATCCCTGCTGACCCTGTTTCAAGTCCTAATTTGCATGGATTTTAGAGGACCTAATTGAGGATTAGAGTACTTTACAATTGACCAATAGGAAAGTGGTTGTTGGGGGCGGGGTGATCAAACTGATGTGTATAAAAGTGTGTTGTGTATCCAATAAAAGGAGACTCCTGTTTGAACTTACATACAGCCTGCCTGGTGTTTGTTCAGAGCCATCACAACTGGATTCGAACAGCACATAGCTGTAGTTCGAATCCCGGAGCATCGCATGACCGAACCATCAGATGTTGCGATCTGCAATCTGATTCCATAGCCACAGAAGAGTGTCGGGAGAGTAGAACCGAGCGAGCAGGGGCTCGTTACAACTCCCTTTATGGTACAGATCACCCCCACGACCCCGAAGAAGCCAATGTTGGCGCTACATGTCGGTCGAATGTATTCCAATCTAAATCTGTATCTCTGACCTATATTTATTTATTTATTTATAGTTTTTTTTCATGTTACCTTGAATTTTTATAGGCTGTACATGTCTCACCCGCTATTTGTGAAGTTTTTCCTATACTTCGCACTGGCCGGTACTTTTTTTTATTCGTGTATGTATGACTATGTCTTTGTCAAATAAACTTTATTTTTATTGAAACCCTTGTTACCTGATACCGCAACAATCCCCTTTCCTTTTCTTGCCCACCTCCCTATCAAAAGAAAGCTCTATTTGTGGGAAAAAAAAGGACGTCAATTTTGTTTGGGAGCCACATCGCACGTGCAATTGTCAGTTAAAGCGACGCAGTGCCGAATCGCAAAAAGTGGTCTGGGCTTTGGACAGCAAAATGGTCCGGTCTGAAAGCGGTTAAATGACAGATTTATTTTTATTGCATTTTAGTGTAAATATGAGAACTGAGGTCTTTTTGACCCCAGATCTCATATTTAAGAGGTCCTGTCGTGCTTTTTTTCTATTACAAGGGATGTTTACATTCCTAGTAATAGGAATAAAAGTGACAATTTCAACAGTGTAAAATAAAAAAGGTAAAATAAATAAGAGAAAAAAAAAAAATTGGAGTAGCGTCCACATACGAAAACGGTGTTCAAACCACACATGTGAGGTATTGCCGCGATCGGTAGAGTGAGAGCAATACTTCTAGCCCTAGACTTCCTCTAACTCAAAAACATGCAACCTGTAGAATTTTTTAAACGTCGCCTAGGGAGATTTAAGTTTAAAAGTTTGTCGCCATTCCACGAGCGGGCGTAATTTTGAAGCATGACATGTCGGGTATCAATTTACTTGGCGTAACATTATCTGTCACAAAATAAAATAAAAATTGGGCTAACTTTACTGCGGTCTTATTTTTTAATACAAAAAAGTATTTTTTCCCCAAAAAGTGCGCTTGTAAGACCGCTGTGCAAATACGGTGTGACATAGTATTGCATTAACCACCATTTTATTCTCTAGGGTGTTAGAAAAAAAAAAAAATGTATAATGTTTCAAGTAATTTTCTAGCAAAAAAAAAAATTTTTAAACAAATCTCAGAAAGAGAGAGGGTGAAGTTCCACTTTAACCGCTTCCCGACCGGCCACTGCATATATACGTCAGCAGAATGGCACGGGCAGGCAGAATCACGTACCTGTACGTGATCGTGCATGTGCCTGCCCGTGGGTCGCGCTCGCGACCCGGTCGGGAGCTCCGTGACCCCGGCCGCGGGACCAGCGGACCCGATCGCCGCTGGTATCCCGCGATCGGGTTACGGAGCTGAAGAACGGGAGAGGTCTATGTAAACAAACCTCTCCCCGCGCTTCCTACACTGACTGTCAGTGATCGGCGGTTCCCTGTCATCGGGAACGCCGATCAATGACGTCACACGTACAGCCACGCCCCCCCTACTGTAAAAAAAAAACCACAACACGTCACACTGACTCCTCCCCGCCCCCTAGTGGTTAACCCCCTAACTACAACTGTCATTTACATAGGAATCAGTGCTATTTAAATAGCACTGATTTCTGTATAAATGACAAATGTCCCAAAAATGTGTCAAAAATGTCCGATGTGTCTGCCAAAATGTCGCAGTCACAATAAAAATCGCTGATCGCCGCCATTACTAATAAAAAAAAAATATTAATAAAAATGCTATAAAACTATCCCCTATTTTTGTAAACGCTATAACTTTTGCGCAAACTAATCAATAATCGCTAATTGCGATTTTTTTTACCAAAAATATGTAGAAGAATACGTATCGGCCTAAACTGAGGAAAAAAATATGTTTTTTTTATATATTTTTTGGGATATTTATTATAGCAAAAAGTAAAAAATATTGCATTTTTTTCAAAATTGTCGCTCTATTTTTGTTTATAGCGCAAAAAATAAAAACCGCAGGGGGGATATAATACCACCAAAAGAAAGCTCTATTTGTGGGAAAAAAAGGACGCCAATTTTGTTTTGGAGCCACGTCGCATGACCGCGCAATTGTTAGTTAAAGCGACGCAGTGCCGAATTGCAAAAAGGGGCCTGGTCCTTTGGCTGCCAATTGGTCCGGGGCTGAAGTGGTTAAAACATCTATTATGTCATCAGAACCGGAAAAAATAAAAAAGATAAATATTCTTTATCGAAGAAGATAAGCACCATTATACAGTACATAATTTTACTATACTATAACCACTTCCACTTGACACTTTTACCCCCTTCCTACCCAGGGCAATTTTCAGCTTTCTGCACGGTCACACTTTATATGCCAATTGCGGAAAAAAAAAAAAATGTCATATATATGAATACAGTGTTGCATACACTGTATTCATATATATGACATTTTTTTTTTTTTTTCCACACAAATGGAGATTTCTTTTGATGGTAATCACCACTGGCTTTTATTTTTTTGCAATTTTTTTTTTAAAAAGACCGAAAATTTTGAAAATACTGGTCATAAATGTAGGCCAACATGTATACTGCTATAGTTCTTTGGTAAAAACAAAAATTACCTAAATCAGTCTTTATTTTTTTTAATCTGTAGGAAAGTTAGAGAGTTGACAAACTATGGTATATACCGTATATACGATCATAAGCCGAGCCGAATATAAGCCTGAGGCACCTAATTTTACCACAAAAAAAAAAAAAAAATGGGAAAACTTATTGACTCGAGTATAAGCCTAGGGAGAGAAAATGCACAGCTACTGTAAGTGGAAAAGAGGGTCAACAATGCCCATTTGCAGCCTCACTGTGCCCATTTGCAGCCATAGGTCCCCTGAACTTCAAACTTGGTAGTTAAGGGTTCCTAGATGCCCCCTAGCTGCAGCCAAAAATGCCGAAATGACATTGCTGCAGAGGGACACAGTTGACCGACTTTGGGGCCCTGTATCTCGGGGCCACTTGGTGCTAGGAACCCCAAATTTGGATATGTTGTAATGTTGGTTCCACTGGGTTTGCACACCAAATTAGCACCAAGTGACCCCGAGATACGAGGCCCCAAAGTCGGGCCGGAAAATGTCAAGCACTTCTGCAGCAAAAAATGAAATTTTCCAACCCGACTTTGGACTTGGTGCTACGAACCCCAATTTTGTGTGCAAACCCAGTGGAACCAGCACTACAACATATCCAAATTTGGGGTTCCTTGCCCCAAGTGGCCCCGAGATACGGGCCCGCAAAGTCGGGTCGGAAAATTTCATTTTTTGCTTCAGAAAAGTGCTTGACTCGAGTATACGCCGCTCAACGCCCATCTCTGTGCACAGGATTTTGTGGCTAAAAGCTTGGTCTACTAAACCTGCTTGTAAGCGACATCCACGATGCATGCCCTTTTATGGTGAACACTTTTTTATGGAAATCCCTTGACAAATTCATCAAGAAGCCCAACTCCCATATCCCCCCCCCCCCCCCCCACAATCATACCAATGCTTCCTGCATTTTTCTCTGTGAGGCCAGCACTTCCAGTATGTGGCACTGCCATTCAAGCTCTCTTCTGCACCATGAGTGTGTTTTACAGAAGTGCTTGCCCTGCTTCTGGCTTATCTACTACGGTTCTTTGAGCATTTGTTTCACAGGTTACTTTGATACCCTCCTACTGAATGACTTCTCAGCCACAGCCTCATCTGCCAACTTCCGAAGGACCATCCAGGTCTGAAGGTCTAATCTTGAATACAGCCCAAGCCAGAATCTTGCTCAGATTGCCTCTCTAAGGTCCAACTCCTGGACCCTCAGGTCTAAACACCCCTCATATTGCTTCCGCATAAATGTTCTGGGCCTCATGGTGGCCTTCTTTCGAGGCTGTTCCCCTTGCCCAGTTTCACTCAAGACCTCAGTCTAACAGCCTCAAGATTTTAAACAAGCAGACCAAATTCTTGGAACACTCAATGCTTCTGTCAAGTTCAGCAAAGATCTCTCTGACATGATGAATCTCCAATCCTGCCTAGGAGCTGGGAAAGTCGCTCCTTCACAGGACACAGCCAATAACCAATCACTGTACTGGCCCGCTGCCGGTAGCATGTGATTGTTGTGGCCAATTCATGCCATTCATTGTGTACTATTGTGATGAGCTCTGCGATTGGTCACCATGATCATTTGGCAAAGACAGGGCCAATCACAGCCTATATGTACCATATGATTTAGCTGTGGCTAATCACAATAGTACACATCGAATGAATGGTTTTCATTCAGAAAAAAAAAATGGTTGCTTATAAGTATCATTCAGTTATAAGCAATTTAAATCCTGATCACCTCCACAGAGTAGTAGTGTTGCTATGGTAACACTGCATTGCTCTAGTCACTATGTTAAAAAAACAAAAAAAGGAAAAAATTCAATATATGCTGACGCTGTACTGCAGTGGTGACAGTATGTGAAAGTTTTTTAATAATTGTAAACTTTATTTTTTTTTATTTTTTAAATGTGACAAAAAAATTACAAGTTCAAAAAACTTGCCATGTCTCTTACTAACCACCTTGGACTGTCTACTTTCCAAAAAAGGGGTCATTTTGGGGGATATTTGTACTGTCCTGGCATTTTTGGGCCTCAAGAAATGAGATGGGCCATCGGCACATCAGGATTTTTAGCTACTGTATATACTCGAGTATAAGCCGAGTTTTTCAGCACATTTTTTGGTGCTAAAAATGCCCCCCTCGGCTTATACTCGAGTCAAGTACTTTTCTGCAGCAGAGAATGACATTTTCCGACCTGACTTTGGGGCCCCGTATCTCGGTGCCACTTGGTGCTAGGAACCCCAAATGGTATGCAAACCCAGTGGAACTAGCACGACAACATATCCAAAGAAGGGGTTTCAATCACCAAGTGGCCCCGAGATACAGGGCCCCAAATTCGGTTCGGAAAATGTCATTCTCTGCTGCAGAAAAGTGCTTGACAATTTCCGAACCAACTTTGGGGCCCCTTATCTTGGGGCCAGTTGGTGCTATGAACCCCATCTTGATATGTTGTAGTGCTAGTTCCACTGGGTTTGCACACCAAATTTGGGGTTCCTAGCACCAAGTGGCCCCGAGATACGGGGGCCCCAAAGTCGGTCAACTGTGTCCATCTGCAGCAATGTCATTTCGGGACCCTTTGGGTCCAGAGACCCCAAATTTTGGCTGCAGTTAGGAACCCTTAACTACCAAGTTTGAAGTTCGGGGGCCCTTTGGCTGCAAATGGGCACAGTGAGGCATGCAAATGGGCATTGTTGACCCTCTTTTCCACTTACAGTAGATGTGCATTTCTCACCCTAGGCTTATACTCGAGTCAATAAGTTTTCCCATTTTTTTGTGGTAAAATTAGGTGCCTCTGCTTATATTCAGGTCGGCTTATACTCGAGTATATACGGTACATTTCGTGTCATTGCATGTGTATTCTCACCCAGTGCTCTATATTGGAGGTGGAATCCAAATGTTTCTACCCAACCATGTATCACTCATTGTGTTCTCAATTTGTACTCATCTTTTTTCATTTTTTTCTCCTTGTCCACGCCATTACTCGGGAGATTAACAGAGCATTATAATCTTTTTTTAAATATGGTACCTTTAGCACATCTTGCGTTTTATCTCTCCTTCATTCCGAGAATGAAATTCTCGGTTTACTATTCTGCCATATGAACTTAGTTATTATGTTTTAAAGTATGTCCAAGGTAGTGTTCCGTCTCTAAGCTGGCCGCTCAGCTGTCGGCTAATTGCCAGTTCCTACCTCTCCACAGTGACTCACCTGTTGATGATATCCTGCTCGTCAGTCCTGCCTACTTAAGCCACCCAGTCCAGATGATCTCTGCCTTCGCCTTGGTCACATCTCAAGACGCTCTTCTGTGTTCCTGTTAAAAGACTTGCTTGGCTAACATTCCCTCTGGCTCCAGATCCTGCTTGCTGTTTTACTACGCTGTTCTCTGGCTCCGACGTTTTGGCTTGTCTGCCTATCCGTTCCGGTTCCTGAACCTGGCTATGTTTTGACTATTTTTACTCGGTTTACCTTTTTTTTTTTTTTTTTTTTTTTTTTTTTTTTTTTTTTTTTTTTTTTTTTTTTTTTATTATACAAGTGTGATTTAACGGTACTTGCTATTTTTCTTATTTCCATTCTTATTTCGTTTAGTAATGGGATATAATTTACCTGGTATATTTTCTTTAAGGATGGTGTTAATCTTATGCCTAAATATTTAAATTCTGTCTTCCATGCAAATTTTAATTCTTGCTGTAAGCACCGTTCTTCCTGTTTATGTTTAAGATCTCCGATTTCAAATGATTTATTTTTAAATTTGATATTTCGCCGTAATGTTTCATAGTCTTCATTAAGTTGAGCATTGTAATCCTAGAGTTAGAGATATAGAGTAATATACCAGTGTAAGCTGCTAATTTATGTTCCTTCTCTCCTATCTTAATCTCTCCTATGTCTGGGTTGTTCCTCATTGTTGCCAGAAGGGGGTTCTAGTGATAGTACAAATAGTAGGGGAGATAGAGGACACCCCTGTCTCTTTCCATTGAAAATTTCGAAGGGGGGGGGGGGTAAAGTTCCATTAACCTTCACGTTTGCAGTAGGGTGCTTATATAATACTTTAATCCATTGGACTATCCTTGGGCCCATCCCCATGGCTTCCAGGGTGCTCATCATAAATCCCCAGTCCACCCCGTCGAATGCTTTTTCAAATCGACAGAAGTAGACCTGGGGTATTTCCCTCTGATTTTCTGACACAAGAGCAATGTTCTCACCCCATTGTCTCTCCCTTCTCTGCTGGGGATAAACCCAACTTGACCCACGTGTACCAAAATCGGTCATCAGGTCCTTCATCCTAGTAGCCAATACTTTTGCAAATAGTTTCATGTCAGAGTTCAACAGGGATACTGATCTATAACTTGAACATGAGGTACTCTCTTTGCTCTCTTTGGAATGATTGTGATCGAGGTCAGCAGAGCTTCTCTTCCCATCTCAAAATTTGTTCCCAATCCGTTCATATATGAACATAGTTTAGGTACTAGATCTTCTTGAAATCTTCTAGAATGATAGGTCGTGAACCCGTCCGGACCTGGACACTTTCCCTATGCCGAATCTTTTAAGGCTGTCTTGATCTCATCTATTGCTATGGGTTTTTCTAAAGGTAGATAACTTGTTCTCGGTTACTTGGGGTAATCTGGCATTTTTTTTTTTTTTAAAACTCTTATCTTTTCCAGTCTTCCCATTTCTTGTTGACCCTTTTGTTTTATTATGTATAATGACCCGTAATAATTCTGGAACACTTTCGCTATTTCTGTTAAAAATACAATCTCCTCAGTTCTATTCCGATTTCTTTCTATATACCGGTAGTTTAAAATTTTTTCTTCAATATTCTTGCCAGGAGTTTCCCCATTTTGTTTCCCCATACATATCTCTCTTTTGCGATTCTGTTGAAGTCCCTTCTCATCTTCTGGTCCAATAGGTCTTTTAATTCGTTCCTTTTTATTACTAATGCATGGAGCCTATGCCCCTGCTTTAATTCATGGATTTATATTTTTATTATACTTCCATACCCCCCCCCCCTTCCTTTTTTTTCCCTTGATCCTATCTCTATCAGGATGCCCCTAATATAGGCTTTATGGGCCTCCCAAAGGGTAGCATCCGTTATCTTCTTTGTATCATTTATTTTGAAATATTGTTCTATTTCCTCTGTCCATCTGATCCTACTATATAAACCAATTACTTTTCAGTCTCTAGGATAATTCTTAAAAAAAAAAAATAAAAAAAAATAAAAAATGAAGTCTTTCCAACGACTCTGTTATTTTTGCCACAGGTAGTCTTCCTTCTGTGTTGATCTATCTTCTTCTACCCATCCTGGGCTAACCGGAACTTGTAAGTCCAGTTTATGGCAAAATTCATGTAGATCTTCTGGGAACCTTAATCTTATTGATCTTTCATCCTTCTGACTTATTAAACATGCTGGAAAACCCCAAGTGTACTTAATGTTCTTTATTCGCATTTGTTTGAGTAAAGGTCTAACAAGTCTTTACTTGTTTCTGGCGCTAGGTTTGTAAAAACTTGTAGAACTACTCCATCTTTTAAATGGTGTTTGTCCTCGGATTTTCTCCCAAAATTTGTAGATCTCGGGGTAGATCTGCTGATGTATTCTAAGGTTTTCTTATCCTATGAACTCTTTCTATCTTGAGGCCATCCTCCGCCATATTGTCCATGAGAGGGTTAAATATTTTGTTTGTTTTTCTTAGATCTCCTCCTCTTTCTTCTGGTAGAGCACGAATCCTTAAATTTTTCCTTTTATTTTGGTTCTCCTGATCGTCCAATTTATATAGTATTCTTCTCTGCTCCAATTGCAGATCTTTAACTTGTTCTTTTAGTTTTATTACTTCTTGAGCTTTTTTAACAGTTTTTCTTCATCTTCGTCTCCTCCACTAGTGCCAACAACTCACCTAGTTCGACCCGTAATGTGGAAATTTCTGTTTTAATAGAGTTCTCTAGTCTTATGAACATATCTGTAATTTCCAGTTTTGTTGGCATTTGTGCACCCGCTCCGTGTTCCTCCATTCTACTTATCTCCAGTTCACTTTCTGTGCTTCTATCTTCTCTGGATTGATCTGAGATCTCGCCTTTTTTTGCCGGGTCATTTTTCTTGTCGTCTTTATTCCCTTGTTGCCGTTTATCTGGTCCTGGGCTCTTTGGGCTCCCATCCTTTGTCAAATATTTCTTGATCGTACTTGTATTTGCATTTTCTTTTGGAGGAGTTTTTGGTTCATTGCCTTTTATAGATCTGCCTCTCCTCGTGGTTTTTTCCTTGTTATTTTTCAACTTGATGTACCTTCCACACTTTCCTGAAAACTGTATAATTATATGCTCTTAGCTTTTTAACAGAGAGTTTCAACAAGGTACGTATAGTGATTTGTTAAACCCTTCTTTACTCCCGGCCCCTTTTTAATCCAACTAATAGTTGCTTGTCGCACAGTTCCATAGGAGGTATATAATTTTGTTCAGGGAATACCTTTCTCTAGACCGTTCTTAGGTAATTCATAGGCTATTCATACACATTTGCAACTACCGTTCATAGGTAGTTCATCTGCAGTTTCGTCCACAATCTATGGGTAACTTCATATGCGATTCATAAACTGCTTCTCAACTGTTCAAATATTGTTTCAAACTAATGCAAAGCCACTATTACTACTGTTTGATAAGGAGTATATAGGACCATTCAGAAAATGCCTTATCCCCAACCGATCCTAGACCATTTATAGACAGATGATCAATAATTTTCATTGACAGTTCATGAATATGGATCAGTTCATGGGCAGTTTTATAGGCAGTTTCAACCAAAACTCATATATTCATATAGTGTTTCACCTTCCGAGCATGTGCAGATTCCTGCTAAATTCCTATGTTATTTTCATATGCGATTCGTATGCAATTCCTAAACAGTTTCAAAGGCAGTTCATATACTAATTTTATTAAGTACTTCAAAAGACAATTTCATAAGCAGGTCAAAGGCATTTTCACAACAGATCTAAGCTGTTTCAAAGGCAGTTGGTTCCAGAGTAAAGCATTCAATTTGTCACTTTAGGTGTAAGTTATCAGTCACCCTTCTCCGCTTACTTCCCTCTTTCCAGCTTCTCAGGACACTATGCATCTGTAGGATGTCGCTGCCTCTCCTCTCCCCCTCCAAAATCTTCAGTGAGAGGGGTAGAGGGTTTAGATGAACAGATGAGGTTACGGATGAAAAAAATGTAAAAAAAAAAAATAAATAAAAAAAAGAGCACATCACAGAGCAGAAGGACTAATAAAAGCCCTCCAGGGGTGCAAGGCAGTGTATACTTTAAGCTGTTTAACTTATACTCTGAACCCTCTCCTCAGAGTCCACGTCTATCACGATACAGTACTCACTGCTCACTCCTCTCCCACTTTCACTAACATGCAGGCTGGCTCCGTTATATTTCATTGCATTCCCACGGCACTTCACTTTCTCTCTCCCTGACTGCTCCTCCTCGGTTGCCACAACAGCCGGCTTGAGCCTCAGATTTTTCAGTCACCGCTCCGCTCAGCTCTCCTCCACTTACTCGGTTCCTGGAACGCCGATAGAAAGATCTGAGGTATCCGTCTGCCAGGTCACCCCTTCATACGAATCCCCGGCTCAACTCCCTCTTTTCTTTACCAGCCTGTCAGTGCCACACACTCCTGTGTGTGTGTGTGTGTGTGTGTTTCCGTCTGAAGTGGGGGGAGGGGTCGCAGCCTCTCACACTACAGTTCACCGATCTTCCTCAGATCATCCTCCCACGCTCCCTCTTGGTGCCATGTTCAGGCCCCGCCCCCAGCCGAGCAGCATCACATCACGTACTCATGAGAGCTGTAAGTGTTCTAGGAGTGCAGGGTCTTCAAAGATGGGTCCCTGGTCGCTGTTCATGCATTTCGAACAGTCAGTGATAGTCTGGCAAACAGACATGAAAGCAGGTACTGGATGGAGGGTTGAACCTGCAAGTGCAAATAAGGCCTTTAACCACTTACCCACTGGGCACTTAAACCCCCTTCCTAACCAGACCAATTTTCAGCTTTCGGTGCTCTCACACTTTGAATGACAATTACTCAGTCATGCAACACTGTACCCAAATTAATTTTGTGTCCTTTTTTTCCACACAAATAGAGCTTTCTTTTGGTGGTATTTAATCACCGCTGGGTTTTTAAATTTTTGCGCTATAAATCAAAATATACTGAAAATTCGGTAAAAAAAAAATTAATAAAAATTCTTTGTTTCTATTAAAATTTATGGCAGAGTGTTGGCAGAGCATTGCACAGTGGTTGGTGGCAGAGCATTGCACAGTGGTTGGTGGCAGAGCATTGCATTGCACAGTGGTTGGTGGCAGAGCATTGCACAGTGGTTGGTGGCAGGAGTATTGCACAGTGGTGGCAGAGAGTATTGCACAGTGGTGGCAGTGTATTGACCAGCGCTGTGGGCACTACACATCCAGCCCACAGCGCTGGTCCCGTCTCTCCCCCTCTCTCCTCTCTGTACCGATCGGGAGGGGAGGAACCGGCGCCATGACGTGACGCCGGTTTGTGTACATGTGATCGCTCCGTCATTTGACGGAGCGATCACGTGGTAAACGGCCGCTATTAGCGGACGTTTACCGTGATGCGCCGGGTCCTCGGGACCTGGCGGTCACGGATGTTCCCGAATGCGCGCCCCAGGGGGCGCGCGGGAGCAAGTTTCTGGGAGGACGTCCGTAGGACGTCCTCCCAGGATAAGCCGACCGCGCTGTAGCCGTCTTTTGACTATAGCGCGGTCAGCATGTGGTTAAAGAGGGCTTCAATACCTACCTATGAACAGAATCCTTAAAAGGAGCGAACATCCTCAACAAGAAATGTTAGGTGATTATTGGGAACGCAAATGGGAGGATTCACTGCCAGAAAGGTTAAAATAAAACTTGAACATGGGACAAAGTACCACATGTCCCCATAGGCAACAGAACTCTAAAAATATAATTCTTTAAACCCTCAAGACATGGTCAGATAGCAGTGGGACAAGCAATCAGACCACACTTGCTCCACAGCCGCTGTACAGATTAGAGTGAGATAAAGTGCTATGTGTACTGGGTCCCATGAGTGATTTGACAAAACGTCTTTAAATTATGCACAAGTCATCTCGTATAGAGATATATTTACACAAACCTGCGCAGTGAGCAACCTGCTATGTAAAGTGCTATTTGCTGCCTCCAATAACCGATTTTGATCCCGTAGCTCAGATTCCATTTTATACCGGGTTACTTGCCTGTATAAAGACAAATAAACAATTATTTTAATGATATTCACAACGATAACAAATATTTAAGGATTATTACATAAAGATCAATGAAGAATATGACAGTAGGCTTCTTGCAGACAGGAGTAAAAAAACACCACAATCTGAACACAGATGCATTGTTGGCTATAGAACAATGCACACAGCTGTGTATAGATCAGTATTACAGCAATGAGTACGAAGCTGTGAAAATGAATAGAAAATGCTATGTTTGGAGTACAACACTGGCAACTCAAACCAGGCTTTATGCAAGATCTTTACTCTCCAAAAATCTCCTGGAGTATAAACCTCAGTAAATTAGTACATCCATGTGCAAGAGACCTAAATTTAAATAAAAAAAACTCTTACTGTGAAAAGATCTTCTAGACAAAGCGCACAAACCATCTGTATTGAAACAGATTTGTTTGTCAGGTAAAAATAAAAAAAATAAAAATACACATCACGCACATGGTTGTGCTTTTCCATATGCCTCATCTTCAGTTCAGTTTTTCCACACCAATAGCCCCATGCACAGTTCAGTAACTATGCCAAAGTGGACAATAATGATGAGCCTATTATATTAAGGGATGGCTAGAGGGGAGGGGGGAGCTTTCAGTTAAAACCAAAGATGTTGAAGACCTGGATAGTGTGCCCAGATGTTGAGGACATGGATAGTGTGCACAGAAACTAATTAGATACGACTGCTGCTTTTCAGTAGTATAGTTGCAACAAATTCACTTAAACTGCATATAGCATATGCATGATAGAAAAACGCTTGCCACCTTACACATACTATATATACATTGGGCAGAAATATAATCAATGCAAGACTAAGTGTTATCAAGAGAGCTGTTCACAGGTCATAATGTTACCGAACCTTCATGGGTTTGGGTTTCCCTGTCACTGCATAAATGGGTAGGACAAATTGATTCAGCCTATTACTCCGATTATCACTCTAGCAATTTGTTTTGGTCTGTATACTGACTGTGGCACATGCACAGTGCATCTAATTGATCCAGATGCAAAGATAATGTAACTGGAATGAGTGGAAGAAAACATGACAGGTGGGGATGGAGTGAATGAGGAGCTATGACCTCACATCGCTGGAAGAAAGCCATGAGATAATTGTGTAATGTGCAGGTAAATTAAATATAGACAATACCGCTGAACGTCAGATGACGTCCTGGGCTTTCAGTGTATAAATCCGAATGGATTCCTTTATATCATCATTCAGATATCACTTTTTTCTGCCAGCGATTCTCTGCACAGTAAAAACAATCATAGACACCCCCCCCGCCGCATTTATCGGCCGTGCGATCAGCAAACCAGAGAATGAATTGGCCGTTTACTATAGAGAATAAGGTGGACCAGATGGTCCCCGGCAATCTCTATGACCTTCCGAGGCCGACCACGACATTCTGATGTAACGTCCGGCCCCAGCACAAGTAAACACTGCTGGGAACCCAAGATTTTTTATTTTTTTGGAATGAGACGTTGGAATGAGAGCAATATTTGTTTTGCTAGAGAATTAGTTGGAACACCCAAACATTATACATTTATATAACCAGATGCCGATTGTCCCACGTACATTTTCTGCAGCCACCCTGGGCAGAATCATGTACCTGTACGTCCACACTTCGGGGTCTGGGGCGACAGGGTGGATCAATGTCCGCCGGGACCGGCAATCATTCGGGAGACAGGCAGAACAGTGATCTGCCTATGTAACGGGGTGGATAAAAAAAAAAAAAAAATCCTGTAAAATCCTTTTCTCTGTAATTCACCGACCGACACAGCTCCTCTCTGTTACAAATGGGTTGTTTGCCTAGCATTCTTCTAGTGATAAGGCTTAGTTGTAATACAACACTCAAAACTCTTAGTTCCGCCCAGGGGGCGGTCCCTTGGGTAACAACCCTCCTGTCTGCAGACAGACCTCTGTACGTCAACAAGCAGTATAACGTAAAGATAAAAGGAGGGGCAGGTGCTGTGTCGGTCGGTGAATTACAGAGAAAAGGATTTTATGGTGAGTACAAAAAATCCTATTTTCTCTTATATTCACCGACCGACACAGCTCCTTTCTGTAACAAATGGGACGTCCCCAAGCAGTGCCAAACGAGGGGTGGGAAAACAGCATAAAAAACTTCATCCACCATGGCAAGTGGGAACTAGTGAAACTTTACCCACAAAAAAACAACAGTGCTGAAAAAAACCACCACAAAAATCAGGGTATCCTCAACAGGAGTGATCACCCAAAACCGCATCAAACTGCGGAAGTAATGCAACAGTGCATTAACATAACAGTACTGTGTTTTTATCGAAAACCAGGAAAAAACTGAAAATATATATTGCATATTCAATTGCAACTACATGGCCACCTGCAAAACTTTGCAGCCAAAACAGGCTTTAGCCAATGCACCGACGTCTACCTTGTAGAACTTGGTAAACGTGTGGACAGACGACCAGGTCGCCGCTTTACACACCTGAGCGGCAGACGCTTGGTGTCGGAAAGCCCAAGATGTTCCGACTGCCCTTGTGGAATGGGCTGTGACCGGAAAGGGGGGCACCTGCCCCTTCAAGGCGTAGGCTTGTACTACAATCTGTCTGATCCACCTGGAAATGGCGGCAGACGAGACCGCCATGCCTTTCTTTGGACCAGCCACCGAAACAACAGCGAGTCCGACTTCCGAAAGGGAGCCGTGGCAGACAAATACACCTCAAGAGCCCGAAGCACATCCAGAGCGTGAAGGGGCACCTCCTTAGGGTGCTTCGGCTTAGGACACAGAGATGGCAATACAATGTCCTCATTGATATGAAAAGCCGAGACCACTTTCGATAGAAAAGGATGGTTGCGGACACAACACCGCCTTATCCTTGTGGATAACCAGATAGGGCGACTTGCAAGACAAGGCCGCCAGTTCCGAAACCCTCCTGGCCGATGTGATGGCCACTAGGAAGACCCTTTTAGGGAAAGAGTCAACAGGGGAATCTCCCTGATATTTTTAAATGGCGGTTTTTGAAGCACCAACACCCGGTTCAGATCCCAAGGGGGTAGCGGTTAACGTACCGGAGGGACTACATGTCGTACCCCCTGAACGAAGGTACTCACTAAGGAGTGAGATGCCATGGGGGGGGGGGGGTCGCTGAAAAAAGACAGCTAAGGCTGAAACTTGCCCTTTAATGGTGCTTAATGCCAATTTCTGGTCTACTCCTTGCTGAAGAAACAGCAGGATCCTGGATATGGAAAAGGAGCACGGATGCCATCCTTTCTCCTCATACATGAAGATTTCCGTGCTCTCAACATAGTTGGGATCACCGAGTCCGACAGACCCCGGTTCCTCAACACCTGGCTCTTAATAGTCAGCGATGGTAAAGCAGGGTGGAGAATCAGACCATGAGACAGAAGGTCCTCTCGCAGCGGCAGTCGTCAGGGAGAGTCTGCCACCGTAAACAAGGAACGAGCCACTGTCCCGGACTTCCTGTCCGTGGGATCCTTGAATGCAGGAGTCCCCTCAACCAGGATCGTGGTTACTTTATTTAACCTGGATACTGGGGGGTTCATGACTGGAGGAGCCGACCATTTTTTGAGAAGGCTCTCCTCAAAAGGGTAACGCACCGTCATGTATTTGGGGACCAAAAGGTCCGTTGCGGGCGACCCCATTCCTTGTAAATGAACTTGTCAAAATAAGTCAGATACGGTAACACCTTAGGTGAATGTGCTGGCTTGCGGGACCCAAAAGGGACCGGTACATCAGCAGATGAATCTGCTGGCTCCTGAATCTTCAGGGTATCACGCACAGCTGTGATAAGTTCTCCAACAAGTGCTTTGTCGCGCTCGAACGGGGACTCAGAGGAGATAGGGACCGGGGAGAGAAGAGAGGGAGGAAAGGGACCCCCGAATCGCCGTATATATGTACGGCAGCTCCTTTAAGAGCCATAGCAGCCGTCCGCTGCATGTCACTCACATTAACGGGCTTTTTAGCCAGAACGAGGATTTGTGTGTGTAAACACAAATCCCTGTTCTGACAGGGGAGGAGAAACAGATAGTCTGTTCCTACCAAGTAGGAACAACGATCTGGCTCCTCCTCTAGTCAGTCACATCCCCTCACAGTTAGAAACACCTCCCTAGGACACACTTAACCCCTTGGATGCCCCCTAGTGTTAACCCCTTCCCTGCCAGTGACATTTAT
This sequence comes from Lithobates sylvaticus, assembly GCA_028564925.1. Classification (NCBI taxonomy): domain Eukaryota; kingdom Metazoa; phylum Chordata; class Amphibia; order Anura; family Ranidae; genus Lithobates; species Lithobates sylvaticus. Next base: position 144,367,669 of record CM053038.1, on the reverse strand, counting down.
ACAGTAAAAATATGCAGAAAAATACATATTGACCTAAACTGATGAAGAAATGTTATTTTTTTTTTTTTTATTTGCATATTATAGCAAAAACTAAAAATATAGTTTTTCTCAAAATGGTTACTCTTCTTTTAATTATAGCGCAAAAAATGGCCAGGTCAGGAAGGTAAATTCTTCCGGGGTCGAAGTGGTAAAAAATAATTATATATATATATTATCATTTTCTTAATTTAAAACAAGTTTATTTTTTATTTTTATCAAATTTATTTTAATAAAGTGCTTTTGGCAGCAAAAATATATAAAGACAGTTCTCCATTTAAGATACATTAATAATTCAGTTTATTCAGCATGAAATTGAGCTTAATTTTGTAGCATGAGGCTGTATATTCTGCTAAATTTTTGGTAAACTCATTCCATGAATCCAAGCTCTGCAAGCCGCGATAACATTGATGCGTTCACACAATTTCAAGGTAACCATGAGATAAAACAAAGTTTAGAAATATTCCTTTATTATACCATTGTTTTGCAAATCTTTGTACACTACAATCTGTATGATTGAATCGGTTCAGATATCGCTGTTTTACTAACCTGACAGCTTATTATTCTAAATAGGAAACCTTCATTTTGTTTGCAAATTTTAACAATTCTAACTACGAGCAAGAATAAGTCGATCATTTAAAGTGCACCTGTCATTTCAAATCCATCATGGCAGTGCCTGTTAGCAGGCATCGACTCACCTGCTGAAACCACATCCCTCACCTTGTTGTGTCACTGCCGCATCACCAGCCATCTCATTGGGCTACTTTCACACTGGGGCGGGGGGATGTTAGCAGTAAAGCTCCGCTCATTTTAGCGGCGCTTTACCGCCATTATAGCTGTTATTGCGGTAAAGCCGAAGCGTTTTGGCAGCGGCGCCCATTGATTTCAATGGCTGGGGCAGTGGAGGAGTGGTGTATTCACTGCTTCTCAACTGCCCCAAAGATGCTGCTTGCAGGACCTTTTCTAATGTCCTGCAAGCGAACTGCCCCAGTGTGAAAGTACTCAGGCTCTCACACTGGGGCTGCAGGGGAGATGGTTTTCATGAGCTTTATTGGCGCTACTTTTAGCCCAAAAGCACCTGAAAAAATGCCCCAGTGTGAAAGGGGTCTTAAAGTGAATGGGACTGTCGGTGAGTCAACAGCGCTGCGGAACAGAGATGACAGTTGCTCTTTAAAAATTAAGATTTAAAAATGAAGCCATTTTACTAGTGATTTAAAGTGGAGGGCCACCCTAAAAAAAAAATAAATAAATAAAAAAAAATTAAAAAAACTGCATAAAAATGTTACTAAAAATTTGGAAGGAAAAAACTTTTTTTTTTAACTTACCAGAAATGGCTGTTGCTAGGCAGATCGTCCTAATCTGCCTCTTCCTATTCCGTGGTGATCTTCAGTCTTCTGCTCCTCGTGTCATCTTCTAGTGAATGGGGCGCGGTGTGCTATGGGAACTGTGCGTGTCCCACAACACAGCGCACCCAATTCACAAAGCGCTGCGCGACTCGCGCATGCGCAGTAGAAAACAGGCAGTGAAGCCGCAAGGCTCCACTGCCCGTTTCCCTCAGTTGGAATGGCAGCGCCGGGAACCGAGAGCCGATCGGTCTCGGGGGGCGGGGCGACATCGCGGGCACCCAGGACAGGTAAGTCTGCTTATTAAAAGTCAGCAGCTACAGTGTTTGTAGCTGCTGACTTTTAAAAAAAAAAAAAAAAATTCCCGGCTGGCCCTCCCCTTTAACCACTTCAATACCCGCCCATAGTCATATGACGCCCACAAGGTGGATCTACCATCCTGGGTGGGCGTCATATGACGTCCTCGGGTTCCCGGCCGCCTGCGCGCCCGCGGCATCGCTCGGGACCCGGTGCGAGTGCCCGGCGGCCGCGATGTCCGCCGGGCACCCGCGATTGCCCGTTAAAACAACGGGACCGGGCGGGACCGTGGTGCTGTGTGTGTAAACACACAGCTCCACGTCCTGTCAGCGGGGAGGAGACCGATCATGTGATCCCAGTACAGAGGATCACATGATCGGTCTCCTCCCCTTAAGTCCCCTCCCCTACAGTTAGAATCACTCCTATTAGGGACACACATTAACCCCTCCAGCGCCCTCTAGTGTTAACCCCTTCCCTGACAGTCACATTTACACAGTAATCATTGCAATTTTATAGCAACGATCGCTGTGTAAATGTGAATGGTTCCAAAAATGTGTCAAAAGTGTCCGAAGTGTCCGCCGCAATGTCGCAGTCACGAAAAAAAAAAAAAAATCGCAAATCGCCGCCATTACTAGTAAAAAAAAAAAAATAAATAAATTCAATAAATCTATCCCCTATTTTGTAGACGCTATAACTTTTGCGCAAACCGATCAATATACGCTTATTGCGATTTTTTTTACCAAAAATATGTAGAAGAATACGTATCGGCCTAAACTGAGGAAAAAAATTGTTTTTTTTTTTAAAAAATGGGATATTTATTATAGCAAAAAGTAAAAAATATTGTGTTTTTTTTCAAAATTGTCGCTCTTCTTTTTTGTTTATAGCGCAAAAAATAAAAACCGCAGGGGCGATCAAATACCACCAAAAGAAAGCTCTATTTGTGGGAAAAAAAGGACGTCAATTTTGTTTGGGTGTAACGTCGCACGACCGCGCAATTGTTAGTTAAAGCGACGCAGTGCCGAATCGCAAAAAGTGCTCTGGTAAGGAAGGGTGTTTAAAAGCCCTGTATTGAAGCGGTTAAAATCGACTTGATTTTAATCAAATCCACCCTGCTATGTAAACAGGGCAGATCGCCGTTCTGTGGCAAGGGAAGGTAAAGATTAGGTTTCTTTTTTAAAAAATGAGATCCTGCGTTTCTGCTTTTTTACTGGATAGGTTTTACCGCAGAAAGTAATAAAAAAAAAATAGTTGTTTTTTTTCATAATTGTCAGTCTATTTTTGTTTATAGCGCAAAAAAATAAAAACCGCAAAAGGTGATCAAATACCACCAAAAAAATAAATTGTTTGAAAAAAAAAAATAAAACCTTTTTGGCGATACCTCACATGTGGGCCTTTGCGCACTAGCGCAGGGGCACTTAAAAAAAAAAATGTATCACACTTATTGCTGTCACAAGGATTGTAAACATCCTTGTGACAGAAATAGGCATGTGACAGGTATGCTTCATGGGGTCCCAAATCCCTCCTTTGCACTTGAAAGCATTTAAAAACGCCAAGATCAATGTTTTCTGAGTACTTTCGATTTTTTTTTTTAAATGGTGCTGCTAAGATGCTGGTAAATCTGAAGTCGTGTCATGTCATCGCTTCCAGCTTACCATAGCAGCGACTCGATCAAAGCCGATTCCGGCTCTAAAAAAGGGTATCGGGCTCAGGCATCACCTAAGTACAACCACTTGAAGTCAAATTACATACCAGGTACGCGATTTGGCGGCAAATGGTTAACCACCTGAAAGGTAAATGAACAGAAGAAATATCTAAAGCAAAAATTTGGTGTGCCCACCCTTTGCCTTCAAAACAGCATCAATTCTTCCCGATACACTTGTACAGTTCTTGAAGGAACTTGGCAGGTAGGTTGTTCCAAATATGTTGGCAAACTAACCACATATCTTCTGTGGATGTAGGATTAGGGCTGCAACTAACATTTATTTTCATAATCGATTAGTTGGCCGATTATTGTTTTGATTAATCGATTAATAGCCTTAAAACAAAAAAAAGTGGTGTATAATTTAAAGTTTAAATGTAAAGTTTAAAAAAAAAAAAAAGGCAATTTATTCTTAAATATCTCTATGCAGTGGTAAATATAAATTACTAACTATATGGTTAGAGAGCAAAATATCGAATCCACTCTGAGAACAGAGATATACTGTCTATACAGGGGGTCCCCTTTTTACAAACATCCGACTTACAAACGACTCCTACTTACAAATGGAGGGAGACAACAGGAAGTGAGAGGAAATCCACCCCTAGGAAGGGAAATTCACTCCTATAAGAGTTAATATGGGAAAAAGGTGTCTCCACTGATGCTTTTATCACCAGTCCATGTTTCCCTAACAACCCAAAATTTTCAAAATCCAATTGTCATTGGGACAGTAGGTTAGTGCACCAACACTACACTGACACCAGGCACATATTTCACCCCCCTGTCACCCCCTGATCACCCCCTGCCCCCCCAGTCACAGTGTCACTGATTGCAGTGATCATTTATTTTACTGATCACTGCATTTAGTGTCAGTGTGACTGCAATAACTGTCAGGGCAGTTAGTTTTAGGCCCCTTTAGGTCTAAGGTAGCCCCCTACCCCCCCCCCCCCCCCCCCCAATAAAGGTTTAACCCCTTGATTGCCCCCTAGGTAACCCTTTCACCCCCTGTTGTTGAGGTGCAGGAACCGCAGGTCTCTCGTATGGAGCAGAGAAGTACTAGCGCCGCTATTCCTTCTGGTGAACTGGCAAGCACCAGCGGCCTAGTACACCCTGGACGTAGTCAAACCAGCACTCCAGTAACACTTGGTGACGTGGCGAGTCCCATAAGTGCAGTTCAAGCTGGCGAGGTGGCAAGCACAAGTAGTGTCCCGCTGCCACCAAGAAGAAGACAAAGGAAGGCCCGTCGATCACATAGTGCCCTTCCTGCAGAATTCGCCAATCCTGATTGGGTGCCCACCACTTCTGCAGGACCCGTACTTCCCCCATTCACTGGCCAACCCGGTATTCAGGTGGAAACAGCTGATTTTAAGCCATCCGATTTTTATTCGCTGTTTTTCATGGAAGATCTCTATAGATCTATTGTGGACCAAAGTAATATATACGCTGGTCAATACATCGCTACTAATCCCCAGTTGCCTTCCCTTGCCAGAGATTGGAAACCAATTACGGTTTCCGAATTTAAGTCCTTTCTGGGCCTTTCCCTCAACATGGGCATACATAAATTCCCGACTCTGAGGTCTTATTGGTCCACCTCACCGCACCACCAAATGCCCGTGTTCCCTTGCTCCATGTCCGGGGCACGATACGAACAGATCTTGCGGTTCATGCACTTCAGTGACAATGAACTTTGTCGTCCTCGTGGAGACCCTGAATTTGATCGGCTCTACAAAATTCGGCCCCTCATAAACCACTTCAACCAATGTTTTGCAGCCTTGTTTACGCCCAATCAAGTTATCTGCGTTGACGAGTCCCTGATTAAGTTTTCTGGCCGCTTGTCTTTCAAACAGTTCCTTCGCAGCAAGCGTGCCAGATACGGGGTCAAGCTCTACAAGCTCTGTGACAGGGCAACAGGCTATACGTGGAGCTTTTCGGTTTATGAGGGAAAAGATAGTTACGTAGAGCCGGAGAACTGTCCAGATTACATAGGGAGCGCTGGCAAGATAGTGTGGAACTTGGTGTCACCCTTATTCGGAAAGGGGTACCACTTGTACGTGGACAATTATTACACGAGCGTGCCACTGTTTAGTCACTTGTTTGATCGGCAGATTGGAGCATGTGGCACCGTGCGACCTAATCGCCGGGGCTTTCCCCAGCGGCTTGTAGATTCCCCTCTTAGGCTGGGGGAGAGAGCCTGCTTGAAGTGTAATAATTTGCTCGCTGTGAAGTGGAGGGATAAAAGAATGTTTTCCTTCTTACCTCCCTTCATGCAAATTCGTACGGCGGCTGGTGTTGTGACGAAACCCCTCTGTGTCCACGAGTATAACCTAAATATGGGAGGGGTGGACCTCAACGACCAGTTTTTGGCGCCGTACTTAGTTGCCCGTAAGGCTAGACGCTGGTACAAAAAAGTGTCTATTTATTTGTTCCAATTGGCTTTGCTGAATGCTCATGTGCTATACGGAGCTTCAGGCGGGACGTTACCCTTCCTTGAATTCCAGGGAGCGGTTGTCATGGAACTCCTGTATCCAGGCGATTCCACACCTCAACATCCCCTACCAAATGCAGTAAGCCGGCTGCATGAGAGGCATTTTCCTTATGTCCTCCCGAGTACCCCTACCCAACGAGCCCCCCAAAAAAGATGTCGTGTCTGTAGCAAGCGCGGATGTAGGCGTGACACCCGTTATTATTGTCCACGCTGTCCTGACAATCCTGGTCTCTGCATTGGTGAATGTTTTGAACGCTACCACTCACTAGTGAGGTATTAGCGTAGGGTACAGCATTTCACAGGCTAGGATACACTTTCACAGGGTCTCAAGAATGCCATCGCATTTTGAGACCCGACCGTTACAGTTAAAATTATAGTTATAGTTTAAAAAAAAAAAGTGTAAAAAAAAAAAAAAAAAAAAAGTACAAAAAAAAAACCCCCAAAAAAAATATAAATATAGAAAAAAAAACAAAAATAGTTGTCGTTTTATTGTTCTCTCTCTCTCTCTCTCTCTCTATTGTTGCTCTTTTTTACTCTATTCTATTCTGCAATGTTTTATCATGCTTGCTTTTCAGGTATGTTTTATTGTTAACCATTTTTTTTTGTTTTCAGGTGCGCCATACAGTTGCAGAGCGGATTTATTTATCTTGACAGCAACAGCGTTTGCTCCCACGATACATAAAGCCGCGACTCCAACGCTGTAGGAGGTGATTTCACCACTACAGTTAAAAAAAAAAAAGAGCATATATGCCGAAGCATGGGGGCAGCCACTACAGTTAAAAAAAAAAAGTCTATGGCAGCATATTCCTAAGCCTGGTAAGGATCAGGAACTGTGCACTTCCTATCGACCTATTTCCCTTCTTAAAGGGGGCAAAAAGGCTCAATGAGATTATTCTAACTTTGGTCCACGAAGATCAATCGGGTTATATGCCCGGCAAAAGGTACGGACATAAATCATCTGCAGATTATACACAGTCATGGGTGCCACGAGACAACTCTCCGAATTTCGACGCAGTGCCTCCCTGATTGCGTAGAAAGCTTTCGACTTGGTGGAGTTGGAATATCTGTGGGAGGTCCTGCGTCGAGAGGGCGGAAGAGCGATTTTGCTCCTAATGCCACGTACATACAATGTAAAGGGGGTGGGAAGGGACCCTTTTCTACTACACTATAACTCAGCCTTGGCGGGACTGGACACCTCCAAGGTGTCCCAGCTGTTCTCAGTCTGGCAGGGTGGACATAACCTCGCTTGGCTTGACGACGATTGGAAGAGGGCAATCAGCAATACCTCCCCCTGACAATCTCTGCTAAGGGATAGGTTTATTCAATTTAAAATTCATTCACAGATGCAGCATTGTACTTCTCGCCCCACCCAGCGGCTGGCTAAGATATACCCTACAGGTCGAAAAAAGTCCGACCATGTGTACGTGGCATAACTTTTTTGCGGAAGGATGCCTCCATGCTTCGGCATATATATATTTTAGGCACCGGTTGCGTTAACAAAATGTTTTATTTTTTACTATGTTTTTTTTTTGGTATTTGCTTTGCAGGTATGGTAAGGTCTTACTGTTATACTGTAATGTTACTTTGTTTTAATGTTAACCATTATTTGCTTAGCAGGTACACCATTCAGTTGCAGCGTGGATTTATTTATCTTGACAGCAACAGCGTTTGCTCCCACGATACATAAAGCCGCGACTCCAACGCTGTAGGAGGTGATTTCACCATCACAGTTAAAAAAAAAGAGCATATATGCCGAAGCATGGGGGCAGCAGAGGGCGGAGGAGCGATTTTGCTCCTAATGCCACGTACATACGGTTGAAATTCCGACGGAGGCTTGCCCGTGGAAAAGTCCAACCATGTGTACGTGGAATAACTTTTTTGCGGGAGGATGCCCCCATGCTTCGGCATATATAAATGGTGCATGTATGCCCATCATTAGAAGTGGGTGGATGAAGGGAGGTATTCTAATGGTGGGCATACCCACCGCACCATTGGGAAAGCATTTTATCACACCGATCTTGGTGTGGTCAGATGCTTTGAGGGCAGAGGAAAGATCTAGGGTCTAATAGACCCCAATTTTTTTCAAAAAAAGGAGTACCTGTCACTGCCTATTGCTATCATAGGGGATATTTACATTCCCTGCGATAACAATAAAAATGATAACTAAGAAAAAAAAAATGGAAGGAACAGTTTAAAAATAAAATAAAAAAGCTAAATAAAAAGAAAAAACTAAAAAAAAAAAAAAAAAAAAAAAAAAAAAAAAGCACCCTGCCCCCCCTTCTCTTGCGCAAAGGCGAACACAAGCGTTGGTCTGGCGTAATATGTAAACAGCAATTGCACCATGCATGTGAGGTATCACCGCGAAGGTCAGATCGAGGGCAGTAATTTTAGCAGTAGACCTCCTCCGTGAATCTAATGTGGTAACCTGTAAAGGCTTTTAAAGGCTTTTAAAAATGTATGTAGTTTGTCGCCACTGCGTGTTTGTGCGCAATTTTAAAGCATGTCGTATTTGGTATCCATGTACTCGGCCTAAGATCATATTTTTTATTTCATCAAAAATTTGAGCAATATAGTGTGTTTAAGTGCATTTTTTCCACAAAAAATGCGTTTGAAAAATCGCTGCGCAAATACTGTGTGGAAAAAAAAAATGCAACACCCACCATTTTAATCTGTAGGGCCTTTGCTTTAACAATATATATAGTGTTTGGGGGTTCAACGTAATTTTCTTGCAAAAAAAAAATATGTTTTCATGTAAACAAAAAGTGTCAGAAAGGGCTTTATCTTCAAGTGGTTAGAAGAGTGGGTGACGTGTGACATAGGCTTCTAAATGTTGTGCATAAAATGCCAGGACAGTTCAAACCCCCCCCAAATGACCTAATTTTGGAAAGTAGACACCCCAAGCTATTTGCTGAGAGCAATGTTGAGCCCATTAAATATTTTTTTTTTTGGTCCCAAGAGATTGAATAATGAAAAAAAATAAAAAAATTTTTTTACAAAAAGTTGTCACTAAATTATATATTGCTCAAACATGCCATGGGCATATGTGGAAATACACCCCAAATACATTCTGTTGCTTCTCCTGAGTACGGGGATACCACATGTGTGGGACTTTTTGGGAGCCTAGCCGCGTATGGGACCCCAAAATCTAAGCACCGCCTTCAGGCTTTCTAAGGGTGTAATTTTTTTATTTCGCTCCTCACTGCCAATCACAGTTTCGGAGGCCATGGAATGCCCAGATGGCACAAACCACCCCCAAATGACCCCATTTTGGAAAGTAGACACCCCAAGCTATTTGCTGAGAGGTATGGTGAGTATTTTGCAGATCTCGCTTTTTGTCACAAAGTTTTGAAAATTGAAAAAAAAAAAAAAAAAAATTTTCTTTACTTTCTTCATTTTCAAAAACACATGAGAGCTGTAAAATACTCACCATGCCTCTCAACAAATAGCTTGGGGTGTCTACTTTCCAAAATGGGGTCATTTGGGGGGGTTTTGTGCTATTTTGGCATTTTATGGCCTTCGAAACTGTGATAGGTAGTGAGGAGTGAAATCAAAAATTTGCACCCTTAGAAATCCTGAAGGCGGTGCTTGGGCTTCGGGGCCCTGTACGCGGCTAGGCTCCCAAAAAGTCCCACACATGTGGTATCCCCATACTCAGGAGAAGCAGCAAAATGTATTTTGGGGTGCAATTCCACATATAACCATGGCATGTGTGAGCAATATATCATTTAGTGACAACTTTTTGAATACATTTTTTTTATTTATTTTTTTTGTCTTTATTCAATCACTTGGGACTAACAAAAAAAATATTCAACCGGCTCAACATGCCTCTCAGCAAATAGCTTGGGGTGTCTACTTTCCAAAATGGGGTCATTTGGGGGGGTTTTGTGCCATCTTGGCATTTTATGGTCTTCAAAACTGTGATAGGTAGTGATAGGTAGTGAGGAGTGAAATCAAAAATGTATGCCCTTAGAAATCCTGAAAGCGGTGCTTGGTTTTCGGGGTCCCGTATGCGGATAGGCTCCCAAAAAGTCCCACACATGTGGTATCCCCGTACTCAGGAGAAGCAGCAGAATGTATTTTGGGGTGTAATTCCACATATGCCCATGGCATGTGTGGGCAATATATCATTTAGTGACAACTTTGGGCAAAAAAAAAAAAAAAAAGTTTGTAATATTCCCGCAACTTGTGGCAAAATATAAAATATTCCATGTACTCAACATGCCTCTCAGCAAAAAGCTTGGGGTGTCTACTTTCCAAAATGGGGTCATTTGGGGGGGTTTTGTGCTATTTTGGCATTTTATGGCCTTCGAAACTGTGATAGGTAGTGAGGAGTGAAATCAAAAATTTGCACCCTTAGAAATCCTGAAGGCGGTGCTTGGTTTTCGGGGTGCCGTATGCGGCTAGGCTCCCAAAAAGTCCCACACATGTGGTATCCCCGTACTCAGGAGAAGCAGCAGAATGTATTTTGGGTGTAATTCCACATATAACCATGGCATGTGTGGGCAATATGTCATTTAGTGACAACTTTATGAAAAACATTTTTTTTTTTTTGTCTTTATTCAATCACTTGGGACTAAAAAAAAAAAATATTCAATGGGCTCAACATGCCTCTCAGCAAATAGCTTGGGGTGTCTACTTTCCAAAATGGGGTCATTTGGGGGGGGGTTTGTACTTCCTTGCCATTTTAGCACCTCAAGAAATGAGATAGGCAGTCATAAATTAAAAGCGGTGTAAATTCCAGAAAATGTACTCTAGTTTGTAGACGCTATAACTTTTGCGCAAACCAATAAATATACGCTTATTGGCATTTTTTTTACTAAAGACATGTGGCTGAATACATTTTGGCCCAAATGTTTGACTAAAATTGAGTTTATTGGATTTTTCTTATAACAAAAAGTAGAAAATATCTTTTTTTTTCAAAATTTGCGGTCTTTTTCCGTTTATAGCACAAAAAATAAAAATCACAGAGGCAATCAAATACCATCAAAAGAAAGCTCTATTTGTGGGAAGAAAAGGATGCGAATTTCGTTTGGTTACAACATTGCATGACCGCGCAATTACCAGTTAAAGCAGTGCAGTGCGAAATTGAAAAAAGACCTCTGGTCCTTAAGCTGACAATTGGTCCGGGGCTGAAGTGGTTAAAAATGTACCTGTTCTGACTTACAGATTCAACTTAAGAACAAACCTACAGTCCCTGTCTTGTTTGTAACCCGGGGACCCCTGTACTATTAGAGGAGAGATATACTGTATATACTATTAGAGGAGATATACTATTAAAAAGGGTGAATCTGGTAAATATCAGACTCAGAGATTAATTTTTTTTTATTTAAAAAACAAATGTCTTCCTTCAAAAAAAAAAAAATAAAAAAAATTTCTAATCGTTTGTGGGGGTCAAATGGACGTTCATTTCCAACCACAGTGACGGGAAAATTTGGAAATTGAAAATTCCTTTGACCAAGAAGTTTTGACAGTGTATGTGGTTTTCGTTCAGAAATTACATTGATTTTAAAAATAGAATATTACCGTATATACTCGAGTATAAGCCGAGTTTTTTCAGCACATTTTTTTGTGCTGAAAGTGCCCCCCTCGGCTTATACTCAAGTCAAGCACTTTTCTGCAGCAAAAAAAAAAATTTCCGACCCGACTTTGGGGCCCCGTATCTCGGGGCCACTTGGGTCTAGGAATCCCAATTTGATGTGCCAACCCAGTGGACCTAGCACTATAACAATTCCAAAGATGGGGTTCCTAGCACTAAGTGTCCCCGAGATACGGGGCCCCAAAATCGGTTCGGAAAATGTCATTCTCTGCTGCAGAAAAGTGCTTGACATTTTCTGACCCGAATTTGGGGCCCCATATCTCGGGGACACTTGGTGCTAGGAACCCCAAATGTTGTATTCCAACCCAGCGGAATTAGCACTACAACATATCCAAAGATGGGGTTCCTAGCACTAAGTGACCCCGAGATACAGGGCCCCAAATCGGTCAACTGTGTCTATCTGCATGGGCACAGTGAGGCTGCAAATGGGCATGGTTGACCCTCTTTTCCACTTACAGTAGCTGCGCATTTCTCACCCTAGGCTTATACTCGAGTCAATACGTTTTCCCAGTTGTTTGTGGTAAAATTATGTGCCTCGGCTTATATTCGGGTCGGCCTATACTCGAGTATATACGGTAAACAACGTGCTTTCATTCATGAATGTACAAAGACTTTTCGTCTGAAAATTGATCCGTGTGGCCAGCATAAGGCTCAGTACACACCTATGCAGTTTGCTTGTGATCTGTTTCTGCAGCGCATTTTGCTGTGCTTTTTTGATTTTTGAGCACGTGATTTTGCTGCGATTCACGTTTTCTGAATTTTTTTGGCCAATTTGTTGTTGGGCAAATAAAAAAATAAAAAAACACAAATTGTTGCAAAAACGCATTGCATGCTTTTCTGCAGCTTCTTCATTTTAGTATATTGAGGCAAAAAAGCACTGTTTTGCGTTTAAAAAAAGTCCTCGGCCCTTTCCAAATATGCAGCGGCTGTAAAAAGCATAGATGTGAACGTGTCCCCTAGGAAACCATGTAAATGAACTGTAGTGCGTTTCTGCAAAAAGCACCAAAAAAAAAAAAAACACATAGATGTGAACCAGGTCTAAGATGTTCAGTAACATAATGGGGTTAAAAAAATAAAAATAAAAAATTAGCCCTTTATAGTACAAAAAAATAAAAAGCAGATAATCGCTGCGATACGTGGTTAATTTTTTTACTGTAGACATGTGAAAGTAATATTTACAATTTTACAATTTTTTTTTTTATTTTTTTTTTAGCCCCATTAGGTTACTGGCCGATTAATCGATTATGAAATTACTATTTTCATAATCGATTATTTGTCGATTAATCGATTCGTTCTTTCAGCCCTATGTAGGATGCCTCAAATCCTTCTGTCTCTTTATGTAATCCCAGTCAGGCTCAATCATGTTGAAATCAGGACTCTGTAGGTGCCAAACCATCACTTCCAGTGCTCCTTGTTCTTTACATTGAAGATAGTTCCTAATGACATTGGCTGTATATTTGGGGTTGTTGTCCGGTCACAGAATAAATTTGGGGTCAGTCACATGCCTCACTGATGGTATGACATGATAGATAAGTATATGCCTGCATTTCTCACCATTGATCCTAACCAAATTTCCAACTCCATTTTCAGAAATAACCCAAATTTGCATGGAACCTCCAACATGCTTCACAGTTACCTGCAGACACTCATTGTACTGCTCTCCAGCCCTCCAGCTAACACTCCCTTTTGCTACAGCCAAACAATTACAATTTTGACTCTTTAGTTCAGAGCACCTGCTGCCATTTTCTGCACCCCAGTTCCAATATTTTCGTGCATAGGACATTGAAACAAGGCTAAGCGACTCAACCATGCACGAAAACATAGGAACTGGAGCAGCACAACAAACCCACCCACCCAAACTCCCCAACCAAGATCCCTTGGACACCACCCACCATCTTTGGACAGACCATCCCCCCCAAAGACCAAGGTCAAGAGTCTCGGAGTCATCTTTGACTCTGAAATGTCTATGGATGCACAAATAGGAGTAGTAGTCAGTGGTTCTCACCATCTGCTCCGCCTGCTACGCAGACTCATCCCCTTCATTCCAAAAGAGGACAAAGCAGTGGTAGTTGGGACAGTCATTAATTCACGACTTGACTACGCAAACTCCCTTTACATAGGATTACACCAATATCAACTTGCGCGCTTACAACTTATCCAAAACACGGCGGCAAGGCTGATAACAGGAAAAAAAACCTTGGGAATCCATCTCCCCTTCCCTGAGGAGCCTACATTGGCTAACCGTGAAGAATCCGGTTGCATTCAAGACCCTCTGCCTCACCCACAAATGTACCCATGGAGACGCTCCTCAATACCTTCGAGAAAATAAAACACTACACACCCAATCGCAGTCTTCGATCGGCTAACCAAAACCTCCTCCTCATTCCCAAATCCCGCTACAAATCAAAGGGGGAACGGAGATTCGCTGTCCAAGGACCACGGCTATGGAATGCTCTACCAACCTACATCCGCATGGAAGAAAGCCATCAGGCCTTCAGGAAAAAACTCAAGACCTACCTCTTCTAAGAAGCTTGACAAAGCACGAATACAGCGCCTTGAGGCGATTCAGGTTCGCATTGTAGCGCTATACAAATTATTCATTCATTGTTTCCTACAATTCTTTGAAAAATGAAGATTAGTTATTATGACAATTTTGTGAAAGAAAAACAGTTATTTCTCACACAGCATATGCATACCACAAATTGCACCCCAAAATACATTCTACTACTCCTCCTGAGGATGGCGATACCACTTGTGAGACTTTTACACAACCTGGCCACATACAGAGGCACAACATGCAGAGACCACCATAGGAGCATAAATTACACATCTAATTTGACTACCTATTACACTTTTGTGAGACACGGATGGGCACTGTAGTGGCACGGATGGACACTGCAGTGGCACGCATGAGCAGAGATCAGCGATGTGGGCACTTCAGATCCAGCCCACAGCGCTGCTGCACCTGGCTCCTTCCTCTCCTCGCACACTGTACAGACTGGTGCAAGGAGCTGAACCGAACATGCTCTGGTTTGTGGACAGAGAGATCACGTGGTAAAGAGCCACTGTCATTGGCCCTTCACCCCGTTCCTCTGGACTCGACGGTCACGGACATTCCCGTGACCCGTATTTAAATAATAAAAGGGTAAATTCAAAATAAAATAAAAAAATTTGAATACGTAAAATTACTCACCCACGAGCAAGCGGGACAGTTTTCTTAAAAGGAACAGTTTTTCTTCTGTAGATAAAAAAAAAAAAAAGGAAATGTCTTTACTATAATGGCAACCTACACATTTATTCCCAGAACAGGTTTTCTTTACAGTGTAGACTAATGCAAGTCCCTCCGTTCAGATACTTGTTCTTTAAAAATTGTATTATTTGCCTAACTGTATTTTTAAATTTGAATCAATCTGCCTTTGTACTGGCTTCCTGTAATGCTGTTAGCCAATTAGATGCTATAGCATTTCAGGGTTTATAACACACAGATTTTGCTGTTTGAAGTAGAGAGCATTTACCACAGGGAATGGGGTTGAGCTGTACGTCTCAAGTTTCCATGTTTATAGAACAGACAAAAGAAACTTTCTGGTAAAATGTACACTAATATAATGTGTACACATCAGAGGAAAACAGAGTTTTGCCTTCAGTTCTACTTTAATTTCCTCCATAGAGTTTGAAAAAATAAAGATCACTGCATGCAGGGATGTTCAATTCCTATCGCACTGCAGGTCCCGAGCACCAAGCAAGAAGTTTTTATTTTTACATTTAGCCCTGTTGTCGGCAACAGTTTAGAGTCGATGGTTGGCTCTCTTGTAAAAGCAATACGATCGGCTAACTAGCCGCTGGGTCACTTAAACAAGCAGTGGGAGAGGACGCCCCCACCACCGGGACACCCGATCGACCAGCTGGCAATTCTGCCAGCTGATCATAGAGGCAGACAAAGACTAGGAAACAGGAGGCGATGAACGTACATCACCCACTTTCCCTGGAGCCATTTTTAAAAATGGAAAGCATTTGATAACACTGACCAAATGCTTTTAAAGGGCAGAAGGAGGATCTGAGGTCTTATTAACCCCAGATCTCTCCATAAAGAGTACCTGTCACTAGGGATATTTATTCCTTATGATATTACAGAAAAAAAAAAAAAATAAATAAAATATAAATATATATATATATATATATATATATATATATATATATATATATATATATATATATATATATATATATATATATATATATATATATATATATATATATATATATATATATATATATATAGTACGACAGTAGGATGTGACAGGGTATGCACATTTGCTTGGTGCAAGACTGCAGAGCATAGATGTGGACTGGAGAAAACCCGCTTTCACAGCTTTTGGTATTCACAGCCCTTATAATGAGCCTCAGGGCTCCCAGAGCACCAAGAGACAGGAGGTCTCCAGGAGTCAGAGGGGCTGCAGGAGGCAGCCAGAATGTGTTTGACTGCAAGAGGCAGTGAAACAGCCTGAGGACTAAGGCCAGAGCAGAGCTGTGGGCACCAAAGAAAGGGTGTCCACACTGAAGGATCCAGTGGTCTGTGTGACCAGGATAAAGAGCAGAAGTACTGCTACAGAGAGCCAGGTGGGCAAGCATTTACTGTTGTGTGTATTTGCTGGAGAAGAACCCCTGCGTGGGAAACTGTTATGGACTTTTATTTGCCTTTTTAATAAAAATTGGCTACCATGCCCTAAAATATAGTTCCTCACTGGTTTGAATCACTGGCAAAAGCATCTACTACGGGAGCTAAACAACCTTACAAATATATTTATATACATTCATACACTTTACAGCTACAATGCAAAATTAAATATCAATGCGTGTGTTTGCACAAAGGCAAAACGCACGCATTGGTCCCGCAAGCAAAACAGCAATCATCCCCACGATCATTAGCACCAGACCTCCTGTGTAAATCTAAAGTGGTAGCCTGTAAGGGCTTTCAAAGCGTTGCCTGTGGATAGTAAAATGTATGGAATTTTCTGACGTTGCACTTGCATGACAGGTTTAGTATCCATTTACTCAGCGTAACAATATCTTTTAGATTTTAATTTGGGTTATGGTCATAAGGGACAAGTATATTGGGACGCTGATTTAGTCCCTTGGACAAGTAGAATTTTTAATAATTTCCACACCCCTGTGCATGGTAACGTCAAAACCTAATTTCAAATGTAAAGCATGGCAGAGAAAGTATACTACCAAAGAGCAACAGCGTTGTAACCCTGCTGTTTGAGAAAAACACAGAAAGATAGTCAACCGGATAACACTTGAGACTTTTTAACCACTTAAGGACCAGAAGATTTTCCCCTTTAATGACCAGGCCATTTTTTGCGATATGGCACTGCGTCACTTTAACTGGCAATTGCGCGGTCGAGCGACATTGTACCCAAACAAAATTGAGGCTTTTCTTTCCCCACAAATAGGGCTTTCTTTTGGTGGCATTTGAACACCTCTGCGGTTTTTATTTTTTGAGCGATATAAACCAAAAAAACAGACAGACAATTTTGAAAAAATAAATAAAAAATATATATATATATATATATATATATATATATATATATATATATATATATATATATATATATATATACATATATATATATATATACATATATATATACATATATATATACACACACGTTTTACTTTTTTCTATAATAAATACCCCAACTAACCCCTCCCCCCCCTAAAAAGAAAAAAAAAATTTCTTCATCAGTTTAGGGAAAATACGTATTCTACATATTTTTGTTAAAAAAAATTGCAATAAGCATATATTGATCAGTTTGCGTAAAAGTTAAAGCATCTACAAAATAGGGGATAGATTTATGGCATTTTTTTTTTTTTAATACTAAAGGCATTGATCTGTGATTTTTAGCGGGACTGCAACATTGCGGCGGACAGATCAGACACTTTTTTGGGGATCGCTGACATTTATACAGCGATCAGTGCTATAAAAGTGCACCGATTACTGTAAAAATGACACTGGCAGGGAAGGGGTTAACACTAGTGGTGATCAAGGAGTTAAATGTGTTCCCAACTGTGGAGGGGGAGTGTACTGACTGGAGGAGGAGAGAGAGCGCCATTTCTGATAATTAGAAACAGACTATCAACCTCTACTCCCCTGTCAGAATGGGGATCCGTTTGTTTACATTGACAGATCCCCGTTCTGGCCCTCTGTGGAGCGATCGCGGGTGGCCAAGTGGATTCATGAAATTTGAGCTGGACACATACATCTGTAGTGTTTTCTTAGCTCTCTACAAAGAGCTAAGTCCCGTAGCTGTCTCTTGTTTTGTAACTCTGTTGTCAGCCTGATAACTTCTCACATGTTCTCTGAGACGGGAGATACACATTTCTATTGGGGGAGGTTGCTATAAATAGATTAGCAGTCAGCCTGCCGCCGTTCTATTGATAAATTCCTCCAATGGGTCTGCGCATGCGCAGTACGCAACGTAACTCCAGCTGATATGTTGATCAGCTGGTGTGACGTTCAACAACGCATGCGCAGATCGGCAGAGTCAGTATCCGACAATCTGCAAAAACCTGAGGGAGAACGTACTCGTCAGATTATGGCTCGCTGTTGCAAGGGTGTGTGTGTGTGTGTGTGTGTGTGTGTGTGTGTGTGTGTGTGTGTGTGTGTGTGTGTGTGTGTGTGTGTGTGTGTGTGTGTGTGTGTGTGTGTGTGTGTGTGTGTTGCAGGGCAGGTTTTGAGTGAGTGTTGTAACCCGCCTTTACACACAGGCAAAACCCGCTTTTCAAACACACACAAAACATGCCATTCAGCACACGGAAAAGCCGCCACCGCAACAGCGAAGCAGAATCTGAAAAATACGTTCTCCCTCTGCTGTTTGCATAGCGTCGGATAACGCCACAGACGATCTGCGCAAGTGCTGTGTTGATGTCACGCCAGCTGATCAACATATCAGCTGCAGTGGCATTTGGTACTGCGCATGCACAGACCCATTGAAGGCTTTTTTTCGACAGAACACCATCTAAGAACAGAGCTATGCACATTCCTTTCTTCCTTTGCCTATGATGAGAGGAGGTGTGTGCGACTTTCCTCCAATCAGCTGCCTTAGCTGTCTTCCAATGATCCACTCCCAGTGGTAACCAGGAAGAGAAAAACTAACATGAAGAGCACTTTCTAAAGCAGGGATCCTCAAACTACGGCACTCCAGCTGTTGCAGAACTACACATCCCATGAGGCATTGTAAAACTCTGACATTCACAGACATGACTAGGCATGATGGGAATTGTAGTTCCTGAACAACTGGAGGGCCGTAGTTTGAAGACCCCTGTTCTAAAGGATATATACAAATGAAGAGAGAACACACACACACACACACACACACACACACACACACGTACGTAAAACTTATATAGGGAGATTTGTTTCATCTCTGTGTATCATCTGAGGCTGTTCACTTCACTGGGTAAATGGAGGGTTTATATCCACTTTAAGGCTGCATTTGCATAGGAATTTATCCACGCTATGAATCCAGCAGCAAGATTCTACCGATTCCTGTAGTTGGAATTGGCAGCTGTGTGTGGATAGCTGCGCTTCCAGCGATTACTTGACGTGATCTTGGCTGGACACACTGTGTGCAATCACTGCAGGTAATCGCTGGCTGTGCTAACAGTCAAATAGTTGCGGCCGCCAACAGCCTGTCATTGTACTGTACAGACAATGACAGTTGCAGCTCTCCAGACATAGCTATCAATCCCAGCCCCAGGAAGCAATAGATATTGCTGCTGGGTTTTACAGCATGGCTAATACAGCCTATGCGAATACAGCATATGCGAATACAGTCTAATTTGCCCTGAAACCCTGTGATATAATCTGACAAGACATCCCAAAAGTATGTCAAAACAAAATTTACTTTTATAAAAGGAATGGGCCACTGGCCCCCAGTCAATGGTGAGCGTTTAAACCAATCGTTCAGCAATGACATGGCAATATAAAAACATTTGTGTTGGAAGAGGTAAAAAAGGCTTACAATCCAACTCATCTAACAGTAAACCATCAACAATTCTAATATAGAACAGTAGTCATTTTTAATGCCTACCCACTGATGCCATCTTTATTCATGGTAAAATCAGGAATGGTAGATGCAAAAGCAATATTAGGGTCCTTGCTGTAAAGTGGAAGAACTGGTTTTGGAGGACAGGGTTTCTTGGCACAAGGTATAAAAAGGTCTAAAGAAAAAAAAAAAAAAAAAAAAAAAATCATATTATAAACTTATCATTAGCATCCTATAACATGTCAAAAATATTAATACAAGAACATAAGCAGTACATATGCAAACGAGTTGGGGGTTCATTAAAGTGGATGTAAACCCGATTCATGAAATTTGAGCTGGGCACATACAGTATCTCACAAAAGTGAATACACCCCTCACATTTTTGTAAATATTTTATTATGTCATTTCATGTGACAACACTGAAGAAATTACACTTTGCTACAATGTAAAAGGGTGAGTGTACATTTGCTGTCCCCTCAAAATAACTCAGACAGCCATTAATGTCTAAGCCGCTGGAAACAAAAGCTTCATCTAGGTACTGCAGTTTCAGTTCAAAACCAAAAATGTATATATACTGTATAGTATATATGCAAAGCCAGTGTACAGGGCTGCTGTAAACCAATGATATGAAAACTATGGTGCAGGATCTGTATTCATAGTTATTGTGGATTTTGGAGAGGGCAAAAGGGTTCTCCCTAGGGTTGCACCGATACCGGTACCGAGTATTTGCACAAGTATCAGTACTCGTGCAAATGCACCGACACCGGAAACCGATACTTTCAGGCTCAGTTCCTTGAGCTGTCAGTGGGTCTCCCCCCCCCCCTGTTGACAGCTGAAGTGTTAAAGAATACTGGTAATTGGAGATGTAAAAAAGCCTCAACTCCCTAATCTCCTCTAATTATTTTCCTGCTTTTTTATTTTTGTTTATGTCTATTTTATAAACGATAAACAAACAATTAAAACTTTTTTTGTTTGCTTTGTTAGTGAATATTTTTACACATTTATATTAAAAGGGGTGTTCCAGCAGGAAAATTATTTTTTTCAAAAGTCAGCAGCTAAAAAAAAAAAAAAGTAGCTGCTGACTTTTAATAAGGACACTTACCTTTAGAGGGGGCCCGCGATGTCGGCTGCCCGAGGCCGATCTGTCCCTCGGCGCTGCCATCCTCACTAAGTGAAACAGGCAGTGGAGCCTTGCGGCTTCACTGCCCGTTTCCTACTGCGCATGCGCGAGTCGCGTGGAACTTTGTGAATGGGACGCGATGTGTTAGGAAACACACAGTTCCCAGAACACAGCGCGACCCATTTCCCAGAAAACGTGAGGAGGAGAGAAGACCGAAGATCACCGCAAAGTAGTAAGAGGCAGATTAGGAAGACTGCCTAGCAACAGGGGTTTATGGTAAAGGTAAAAAAAAAAAAATGGTATCCCTAGTTCTCCCTATATTAATGGATTGTGGTCTCCAGTTTCCCTTGTCTAATAACGATGATTATCAGTCCCCTGTAGTATATCAATTTAGAGAAGGAATTTTGGGTATAACTGAGGCAACACACTCACACACCCTATAAATAAGAATATATACAGAATGTATATATACACACACACACACAGTATCTCACAAAAGTGAGTACTCCCCTCACATTTTTGTAAATATTTTATTATATCTTTTCATGTGACAACACTGAAGAAAGGAAAGTGGAAGTGAAAATTTCCAAATTGGGCCCAATTAGCCATTTTCCCTCCCAGATGTTATGTGACTCGTTAGTGTTACAAGGTCTTAGGTCTCATGTGTGAATGGGAAGCAGGTGTGTTAGATTTATCGTTATCACTCTCACTCTCTCATACTGGTCATTGGAAGTTCAACATGCCACCTCATGGTAAAGAACTCTGAGGATCTGGGAAAGAATTGTTGCTTTACATCAGCGTTTCTCAACTCCAGTCCTCAAGGCACCCCAACAGCTCATGTTTTCAAGATTTCCCTCAGATGAAACGGCTGTGGTACTTACTAAGGCAGTGAACTGATAAAATCACCTGTGCAAAATAATGGAAAACTTGAAAACATGACCTGTTGGGGCACCTTGAGGACTGGAGTTGAAAAACACTGCTCGACATAAAGATGGCCTAGGCTATAAGATTGCCAAGACCCTGAAACTGAGGTTCAGCAGGGTGGCCAAGATCATACAGTGGTTTAACAGGACAGGTTCCACTCAGAACAGGCCTCGCCATGGTAGACCAAAGAAGTTAAGTGCACGTGCTCAGTGTCATATCCAGAGGTTGTCTTTGGGAATTAGACATACGAGTGCTGACAGCATTGCTGCAGATGTTGAAGGGTTGGGGGGGGGGGGGGGGGGGGTCAGCCTGTCAGTGCTCAGACCATATGCCGCAAACTGCATCAAATTGGTCTGCATGTCTGTCGTCCCAGAGGGAAGCCTCTTCTAAACATGATGCACAAGAAAGCATGGAAGGTGGAGGATCACAAGGTCTCTAACATCCACCAGCTCTGTGATGTTGTCATGGAAGAGTAGAAGAGGACTCCAGTGGAAAATTGTGAAGCTCTAGTGAACTCCATGCCCAAGAGGGTTCAGGTAGTGCTGGAAAATAATGGTGGCCACACAAAATATTGACACTTTGGGCCCAATTTGGACATCTTCACTTAAGGGTGTACTCATTTTTGTTGCCAGCAGTTTAGACATTAAATGGCTGTGTGTTGAGTTATTTTGAGGGGACAGCAAATTTACACCATTATACAAGCTGTACACTCACTACTTTACATTGTAGTAAAGTGTAATTTCTTAAGTGTTGTCACATGAAAAGAGATAATAAAATATTTACAAAAATGAGAGGGGTGTACTAACTTTTGTGAGATACTGTATATCTGTAGTATTTTCTTAACTCTCTTCAAAGCACTAAGTCCCGTGGCTTTCCTGCTCCGTTTTTCTGTTATCAGCCTGATATCTTCTGACAAGTTCTCCTTCAACTGTGATAAAATCAGACTAAAATTTGTGTTGGGGAGGTTGTTATAAATAGATTAGCAGAGAGCTTGCAGGACAGCTCTGAAAGTCTCTGCCTATGTGGAAGGGGGGTGTGTGCGCCTTTCCTCCAATCAACTGTATGTCCAGATTTCACAATCAGTGCTGAACAGGAAGAGAAAATCTCCTAAACACGATCTGAATTGTCTTTAAAAAAAAAAAAAAGTAGAAAGTCAAAGACAGCAGATATGCATGTACAACTTATGTAGGGAGTTTGGTTTTATCCTGTGTACCATCTGAGGCTGTTCACTTCACTCGGTATATGTGAGGGGTTTTCATCCACGTTAAAGAAATATATGAGCGGGTGGGCTCTTTATTGTGCAACAGACATGCTATGTCTCTTCTGCAATACAACAAAAATGTACTACCTGTTCCCAATCTTCTGCCAGCTATGCGCTGGCAGCTTATAGAAATGAATACAGACACAGCAGCCTGTATGGACACAGAGGCATATCAAAACTTGACATGTGTGCCGGGTGCATGGCTCACAAAGCTGAAGCACATGTATGTGAATCAATCACATTGTAGTGAATGGGATTTCAACTTGAAAGGCTCGTTTCACTTCTGGAAAAGAGACAAGCATGATTAGGACTTCATTTGTTCAGTAAAGGCCTCCAGAAAGGCCATGTACACACAGACATACATGAGGGTGAATTGCTGCATCGTGTATCTGAACATGAGAAGCTAAAATGTTGCTTCATACAAGAGAACTTAAAATGATCAATGCTGTCCTCAATATACTCACCAAAATATTTTCCATCCTGTTTTGCCATCTGTTCCATACCTTTATATAGTTATTCATTTCAAACATCAAGGGACTGTTCATTTTATAAATAGGCATTTAACACTCAGGATTTCCAACCGAGCCATCTTTCCTGAGGTTTCTGCCTATCTAATCATACTGTGGGACATCTGTGCTTTTGTGATAGTGTTGGGCAAAACAGATTCAATAATGCATCTGGCATATCGACATTTTGACCAATACTGTACATAGGTAGACCTCATTGTCAGAGTATGCCTCCAGCCAAAAAGCTTTGGAGGGGAGTGAAGGGGGGAGGGTAGGCTACAGCAGAGCCACTATCAATAGCCAAGTACCCTAAAAAAAAACGATGTGAAGCCTCTATACTGCTTTCACTCCAGTATTATTGCATCAGTGTATGACTATACAGCAGGGAAATAAAAAAAAAAATATATATAAGACAGATTTACCTGATGACTTCTGTGTCTGGGGTCTCGGAACAGGTAGCCTGGACTTCTCCATCATTGCATATTGGATCTTTCGTAAATCCAAAGAACTGTCATCATAAAAATACAATTTATTATACATTACAGTACAATTTTAAAGCTTTACAAGTATACATTTTGCAAGAAATATTTTTTGTGACCCAATGAGGACTACCGTATATACTCGAGTATAGGCCGACCCAATATAAGCCGAGGCACCTAATTTTACCACAAACAACTGGGAAAACTTATTGACTCGAGTATAAGCCTAGGGTGAGAAATGCGCAGCTACTGTAAGTGGAAAAGAGGGTCAACGATGCCCATTTGCAGCCTCACTGTGCCCATGCAGATGGACACAGTTGACCGATTTGGGGCCCTGTATCTCAGGGTCACTTAGTGCTAGGAACCCCATCTTTAGGTATGTTGTAGTGCTAATTCCACTAGGTTGGAATACAACATTTGGGGTTCCTAGCACTAAGTGTCCCCGAGATATGGGGCCCCAAATTCGGGTCAGAAAATCTCAAGCACTTTTCTGCAGCAGAGAATGACATTTTCCGAACCGACTTTATGGAACCCCATATTTGGATATGTTATAGTGCTAGGTCCACTGGGTTGGCACACCAAATTTGGGACTCCTAGACCCAAGTGGCCCCGAGATACGGGGCCCCAAAGTCGGGTCGGAAATTTTTTTTTTTGCTGCAGAAAAGTGCTTGACTCGAGTATAAGCCGAGGGGGGCACTTTCAGCACAAAAAAAAATGTGCTGAAAAACTCGGCTTATACTCGAGTATATACAGTATATAAAATATTTTTAGTGGATAAGGTATTGTCCCATCATTACACATTCATCAACTGTCCTACATTTCTAGGAATGTTTTCAAAAGGAGAAAAAACAAGCAAAAATAGGATTTTTATAACAGCTTACCTATAAAATCCTTTTCTTGGAGTACATCATGGGGCTATGTGGGTTATAGGCCACCTTCAGATGATGGGCACTGGCACACCCTAAACAAGAAGTTGCCTCCCTATACAACCCCTCCCATACTGGGAGCATCTCAGTTTTTGTAGCAAAGCAATATACATATATCCCAGAAGAAGAGGGGAGGGACCAGTGTCCCGTGATGTACTCCAAGAAAAGGATTTTACAGGTAAGCGGTTTCTTACATCACGGGACACAGAGCACCATAGTAATTCATCAGTCTTTCAGACCTGAGCAGTCATCTTTAAAATAGACCTTGGCCGCTCTCACTACATCAAGACAATGTAGTGAGTTCTCTACCCTAGAACTTGGTTTTGGAAAAAAACGATGGTAGGGCAATATCTTGGTTTAGGTGAAAACCTAAAACTGCCTTAATAATTAAATATGGCTTCTTTACAGGAAAGAGCAGCCAACTCCGATACAATTTTGCAGAGGGTATAGTAACCCGAAACCCCATTTCCCCTGTCAGAAGGACCAAGGGAGTATGCTGCAATGGTTCGAAGGGCTGTTTTTGCAATACCGGCAAAAAACTAAGGTCAAGTCCCAAGGGTGGTCTAACTGGCGGAATAAGCTGCATTACCCCTTGTATAAAAACCCTGCATCAAAGAATGGAAGCAAGCGGTCTTTGAAATAAGACCGATAAAGCCGAGAATTGGTCCTTAGGCCTCTTTCACACGGGGGGCTGATCCGCTCCGTGGATATCCGCTTGCTCAGAGTGATCTCCACTGAGCAGGAAGAGGACAGGTCTGTCTCTGCACAGGGACGGACCTGTCAGAGCGCCGCTCTCCCCTATGGGAGATCGGGTGGCGACGGACCGTAGAGTCCGTCGTCATCCGATCCGCTGACGGATGGAAAAATAGCCTTTTCCTCCGTCACACTTTTTCGGATCGGAGAGGGTCGGATGTCAGCGGACATGTTCATAGACCTCTGTGGAGCATCTGTTCAGGTCCGCCTGAAAAACTGACAGGCGGATCTGAACAGATCGGTCGTGTGAAAGGGGCCTTAATAGTACTCAAGGCCAGCTTCATTTGTACTTGTAGACAAAAACAAGAATTCTACCTGTGTTATATTTCCGAGGGTGCCAACCCTTGGATTCACACCAGGAAACATAAGCCCTCCAGAGTCTATAATACATGACTCTGTAAGCCAGCTTCATTAATGAAGGTAGAAATCACTGACCCGGAGAGACTAATGCCACGTACTCACGATCAGACTTTTCGGCTGGACTATCCGGCAGACTAAGTCCGCCGGACTTTCCGAACGTGTGGACTTGCCCACACACGCCCGGACTTTTCCGGCGGACAATCCGCTGGAGTTTTGGCAGAAGTCAGCGGGACTTTTGAAATGAACGGACTTGCCCCCACACACGAAGTAAAGTGCGTTCATTTAGAACGTGACTCCAGGTAGATAGGACTAGCGAAGGAAGTCAATGCCGCCACCTGGATCGGCGACATTGACACCTCGCTAGCCCCGTCACCTGGTATGGATTTATAGGGGAATCCCTACGCTGAAAAAAATGGCGTGGGGGCCCCCCCCAAATCCATATCAGACCCTTATCCGAGCACGCAGCCCGGCCGGTCAGGGAAGGGGACGAGTGAGCCGTTCATTTCAAAAGTCACTGAAGATCAATGAACTACGAAAGCTATCACCAGCACCCTCAAAATTCTTGGAAAGGAAAGGAGGGGGGGGGTACAATTGATGTACCTGCTAGCCCCTTCCCTCAGGGAGAAGAATACATTACTTCTACTACTATCAGGAATCCCCAGACGAGCTGCATTAATGAGACCACACGCCTGCTCTTAGGCATTTGACACAGAGCTGACTGAGAGGAAACGTTAAAAAGGTATGTGCATTAACTCCCTCTAGTGGAGACTTAAGGCATGACATTTTACTCATGGAAGAAAGAAAAAAAACCTAGGTGGACTTTTTACAGTTCCAAGGCTACTTCCCTTACCTTATCCTCGCTGCAGGATACTGCTGAAGTCAGACAGATCCAAACTTTACCCATAACGATGGGCTGCGTTAGCAAACCTTCAAGGACCGGGTCCGTTTTTATCGGGGTTCCACTCCCTTGGACCTGTATTAGCACCCCGCCAGGAACAAGCTTTAGGTAATGTAAGCATGAACCAAAAAGCCCTGGGTCCCGCCTTGCAAGGAGAGGCGTTACAGGCAAAACCTCGCTCTACGTATACGAGGCCTGGGTACCATACACTTTGGCCTCAGTGGCACTTTGGATGGATCCGGTCTATGGAGGCTGTTTAATTAGACTACAAGTACCGTCAGCCATTGCGCCTGATGGCTTATGGTTTTCAAAGAATTTCGAGGGTGCTGGTGATAGCTTTCGTAGTTCATTGATCTTCCTGCCATTCAGTAACTGCCTGCCCATATCAGAGGTACGTGTAGACAGCTTACCGGGAGTCTTCAGAATCCTGGAATTGCACCTGCGATCTGCTGATCGTGGGTGAAATGCTTTAAGAATACAAAGTAAATAATAAAAACAAAATGCACATTTTTTACCTGCAAAAAGAAGTGCAATTATTTTTACATAAAGGTGAACTTCTACTTCACCCTTGGTTCACACCTATGCATTTTTGAGTGCATTTTGCAGTAACGCACTAAAGTCCATTTAAGATGGTTTCCTATAGATCTAGTTCACATCTGTGAATCTGTGAGCCGGTGCGTTTTTTGGAAAGGGTCAGACACTTTTTTTCCCGCAGCATATTGCGTTTTGCATGCAACAGACTTCAATGGACCCGCACCAAAAACAGTGTTGCATTTTGATGTGTTTTTTTTTGGCCAATAGGAAAGTATGACATATATGTGTGCACTGAGCTAATGAAAAACACCTGTTTGTGCTGCCACTTAATATTCAATAAACATGCAAGTGAGGTGAAACAACTGTCAACGTAAAAAGGAAACAAATAATTTCATAGTAGCGCACTAATTAATCTACAAATCTCCTAAATATTAACATTGAGATACAATCAACATAAGGCCCAGATAGCATATCCACACATGCTAACATATGCAAATTAATATGCTAATACAGTCCAACTTAAAGTGATGAAAATATAGTGTGAAACAAAATCTTGTTGATCCACCAAAATCCTTCAAAGTGATGTGTGCCACTTCCAATCCTTAAGAATAAAGCTCATCAGATGCGGTTGCCATTCACCCTCTGTCACGAAGTCAGAAGAGACGAAACGCTTTGGGGCGTGGCTACAGGGCAAAGCTGAGACAATTACTCCATGTGTGTGATGGAAGCTTTGAGGAGATCGCAACACTGAGTCACCTGGCATGTTTGGAATTTTAACAAGGCGATTTGAATCTTATGATGCAAGTGCATTATTTTTAATAAATCAATTCAATTAAAGTGGATGTAAACCCTCACATATACCCAGTGAAGTGAACAGCCTCAGATGATACACAGAGATGAAACAAATCTCCCTACATAAGTTTTACATATAGATCTGCTGTCTTTCCCTTTATATACTGTTTAGAAAGTGCACATCCTGTTAGAATTTTATCTTCCTGGTTCCCCTCTAGAAGTGGATTATTGCTAGACACTGAGACAGCTGATTGGATAACTTGCATAGCCCGTCCTATCACCGCAGGTGAAGAGGCGAGAAAGCCGCGGGGATTTCAAATCACCGGACCGGTACAGCGGCGATATGATCAGTTAGTGTAGGAGATCACTAACGCAGCTCCAGGTTAGGGGGACCGGGTGCAACGGGAAGGGGCGCCAGTGAAAGTTCACCTTACAGATTTTTATATAATGGTGAACAGAAACTTTGAGTGGAAGTGGCACACATCACTTTGGTGAATCAACAAGATTTTGTTTTGCTATTGTTTCACACTATTTTTTCATCACTTTAAACACTTCAGCCCCAGAAGGTTTTGCTCCCTAAATGACCAGAGAATTTATTGCGATTCGACACTCTGTTGCTTTAACAGACAATTGCGCGGTCGTGGGATGCTGTATCCAAAGAAAATTTATTTTTTACCCACAAATAGAGCTTTCTTTTGGTGGTATTTGATCACCTCTGCGTTTTTCTATTTTTTGCGCTATAAACAAAAAAAAAGCGAAAATTTTGAAAATAATAATATAATATATTTTTTTTTTTTTTTACTATAATAAATATTCCACATAAATTTTTTTAAAAACAAATTTCTTCATGAGTTTAGGCTGATATGTATTCTTTTACATTTTTGTTTTTCAAAAGAAAAATCGCAATAAGCGCATATTGATTGGTTTGCGCAAAAAATTATAGCATCTACAAAATAGAGAAATCGATTTATGGCATTTTTATTATTTTTTTTTTACTTGTAATGGCGGTGATCTGCGATTTTTATATTGGGACTGTGACATAGTGGCGGACAGATCGGACACTTTTTTGGGACCATTGACATTTATACAGCAATCAGAGCTAAAAATATCCACTGAATACTGTATAAATGTCACTGGCAGGGAAGGGGTTAACACCAGGGGGCGATCAAGGGGTTAACTGTGGTCCCTATGAGTGCTTCTACTGGGACATGACAGATTACTGCTCCTGACCACTGGGAACAGTAGATCCCTGTCATGTCACCTGTCAGAGCAACAGGCGTTTCCCCGTTCTGCCTGTGTACAAGGCAATCGTGGGCCGCCGGAGGACATAGAGTCCTCCCGACCCGCAGGCACGCTTTTTCACTTTGACAGTTGCTTCACCTCATTTGCAAGGAAAGTATGACAGTTCCGTTCATAGAGTGTGAATTTTGATGCAACTTTACACTCTCTAGCACTCCCATCAAAGTAGTGCAGGAATCTTTACGTGTTCAAAGAAGCATGTTAGAATTAGCACGCTAACCCTAAAAATTACAACAAACCTGAGACTTTGGATACAAAAGGTTCCTGCACTACTTTGATGTCATTTGAGTGCCAGAGAGTGTAAAGTCGCATAAACAGAACTGTCATACTTTCCTATTAGCCCCCAAAAAAAAAACGTGCTAGAAAAAATGCGTAGATTTGAACCTAGCCTTAAACCTTGTTATGAGTATTTTTTACAGATCTGTACAGTATTTCAGTGTGAAATCTTGTCTTTGAGCTTCCTGTAAAAAAAGGCCAGCCACTGCTGCTCTCTCCTTGTGAAGGGTGACTGGTCTGGTCTTCACCTTCTTGTGGTTTTCTGCGGGCAGTATGTAGTGGCGGGAGCCTGCCAAGTAGCTCCTACAGCTCTGCACAGGCTATGTATAACACAGTGATGTCTCGGCTACTTTTATAAAGGTAATATCTTGTTTTGCAAAGGCATCTGCTGCACTTAGGCCCCTCTAACACTGGGGCGTTTTTCCAGGCGCTACAGCGCTATAAATAGTGCCTGTATGGTGCCTGAAAAAATCCGGCCCTTTCATTCCAGTGTGAAAGCCGCAGGGCTTTCACACTGGAGCGGTGCGCTAGCAGGATGGTCAAAAAAGTCCTGCTAGCAGCATCTTTTGAGCAGTGTATTCACCGCTCCTACCCATTGAAATCAATGGGACACCGCGGCAATACCGACGGCAAAGCGCCGCTGCGCCTTTTTCGACCGCCAGCGGGGGTTAAAATCGCACCGCTAGCGGCCGAATACCGCCGCTAAAACTACGGTAAAGCAGCGCTAAATATAGCGCTGCTTTACCACGACACCACTCCCGCCCCAGTGTGAAAGGGGCCTTAAAGTGGCTTTTTCGATCCTTTGAAGACTATATTTTAATGAAAATATTCGTGCCTGAAGTACCATTAAGATTCTGACAGCAGACTTGCTCTGTAGGAAAGCAAAGTCTTTCATTGCAGGGTATGTTTTTTGTTTTACCCACTTGCCAACCCTGCATTGTAGCTTTACTGCTACAGTGCTGGGCGGCAGCACAGAATCACACATCCTTTATAATATATTTACATTTTATTATTATTTACCTTTATTCATTATACACACGCAATTCAGCTTTACAGGGTAGGGGGCGCACGCACGCTGGCTGTGCCATGATTAAGCGACAGCACAAGTGATCAGCCGGTCCCGGCCAATGGATGACCGGCAGCACCTGCTGATCGGCAAGGAGGGAGACCGGACAGAGCTATGTGTATGTAAATAGAGCTCTGTTCTGTCAGCAGGGATATTGGTGTCAGATTGCCCGCCATACTATCACAGTCACCCTATAAAGTCGCTGATGGCCACCATTACTAGTATTAAAAAAAAAATATGTAATTCCACCAAAACACACCATAGTTTGTAAATGCTATATCTTTCACACAAACCAATCAACGTACACTTATTAGGATTTTTCTTACCAAAAATATGTAGCAGAGTACATATTGGCTTAGATTTATAAAGAATTTTTTTTTTTTTTAGGTTTGTTTTTTTTCAAAATTTTCGGTCTTTGTTTATAGCAGAAAAAAGAAAAAGAAAATAAAAACAGTGGTGATCAAACACCACCAAAAGAAAGCTCTATTTGTGTGAAAAGGATATAAATTATTTTTTTGTACATCGTTGCATGACCGCACAATTGTCAGTTAAAGGATAAGTTCACCTTTTGTAGCATGTTACGTTACACCCATATTCAGGGATCTTCACCTCCCACTCTCTATCACAATCTGCAAAGAACCTGGACGCGTGGGGCTCTGCCCGTGTCATTCATTCACAGAGTCTGCAAGAGCCCTGCATTGCACCCATGATCTGCTGGTCACAGGTGCAATGCTTTCCAGGCTCCCAATAAAAAATAAAATGGACATTTTTTTACCTGCAAAAAGATGTGCTTTTTTTTGTTTATTTTTTAAAAAGTGAACTTATCCTTTAAAGTAACGTAGTGCCAAAAAGCAAAAAATGGCCTGGTCAGGAAGGGGGGGTAAATCTTCCGGAGTTCACGTGGTTATCTTGTAACTATGGCATCTGAAAGTGGGTGGGATATATTAGGCAAGTAAACATGTTGAAAGCAGAAAAATGGGCATCACAGTTTGTTGCGCATGGTGCTGTGTAGCCACAGACTGGTCAGGGTGCCCATGCTGACCCATGTCCACAGCCAAAAGCGCCTACAATGGGCATGTGATCATCAGAACTAGACTACAAATTAATGGAAGAATGTGAATGAGTAATGATGAAGAATCACGTTTTCTTTTTTATCATGTTAAGTTGAAAGGAATCTTAATATAGCGCAGTCTTACCCCGAAGGGTCCCGACGCCCAGTGGCTGGGTGCTTGTGCGTCACTTACCTGGGGAAGAGACGGCACCAGGATGCAGTATGGGAAGAAGGCAAGCTGGTGAAAGCAGTGTGATGCTTTGGGCAATGTTCTGCTGGAAAACCTTGGATCCTGCCATTCATGTGAATGTTACTTGACATGTACCACCTACCTAAACACTGTTGCTGAACAAGCACACTTCATGCAAACGGTATTGCCTGATGGCTGTGGCCTCTTTCAGCAGGATGTGACCTGTCACACTGTAAAAATGGTTTGAGGAACACAAGTTTGAAGTTCATCCAGATTGAGCATCTGTGGGATGTGCTGGAAAAACAAGTCTGATCCACGATCCCCACCTCACAACTTAAAGGGGTTGTAAAGGATTAATTTTTTTTTTAAATAACAAACATGTTAGAATTACCTTCACTGTGCAGCTCGTTTTGCACAGAGTGGCCCCGAACCTGGTCTTCTGGGGTCTCTCGGCGGCTGTCTCGGCTCCCCCCGCAAGTGCTTCTTACCTAAATGCGAGCTCCCTCGCATGGTGAGAAGCACTTGCGGGCGCGCTCCCGTGATACAGCCGGCGGCTATAGCCGCTCGCTGTATCACTCAGCCCCGCCCCCGGCATGCCGCGTCATTGGATGCGATTGACAGCAGTCCGAGACAATGGCTGCGCTGCTTTCAATCCATCCACTCTAGCCAATCAACGGCCAGGGTGAGCGGCGAAGGAGGATGTCGGGGGCGAGTGCGGGACTTTCAAGGGGACAGGTAAGTAAAACGGGGGGGCTGGGGGGGCCAGTATAGTCAGATGTTTTTTCAGCTTAATGCATAGAATGAATTAAGGTGAAAAATGTTTTACCTTTACAACCCCTTTAAAAGAATCTGCTACTGGCGGCTTGGTGCCACATACCACAACATACTTTCAGAGGTCTAGTGTTGTTCATTAGACATGTGCATTCGTTTTCGTCCGAATGCATTTTCGTCCGAATTTCAGGTATTTTCGTTATCGTTTAAACAAAACGATAACGAAAGTGCAGAGTCCGAAAAACGAAAGATCCGACATAAACAAATACTTTATTTTCGTTGTGACAACAGTTCGATATAGATAGGAGATTGACGCTGACAATAACAATCTGTGTCCATTGAACCTGTGGTCGAATGTGCCTAACCTTAGCTCTATTAGTCCAAGATTATTCGACTTGGGGGGAAGATTCGACGTAGAGAGGAAAGATTGCTGCTGGAATTGGGTGGAATTGCAGCTAAACTATACAGAGTCATACAGTTTAGCTGCTCCGTCGAATCTTCTTTGAACATTCGACAGACACCATAATCCTTCAATGACAGATACGACCTTAATTCATTTGGATTTTCGGACGAATGCAATTTTTAATGAAAAACAAAAAAATAAATAAAAACGAATTTCGGGAGTAACTAAATAAATGTATTTTTTGGACGAAAACTAAATTCCGAAACAAAATATTTCAGTGTGCGAATGTCTATTGTTCATGACTTGATGGGTTTGGCGGCAAGAAGAGGGCCTACACGAGATTAGGTGGGTGGTCATAAAGTTATTGCTGATCGATGTACATGGAAGCCATCTGTGACGGACTCCAGATACCCTGACTGGGTTTGTCCGCCAAAAAGCTGCTTCCCAAGCTCTGGAACACGAGACCAGTGAATATGGCTATAGTTACCCCAAGAACTAGGCAATACCAGTTTTGGAGTAAACCATTATAAGAACTGTTTATTTGAACAAGGAGTATATACACCACAAGACATCATCCCCCCTCCTGATCATATTACCCCAACAATACAAACTGCACACAGGAATAGAATTACAACCACTGACATATACTATAAACCAGCCCTCAAAAATTCCACTCGCCTGCTCGCAATTTGCGAGTGGAATTTAATGCAGAGCGAGTGAGGAGCGGGGGATGGACCAGGCTGACCGTTTCCTGGCTGAAGCGATTAGCCAGGAAACTGACAGTCGGAGGACACAGAGCGGCAGGACCGAACTGCCCTGGCGCTGCTTTGAGCTGAGGTGAGGCTGCAGCGCTCCCCTCTCTCTCTCTCTCTCTCTCTCTGACTCTCTCTCCTCCTCTTGTTATGTGTATCACACACACAGCGGGGATGTCCCGTTGTGTGTCACGGAACTGGCTGGGTCTGTTCGGCGCACGGTAACAAGGTCCTGACCCCCTAGACCAGCTCGTGTGATAGTATCAGTGTTCCGCCTATGAAACAAGCTGGTCTAGGGGGGCGGGACCTTGTCACACCGCGCAACGAACACAGACCCAGCCAGCTCCGTGACACACAGCGGGACATCCTCGCTGTGTGTGTGTGTGATCCATCCAGGGGAGTCTCTAATGATGATGTGGGCACAGTAAAGCTGCATTAATGGGGCACCAAAAAGCTGCATTAATGGGGCACAGTCAAGCTGCGTTCACGGGCACAGAGAGGCTGCGTTCACGGGCACAGAGAGGCTGTAGGCACAGTGAGGCTGCGTTCACAGGCACAGTGAGGCTGCATTAACAGGGGCAGTGAGGCTGCAATGATGGGCATAGTAAGAGTGCATTGATGGGCATAGTGAGGCTGCATTCATTGGCACTGTAAAGCTACATTTGATGGGCACAGTGAGGCTGCATTGATGGGCACAGAGTGGCCCGTCCGTGTGAAAGAGCCCTTACTCTGAAGGCCTGGCTAGTGGCTCAGGACTTGAAATTTTGAGCCCTGCTATAAACATTACGTTAATTAGCCACCTGGATGCCTCAGAAGTCTCATTCCAGGTCAGACTTGCCGACTTCAAGCTCAATAAAAACAATACACATTATTACAAATATAAACACAGAACACCTTCAGACAATAGCAGGAGACCCCAGTACCAGACTGTCCGGCTCCTACCTACAATAGTCTATGAGGCAAAGCTCATACAATGTTCCGTCATTCTAAAACAGTGGAATGAATGTATCAGATTTCTTGAGGGATATTGTTGATAAATATTACTGTCCCATCCGAGTAATCCAAACCGCATTCCAGCGTCCATTAGGTAGCTGTCCATTATTTTCTCGGTCACCCTGTGCCCCTAATAGACACAGGATAACTTACACATAAGAGGGGGGTGGAGAGCTGAGACAGGGGTTTCCCAACCTCTCTAAAAGTAAGCTGGATTCCATGAGCACCCCCACCCAAAGTGATTTCCGTCCCATGCCACAACATTCCTTCAGAGGTCTAGTGGTGTTCATGACTCGATGTACATGGGAGCCATCTACCTGCCAAAAGGCGGGACTTGGGGACCTCTGCTGTAGTTCACTAAAACTTCTAGGTCTCGTCTCCACCCCGTGACTGGACATTAAAGGACAAGCATCACACTGATGACTTAAAAGTGTAACTAAAGACAATTTTTTTTAATTTATTTTTTGAATAGAATGGAGATGGATTAGAACACCTGTCAGTTTTTATTGCTGTCTGTGCCCCCATTAGGGAGAACCACCCTATTTGTCATAAAGAGTAAAAGAAAACCCCACCAGAACGGGGAGTGGGGATACTAGTTCTGGTAACCCCGATATTCCCTCACTTTGGAGGGTATTCCTCTAACTTCCTGTTGTGGCAATGTGGCAGAATGTGAGGGGAAATTTCTATAGGACACAGATGACAAAAACTGACAGGAGTTATAACACTCCCTTTACACTATCCAAAATGAACCAAATAAAAAAAAAAAAAGAAAAAAAAAAGAAAAGTGGTTTGGTTTTTAG
Source organism: Lithobates sylvaticus (assembly GCA_028564925.1). NCBI lineage: Eukaryota > Metazoa > Chordata > Amphibia > Anura > Ranidae > Lithobates > Lithobates sylvaticus. The sequence goes on along the minus strand of CM053038.1, from coordinate 144,332,014 downwards.
TTACACTTTAACCTCTCCGACACTCTGCTCTCTCCTTCTCCCAGCATTGATCGGATTAGCACACTAGGTGACTGTCTTCTTGTGCTGCTTCTCCCACATCTCCTGGACAGTTTTCCATATCTATGTACCACAGCTGAGCAGTGACAGAGATAAACTCCCCCCTGGAAATGCTGCAAGGCTTCGTTTTCCCACAACACTGCCTGTGATGTGGATGGGGCAGAGGAGTGACATGGAAGCTGGAAAGCTCTAGGCAGCTTCACAATTTACTCCACCTGCATTCATAGGATATAACGGGACAGTGTAATGTCACCATAACGTCCCCTCGCCATAGCCTGGCGCTTACACAAGTACAATATAACCCGGAGCAATGGCTATTATCAGGACAAGTCTGTCTGTAATAATAAACATTACCTGAGCACACCAGCGGCCACTTGACTCACTCCGCGGCTGTTTTCAAACCTGCATAACGTCACTTCCGGATGCTACGAAAATGCATTAGGGGTGATCTCTATTTTCTTGTGGTTTGGACTCCAGAACAATGGCGGAGCACAGGCTTTGAATGCTGCTATTAGAGTAGGGGCGGTGCCACATACGTGTACAAGCAGAATAGGCGGGGTTAGAGCGCACGCAATGAGAGTGCACTGTAGGCGCGCTGTGGTATCATGTTATGCATGTACAGTGCTGTCCTTGTATAGAGAGGGGAGCAAAGCTGTGCTTGTATGTATGGAGATACGGTAGTAAATATAAAAGTAATAAAATGCTAAAACTAATAATGAAAGTAGTAAAATGGTAAAAGGTCAATTGCTGTAGGCTAAAAGACGAAAAAAACTCACGCACTGCCAGATGACAATAAACTAGAAAAGAGCTTCAATTCAATTAAAACATTTTTGCACCATGAGCCCGTGCGCTCGTTTTTCCCTTATGTTTAAAGCAAAACTTTACCTATAACAATTTTATAAAAAAAATGATGTTCTTTGGCAAGGAACATTTATTCCATATAAATAATTATGCTACCAAAATTAGTATGGAGGTTATTTATGAAAGGCAAATCCACTTTGCACTACAAGTGCAAACTACAAGTGCAAAGTGCAGTCACTGTAAATCTGAGGGGAAGATCTGAAATGAGGGGAAGCTCTGCTGATTTTAGTTTTCCAATCATGTGCAAGCTAAAATGCTGTTTTTTATTTTCCTTGCATGTCCCCCTCAGATCTACAGCGGGTCAGCGACTGCACTTTCAAGTGCACTTTCAGTGCAATTTCAAGTGCACTTTGCACTTGTAGTTCAAAGTGGATTTGTCTTTAGTAAATAATCCCCTATGTGTTTTAAATTGCCTCCAGCACTGCCCCTGTTTCTTCTTGCTGGAGGCTGCCATTTTGCTGAAGCCCAGAGCCTCTGTAGCGACACATTTGGCTACCCGCTGAACTGCGCATGCGCGACGCCACCATATGTGTTCCAACACTGTGGCGATCTGTGCTTGCGCAGAATTTTGTGGCCACACCCCTGAGTCCAGGTTTAAGCCCCACCATCCAAGTGGACATAGAGTTAGATTATAATTATGCCGAGCGAAGCAGTCCAGCGGGTAGCCAAATGCTATGGGTCGCCATATGTGACGCTACACCTCTAAACAGCAGTAAATATTTAGGCTGTCAGCAGATCAGGGGCGTACCTAGTGCATTTGGCACCCGGGGCGGATCCTATATCTGGCACCCCCCCCACCTTAAAACGTAAAAAACCCCACTGTGCTCCCTGCATACCTCTGCATCCTTAAATATCTCTTTGTCTACTACTGTGTACATTACACACCCCCCTGCACCTCTGGACCCCTTTACATTACACAGCACCCAGCACCTCTGGACCTCTTTACATTACACAGCACTCTGGACCCCTTTACATTACACAGCACCCTGCACCCCTTTACATTACACAGCACCCTGCACCCCTTTACATTACACAGCCCTTGCACCTCTGGACCCCTTTACATTACACAGCACCCTGCACCTCTAGACCCCTTTACATTACACAGCACCCTGCACCTCTAGACCCCTTTACATTACACAGCACCCTGCACCTCTGGACCCCTTTACATTACACAGCACCCTGCACCTCTGGACCCCTTTACATTACACAGCACCCTGCACCTCTAGACCCCTTTACATTACTCAGCACCCTCCACCTCTAGACCCCTTTACATTACACAGCACCCTCCACCTCTGGACCCCTTTACATTACACAGCACCCTGCACCTCTAGACCCCTTTACATTATACAGCACCCTGCACCTCTAGACCCCTTTACATTACACAGCACCCTCCACCTCTGGACACCTTTACATTACACAGCACCCTGCATCTCTGGACACCTGTATGTTACACAGACACCCCCCCCCCTAACAGCTCTGGACCCCCTGCATGTTACACAGACCCGCCTACAATACAGACCCCCCCTACAATACAAACCCCCCCTGCACAACCCCCTACAGTGCAGACCCCCCCCCTTCAGTACAGACCCCCCTACAGTGGAGACCCCCCCTACAATGCAGAGCCCCCCCCCCTACAGTACAGACCCCCCCCCTTCAGTACAGACCCCCCCTACTACAATGCAGACCCCCCCCTTCAGTACAGAGTGACCCCCCCTTCAGTACAGACCCCCCCTACTACAATGCAGACCCCCCACTACGACCCATAATGTACCTGGGGAGTGTCAGCGCGGGACACACAGCAGCACACGTGTAGACTACAAGGAGGAGGGGGAGGCGGAGCCGGCGGCTTCACTCTGCTCGGCTGTATGACACAGCCGAGACAGATCAGAGCCGCGGAGAGCGGAGAGCGGCGAACACCCTCCCCCTCCCCCTCCTCTCACCTCACCTGCCGCTACCTGTCACTCACCGCGCCGCGGCGCTGCGCAACTTGTATCCGCGTTCGGCGCGCTGTCCCCGCTTCCATCGCGGAGGGGGGCGCCGGCCTGACACCCCCCCAGTGTGTGGCACTCGGTGCGGCCCGCCCCCCACTTAGTACGCCACTGAAGCAGATCAGCCTCTAGTGGCTCTGATTTTCCACAATGCCAAGAATAGAGAGCGTTGAACATGTGCAGAGCAGGGTGGGACAATGTATTACGTGATTTTAAACAGTTTAGACACTTATTTTTAATGTTTTATATAGCTACAGTATACCTGGAAAAGGGGCCAGCCTGAAGTGATATAGCAGGACTTAATTTTCTGAAGTTCCACTTTAAAAGTAGTAGTTAGTACTCCTACAACTAGACTTTAGGCTACTTTCACACTGAGGTGCTTTACAGGTGCTATAGCGCTAAAAATAGTGCTTGTAAATCGCCTCTCCTGTCACTCCAGTGTGAAAGCCCGAGTGCTTTCACACTGGAGCGGTGCTCTTGCGGGACATTAAAAAAGTCCTGCAAGCAGCATCTTTGAGGCGCTTTAGGAGTGGTGAATACACCGCTCCTAAAGCGCCCCCTGCCCACTGTCGGCAGCAGCACTTTGGCAGCAAATCGGCAGCAGCACTTTGTGGGCGCTTTTAACCCTTTATTCGGCCGTTAGCGGGGGCTAAAAGCGCCCCACTATCGGCCGAAAGGCGCGGCTAAAACGACGGTAAAGCAGCGCTAAAACTAGTGGTGTGTTACCGCCGACGCCTGTGCGCCTCAGTGTGAAAGTGCCCTTACAAACAAAGATCAAATGATGACTGTGTATACTGTAGACCCTAAGTGCCGGTTCACACCAGCGCAATGCGGGAACCAGCGTGATTCCAGTGCCGGTTCCCACGTTGCATAGAACTCGCAGGCAGTTCACACTGCCCTATGCAAACGGCTGTAGGTGTCAATACAAAGTTAATTACACCCCCAGATCGGTTCGCAGATCACAGTGCAAACTGTGAATTTGGACAGGAATCGGATCGCATGGGTGTGAACACCCATGTGATCCGATTCTGGTGTGTACAAAAAAATGTTCCTGAATTATTTTGGCCCGAATGCGATGCAAATTCAGCCATACAATCTGTGACAGACATCGCATGTGATGTGCATTAGACATGTGCACTGCCAAAAAATGTGTTCGTTTTCGTTTCATTTTTTTTCGTTTTTCGGGTCATTCGCTATGATCGCAATTAGTAAATCCGTACATTCATAAATTCGTACATTGGTAAATTCGTACATTCGCACATTTGTACATTCGTAAATTTGTAAATTCCTACATTCGCAAACTAGAAAATTTGTATATTCATACATTCGTACAATCGTAAATTAGAAAATTCAGAAATTTGGAAATTCGAAATCCCGAAAATTTGAAAATCTGAAATAATAACTAACTATTAAATTATAGGTATTGTAATTTCCTTTCAAATTTGGCTGTTAGTGAACATAACGAATACGAATTTATCCGAAGTTACCAATTATCCAAACTAATTAATGCTGCATCTAAACAAATGGAACGGAACTAATTAATAATAAATAATAATAATAAAAAGTTTATTATTATTATTGTTATTTATTATTATTAATTCATTACGTTTCATTCGTTTGGATACGGCATTCGTTATTTCAGATAATTCGTAACTTCGGATAAATTTGTATTTGTTATGTTCACTAACAGCCAAATTTCAAAGGAAATGACAATACCTATAATTTAATAGTTAATAATAGTTACGTTATTATTAGTTAATTATTATTTCAGATTTCAGTATTTACAAATTTACAAATGTACTAATTTACGAATGTACGAATTTACGAATGTACGAATTTACAAATTTTTGAATATTCAAATTTACAAATATTCAGAAAAATTTAAAGTAAATGTAAAGTAGTGAGTGTACAGCTTGTATAACAGTGTAAATTTGCTGTCCCCTCAAAATAACTCAACACACAGCCATTAAGAGAGGAAGTGATGTCATCCCTAACGGCCGTGGGTAGGGGGCCCAATCGGGCCCGCCCCCGTGCCTGTGAATGTCCGGGTCATTGAGGGAGGGATCGGAGATGAGGGGGGGGGGCACTCATTCGTGGCCACCCACTCAGGATCGCTCCCGGTCAATGAAATGCTTCCTCTGGCTCTCTATTGTGAACAGAGCTAGAGGAAGTGATGTCATCTCTCCTCGTGGCGGTCTTTTCGAACCGACACAGAGGAGAGAAGACACGTGAGTTGCACAACACAACACTACACTACACTACACTAACAGTAGAACACTCTAGGCACACTTTCCTAGACTTTTAGATTTAGCCCCCTTTAGGTCTAGGAACCCCCCCAATAAAGGTTTAACCCCGTGATCACCCCCCGTCACCAGTGTCACTAAGCGATCGTTTTTTTTGATCGCTGTATTACACATTGTCACAGTTGACGCTAGTTAGGGAGGTAGGTATTTAGGTTTGCCGCAGCGTTTTATAGCATCAGGGACCCCCCATATACTACCTACTAAAGGTTTTAACCCCCTGATTGCCCCCTAGTTAACCCTTTCACCAGTGATCACCATATAACTGTTACGGGTGACGGTAGTTTATTTTTTATAGTTTCAGGTCACCCGCCGTTTATTACCTAATAAAGGTTTAACCCCCTGATCGCCCGGCGGGTGATATAAGTAAGGTTTTAGAGTCAAATATGGTCTGCATCGCCCCAGGCAGCGTCGGGTTAGTGCCAGTACCGCTAACACCCACGCACGCAGCATACACCTCCCTTAGTGGTATAGTATCTGAGCAGATCGATATCTGATCTGATCAGATCTATACTAGCGTCCCCAGCAGTTTAGGGTTCCCAAAAACGCAGTGTTAGCGGGATCAGCCCAGATACCTGCTAGCAGCTGCGTTTAGCCCCTCCGCCCAGCCCAGCCCACCCAAGTGCAGTATCGATCGATGACTGTCACTTACAAAACACTAAGCACACATAACTGCAGCGTTCGCAGAGTCAGGCCTGATCCCTGCGATCGCTAACAGTTTTTTTGGTAGCGTTTTGATTCAGTCGCTAAGAGACTAGGAGCTTTTTTTTCCTGTGAGTCTCACTAGTGTACTACTAAATTTAGAGCCCAAAATGGCAAATCGAAAGTACACTGGTGAACAGGCCTACACGTTTCTGAGCCAGACAGATAGTGAAGAGGAGGTCACTCATCTGTCAGAATCAGGCTCAGAATACGATCCTGTAGACGACAGCGGCTCCATGACAGATAGCTCTGACGGTGGAGTTGTGGTCCCTGCTAAGGTCAGGCGTACCAGACCCCAAACTCCTTCTTCTGTTGTTGAGGTGCAAGAACCGCAGGTCGCTCGTAGGAGGCAGAGACGTACTAGAGCCGCTATTCCTTCTGGTGAACTGGCAAGCACCAGCGGCCTAGTACACCCTGGACGTACATCCAGCACTGCAGTATCACGTGGTGACGTGGCGAGTCCCATAAGTGCAGTTCAAGCTGGCGAGGTGGCAAGCACAAGTAGTGTCCCGCTGCCACCAAGAGGAAAACAAAGACAGGCCCGTCGTGCCCATAGTGCCCTTCCTGCTGCATTCGCCAATCCTGATTGGGTGCCCACCACTTCTGCAGCACCCGTACTTCCCCCATTTACTGGCCAACCCGGCATTCAGGTGGAAACAGCTGATTTTACGTCACTTGATTTTTTTTCGCTGTTTTTCACCGAAGATCTCTATAGATCTATTGTGGACCAAAGCAATTTGTACGCTGGTCAACACATCGCCGCTAATCCCCAGTCCTCCCTTGCCAGAGATTGGAGACCAATTACGGTCCTCGAATTTAAGCTCTTTCTGGGCCTTTCCCTCATCATGGGAGTAGTTAAAATGGGTACGTTGCGTTCATATTGGTCCACTGAGCCAATGTACCATATGCCCGTTTTCTCTGCTTCAATGTCCAGGGCACGATACGAGATGATTTTGCGGTTCATGCATTTCAACGACAATGAACTCTGTCGTCCTCGTGGAGACCCTGCATACGATCGGCTCTACAAAATTCGGCCCCCTCATAAACCATTTCAACCAACGTTTTGCAGACTTGTTTACTCCCCATCAAGTTGTCTGCATTGATGAGTCCCTGATTACGTTTTCTGGCCGCTTGTCATTCAAACAGTACCTTCCCAGCAAGCGAGCCAGATACGGGGTCAAGATGTATAAGCTCTGTGACAGGGCCACAGGCTATACATGTAGTTTTATGGTTTATGAGGGCAAAGATAGCCACATAGAGCCGACAAACTGCCCTGACTACATAGGGAGCGCTGGCAAGATTGTGTGGGACTTGGTGTCACCCTTATTCGGAAAGGGGTACCACTTGTACGTGGACAATTATTACACGAGCGTGCCACTGTTTAGTCATTTGTTTGATCAGCAGATTGGAGCCTGTGGCACCGTGCGACCTAATCGCCGGGGCTTTCCCCAGCGGCTTGTAGATTCAATGTAGATAATCGTTGCTATAAAATTGCACTGATTACTGTGTAAAGGTGACTGTCAGGGAAGGGGTTAACACTAGGGGGCGCTGCAGGGGTTAATGTATGTTCCCTGGGAGTGATTCCAACTGTGAGGGAGGGGACTCACAAGGGGAGGAGACCGATCGGTGTTCCTCTGTACTGGGAACACACCATCGGTCTCCTCTCTACTGACAGGACGTGGATCTGTGTGTTACACACCCCCTAGACGGCCGGGAATGGGAGGACATCATATGACGTCCACCCAGGACGTCATATGACGGTGGCCAGTATTGAAGTGGTTAAAGGAGAATTAACTAAAAAAAAAAAAGGTTAATTAAATCCACAAGGGCTTTTTTTATTTTTATTTTTTACCACTACTATTCCTTTATATTGGCTTTTAAAATTTACAAATGCAGCAATTTAGAATTTGGATGAAAGGTTTAGCATTGGGAAACACTTTTTGAAAGATAAAAAGTGCATTTTATATACAACTATATAGATCAGACCAAAATGAGGGACAAATGAGGGGAAAGAGGGACAGAGGGACATTGCTCCAAATTAGGGACAGTTGGGAGCTGTGGGGTTACAGTGGGGTCTGAAGCTGGACCTCTTCATCACATTCTGACATCTGTTCTTTTTTTTTTTTTTTTCATAAAGTTTTTATTGATTGACAGAAATTCAAAAACAAACAGGGTTACAGTAATATAGTCTTACGTAAGTTTGAATAATGTCATGGTAATACAATACATTTTGCAATAGAGGCATAACATTTATATAACGACAAAATGATAATTGGTATATCAGATAAAGATGAATATTTTGTATGATTATGTGGAAAAAATGAGTATAGATTCTCCGCTTTGTGAGGATTATGAGATAGGCGTGTTCTTTTGGGTTTGAGGGGGGAAGAGGGAGAGAGGGGGGGGCAGTAGAGGGGGGAAGGGGGTATCAGTCAAAGTATATTCAAGTGAAGACCATAGGAACCTTTTTTGCAAGTTGTTGTATACTAGTTTAATCTAGTATGAATTGTGTGATTTGTAGGCTGGAGTATCTTTGAATTCTAACCAATTGTACCAAATCGCTGTGAATTTTGTTATTTTTTCCTGAGATATACTGATATGTTCTTCTATTTTTTCATTGTTATTTATTCTGCGGAACCATTTTTTTTTTTTTGTTGGAGTGACGCTTGAACGCCAATGAGGGGGAATGTAATGTCTTGCTGCATTAATCATGACCATTGCTAGTGATTTTGAATACTGATTTCTAGGGATTGAATTGTGGTGAAGTAGGTAATGTGCTGGATCAAGACTAAGATTTTCCAATGTGATTGAGGTTGTATTTTTATGTACCATTTTCCAGAAGGTCTGGATCAGTAGGCAGGTCCACCAGAGAACACAGAGGATACATGGGTTAGATTAGAAGGGATGGATGTCCAGGGAAAACAGAGGAGGCGTGTGTTACCAATTGTTTTCTTGGTGACTATGGTCCCAGCTGCTTTGAGATCATTGACAAGATTCTCCCATGTAGTTCTGTGCTGATTCCTCACCATTCTTATGATCATTGAACCTCCATGAGATGAGATCTTCCACGGAGCTCCAGACCGATGGAGATGGACAGGTATTTTGTGTTTCTTCCATTTTCAATTAATCACACAAACTGTTGTCACTCTCTCACCAAGCTGCTTGGTGGTGGTCTTGTAGCCCATTCCAGCCTTGTGTAGGTCTACAACCTTGTCCTTGACATCCTTGGACAGCTCTTTGGTCTTGGCCATGCTAGAGAGATTGGAATCTGATTGATTGCTTCTGTGGACAGGTGTATTTTATACAGGTAACAAGATGAGATTAGGAGCACTCCCTTTAAGAGAGTGCTCGAATCTCAGCTAGTTACCTGTATAGAAGACACCTGGGAGCCAGAACTCTTGCTGATTGATAGGCGATCAAATACTTATTTAACTTTTTTGAAATGCGTTTTTCTGGATTTTTTTGTTTTTATTCTGTCTTTAAATGGTAAAATAAACCTACCATTGAAATTATAGACTGATCATTTCTTTGTCAGTGGGCAATTGTACAAAATCAGCAGTGGATCAAATACTTTTTTCCCCTCACTGTACACTGCATCACCCTGGCCTGCACATGCTCAGTTGCTATTTTTAGGCACATTATCAGCCAATAAAGGGGGCTTGCCAAATACACAGATGATAAGGATTGCTAGTTATAAAGGTTCTTGTGGGAAGTTTTTTTGCCAGCTTTTAATTTACAACGTTTGTTATGAAATTAATGGAGTGAGTACACTTTAGGAATTTACATCACTTCAGTAGTGTCGGAAATAATCTCCAGTTCTCAGTTATGCAAATTAGTAATCAAAAATTCGATACTAAAGTCTCATTAGTCTGCAACAATCAAATCAGCACCAAAATTACTTCATAATGAAACGATGATGAGAGGTTTAACATCGACAACATTTTTCTAACATGATTAAATAGGTGTTTTCTGCCAATGGTGAATTAACCACATTGATACAAAGAATGCCAACTAAAAATAAAACCAAATATTTCCGTATCATTTATTTTTCTTTCTGTAAATTGTGGTTCACTAGCTGCATAGAAATGAAGTTCAGGAAGAACTTTGCTAAATACTATTTCTATCCAAACAGATTTTGGACATAATGTCAAAGACAGAACATAAGTAACAGCAAGGTCAGAAAAATGATGACTCACAAAAGAGTCCTAAAAATATTCTCAAAATTTTTTGAAAGCTTGGTGTATAAATACCAGGGATTAGCCCGATGTTTCAATCAAACTTAAGTTTGACTCGAACATCGGGTGTTCGCTGAACATTATGAGGAGTTCGCAGCAAATTAGAAAGCCGCGGAACACCGTTAAAGTCTATAGGACATTAAAATGAAAAAACAAAAAGTGCTCATTCTAAAGGCTTATATGCAATTTATTGCCATAAAAAAGTGTTTGGGGACCTGGGTCCTGCCCCAGGGGACATGTATCAATGCAAAAAAAAGTTTTTAAAATTATGTTTTTTTCGGGAACAGTGATTTTAATAATGCTTAAAGTGAAACAATAAAAATGAAATATTCCTTTAAACATCATGCCTGAGGAGTGTCTATAGTATGCCTGTAAAGTGGCGCAGTTTTCCCGCGCTTAGAACATTACCACAGCAAAATTACATTTCTAAAGGGAAACAAAAGTAATTTAACCACTTCAGCCCCGGACCAATTGGAAGACCAAAGGACCAGGCCCCTTTTCGCGATTCGGCACTGCGTCTCTTTAACTGACAATTGCGCGGTCGTGCGACGTGGCTCCAAAACAAAATTGGCGTCCTTTTCTTCCCACAAATAGAGCTTTCTTTTGGTGGTATTTGATCGCCCCTGCGGTTTTTATTTTTTGCGCTATAAACAAAAATAGAGCGACAATTTTGAAAAAAATGCAATATTTTTTGCTTTTTGCTATAATAAATATCCCCAAAAAATATATAAAAAAACTTTTTTTTTCCTCAGTTTAGGCTGATACGTATTCTTCTACATATTTTTGGTAAAAAAAAAAAATCGCAATTAGCGATTATTGATTGGTTTGCGCAAAAGTTATAGCGTTTACAAAATAGGGGATAGTTTTATAGCATTTTTATTAATATTTTTTTTTTACTAGTAATGGCGGCGATCAGCGATTTTTTTTTATTGTGACTGCGACATTATGGCGGACACATCGGACATTTTTGACACATTTTTGGGACCATTGTCATTTATACAGCAATCAATGCTATTTAAATGCATTGATTCCTGTATAAATGACAGTTGTAGTGAAAGAGTTAACCACTAGGGGGAGGGGAGGGGTTATGGGCTCTGACGTGTGTGTGTTTTTTTACATTAGGGGGCGGGCTGACGTCTGACGTCATTGATCGGCTTTCCCGATGACCGGGAACAGCCAATCAATGACAGGCAGCGTAGGAAGCGCAGGGAGAGCTCCGTAACCCGATCGCGGGACACCAGCGGCGATCGGGTCCGCTGGTCCCAAGGCCGGGGTCACGGAGCTCCCGACCGGGTCGCGAGCGCGCCCGCTGGCGGCGCGCGCGCGACCCACGGGCAGGCATTTAAAGGGCCACGTACAGGTACGTGGTTTTGCCTGCCCGTGCCATTCTGTAGACGTATATCTACATGAGGCGGTCGGGAAGCGGTTAAAACTGCTTGCGGCTGTAATGAATTGTCGGGTCCCGGCAATATAGATAAAAATTATTAAAAACAAAAGGCATGGCCCCCCCCCCCCCAGTCCATTACCAGGCCCTTTGGGTCTTATTTGAATTTTAAGGGGAACCCCGAACCAAAAAAAAATTAAAAAGTGCGTGGGGGTCCCCCCAAAATCCATACCAGGCCCTTCAGGTCTGGTATGGCTATTAAGGGGAACCCTGCGTCAAATTTAAAAAAAAATGGCGTAGCCCCCCCCCCCCAAAAAATCCATATAAGACCCTTATCCGAGCATGCAACCTGGCAGGCCGCAGGAAAAGAGGGAGATCACCCCCAAAGCACCTTGTCCCCATGTTTCTATATCCTTATTCTGTAAGTTATATTCCAAAACGAAACAAGTCTTATTGCCCAAATTGTTTTCCCTACCTGTAGTATCCTCCAGTAATCTCTCTATCCATATCCCTAAATTTTTATCCTCTTTCCAGAAAGTTATCATCATATCCTTTGTCCCTAAACATCTTAGTTAATTGATCTGTTTATCGAAATCTCCAACCCTTGTCCTTTTATGTACTGTGCCCTGGGGATATTAACAATCCAGGGCCTATAATGGCAACTCATCATGGGAATATAAGAATTCCGATCAGTATCCTTGAAGTATGTGATCGTCTCCATACCATATCGAGTGTTACTAATCTCTAAATCCAGAAAGTGTATCTTTTGATCACTAATTTCCCATGTGAGACTTATATTACTGTCATTTTGATTAATTGTTACTAACAGAGATTCCACATCATTTATCTCTCCCTCCCAAACTATGATCAGTCAATAAAGCTTTTATACAAAAGAATTCTAGGGAATGGATTGAATAGAACACCCTCCTCCTCCCACTTTGCCATGCACAAGTTAGCCACGCTGGGTGCAAACTTTGCCCCCGATTGCGACCCCCCTTACCTGCAAATAATAAATGTTACTGTACCAAAAATAAATGTGTCAAACAAAATTTTAAACATTTCAGAATAAACTTTCATTCCTTTCATACATACTTTTGGCTCCTTTTTAAATGCCCACTTAACTGCTTGTATAGCTCCATGATGGTCTATATTAGTATATAATGAAGCCACATAGGCCGTTGCCAATACTATACCGCCACCTGTGCAGCATTCTTTAAGCAACTGTAGCATGTGTTTTCTCTCATTAAGGAATGCTTTGGTATCCCTTACTAAGGGCTGTCGATGGAGATTTATGTACTCCACCAACCTAGCGGTTAGGGACTCAATCCCACTAACAATGGGTCTACCAGGGGGATTTATCTTGTCCTTATGAATTTTCGGAATAATGTATAACTGGAGTTCTACATGCAGTAGGTACTAGATAATTTTCCTCATGCTTGTTTAGTATATTTTTACTTACTCCATATTGGACTAACTTTTCTAATTCTTTCTTGTATTGCTTTATAGGGTTTGTATTTAAAATGTCACATGTTTCTCTATCATTCAATATCCTATTCATTTCCTGTTTATACTGCTCAGTTGATAACACCACAATCATACCCCCCTCAAACACAACAATATCCTTTCGTGTCTCTAATAGTTTAATACCTTTTTTGATGTCCCTATGTTCATACACTTTTTTCATCCGTAATTCCTCAAGGTTAGCTGTGACAAGACGTTTGAACATGTCAACATATTTATTATTCAAAATCTTGATAGTAGATAGAATCCACCTATCACACAGCTGGTCTAGGGTGGCGGGACCGTGTTACGGAGCGGCCTACGAACACAGACCCGGCCAGCTCCGTGTTCACAGGAAAGATGCCTGTGAGTACAGCCGCCCTGTGTGCCTGAATAGGGGGATCAGCAGGGGGGCCGCATATAGAGGAAATTAGCTTTCTATATTCCTCCATGCAGCCGCTGAATGCTTGGAGGATGGAGAGGAGGAGAACCAAGCATTCAGCGGCAGCATGGAGGAATAGAGAAAGCTAATTTCCTCTATATGCCGCCCCCCTGCTGATCCCCCATCCAACTTCTTTTACTGCCCCCCCTTCTCCTTGTGCTCCCCCCAGTGCTCTCCTCCCCCACCAGACTCTCCAGCCCCCCCCCACAGTTCCCTCAACCCCTGTTCTTTCTGCCCCCCGCTCTCCCCATCCTTCTCTAGCCCCCTCCCCACAGTGCTCTCCAGCCCCCCGCAGTGCTCCCCACCCCCCACAGTACTCTCCAGCTCCCCACCCCCCCCCGTGCTCCCCCCCACAGTGCTCTCCACCCCCGCAGTGCTCCCCCCACAGTGCTCTCCACCCCCGCAGTGCTCCCCACAGTGCTCTCCACCCCCCACAGTGCTCTCCACCCCCCGCAGTGCTCCCCACCCCCAACAGTACTCTCCAGCCCCCCGTGCTCCCCCCACAGTGCTCTCCACCCCCCACAGTACTCTCCAGCCCCCCGTGCTCCCCCCACAGTGCTCTCCACCCCCCGCAGTGCTCCCCACCCCCCACAGTACTCTCCAGACCCCCGTGCTCCCCACCCCCCACAGTGCTGTCCAACCCCCCCCATGCTCCCCACCCCTGTTCTTTCTGCCCCCTGCTCTCCAGCTCTCCCTATCCTTCTCTAGCCCCCACCCCAGTGCTCTCCACCCCCCACAGTGCTCTCCAGTCCCCACCGTACTCTCCACCCCCCACCCCAGTGCTCTCCACCCCCACAGTGCTCTCCAGCCCCCTCCGTGTTCCACACCCCCCCATTGCTCTCCAGCCCCCACAGTGCTCTCCACCCCCCACAGTGCTCTCCACCCCCCACAGTGCTCTCCAGCCCCCCACAGTGCTCCCCACCCCCCACAGTGCTCTCTACCCCCCACAGTGCTCTCCAGCCCCCGTGCTCTCCACCCCCCATGCTCTCCACCCCTGTTCTCTTTGTCTCCCCCACCAGTGCTCTCACAAGCTCCCCCCAGCACTCTCCACTCCCCCCTGCATTTTGCCCCCACCCATGTGCTCTCCAACCCCACCAGTGCTCTGCAGTCCCCCGTGCTTTCCACCCCTGTACTTTCTGGCCCCCATGGGTGCTCTCAAGCTTCCCCCCATTGCTCTCCTCTCCCCCCTGCTCTTTGTACCCCCAGTGCTCTCCAGCCCTGTTTTTCTGCCCCACCCCCCCAGTGCTCTCAAGCTCCCGTCCAGTGCTCTTCGCCACCCCACACTCTTACCCACCCCCAGTGCTCTCAGCCTCCCGTGCTTTCCACCCCTGTTATCCCCCCCCCCAGTGCTCTGCACTCCCCACCCCTGTGATCTCCACAACCCCCTGCTCTTTGCCCCCACCCATGTGCTCTCCAACCCCGCCAGTACTCTCTGCTCCCCCTTCTCTCCAGCTCCCACCCAGTGCTCTCTACTTCCTCAGGACCAGGGGACAGGCTGACTGGGGCCGGAAAGTGAGAACGGCTGAAGGTGCAGGTGGCCCGGGACCACTCCATCTCACAGCAAACAGATCCTCTGGAAGGAGCACTGTCCGCATCCAAAACGAGAACAGCCCCTGCCTGCTGATGGCCATCATGGATATCCTGCTGGCATGCAAGGTACTGTACCGAGCATCAACAACACACCTTCCCACAGACAGAGACTGCAGACTGGGACATGGGGCACAGGAGGGGCTGCAATGATGGGCACAGTAAGGCAGCATTCATGGGCACAGTAAGGCTACATTCATGGGCACAGTTAGACTGCTTTCACGGCACAGTAAAGCTGCATTTGATGGGCACAGTGAGGCTGCATTGATGGGCACAGTGAGGCCGCAATGGTGGGCACGGTGAGGCCGCAATGGTGGGCACGGTGAGGCCGCAATGGTGGGCACAGTGAGGCCGCATTCACGGGCAGAGTAAAGCTGCATTTGATGAGCACAGTGAGGCTTCATTTGATGGGCACAGTGAGGCTGCATTTGATGGGCACAGTGAGGCTGCATTTGAGTGGGCACAGTGAGGCTGCATTTGATGGGCACAGTGAGGCTGCATTTGATGGGCACAGTTAGGCTGCATTTGATGGGCACTGGCGAGGCTGCATTTGATGGGCACTGGCGAGGCTGCATTTGATGGGCACAGTGAGGCTGCATTTGATGGGCACTGGTGAGGCTGCATTGAGCTCTTGTATCATGTCTGCTGTCTCTGACCATCTCCTGTATCATGTCTGCAGTCTCTGAGGGAGTCTAAGGAGGAGTCAAGAGTCGGAGCGCCGCCAGGATGGGGGTCATGGGAGAAGTCAGACGTGTGTGGACTGTGGAGAGGAGACTATAGGATAAAACCAGAGCCACCAAGCTGGAGCCGACTGACTGAGCCCTGCTTGGTGCACCTGAGAGGAGGTCAGTGACAGAACCGCCAGGCCAGTCTGAAGGGGGGTCACTGATGTAAGGGGGGAGAGAGTACAATAATGTAAGGGGGCACTGATATAAAGGGTTTCCCCCTTATATCAGTAACCCCCCCTTACCTTAGTGTATTCTTTCTGCGGAATGTGGTCCCCCCCCCCCCCCCACGTTCTGAGTTCCTGGGGTCCCCCTTGATGATTGACCACTTTTAACTGGAATTTGCTTATATATATATATATATATGTATATATATATATATATATCCCTATGTGATTTCATATCTGTCTTTTTTTTATATATAATACACTCTTCAAATGTGCTCGTTATGTTGTTGCGCTGGTATAATAATGCTGTGGGGCTGGTATGAAATTTTTTCCAGGGCTGAATTTTATTCCCAGTCCGGCCCTGTATATATGATGATATAGTTTACAATATTATCCTTGCATAATTAAAGCGGTGTTTCAGCGGTAAAAATTTTTTTTTTAAAAGTCAGCAGCTAAAAAAAAAGTAGCTGCTGACTTTTAATAAGGACACTTACCTTTCCAGGGCGCCCGCGATGTCGGCCACCGAGGCCAACCCCTCCCTCGGCTCTCGGGTCCCAGCGCCACCATGCTCACTAAGGGAAACAGGCAGTGGAGCCTTGCGGCTTCACTGCCCGTTTCCTACTGCGCATGCGTGAGTTGCACGGCGCTTTGTGAATGGGACGCGCTGTGTTAGGAAACACACAGTTCCCAGAACACAGAGAAGACCGAAGATCACAGCGGAGTAGGAAGGAGGCAGATTATGAAGACTGCCTAGCAAAAGGGATTTCTGGTAAGGTAAAAATAAATTTTTTTTCAAATGTTTTTTTTTTCTTTTTCTTAAGAATATTAATGCCTTTTTTTAGGGTGGCCCTCCACTTTAAGGTTATTATCACATAGCGCTGCATTTTCTTTATTTTTATATATTTTCGCACAAATTATGGGATTGTGATTAATGCTTAGCAGCTGTGAATTGGCACTTTATTCACTTTCATACAAATTGTTTTTATCACACCTGATGCCTTGGGTTATCCTAGGGTAGCTCGCAAGATTTTTTATATATATATATATATATATATATATATATATATATATATTTTATATATATATATATATATATATATATATATATATATATATATATATATATATATATATATATATATATATAATGTTTCAGGGCTACGCCTTACCTCCATCAGGGAAGAAAATGAAAAAAATATATATCCAAAAGAGGTAAACGAAGAACAGTAGTAAAACAAATGATTTAATAAATATTGATTTTATCATGTATTTTTAGCATTTTCTACTTTTAAATGTATTCCAAGTCTATACACAGTAAAATCTAGTTTTATATTGGAATGATTATGCATCTGGGCTACGATATCACGGTGTGACACATGTGTCTACATTCATTACATTTTGAATGGCTCTGTCAACACATCTCAACTGGCAACAAAAATTTACCTTCACCATTTTTGGAATGCAAGGCAACAGAACTAATTGTACACTGTACATGCCTTGAGGTGTGCTGTCAGCTACTCTACTTGTGCATTGGGAAGCTAAATTAATGGCATTGTTATGAACTGCAGAAATTGACGTGTTACTGTGAGCTGCAATAACGAATAGTAAAACACGTATGTATTAACACAACACACAGTTGCATGGCAAAATTGGATCTGATTAGTGCCTCAAGGAATAGAGACAAAGAAATTGAGGCAACCTTGAACTTTCGTGGTACGGTATAGACTTACAATGTTGAAATAGCTTTTTTTTTTAAATACTAAATTCATTTGAAGAAGAATTATTTAAAAATACCTTCAAGGGCAGACAAATAACATATACCGTATATACTTGAGTATAAGCCGAGTTTTTGAGCCCTTTTTTTGGCTGAAAAAACCCACCTCGGCTTATACTCGAGTGAGTGAAAAAAAATGTCCGAAATAGAGGAGAAACAGGGGTGGGCCGTGCCGCTGGGTGATGCTCATAAATCGGCCCAGCGCCCCTGTGAGTTTCCCCTCCCTCCCATGCTATGTCAGACCTCCGCGCAGCCAGCCGCATAACGATGTCCCGCCTCCTCTTGTGACAGATGGCACAGTGATCCAATGCTAGGATTTACTGTGCCGTGTGTCATAGGAGGCGGGACATCGCTACCGCGGCTGCACGGCGATCTGACACAGCGGGGACATCGATCTCACATACACAGTTCCTGGTAAGAAAATAGAATAAAGCCTTTGCACCATGCTTCTGAATGCTCCCCACCACCTAACTTATGCCAGCAGATCTCTTCTCTACTGCATAAAGGGCACAGCAAGTGGCCAATATAGGATGTCAACGCAGAGGATCACGTTTTTTTTAATCCCTAAAACATGAAATGCACACAGAACTGTCCACCATTGCAGCATCCACTGGATATGTGGGGTAACTTGTCAAATGTGTACCAAATTGGGAGGGGGGTTGATAAATTAAGTGATTCTGTGTAGATGCTGCCCCGGGGAACATTTAGAGGCACAAAACAGGGAGGGAGCTTGACTTACTAAAGATGTAGAGACTGTTCTCCCAGCAATGTGAATACTCACCTAGCGAATAACATGAAAGTGTGATCTTTCTATTTATTTCCCCTTGCACATAACTGGGCATTCTAAATGAGCATGGCTTCACTATATTTACTATACTTCTTTTGTCATTTCCTGTGCACAATGGAAAAAAAAATTGAATAAAGCTTTTAATTTCCCATAAGCTTTATGAAGCATAATATTTACTGGTAGCTGCTGCATTTCCCACCCTAGGCTTATACTCGAGTCAATACGTTTTTCCATTTTTTGGGGGTAAAATTAGGTGCCTCGGCTTATATTCAGGTCGGCCTATACTCGAGTATATACGGTACAAGGTGCAAAATATCCCATAACAGGAAACACCCTTAAATACCATGTTTTGTTTTATGAAGATCACTTATGTATACGTTTCTTGCGGGTCAACGCAAAACATGTAGAGTCTACAACTGGTTAAAGACGAATATCAAATTCCCATTGTGGGTTGATACATCCATTCCTTTCCAGTTCATAGCAGAGGAATTTGAGTATTTAAGGGTGTGTTTTTTTTTTAATAATTCTTCTTCAAATAAATTTGTATTTTTTTTTTTTTAAGCGGTTTCAGCATTGCAAGTCTATACCATACCACGAAAGTCCAAGGTTGCCTCAATTTCCTTGTCTCTATTGCATTTTTAGGACGTAGCTCCTTTTTTTTCTTTACTCCAGTAGCGCAATATTTAGTGTCTCAAGGAAAGTAACTCAGTTTTTCCCATGTACTGTACATACATCAAGGTTTACCAGTTTGGAATATGACCACTCCAGCTCTTTACTTCTTACATGCCAATTATGGTGGAAAGCATAGACAAAAGTAAGGCTTCCACTTACACCCAATGATGTAATAGTAGCAAGGACAAAGACCCAAAATACAATTTGAGGTTTCTCAGATTTTAGAGGTCATCTACCTTGCATATCAACAGCTGTCCAAGCTTCAGAAGCTGAGGCAACATTCCTAAAAAAACATTGCCCTTTGTTAGGTACCTGGTGGCGAGCCCGCGGGCCGGTCGCGCTTGTGCACGCGCCCGCGGCGCGGAGACAACGTGAGCACAGCGGAGTAGGAGTGTCCGTCCGGTGGGTCAGCTGGTCATGAGTCTTTAGATTGCCCCCCCACAAGGGGCGACCTCCGGGTGCCCAAAAGACTTCTCTTCTCAGGGTGGAAGGCAGATAGGCATTAATCGGCAGGCAGGAGGATGGTCAAAAGACAGGCAGAGGTTCGGCAACAGGTAGTAAGTCCATAAGCAGAGCCAGGCAAGCCGGGGTCAAGGATCAGAGAGGTCAACAAGGTCAGACGGGCCGGGTCGGGTTCCAAGGATCACAGTTAGGTACAGCGGGTTTTAACAGGGCCACATGAAACACCGGGTGTATCTTCATTGAATCGGGCAACGAAAGTTCATAGGATACCTGGTTGATCCTCCTTTTCACAGAGCCCGCGGCGCGCGCCAACGCCCGCGCTGAGTTTTTGGGGGAAAAAAAAGCACGGATCAGTCTTCTGGCATGAAGGTTACTATCAGGTTCCCAGGAATTGTCCTCAGCCCCGTACCCCTTCCACTTAGAACTGTGTCTGCCCTTGCCGCCTCCTACAATCAATAATGGCCTCTACCTCATATTCTTCGCCGCCTTTCATAGGATACCTGGTTGATCCTCCTTTTCACAGAGAAGGGTCCCAGAAACTGGGGGGCGAGTTTTTTGGAAGGGCAAGGTAACTGTATGAATACTCGGATAAGGGTCTGGGACCCAATCATCCTGCACAAAGGACGTGAAGCACCTAATGTACTGCTCCAGGGTCTGATTTGTGCGTTCTGTCTGTCCATTCGTTTGGGGGTGATAGGCCGAGGACAGGGCCAACTCAATTTTTAGGGATTTACACAAAGCCCTCCAGAAACGGGACGTAAATTGAACCCCCCTATCAGAGACTATGCTGGCAGGGACCCCATGCAACCTAATTATCTCCCTGATAAAGACACGGGCTGTTTCAGAAGCGGACGGGGTTCCCTTTAGGGGCAGGAAGTGGGCCATTTTAGACAGCCGGTCTACGACTACAAAAATTGCTGTGCATCCTTCTGAGCATGGGAGTTCAACTATAAAGTCCATGGTGATCATCCTCCATGGCCGGTCGGGTACGGGAAGAGGCTTAAGGAGGCCCCAAGCTCGGCTTCCTTTCCAAAAGAGACCGTCTCTGGAAGTCAGGGGGGCCCCTGGGGTTGCTGGGCCATTTGCAGATGCCTCCTTGATCTGTGAGAGCAAATCCGGTTGTACAAGTAGAAAGTTGCCAGATGACAGGATGGTGTCCGGAGCTGCTGTGTCTCTTGGATTGTCAAACATGCGCGAGAGCGCATCTGGTTTCACGTTTTTGGATCCTGGGCGGTAGGTAATGTGAAAACAAAATCTAGAAAAAAACAAGGCCCAATGGGCCTGTCGAGGCTTCAGTCGCTTGGCTGTCCGTAGGTACTCGAGGTTTTTATGGGAGGGAAGGGTCGGGGTGACTGAGGATGGGGGCAGAGGTGAATAGTCTTTTAAGTCTCTCAAAAGCTTCCTGGGCCTCGGGACCCCACTGAAAGCGTGTACCCTGTTTTGTCAGTTGGAGAATAGGGTTGACGATGGTAGAGAATCCTTTAATGAATTTCCTATAGAAATTCGCGAATCCTATAAAGCGCTGAATGCCCTTCTTGTCAGATGGTGCCGGCCAGTCCAATACAGCAGTTACTTTCTGGGGGTCCATTCTGATCCCTGCTGGGGAAATCTCAAGCCCCAGAAATTGAATCTCTTGCTGTTCAAACAGGCACTTCTCTGCTTTAGCATATAAGCCATGCTGCCGGAGACGAAGTAGCACTCTGCCCACATGCCCCTGGTGCTGTTCAAGAGAATTAGAAAAAATTAAAATGTCATCGAGATATACAATTACAAAAATGTCCAGAAAGTCCCTAAAGACATCATTGATCAGGTGCTGAAAGGTGGCAGGAGCGTTGCAGAGGCCGAACGGCATGACTAGATACTCATAGTGACCAAAGCGGGTCCGGAAGGCCGTTTTCCACTCATCCCCGGACCTGATACGGACCAGGTTGTAGGCACCCCTTAGATCCAACTTAGAGAAGATAGTTGCCGTTCGTAGCTTCTGGAAGAGCTCTGGTATCAACGGCAGGGGGTATCGGTTTTTGACTGTAACCTTGTTCAACTCGCGGTAGTCCACACAAGGCCTGAGTGTTTGGTCCTTCTTGGTGACGAAGAATATCCCCGCGCCTGCTGGGGAGGTGGAGTGACGGATAAACCCTTTTTTGAGGTTTTCCGCGATGTACACCTTCAGGGCCTCTTGCTCCTTTTCGGATAAGGGGAAGATGCGTCCGAATGGGATTTCGGCTCCAGGGAGAATCTCGATAGGACAGTCGTATGGACGATGGGGCGGCAAGGAGTCTGCCCCTCGTTTACTGAACACGTCGAGAAAGTCATGGTAAGTCTTGGGTACGGCCCGGCATAGGTCCTGATCAGAGTTCAGGCAACACAGAGTAGTGGGTGCCCCAACGGGCTCAGGTAGGCAGTGTTCAAGGCAATAAGGGGACTGGAACTTTACTTGTCCCGTTGACCAGTTAATGCAGGGGTTATGGGCTTGGAGCCATGGTATGCCCAAAATCACTGGGAAGAGAGGAGAAGAGATTACATCTAGTATCAACAGTTCTTGGTGCTGGGACAAGATGGTGGCAGGCAGGGGCAAGGTCTCTTGGGTCACTTGACCTGATTTGATGCGCGATCCATCAGCCAAACAGACAGAAAGTCCACGGGTCTTCTCCCGGAGAGGTAGGGCTTGTAAGTTGGCAAAAGTGGCATCGATAAAACAGCTGCATGCTCCGGAGTCAAGGATAGCGTTGGTGTGGATTGTCCTTCCTTGAAGCTGCAACGAGAGGGGAAGAGCCAGGTGAGTGGTGTTGCTGGGGCAAGGTGCAGGTTTAGAAGAGACAGAAGAAAGGCACTTACGTGTCTTGACTGGGCAGTTGTTTACGTAATGTCCAGAACCACCACAATAGAGGCATAGATTCAGCTGCCGGCGCCTGGCACGCTCTTCAGGAGACAAGGTGGAGCGCATAAGTCCGATCTGCATTGGTTCAGGGCTGTCGAAGGCAGGACTGGCTGGAACTGTAGCAGGCGTGGGTAAATAGCGGGAAGCTGGGGTTGGAGCCCTTGCCACCATCCAGGCCGGGCGGGTCGGTTGGGAAGAACGTTCGGCTCGGCGTTCCCGGAGCCGGCGGTCCAGTTGGATAGTGAGGGTAATCAGGTCCTCCAGAGACTCGGGGACCCCCACTCGGGCCAGTTCATCCTTCAGGCTCTCAGATAAGCCTGTGCGAAACTGATGCCTAAGGGCTGCATCGTTCCACTGAGTGTCCGCGCTCCAACGCCTGAAATCAGAAATGTAGTCCTCGGCCATTCTACGCCCTTGTTGGAGCGTGGACAAGGCGGTCTCGGCTGTAGCGGTTCTTTGGGGGTCATCATAGAGCTGCGCCATTGCCTGGAAGAAGGTAGCAAGGTCCTGGATCTGTGGGCTATTGGCTCTCAGAAGACGGTGAGCCCATGACTGGGGTTCTCCTTGCAGGAGAGACACCACGAATCCCACCTTGGTGGCTTCCAAAGAGAAAGTCCTGGGCTGAAGGGCAAAATAAAGCTGGCAGGCATCTCGGAAGGCAGGAAACTGGGACCGATCTCCTGAGAATCTTTCCGGAACGGGCACTCTTGGCTCTGGAGGAAGCATCACTACTGCAGGCTGAACGGTGGGTTGCACCGGTGGCGCAGGAGGAGCAGCGGCCATAGGGCTGGAAAGGTGCTGTACCTGTCCCTCCAACTTGGTATAGCCTTCCTGCAGAGACTTTACTGCTTGGGTGAGGGCTGCAAGGTGGGAGCAGAAGTCCTGCATGGACGAGGTTCCTTCCGCAGGCTCGGTCATCTGGGCTGTTCGTACTGTTAGGTACCTGGTGGCGAGCCTGGCTTGACGGAAGGGGACCTCTCTTACGGCTCTGGTTCAGGGTCCACTGGAATGGAGACAGGGGACCCGTGAGCACAGCGGAGTAGGAGTGTCCGTCCGGTGGGTCAGCTGGTGCAGGATGATGTAGGGTGCTGGTGCTGGTCTTTAGATAGCAGGAACTGCAGGAGATGGTACAGCAGGCTTGGGATCGGATGACCGGAGAGAGAGGTAATCTCTGGAGCAGCAGCAGCAGAGGCAGATCCTGTGCGGGAGAGAGGCACACTCGGACGGCAGAGGTAGTCAGACAGGCCGGGTCACAGGGAAGGCAGATAGGCATTAAACGGCAGGCAGGAGGATGGTCAAAAGACAGGCAGAGGTTCGGCAACAGGTAGTAAGTCCATAAGCAGAGTCAGGCAAGCCGGGGTCAAGGATCAGAGAGGTCAACAAGGTCAGACGGGCCGGGTCGGGTTCCAAGGATCACAGACAGATGCAGGCAGGTTAAACTGGTAACTCAGGTCAGAGCTGCAGACGAACAGCACCGCTGGGCCGCAGCTCTGATCCTTAAATAGGGACACTGGCGCCAAACAGCGCTAGCCGCGCACGTGCACGCGCACGGGCGCGCGCCCCCGCTATTAGCGCGCGGGAGCGCGCCCGCGGGCCGGTCGCGCGCGTGCACGCGCCCGCGGCGCGCGCCAACGCCCGCGCTGATGCCTGGGGGACACAGGAATGGCCGTTGGCCTGCGTAGAGGCAATCTGGGCCGCACGGGGCGGCCAGGACCCTGACACCCTTTGATAATCTAAAGAAAACTTTTTTTTGTTTATACCCGAGCTTCTTTTACCTAGGTATAGAAGACCTTCCAGCTCTGCAAGCTCTGGTCCACAAATGATGTAATCTATAGGATTAATATTTCATTGGAGATGGGCGCTTTTGGGGTGCTATTTTTAAGGCTCCAAACATGCTCCAAAAGATGTTGCTTGCAGGAGTTTTTTCACTGCCCCGCCACCGTACCGCCCCAGTGTGAAAGCTTTTACTGATTTTAATGGAAATAGCTTTTCAGGCGCTTTTTTTTAGCGCGAAAGCACCTGAAAAGCACCTCAATGTGAAAGGGGTCTAAGAGACAAAATTTCAAAACACTTTTCAAAATAGGGTTTAATAATGAAAGGGTCAGAATAGTGCAAATAAAAGATTTACAGAAAAAGGCTGTTACAAAGAAATAAAGAGACAATAAAGCAACAAAGAAATAAAAAGGAGTTGAAAATTAAAATACTTGCAATGTCCCGTTTCAGCAGATTTCAGTCAATGAACAAGGTGCTAAATTGGCTCTCATAACCTGACAGGTTTTCAGTTGCTTGATGGTACACAAGAGCTTTCCAAATGTGCTGGCGTCCCCTTTTCTCTGGTATCAAAGGGGTGTTGGCAGAGGCCATCTGACCAATTAAGCGTCTGAGAAGTGGTTATTTGGATGTCACTGTGTTTATGACTTTGTCCCATATACATTTTTCTATAGGTATTCATATCACAGAATACCTACTGGTACAGTCTGCTTACATGCAGATTATTGTCCAGCTGGAATTTAGCTTAAAAATGAATATAAATTTGACAGGTTTCGGATGCCCAGTGTGCCTAGGAGAGGAATTATGCTGGTTCTGCTCCCAGTACTCCTAGGGTAGTGGTGTTTGGACTCAAAACGCTAACATAGAGGTAAATATTTCTATATTCTGGCTGTGCTATTATTATTTCATGAGTTAGGAAACATGCTAAAGTTTTTGGAATCTTGGCTGCTAACCAATCTAACAGAAAATATAGTGTCTATTCCCTTCAGCTGAGCTATTTACGACCGGTAACCGTTAGTTCTCTGGA
Source organism: Lithobates sylvaticus (assembly GCA_028564925.1). Classification (NCBI taxonomy): domain Eukaryota; kingdom Metazoa; phylum Chordata; class Amphibia; order Anura; family Ranidae; genus Lithobates; species Lithobates sylvaticus. The sequence goes on along the minus strand of CM053038.1, from coordinate 144,306,696 downwards.
TTGCTTAAGCTTACAAGGGTGACAGTTTTTTTTAGGGTTTCCAGACTAATATTGTGGATTGGGTAATGGAGAAGTCTGTGTGTCTGATCAATGGATTGATAAGGTCCTGGCATCAGTTAACCATTTGTGTATTGTACATGGTAAAGGAAAGAGGGGGGAAAAGTCACTGTGGCTATGCATTCTTATGGCAAAATGACAGGGGAGACTTGTGATGTGAAAAAAATGGCTGCTAAGCACATAGCTATTCGTGTGCCCAGTACACACAGACATTACAAACAGATGATAAGAACAAGCCCTTCCAGCAAATTAGTGGCTCTATGTGAACAAACAACCGGGTCTTTACGCAACCAACTGCCATGTTGCTATAAGCATAGGAAAACACAGATGGTGCGTAGGCCTAGCGCATTATCCTTAATACATGTTTTTATTGAATATTATAAAACAGAGCTGAATATACTCGTAAACCAAAGCTTGTATCATAGCTTTAACACATATTCTGGTTAAATCCATATGCGTAAATTCACAATGCTTGTAGACACATCGGCTAACGCTTTTTAAGGTTTCCCTCTTCTTCAGAGCCTTGTCCTTATCCTATGCTTACAGTCAACTTGGACATTCCCAGTCGTTGGAAGGCAGCGAGGAGTGCATTATCCTATGCTTACAGTCAACTTGGACATCCCCAGTCATTGGAAGGCAGCGAGGAGTGCATTATCCACATACATTAACATGTCAACATTGGGACTTGGTGAGGCGCAGGAGAGTGAACATTGTGCCTTGCTGCTATGGCTGTGTTTGGGTTCAGGAAGCCTGGAACTGTATTAGTAGTTTAGGGTGAAGGGCAGTGTATGTATGTGGGTTACATTTTTTTTTTCTTTTAAGCCTAATGCCGCATACACACGATCAGACTTTCTGACGGGAAATGTTGGCTATAATGTTCTCAGATTTCCCGCCAACAAATGTGTGTTGTCTGACTTTTCGATCATGTGTACAAGTCCGTTGGACAAAAGTCCAAAGTACAAACACACATGCTCGGAAGCAGAAGCGGTCGGTCTTGTAAACTAGAGTTCGTAATGGTGAATTAACATTCGTGACGTGGCAAATTATAAAATCTCCAAATGCAGCGCACAATTCTCTTCTTCTTTAATGGGATAATAATGAAGCTGCTTTGCTGGTGATACTGATGGAGTTATTGCAAACTAATTTTCAAAGGCTTTTTTTTTTTCTAGTGATATCAAGAATATTATTATTATTATGTTTTTTTTTTTTTATTTGTGCATTTAAAAAATAAAATAAAAAAAATTAGACATGCTATCTGCCAATAGAACTTAACCAAAAAGTGCATTCTATGCATCCAAAAATATAACAAATCAAATCATTATTCAACCAAAAAAATAATGTCAAAGCAATAACTCCAAGGCCAATAACAAATAACACGTTATCTCCTCCGATTCCGCAACATGGCTGATTGACGATCGGCTATTCAGAAACGAACTGAAAAGCACAAAATTAAAAACGTGAAAAGAAAAGCGCGAATCAACACTCCCCAAACTTTTACTAACACGAAATTAGCAGAAGGAGCCCAAAGGGTGGTGCTAAAGTGCTGAAAAAACACGTAGTACGTCTAGCAAGTTTGTAATTGTTGGCCAACATTTGTGTGACCATCTGTATGCAAGACAAGTTTGAGCCAACAAAATTCCATGGTTTTGTTGTCGGAAAGTCCGATAGTGTGTACGGGGCTTAAGGCTACGTCATTAAAAAAAAAAGAAAAATAGCCCACTAATTGTAAAAAAAAAATAAAAAATAAAAAAATTAAAATCAACTCTCACATTGTAATAAGCCCCCCCCCCCTTATTTGCAATATCTCCAGAGAATCACCCATTATGTGATCTATCTTTTCCTGGGTTGAATGACACCCAGCATCAGCAAACCACTTCCTGTGAGTACATGGGAAAGGGAGCGTTGGGCATCACCATGGAGTCCTGCACTCACACTATAATGAAGGTTACACACTTCTTACAACCCATCAAACAACTTTACTGTGTAAAGTGACCCGGAGAAAGGCTCATTAACCACATTTCAGTAATGTCCGCTTTACTTTCAAGTAATTGTAAATATCTAGGCTACAGCAACATAGCCAGGCTTCATACCTGTCTATAGAAGCCTCAGGTTAGGTGTCACAGGTAAAAGTTTATACCTTTCACAAATCACACCAGTCACTAGAAAACCACACTGTTTTTTCCCAGCTATTGCTGCATTCAAAAAGTTATGGCCTATCACTAAACCGTGAAGAACTGAAATCCCGCAGCGCCCGCAAGGTCCTCCTGCTCAAAAAAGTGCATTTACAGGGCAGTCTGAAGTCTGCTAATGAATATCTGAATGATTCAGAGGAGAACTGGGTAAAGGTGTTGTAGTCAGATGAGACCAAAATCAAGCTCTTTGGCATCAACTCAATTCGCTGTGTTTGGAAGAGGAGGAATTCTGCCTATGACCCCCAAGAACTCCATCCCCACAGTCAAACATGGAGGTCGAAACATGCTTTGCGGGGTCTTTTTCTGCTAAGTGGACTGCATCAAAGGCATGAACCACAGATGGGACGTGGATCTATTTCTCAAATGAGATCATCCTATCCCATCTTTAGTTTCATTGTCACCTGCCTTAGTATCTGCCTTTCTATCCCAGTAGGTTCCCTCTGTGCTCGTTTTTCTGCCTTCTATTTTTTCCTCTTTTTCTCCCCCCCCTTTTTTTTTTTTTTTTTTAAATTTAATTTAATTTAATTTTTTTTGATCCTGCCATAAATGTAATCCTTCTCTTTTTGATCCTGCCATAAATTGTACCCCTCTTCTCTGACCCTGCCACAAATTGAATCCCTTTTTCCCTGACTCTGTCATTAACTACATCCCCTTTTTTGATCCTGCCCCAAATTCAATCCTTCCCCCCCCCCCCCCCTTTTTTTTTGACCCTGCCATAAATTGAATTCCTCTTTTTTGATCCTACCATAAATGGAATCTCTCTTTTTTGATGCTGTCATACATTGAATCCCTCCTTTTTGATCCTGCCATAAATTGAATCTGTCTTTTTTGATCCTGCCATAAATTGAATCCTCTCTTCCATTTTTCTCCTGTTTATTTATCTTGACTTTATTTTGTGTTGTTACCACTAAAACTAATTTTACCTGAACATAAGTCTGCATTTTCATCTTCTTCTAAGGAATACTTTTCTCCCTTGAAGCAATAAGGTCCTTATATTTCATGTAGCATTTTTTTCTACACACTTCCTCTTGGCTCAACAAAATAACTTTTTATATTGACTTTCTTTCCTCTCCACCTTCTCATGTTGGCTAAAAACAGGTGTAGTCACTAACCACTTGAATAATTGGTGGTACCAATTAAATATGCTAATTTTCTGTGACACTAACCTGATAGGCCAATGGAGTTTGCATATGTGTATGTGAGTGTATATATATTTTCTGCCATATCTGTTTCAAACCAGCTACGACTAAGGCTATTGCCGAAACGCGTCAGATTTATTGTTTTATTGTCACTTTGATGTACCAATAAACGACACTTCAAGGATCACTGTGTTGCCGGCTCTTCTTATTACGGACTGCATCAAAGGGACGAGGGACGGGGGCCATGTATCATCAAATCTTGGGTGAGAACCTCCTTCACTCAGCCAGGGCATTGAAAATGGGTCATGGATGGGTATTCCAGCATGACCATGACCCAAAACACAAGTCCAAGGCAACAAAGTGCTCAAGAAGAAGCACATTAGGGTCCTGGAATGGCCTAGCCTTTCTCCAAACCTTAATCCCATAGAAAATATGTGGAGGGAGTTGAAGGTTTGAGTTACCAAATGTCAGCCCTTAAAACCTTAATGACTTGAAGAGGATCTGCAAAGAGGAGAGGGACAAAATCCCTCCTGAGATGTGTGCAAACCTGGTGGCCAGCTACAAGAAACGTCTGACCTCTATGATTGCCAACAAGGGTTTTGCCACCAAGTACTAAGTTATGTTTTGCGAAGGGGTCAAATAATTATTTTGCTCATTAAAATGCAAATCAATTGATACGTTTTTTTAAATTGCGTTTTTCTGGATTTTTTTTTTTTTGTTATTGTTCTGGCTCTCATTGTTAAAATAAACCTACCATTACAATTATAGACTGATCATTTCTTTGTCATTGGGCAAATGTACAAAATCAGCAGGGGATCAAATACTTTTTTCCCTCACTGTATTACTGGATTTTAAAAAGTATAGGCGCTTTATTGTTCATGTTTTACATAGCTATACCTACAAAAGGATCCGGTCTGAAGTGATTTGGCCGGAGCTAATTTTCTGATTAAAATTCCACTTCCAAAACCATCTACCAGGAGTCATAAGCTTTCCTGGAGCACAGAAGAAAATGTGCCAAAAAATGGAGGTACTTGTGCCTCTTTTTCATGATTGTAGCATTTCTCAATACAGTCATCATAGTGGTTACCAGTGCAAGGTACGGGCGGTACATCTATTATAGGTAGCGTTGGTGCACAGTGACATCTGAAGGCCACCCAAGCCCAGTTTACACTCAGCCTGGCCCTCCCATGCACAATTTTTTGAACATGGCAAAGCATGTCCTTTTCAGGAATATAATGTGGGTGAAAATTTAGAGCTAAAACCCTTTTAATTTTGGGCTGATTACTAGGAGCAGTTGTGCATAATAATAACCTATAGAAATCGGTCAAATTTCCTTTCCACTAGTTGACAGCAGTCTGAATAACCAGGGTTATTTATGATTAATCGCTATGGGTAACCGTATTTTACACATTGCTATCTGCATTTGTTAAATAAAGAGCATAGATTTGTTGTGTCAACTGCTTGGCAACCTTGTGGAATCAGTAAGTGCTGTCTTTATTGTAGGGATTTCCTGTTCTTTTGATGGTCAGGCATAGAACTGGTGAAACCTGCGTGAGTGTGTTCTTTGTCAGTATACATTTTCGATATTATTAACCCTAATAGACTAAGGCCTCTTTCACGCGGCCGATCCGTTCAGATCCGCCTGTCAGTTTTCCAGGCGGACCTGAACGGATGCTCCATAGAGGTCTATGGAGCATCGGATGTCAGCGGTGACATGTCCGCTGACATCCGACCCGCTCCGATCCGAAAAAGTGTGACGGAGGAAAAACCTATTTTTCCATCCGTCATCGGATCAGGTGACGATGGACTCTACGGTCCATCGTCACCCAATCTCCCATAGGGGAGAGCGGCGCTCTGACAGGTTCGTCCCTGCGCAGTGTGCAGAGACGGACTTGTCATCTTCCTGCTCAGCGGAGATCACTGCGGCGATCCCCGCTGAGTAAGCGGATATCCACGGGGTGGATCAGCACTGATCCGCCCTGTGTGAAAGAGGCCTAAAGGTAGATCCATCCAGATTCAATAATGCTTAAGTACAACTGTGAACTGGAGGTGCTGGAGCTGATATGGGGTCTTCTGGAGTTCACATTTAATATCTTATTCCACCTTTTCTGATCATGTTTCATGCATTGCTTAACCCCTATTTAGGTTATAACATGAAACCTGGTCAAAGTTCACAGACCCCCACCCACAAACCACTGATCGTGTATGTGACAGACCTAGCCGGGACAGAGGCTGTTGGAGGGGATGGAATGCGAGCCTCTTGCCTTGTGATTATGGGCCCTGGCATTTGGGGGAACGGTGCTGTTTGTGAGCTGTATGCCTGGGGACCGCTGAGCTGGTTTTACTTGGATTCAGGTCCATGCTGGCCCCCCAAGACACATAGACTCTGGATATGTATATGCCATATCAGCAATAGACTGGTCACACTGTTGGGACACAAGCTGTCAGATGCTAATGTCATCAACTCCAGCCACCTGTCTGTTGTGTAAATGAGTTTAGTCTGGCTTGTAAGAATATTCCACAATGTTATAAAGGAAATAAAACCGCGCTGGTGACTAATTTAACAAAAAAAACAAAGCAACAAAAGAACAGGCTGCCACTCAAAGTGGGATACACACACTAATCAGTAAGCAAAAAAGAAAGCAGCGCCAGAAGATTAAATAAAATAAAATAATAAGGTAATTTGTGTCCACAAGGACAATGATTGAAATCCAGACAAAAATGAAGTTCTTATAATGGACAAAGTTCAAATATTATATAAACAAAGAAACGGCGCTGGAATAGACGTGTGCAATATTGAACGAGAAAAAGAAAACACAAAAAATGTGCAGCTGCTGATAAGAAAGTGCTATAACCTTCAAAAAATGCTCAAACCAATAAAACAGCGCTGGCAAACAAAAATTGTGACAAAATAATAAATGATCCCACAAAATTGACAAACATCAATAATGTGTGTGAAGTGGTTACATGTCTGACACAAACCAATCCCATAAAAAATAAACTAGCATCAAATAATATGTGTGATAAATTATTACATAAGTGACATGATTGAATAATAACCATAAAATTATTTCATAGATACCAAAATTGAATAAGTGATCAATGTGGTAAGAAAATATATAAAAAAAAAAAAAAAAATAATAATAATGTGAATAAGTCCAGTTATTGTCCCAAAAAAACAAGAACCAAAATAAATGTACATATGAGCTCCTTCTTGGAATAGACTCACCGGGCTAGCAGACAGACAGAGCAGCAAAGCAGAGGGCAGATATGCAGACAAACTGTGGTTCGGCAAGTAGGCACAAAAGCAGAGCTGAATAAACAAGCCAGTGGGATGAGAGGATCCAGGGAGCGATGCATGCACACAAGGCACAGTGATGTTCTTGGAGATATTGTACCGATAATAGAAGAGAGCAAATTTTAAAGTGTTGTAGAAGGATTTTTAAAATGCGCGCTCTGCGCTACTTACAGGATGCATAAAGGAAGGCAAACTTCTCAGATACTTCCGCGGTTGCAGCTGGTTTAGCGTGCGCTCCACGGGAACAGGAAGTGGCGTCAGTGGTTAGATCCTTGGCCGGAAATTACGTCTAGAGCGTGGTGACGTCACTGCGCGCCTTCCCAAGTCACCACGCTATAGAGAACGGGCTACAGCTTCCGACCGGCCGGCGGACATGTGTTTATGCCCTTACTGAAATGTGAGTTTTTACTATTATTTTAATAAAATTACCAAACGGAGTTACACTATTTGTGGTCCCTCTCTTCCCTTAATGAATCGGTGAATCTATATACAACATCGTGAATTGGGAGGCCTTAGAAGCTCTGGTTACTTCATAACTACCCACTGTCAGCAAGGAACGGATCCCACAAGCACTGGCGAAAAACGATCCCCAAGTCCCGGATACCCATACCTGATTATCCCAATACAGAGCTTTACATGCTCTGCCATCTGGTAAGGGCATATCCTGTAGTGGTGGAGGGTCCGTGTTTTGTCACCTATTGCATATCTTTCACACTGGTGTGTTGATCTTTATTTGCTCGGATATGGCTATTGGTCTGGCGCATAGCTGAATAACCATCTACAGCAATATTTGAACTTTGTCCATTATAAGAACTTCATTTTTGTCTGGATTTCAATCATTATCCTTGTGGACACAAATTACCTTATTATTTTATTTTATTTTATTTAATCTTCTGGCGCTGCTTTCTTTTTTGCATTCCACAATGTTGTTGTGCTAATTAACCCTGTGTTGATGTTTATGGTAATATGGTAATGTCTATTGAATAGTCATTCAATGAGCTAGGAGCCTTAAAGTCTTACCCTGAAAAGTCTTCTCTCAGTCAACTAGTCTGGGTCAATGATTAGATAATTAGTACATGCTAATTAGGTTAGGTTTTAGTCATCCGGCTGTATATATTTGTGTGACATGTCAAATAAAAGTTATTCCTGATGTACCCTACACTGGTGTTGTCTAGTGACTGGGTGAGCTAAGGGGTCTTGGATTGTGTGGTACCAGACAGAGGAAGCATTTATGGCGGACATCTTGAGTACGGGGTCCGTCACAGTGTAAAATTTGTAGTCAGTGCTGATGTGCGTGTCCCACATCAGAGACAGTAATTCTCAATGAAGCACAAGTCACCACAATTGTAGTCCATAGATAATTCATTCAACTTTGTATCTGAAGGTCGATGCCTTGGCATTAATGCTGAAGAGCCTGACCTTGGACATGAATAGTAGAAAGGAGACATACCGTGTTTCTCTGAAAATAAGGCCGGGTCTTATATTAATTTTGGCTACAAAAAACACACTAGGGATTATTTTCAGGGGATGTCTTATTTATTTACTATATGTACAATAATCTACATTTATTCAAATACAGTAATGTCATCATGACGATCTAAAAGTGGTTGTAACCCTGAAAAAAAAAATATGTATCCTGATCCTTTAACAACTTGCCGACCGGCGCACACACATATACGTAGGCAGAATGGCACAGGCAGGCAAATGGGTGTACAGGTACGTTCCTAAAAATTTGCCACCTTTCAGGCACACGCCGCAGGAGCATGCCTCGGGAACTCGATGTTCACCCGCGGCCCACGATTGCGGTGTGGAGAGGTAGAACGGGGAGATGCCTGTGTAAACAAGGCATTTCCCCGTTCTGCCTTATGTCATGACAGAGATCTACTGCTCCCTGTCATCAGGAGCAGTGATCGCTTTCAAGTCCTAGGTAGCCCCCCCAGTTAGAATCACTCCCTAGGACACACTTAACCACTTGATCGCCCCCTAGTGTTTAACCCCTTCCCTGCCAGTGTCATTTACATAGAAATCGGTGCATTTTTATAGCACTGATCGCTGTATAAATGACTGGTCCCAAAATAGTGTCAAAAGTGTACGATGTGTCCGCCATAATGTCGCAGTCACGATAAAAATTGCGGATCGCCGCCATTACATATAATAAAAATGCCATAAAACTATCCCCTATTTTATAGATGCTATAACTTTTGCGCAAACCAATCAATATACGCTTATTGCGATTTTTTTTACCAAAAATATGTATACATATTGGCCTAAACTGAGGGAAAAAATTGTTTTATAAATATATTATATTTATATTTAATAAAAATGTAAAAAATATATATATTTTTTCAAAATTGTCCTTTTTTTGTTTATAGCACACAAAATTAAAACCGCAGAGGTGATCAAATACCACCAAAAGAAATCTTTATTTGTGGGAAAAAAAGGACGTCAACTTTGTTTGGGTACAGCGTCACACGACTGCGTAATTGTCAATTAAAGTGACGCAGTGCCGAATCGCAAAAAGTGCTCTGGTCAGGAAGGAGGTAAAATCTTCTGGGGTTGAAGTGGTTAAAACATGATAGACAGCACAGTGCTTGTGCTGTGCCATTTACCCCTCTCTACGTTCTAAAAAAAAAAACTGGAATAGAACAATAAAATGTTTTTTAAAAAGTTCTTGTGTCCCCTGTCTTCTCTCCCCTTGTCAGCTCAGGAGTCAGCGTTTTGATATTCTTTAATCCCAAAAATAAACCTTGGTTAAAGTCATAGTAAAAATATGCAATCCGTTTTGTAAAAAGATTATATAATGTGCAGTGTGTCTCCTGGAAAATACCTTATTTACAGTGCTGCTGGGCCCTCCTGTGACCCGTCCGAGCTCTTCTTCCCCGCTCCGAGCACTGCAATGGGAGGGGCTGCTGACGTCAGCCGGGAGGAGAGGAGAAGTGCTTCGGCGGGTCACATAAATGAACAGCGGTGCTTTAACCACTTTCAGACCGGACCAATTTGCAGCCAAAGGACCAGGCCCCTTTTTGCGATTCGGCACTGCGTCGCTTTAACTGACAATTGCGGTCGTGCGACGTGGCTCCCAAACAAAATTTACGTTCTTTTTTTCCCACAAATAGAGCTTTCTTTTGGTGGTATTTGATCGCCCCTGCGGTTTTTATTTTTTGCGCTATAAACAAAAATAGAGCGACAATTTTGAAAAAAAAAATGCATTATTTTTTATTTTTTGCTATAATAAATATCCCCAAAAAATATATAAAAAAACATTTTTTTTCCTCAGTTTAGGCCGATACGTATTCTCCTACATATTTTTGGTAAAAAAAATCGCAATAAGCGATTATTGATCGGTTTGCGCAGAAGTTATAGCATTTACAAGATAGGGGATAGTTTTATAGCATTTTTATTAATAATTTTTTTTTTATTAGTAATGGCGGAGATCTGCGATTTTCTTTGTGACTGCTACATTATGGCGGACACATCGGACATTTTTGACACATTTTTGGGACCATTGTCATTTTTACAGCAATTAATGCATTTAAATGCATTGATTTCTGTATAAATGACACTGGCAGTGAAGGGGTTAACCACAAGGGGGCAGTGTAAGAGTTAAGTATGCCTAGGGGTGTGTTTTTTACTGTGGGGGGGGCGTGGCTGTCAGCTAGTGAATGCTGATCTCTGCTCCAATCACAGGGAGCAGAGATCGGCGTCACTAGTTGCTAGGCAGAACGGGGAGATGCTGTTTATCTCGGCATCTCCCCGTTCAGCCACCCCGTGAGACGATCGCGGGGGTCCCCGTGGCGATCGAGTCCGCGGGGACCGCGATTGGACTCACGGGGGTCCCGACCGCCGCGGGAGCGCGCTGCTCCCGGCGCGCTGCCGATGGCACGGACAGGCTAAAGGAGGGACTTATATATATGCCCTCCTGCCTGTACGTGCCATTCTGTCGACGTATATCGTTGTGCGCCGGTCGGCAAGTGGTTAAATAAGGTATTTTCCGCAGTAAAGTTACAAAAGGAGACACACTGCACATTATATAATCTTTTTACAAAACGGATTGCATGTTTTTACAAGGACTTTACTAGGGCTTTTTTTAGGGGTAGGGCTTATATTGCAGCCATCTCCGAAAATAACGCTAGGTCTTATTTTCAGGGTAGGGCTTTTTTTTGGGGAAACGGGGTAGGATGGAGGTAAGTATACTATCTCTTCTTTTGCAGGGAGCTGCTTTGGCTTATTACTTGAGTGAGGGCAGAATTCCTTTAAGCACAAGCTTTGCATTGGACAATCATTGGTGTTTCACCTGCTAATCACGTTAGAGGAAAACTGCTCCAGACACTTTCACCACCAATTGATTAGGGGAAAACTGCAGTAGTTTTAAAAGATTTTCTAACTTGCTTTTCCCCTCTCCTTAATGAGAGTTCTGTTCTTCACTTTCTCTCCATTGCAGAAAAAGATGGCTGTGTGCAACCTCTGTAGTTTAACATAACCAGGTTTGTTTTGATACTGTCAATGTAATCTAAATTTCAATAAATTCATTAATAGAGCTTTGGCAAATCCATTTGTTGAGACGTGACTTTAGATGACTGCATTTTTTCCCCTCTTTTCCGTACCTTGTAGCGGTTAAGATTAATTGCTGCCATTTTCTGTGCTGCTGAGCATGACTGTTTGCTAATGCACTCTGGAATTGTATTTTACCCTGCAGAACTGTGCTTAAATAGACCATTCCCCAAATGTATTTCATACTGTGACAAAGTAATATTGTTTTTGTGTTGTTTTTAATGCGTCTAACATCCAGATTAACTACTTGAAATGAAATGTGTTAAACACATATTTCTTCAACTGTAGAAACAAACAAAAAAAAAAAACTATTTTAGTTAATTGGACTTTGCAATACCATACGGTATAGGATCTTTCATTTTCAGCCCTGGGATATCAGAGTTGTTTGTTTTTTGGAGTGGGCCTGGCGGTGTTTTTGTCATGATTTTCGTCAGCGGCATATAAACGAAAATCACCCCAGATTTTGGCCAAAAAAACTAAAACTTAACGAAAATGTGAGGGAGGAATGTTTACTAGGGTTGCACCGATACCACTTTTTTAAGACCTTGTACAAGTACCGATACTTTTTTTTTTTTCAAGTACACGCCGATGCCGACCGATGCTGTTTTTTTTTGTTATGTCGTGTGACAGTGGCACTAACATGCAGCCCTTGATGGGTGGCACTGATGAGGCGTGGACTGTGACAGTAGTTTTTTATTTTAATTTTAGTTTTTAAAATTAATTTTTTTATTCTTTTTTTTTTACAATGCTTTCTTTTTTTTTGGGGGGGGGGGGGGGGGGGGGGTGGACGTTGCCAGTGTTTTTTTTTTTTTTATTATTTTTACAAATTAGCCTTTTATTAGAATTCTTTATTTTTATTTTATAAGCCCTGTTGGGGGGGCTTTGGTGAGATATCAGGGGTCTAAACAGACCACCTGACATCTCCTATTTGAGACAGGGAAAGGGACTGAGGTCACAGTACCTTTTCTCTGCAGCCTCAGCTGCACTGAAGATGAATGGACAGGAGTCGGAGACTCCTCTCCATTCATAAACTGAAGCATTGTAAATATAGTTTACGATGCTCAGTTATGAATGGACAGAGTCAGTGATATATTTACCGGCTCCTTCCTCCGCTCTCCATCATGACAGATCTAGGACGAGGGGAGGGGGGACACTGGGAGCCAGGGACACCGGAGAGAGGGGGGAGTACACAGGGGACAGTCGGGGGAGATCGGTGCGGTGGTTGGGGGCAGTTACAAGCACCAATCTCCCTATATAGCTTTCAATAAAGCACCTGACAGCTGCGGGAGGGAGCGGAGGAGAAGCGGCTTTCGGGTGCTTTATTGAAAGCTACACAGAGAGATCGGTGCTTGTAACTGCCCCCACCGCCGCACCGATCATCTTTGAGGTTGCCCGGCCCCCCTGCTGAGCTGAGGACGCCTGGTCTGATACAACAGGTATTGGATCAGGCATAGGAGCATTTGCACGAATACCGATACTAATGCAAATGCTCAGTATCGGTACTGATACTAGTATTGGTATGGGTGCAACCCTACTGTTTACCCACGTGAACTTGAAAGTTCTAGAGAAATGCTTTAAATAACGCATTACAATATTTAACTAAACCTATTCGATTTAATAAAAAATTTTAAATGATTTTAGTCAAATAAAATGTACTGGAGATTTTAGTTGACTATGACTAAAACTAATTGAAATTTGATGCAAAAATTTAACTATGGGCAAAACTTTATTTATTTTTCAAAGTAAGGGAGGGATAAAAGCCCTGTCAGATTATTTTTTTTCGCCATCTCTCCCATTGCAGAGATTTCACTTCACTTTCTTTCCCAAACAGGAAGTGAGAGGAAATCTCTGCAAATTAAGGAATTTCTTGGGAGCCCCAGTTTACCAGAACTAGTGTCCCCATTGGAAGATTTCCCATCTAATACTTTTCTGGGGACAACTCCAAATTTGGGGTTTTCTTTTTACTTTCACTTTCAATGATAATGGTAACCAGGACAAATAGAGAGGGTGAATCTCCTTAAAGGGGGCACAGGCGGCAATAAAAATTTACGGGGCTCTAATCTCTCTCCACTCTATCCAAAACGGAAAAAAAAGTTTTGCCTTTAGTTATACTTTAACACTGGGGCCTGGTACCTTTTGGTTTTGACAGTTTAAGCTCAGTTGTACTGCAGGGATTAACCACATCAGTACTGGCATATTTCACCCCTTCATTACCAGGCAATTTTTCAGTTTTCACTGTTATGGTCCTTAGACTGACAATTACTCGGTTGTGCAACACTGTATGCAGGTTAACTTTATAGCATATTTTGGACAGATGAGGCTTTATTTGGTGTTATTTAATAACCTCCTGGACTTTTTTCTTTTAGATTTTTACAATATGAAAGAAAAAAAGCCAACAAAAAAACAGTTTCCTTTACTTTGTTTCAATATATATCAAATAAAACGCCAGGACTGGATGAAAACCCCCAAAAGGACCCCTTTTTGGAAAGCAGAAACCCCAAAGTAAACTGAACTTTTTTTTCCCACAATTTTTTGGGGATATTAAAAAAAATGTAGTATTCAGGGGTTTAAAACCTCCTTGTTAATGGTACAATAGATACATTAAAGCCCAATTCACAAAATAACCTTTTTGTATATGTATATGATGACACTGACTGTTCTTTTAAATCATTCTAAATATTTATTGGCTAAAATATTTGTCATTTTGCCCTGGGGCTTAGTATTCACCCTCCTGACAAGCTGACCCTATTGTAATTTGTCTTCTATGCTTTCAGAATTAGTCAGCTTTCGTTAGCTGAATAGACAACTACTTCTTCATGAGGAAAAAATAAAATTTAAATGATGCATACTTATGCATGTTTGAGTATATCAATTTAAAATGATGGCATTGCAGGATGTCAGATTGAAGATGTAACTCATTCCGACACATCATATACAAGATGATTCCGCCCTTTTTCAGTCTTCTTTAGTATCATTCGTTTTATTAGACACTTGGAGAAAGTGAACGTATTATTGAAAATAATGTAGTGCAAACATTTTTTATGCTTGCATAGAACATTTAGAAAAAGTGCTGGTCATAATATCAATTTATAAAAAGGAGGTACCTTCGTCCCTAAGATAGAAGGAAGGATTTTAGAGATGCTGAAATGGACTTTTATGCTACCGTACAAAAGCTTGGGATACAGACTAGAAGTATAAAAAATATAATTTTATTTTACAATCACAATTTAAAATACATGAGTTTTAAAAAAAAGAGAGACATGAAACAATGCAATAGCTCTAAATGGTTGTGGTGACACTGGAGAATGTACCATCTGTATATTAATTGCTTGAAGGGAACACCGCTTCTTCGGGATCTTTTTTACACAAATCTATGCACAATTTTATAGAGCAATTTACCAATGTCAAACTATGAATAGAGAGAGAAAACATATTAGTCATAACATCATACAAGTAGGGCTGGGGAAAAAATCGATTTAAATCTTGAATCGAGTTGAGAGGTCAAATCGATTCAAAATTTAAGCAAATAGATTTTTTAGATTTTTTCGTTTTTTTTCACGAGGACCAGCGCTGACACCGCGCTGGGCCTGAGGTGCTGCGGGCAGGAGTTTTTAGGCGAGGTCGCAGCTTCGTGGACTAGACCGAAGCTGTGGCCTCGCCTAAAAACTTCTGCCCGCAGCCCAATATCATGAATCAAGTTTCTTTTTAAAAAATCTTTAAAGATTTTTTTTGGGGGGGGGGGGGATCTCCCAGCTGTACATACAAGCCTCAAGTAATAGCACAATATTGTTATTATACAGGATTTATATAGCACCAACAGTTTGCACAGCACTTTACAACATGAGGGCAGACAGTACACTTACAATACAAATCAATACAGGAGGGATCAGAGGGCCCTGCTCGTTAGAGCTTACAATCTACAAGAGAGGGTCAATTGGAACAAAAGGTAATAACTGTGGGGGATGAGCTAATGGAGAAAATGAAAATACAGTTCTTAGGTGTGGTTAGCATAGGCTTATCTGAAGAGAAGGGTTTTCAGGGATCGTCTAAAAGCTAATAGATTATGAGATAAGCGGACAGATTGGGGTAAGGCATTCCATAGGATTGGAGAGGCTTTGGAAAAGTCCTGGAGGAGAGCATGAGAGGAGGTGACGAGGGAGCTAGAGAGCAGAAGGTGTGGAGAGGAACGAAGAGAACGAGTAGGTTGGTATTTAGAGACTAGGCTAGTGATGTAGCTGGGGGCTAAATTGTGGATGGTTTTGTAATTAGTAGTTAGTATTTTGAATTTAATTAGTTGGGGGAGCGGAAGCCAGTGGAGGGATTTACAGAGAGGGGTAGCCAACACAGAGCAATTGGTAAGGTGGATGAGTCTGGCAGCAGCATTCATGATGGATTGAAGAGGTGATAGTCTATGTAGAGGTAAGCCAATGAGAAGGGAGTTGCAGTAGTTGAGGCGAGAGATGACCAGCGAGTGAATTAGGAGCTTTGTTGTGTCATTGGTTAGAAAGGGGCATATTTTGGAGATGTTGCGGAGGTTGAGGCGGCAAGATTTGGACAGTGATTGGACGTGGTGCTTAAAGAAAAGTTCAGTGTCCAGAACCTTGGCATGCGGGGATCGGTTTATAGTTGTGCCATTGATCTCGACATTTTCGAGAACAGGATGTCATCACTACACAGGATATACATTCATGTTCTATATTGTTTGACATTGCTAATCGCTCTATAAAATTGTGCATATATTTTTGTATAAAAAATCTCCTGAAGAAGCAGTGTTCCCTTCCACTGAGCTGTGTCTCAGCCAATCAGGAGGAGTGTCCCGGACAGCTTAGACATTCGTTGACATCGTTGGGGAGAGGGAGAGTAATTGGGGGTTGCTGGAGAGGCTGCTACACACAAGGTTTTTTAACCTAATGCATAGAATGCATTAAGATAAAAAAAAAAAAAATCTTGTGCCTTTACAACTCCTTTAAGCACTAATTTCACTTTTAATTCAATTCATAATGTCTATTCACCTCAAGGTTCTCCTGTACATGTAGCTATACAGGAAACCCACTAACTTTACATGTCGTGATTTTTGTTTAATGCATGATCCTACAGTGATGAATGAGTTGGGTTACAAAGGCCTAATTACTACAGACAAAATAGTTGCTCTCGAATAAACAGAAATCCGATTTATATCCTATACACCAAAGAGGTGACAAAATGCAAATTAGATATTGAAAAGCAGCAATAAGTTGTCATCGTAAAAGGGTGCCCTGCTGCTCGCATGCCATTCTCATAGGACTGCTAGCATTGTCCCCTGCACAATAGGTGACTGCCGTATATTCCGGAATATAAGACGACCTTTTACACTTAAAAAACTGGCCAAAAAGCAGGGGTCGTCTTATACGCTGGGTCAGCCCCTCGGATGCCTGCTGGGTGTTCGGTAATACTGTATGTAACTTCGGCTACATACAGTATATTCTGATGAGCCAATCCCGGTGAGCGATGTATTCAAATGAATACAGAGCCTGCTCGGATTGGAGTAAAAACCTCTGCCAATAGCCTGCTTGGATTGGCTTTGAGAGTCAGAGAGGCGGGGGCTGCTGATGTTACAGCCTCTGCCAATCCAAGCAGGCTTTGTATTCATTAATAGAATACATCGCTCGCCGGGATTGGCTCCAGCAAAAGCAGGAAGAAGGATATGGCGCCAGCTCCAGCTCCAGCAAGAAGGAAGAAAAATGAAGCGTCTGAAGCCTCGGAAGGGGGGTCGTCTTATGCGGTAAGTACAGGAAAAAAATGCTTAAAAAAACTGTAAGATTAGGGGGTCGTCTTATACGCCCCGTCGCCTTATACACTGGCAAATATGGTAATGCTCAAATGGTTGAGGAAAGTAAGTTGTTACCCAAAATAAATCTAGTTCCAAGAGGTAATATGGAATAGATGGATTCAGGTTTGCCTTAAGCAGAAGGCTTTGCATATACAGAAGAGTCTCTTGAAATGAGGACACTTTAGACTGTAATGGGAAGAAGACATAGGGGAACCACATTCCAAATAGTCAAGTCCAAGGTAACTTTATTCCATTAACATGATCTACTAGAATCTCCTCAACTTGTAGGCTACCTTTGTGAAATCCTAGTGCATTATTCCAATGAAATACATTTACCTTGGACACATTTTTTCATCCAGTTTCAAATGTTCAGATCTCTAAAGACTGATCTCGGACAAGCTGCATGAACTGCACGTGAATTGACAGTTTTACCAACAAAACTAGAGAAAGATCATGGTAGGACCATATTTTGTCTTGTATTTCTTTTTGTCAAGCATAGGCACACTCCTACTATACTGTACTTGTTCACGTTTCCGAAAGCAGCCTATTGAAAGAAATACTTCTGGTGGCAGTAAAGCAGAAATCTTGATTTAGCATTTTTTTTCTGTGCAGGTGATGTGACTACACTAAAGGCTTTAAATCTTCGGAACTGCCCACTTGAATTTCCTCCAGAAGATGTTGTGTGTAAAGGACTTGAATCTATTTTATCTTTTCTCAGAAACTCCAAGCAAACGGATCTCAGGTCTTCTGATCCTGATGAACCAGGTATACAATATCTGTAACTGGAATTATAATGTTAAATATGGTTTTTCAAACTTTTCAATATGAGGGTACACTGTATATTTTATATATATTTTATATATATTTCATATTTTAATGAATACATTTTTGAATGAATGCACATAATTTGAATGAATTAATATGTTTTAATTGGAGATTTGTTTATAATCAGCATTATAAGAACAAGAGAGAATTTCAGCAAAACAAATCAATAAATTCCGTAAAACTTGAGCTATTAATTAAGCTTGAACAAAAATAAATTTCGTATGCACCTTTTGCTTCAGAGTCTCTATCAGATTCACCCTTTTTGTTGGGGTCCCCATCGGAGTCCCTTCCTTAGATCAGGGGCCCCCTTAAATCAGTGTCCCTCATCAGAGGACCCCTTATATCAGATTATATCAGACGCCACACCAGAGTCTGCCCTTGCGTTAGAGGCCCACCTTACATCAGGCTCTCTATTGGAGGACCCCCTTACTTTAGAGTCCATGAGTGTCTGACCTTACGGTACATATTTGCAGCAGGATGGGAGCCAGGAGGTAGAGTGGGTCTGGATTTAGGAGGTAGCTCTAGTTCTCCCACCTTGTCTGGTCCTTCACCAGCATTTGCTCTGTGGCTTCTTCGGGGGGGTCCTGGGTCTTCAGCCATCTTGATTAGCTGGCACAGGATAACATAACTTCCGCACATGCACAGGAGTCACAATGCCAAGAATGTAAACTGAGCTGCACATGCACAACTCAGTGTACATTTAAAAAAAAGTCTGCTAACAGAAAGGTAGGTTTATTTTATTGCAGCAGGGAAATGTCTGGTCCCTTCTACAATAAAGAGTCTGCCTTTTTTCATTTAGGCTTTAGTACCACCTTAAGTAGAGAGAACTCCAGCAGGCTGCACGATGTGGTGCACATTTTATGAATGGACCATACAATGCAGACTGCAGGAACCTAGAGTAGTATAACAGAGCAGAAAGCACAAGGGTTATAAAGGCAACCAGGTAAAAGGTATTTTCACTAGTCAAGGCCTCCAGTTCTTTTGATGACAGGTTTCCTTTAAAGTGGAACTAAACTCACCTATACTTCAGTGCTGAGTTGTCCTGGAGCTCCAAGCCGGCCCCTGACATTTTCAGCCTATTTACCAGGTATCGACCCCCAGACGTTTTTTTTTAAATTTTAATTTCAATTTTCAATAAGAAAGGGATGACATACAATAATTAAGAATCAAACCAATAGGAGACAAAGGGAGACAAAAAGAAAAATAGGGCACTGGACCATTAGTTTCAGAAGGTACTTATACCTACATACAGTTGCAAATATCACATAACTCCACCATTTTTATACCCAAACAGCATGGGGGGATGCTCTTTTAAACCAGTTTACAAAGCCAGGACTATGTATCCACAGATAGACAATACTGTGAACAATGCACCCACTGTGATCTACAATAAGGAAAAGGGGGAGGAGGGGTATAGGAGGTGGGAGAGGGAGCAAGGAGAGGAGATAGGGAAAAGAGGAAGGGGGCGTGGGAGGGTCAAAGACCCTATGCATACTAATAACCCAAACGGTCCCCAGACGTTTTAATTGGCCATGCCCAGTTGCATCACTCCCGCCCATGCACAGGGAGCTGTGTGTTCAATGTACAGTGGTAGACAGGCAGATAAACAACTTTAATGCAGATAAGACATAGTATGCCTCTTCTACATTAAAAAAATTATCCTGTTTGACAATTTTTTTATTTTTGTCAATAAAGTTCCACTTTAAATCCATGTGGATGTGCAGCTGCTTAGATTCTGAGTACAGTTTCTGCAGTTGTAAAGCCTCTATCCAGTCCTTGTGCAACATGTAATACACAAAGAAATACTATTGCCTTATGCCTCCCTTTAATAGGACTACCTCCTGTAGAGAAATTGGATCTTAAAGAACTGGAGAAGTCTAGCATGGAAAAGCAAATTGCAGGCAAGAGAGATGGAGGAGATGGTTCAGACTGAATCCATGTATGTTCAGAACAGACCCGAAGGAGTGGAAGGCCCAAATGGCTGGAGGTTTCTAACTGAGTCAAGGTGAAGTTGCTATTGTAGCAATTGTATCATCTTTCCATTAAAAAAAAAAAATTGGAAAATTAATTGGATTTCTTTATATTGTCAACCACCAGTTTGCTGAAATACTGTATATACAGTATTCTGGAAAATACTATATATACTCAGTATCCAGGATGAGAATAAATTGCACTGTATTATACAATAGGTTATAGTGATAACCGAACATCCTTTTCTGGGGTCCCTCGGCGGCTCTCGCGGCTCCTCCCCGCATCAGATAACCCCCTAGGAGAAGCACTCTCCCGGGGGGTTACCTTGCAAGCGCGCTCCCAAGTCCAGCATTTGCCTCCACATACACGAATGCCATACTCGGCCCTGTGTCATTGGATTTGATTGACAGCAGCGGGAGCCAATGGCTGCGCTGCTATCAATCTATCCAATCAAGAGCCGGGACCCCGTGGAAAGAGGGACAGCGCGTCCCCGGTGAGGGAAATACGGGGCTCAGGTAAGTAAGACAGGGGGTGGCAAGGGGGCTGGTCAGTGGCAGTTTTTTTTTCACCTTAATGCACCCCTTTTAACACTGTAATATGTACTGTGTTTCCCAGAAAATAAGACCTACCCTGAAAATAAGCCCTACTGTGATTTTCGGGGATTGCTGAAATATAAGCCCTACCCTGAAAATAAGCCCTAGATTAACCACTTGCCGACCGCCGCATGACGATGTACATCCGCAGAATGGCACGGGCAGGCATATGGGCGTACCTGTACGTCCCTACCTGCCCTGCAGGCGGGGGGCCCAATCGGCTTCGTTGCGGGAGCGATCGGTGATGAGGGGGAGGCCACTCATTCGTGGCCACCCCCTCGCGATCGCTCCCGGCGAATCAAATGCTTCCTCTGCCTCTGTAATGTAAACAGAGGCAGAGGAAGTGATGTCATCTCTCCTCGTGTCGGTCTTTTCGTTCCGGAGCCGAAGAGAGAAGACATCCAAGTAAGTTTGCACCAACACTACACATACAGTAGAACACGCAGGCACACTTTTCACCCCCCCAGTCACCCCCCTGCACCCCCTGTCACAGTGACACCAATAGCAGTTTTTTTTTTATTACTGCATTGGTGCATTGTGACTGTTATAAGTGATAGGGCAGTTAAGGTTAGCCCCCTTTAGGTCTAGGGTACCCCCCAACCCCCCACCCCTAATAAAGGTTTAACCCCGTGATCACCCCCCGTCGCCAGTGTCACTAAGCAATCATTTTTTTGATCGCTGTATTAGTGTCACAGGCTGACGCTAGTTAGGGAGGTAGGTATTTAGGTTTGCCGCAGCTTTTTATAGTGTCAGGGACCCCCATATACTACCTAATAAAGGTTTTAACCCCCTGATTGCCCCCTGGTTAACCATTTCACCAGTGATCACCATATAACTGTTACGGGTGACGCTGGTTAGTTTGTTTTTTTATAGTTTCAGGGGACCCGCCGTTTAATATTACCTAATAAAGGTTTAACCCCCTAATCACCCGGCGGGTGATATAACTTAGGTTTTAGGGTCTGCGTCGCCACAGGCAGCGGCAGGTTAGTGCCAGTACCGCTAACACCCACCCACCCACGGACGCAGCATACACCTTCCTTAGTGGTATAGTATCTGAACGGATCAATATCTGATCTGATCAGATCTATACTAGCGTCCCCAGCAGTTTAGGGTTCCGAAAAATGTTAGTGTTAGCGGGATCAGCCCAGAAACCTGCTAGCACCTGCGTTTTGCCCCTCCGCCCAGCCCAGCCCACCCAAGTGCAGTATCGAACGATCACTGTCACTTACAAAACACAAAACACACATAACTGCAGCGTTCGCAGAGTCAGGCCTGATCCCTGCGATTGCTAACAGTTTTTTTGGTAGCGTTTGTTACACAGAGGCATGTCCCTCCAGCTCTGCAGCTCTCATTGGCCCTCTTATGACTCACTCACCCCCCCCCCCCCCCCTTCCTGGCAAACTGCCATGAGAGAGAGAGAGAGCTGTGCATGATGTCATAAGCCTAGGCTAATGACCAGACAAGAAACAGGAAACAGGAAGTGGGCTTTATAAGGTATTAACTTGCAGAAAATAAATGTTTTACTATCCAAAGTTAAAACAACAAGGGCAGAAGATTTAATAGATGGAAAGTTGAAAAAAATAAATGAAGTTCCGTTTTAATTTATCTAACGCTAATTTTGTTGACACATAGGCAAGCCACACTCGTAGAGAGAAGAAAAACCAATAAACATGCCAAAGAGAAGGAGCGACTCGCCATTGTTCATGAAAAAATGATTTACGTTTTTTTTCCTTGTTTGCAGTGTAGATAAGCAGATTAATGCAATGCTATTCGTCATATGAATTAGTAGCCGTGTTCTATGTTAGTCATTTTAGATTTGTCTCTAAGGCTACATTCAGATGGCCGACCAGCAGCGGATATACTCTGCAGAAATTTGCCCCATTAGATGTTGGTGTTGCTACAACACTGTAAGCCCTCACAGCTACTCTTGGTGGGCGCTGGAACGCCCTGCTGTGAACTATTACATCAGGGATTGTAATTACATGCCATTGTTGAACAGTGGTAGGAAAAATTGGGCCTTTGGTGGTGGTGCTGGTGCTACAATACTGTAAGCCCTCACAGTTACTCTTGGTGGGCACAGGAATGGGCCCTGCTGTAAATTTTTACATCAAGAATTCTAATTGCATGCACCTGTTGAACAGAAAAATTGAGCAGAAAAATTGGGCCTTTGGTGGCGGTGGTGGACGGTGTTGCCACATGACTGTAAGCCCTCACAGTTACTCTTGGTGGGTGCAGGAATGGGCCCTGCTGTGAATTATTAGATCAAGATTTGTAATTACACGCCCCTGTTTAACAGGGGCTGAAAAATTGGGCCTTAGCCACTGGTGCTGGTGCTACAACACTGCAACCCCTCACAGATACTGTACTTGAAGCACAGCAATGAGACCTGTTGCAAAGCATTGCATAAGAAATGTATTTGTAATTAATTGGGATTAGATGAAACCAGGGCAGATACAGGTGCAGGTTGTATACTGTGCGGTGCTGCACTCACACAACACACACACTAACTCCTGCAGATGGCTGGATTAGATGACACCAGGGCAGATACAGGTTCAGGTTGTATACTGTGCTGTGCTGCACTCACACAACACAAACACTAACTCCTGCAGATGGCTGGATTAGATGACACCAGGGCAGAAGGGCAGATACAGGTGCAGGCTGTATGCTGTGCTGTGCTGCACTCACACAACACACACACTAACTCCTGCAGATGGCTGGATTAAATGACACCAGGGCAGATACAGGTGCAGGTTGTATACTGTGCTGTGCTGCACTCACACAGCACACACACAAACTCCTGCAGATGGCTGTATTTGTAGAGAACAGCACTTTCCCCACACACAAATGCCTGAGAAGAACACACTATCCCTGCCTATTATTCCTCTTTCCCTGCACTTTCCCCACACGCAAATGAAAGAAAAATAGTTTACACTGTCCCTGCCTATCAATCCTCTTTCCCTCAACGCCGGAACACACTACACAAGGCTGCTGGTGCGGTGGCCTTATATAGTCTATCCAAACAACAATTGGAGGTCTAAAAGCGTATTTTAAATCACTGCATTACACAGGTTTTTATTAATCACGGTGTATACACTATATATTCTAAGTGTTGTACAGGTTTTTTGAATTTTGTTTTAAGGTTGATACAAGCGCACTCATCACACATTTATTTGTGTACTTTTAACATATCACTCACGTGTGGGAGCACTTTCTTATGGGTTTGCAGCTATATCATTTGGCCATCTTGAAACACTAATGGCCCTCTGATTTTAATCCTCACTAGCGCTTAAGTATTTTAATATTTTATTCACTTATATAGTGTGGGGCGTGTACTAAACCCCCTGAGCTATATTTGGCCACAGGCATCCTGCCTGTGGCCAATTATTGCTCTCCTCTCTGCTGGCTCTATGATTGGCCAAGCATGTGGGGTCACAGTGCATGCTTGGCCAATCATCAGCCAGCAATGCACAGCGACTGGCGCAGTGCATTGTGGGCCGTTCGCATCGCACTAATTTGATGCGAACGGCCCGCAGAGTTCTGAACTCGACGAGCGGACGAACTGCCGATGTTTTAAGGTTGATACAAGCGCACTCATCACACATTTATTTGTGTACTTTTAACATATCACTCACGTGTGGGAGCACTTTCTTATGGGTTTGCAGCTATATCATTTGGCCATCTTGAAACACTAATGGTCCTCTGATTTTAATCCTCACTAGCGCTTAAGTATTTTAATATTTTATTCACTTATATAGTGTGGGGCGTGTACTAAACCCCCTGAGCTATATTTGGCCACAGGCATCCTGCCTGTGGCCAATTATTGCTCTCCTCTCTGCTGGCTCTATGATTGGCCAAGCATGTGGGGTCACAGTGCATGCTTGGCCAATCATCAGCCAGCAATGCACAGCGACTGGCGCAGTGCATTGTGGGCCGTTCGCATCGCACTAATTTGATGCGAACGGCCCGCAGAGTTCTGAACTCGACGAGTGGACGAACTGCCGATGTTCGATTCGAACATGGGTTCGAATCGAACACCGGGCCCATCCCTACTTGTAAATGTCTTTAAAAAAGAGGAGCGTGACTAACGCTACAGGTAAGGGCACACCTATGTCATCAGTAGCTCCTGACAAACCTAGTCATATCCCTAGTGTTGTATCCCCTGAAAGATCAGAGGCTTCCAGGCAATCTGAACCGCTGCACCTATCTGGTATTGTGCCTACAGTCAATGCTGCTGCTTCGCCCTTTATCGCCAAGGATGAACTGTCCTCAGCCCTAGCCGGGTTTAGCACAGGATTGCTGGCATGATTGCCTCCATCCTGCAGGGTGCCAAGAAACGTGACAGATCCCCCTTCCCTGAGCCTCCTAGTCTGGAGCAGGAATGGGTTGAGGATGGGGGAAGAGCTAAAAGCTCAGGATTCTGTGGAGGGCCTGGTGGATGAGTCTGCTTCTGAGCAATCTGGACTAGAAGATATCCAGTTGGTGTCTGCCTCTCAGTCGCAGAGGCTTTTGATCCAGACTTTTACCAAGATGGTTCATTCTGCCTTTAAGTTGCCTCTTGCAGAGGTTACTGAGCCTCCCTGGTCTTTGGGATCCCTGAGGCCTCTTCAGGCCGCACAGGCTTTCCCCTTACACCCACTGTTGGAACAGGCGGTGTATGCCGATTGGGAACATCCTGACAGGATTTTTGTTCCTCCCTAAAGCCCCATATACACGGTCGGATTTTCCGATGGATTCTGTCCTATCAGACAATGTTGTCGGAAATTCCGACCGTGTGTAGGCACCATCGGACAGTTTCCATCGGATTGTCCGACGGACAAAGTCCTATCTCCTGCTGGATAGATTTTTTGACAACAAAGTCCGATCACACCAAATCCGATCGTGTGTAGCGAATTCCGACGGACAAAGTGCTACGCATGCTCAGATCACATTACAAGACCAAAGCTATTGGCTACTAGCCTCTACGTAGTCCCGTCGTAGGCAACAAACGTCACCACGTTCAGAATGATCGGATTTTCCGACAACTTTGTCCGACCGTGTGTACGCAAAACCAACATCGGACAAAGTACGACGGACATGATCCGACGGATCTGGTCCTCGGATAATCCGAGCGTGTGTATGGGGCTTAAGAGTTTTTTTTCCTTTTTTATATCCCATGGATGAAAAGTTTGTTAAGAAGTGGAGCATGCCAGCCATAGATTCTGCAGTCTCTTCAACAAGAACTTGACTTGTCTGGTGGTTAAAGCGGTTCTGCACCCATTTCATTTAGTAAATCTCTTTGCCTTCCAAATCAGGCAAAGAGTACTAAATGAAATGTTTTTTTTTTTGTTTTTTTTTACTTACCTTGTAATTGATGACTTCCGGTCTTCTCTCTCTTCGGCGGCGGGCGGGGTCTCTGCGTCGATCGTCGTCACGCCGCACTGTCTCCTGGGATCTGGTGTCATTGATCCCAGGAGTCAGTGCGGGCATCTTCCGAAATCTTGCGAGATTTCGGCCACATCTTCCGAAATCTCGCGAGATTTCGGCCACATCTTCCGAAATCTCGTGAGATGTCAGCAGATGTGCCGTTACTGCGCACACGCGAGTAACGGCGGTGCATGCTGGGCCATCTAAAGTGCCTGTGGGGTTTCACATGCCCACAGGCAAGATGGACCCCAGCAGACAAGAAGAAGACAAGAAGAAGATGAAGATGAAAACCGGCGGCGATCGAGATGGAAGATGGAACAGGTAAGTCCCCCAATTGAGCTATATGCCCTTGGCATATAGCCCAAAAAAAAAAAAAAGAGTGCAGAACCGCTTTAACGCACAGGGCTTAAAGGACCCTGTTGACAAGAAACTGGAGTCATTATTAAAGGCTTCCTTATCTTTGTCCAGTTCAGCTATTCAGCCAGCTGTTGCAGCTATTGGTATCTGCCAGTGCTTAAAGGATCAGGTCAGACAGCCTGATAGGCCTAACCAGGAGGACGATCTTGCTGAAAATAAAACATTCCTTAAGCGCTGTGTTTTGCTGTTGATGCCTCAGAAAACTATGGCTCTTAATATTTCCTTGCCCACTCGACCAAACGGAAATTACGAACTACCTATAACTTTCAATGGACATCAAACTCCCTTCCATATCTAGGCATCCAACTGACATCTTCAATTAACACTCTGTACCGGGCTAACTATCCTCCACTCTTTCGCTGACTCCAGGAAGATCTTCAACGATGGGCAGACTATCCTTTATCTTGGTTCGGTAGAATCAATTCTATTAAGGTGACATTTCTACCCAGGATACTTTACTATTTCAGAACTTTACCAATTGCAGCCCAGAGGGGAGATCTACAACGACTACAATCAGATGTTCTCGTTTTATCTGGGGTAATAAAAAGCCTTGTATGAACAAACTGACCTTATATGCCTCTAAAGCCCCATACACACGCTCGGACAATCCGCGGACCAGGTCGGTCGGACTTTGTCCGACGTACTTTGTCCGATGTTGGTGTTGCGTACACACGGTCGGACTACGTTGTCGGAATATCCGGTCTGGAAGAACGTCGTGACGTAAGTCGTCGTCCACGAGATTACAAAAGGGAAGTTCAGCACCACGTCAGGCACCCGTTGGGCTCCTTCTGCTGATCCCGTGTTTATCGAGAGTTAGTGGAAGTTTGGTGACTTAAGATTCGCGCTTCTCAGTTTTCTGACTCAGATCGTTACTGCTCTTCAGTTTGTGCTTGTCGTGCGTATCTGTTTACTAGTGCGTGTAGTCAGTTCGCATTTGTTGGTCATTGCGGCCTATATCTTGATATAGGACGCTTTGATTTGCACTGCTTATTGTCTGCTCGTTGCTGGTATTCATTTCGTTCTTTCAGGCCTTGCTGTTTATCGGTGCTTTCTGTTTGTCCGTTCTGACCAGCCGACCTTTTGTGACCTTCTGAGCGATGTTTCCCATGCGTACTCGTCGCCGAGTTCGTGCTGTACGCGGAATTGGTGTCGGGCTTTTAGCTTTGAGCCAAGACCCATCCATGAACATAGTGACGAGGAGTATGTGGACCAAGAATTGGTTGCTTTAGCGTGACCAGTTCTCGCACATGCCTTTGCTTCGTGAGATCCGGGAGAATAATCCTGATGATTTCAGGAACTTTCTCAGGATGACGGACCCCGATTTTCACCGTCTTTTGGCTTTGCTGACCCCCTTTATCAGCCGGCAGGATACCTGCATGAGACAAGCCATTACTCCGGAGCAGAGGCTTGTTGCTACGTTGAGGTACTTGGCGACAGGGAGAAGTCTTCAGGATTTGAAGTTCTCTTCAGGTATCTCTCCCCAGGCCCTGGGAATCATTATTCCAGAGACCTGTTCTGCCATCATTCAGGTCCTGCAGGAGGACTATATTAAGGTAACATTTCTACTTTACTATTCCCTTCTATGTATGCTCTGTTTGCTAATGACTTTTATTTTTGACCTCCTTCCCTAATTACCATGATTGCAATATGCTCTAATATACTGTGCCCCTTTTCTCCTTCATGCATTTTTCCCTTCACTTACCTCCCCAGCATGCTCTTCTGCCCCAATAGACACCTATGGCCTAGTCACTTAAGCAATGTCTTTTGTCTGCTGCATAGTATTGTTTGCCCCAAAACACCCCCTAAAATATGCACAAATGTTTGCTGTGTGGTTTACTTCATGTAGAGCCCCCTTTTTTTTTTCTTTTGGTGGGGGGGGGGGGGGGGAACTCATTAGGAACCCCCTCCCCCAACTGCTCTGTCAGATGGTACCAATCCTTTATCTGCTGGCTTTCCCAAGGTCCATACACACTATATACCTACCTCTTTATAGTGCGCATCTTTAGGGATGAATTCAGCAAAGCATGTAGTGCAAGGGGCTGCCTCCATACATTCCATTTCCTATTTTTTTGTCTTCTTTCCCTCCTATTAGCTTGCTTGGTAATTTAATAATGTCACACTGTGCCTGCCTTTTTTTTTGGGGGGGGGGGGGGGGGGTTGAAATGTTATTTGATCTTTCCTGTGGCCTGCCCCAATAGTGTTAAGTACAGAGGGTCTGGCCAAACTAGCCCACATTATTGAGCCATTTGCCAATCAATGAAGTGCAGAGGGTTAGCTGTCCACCCCCCCCCCCCCCCCCAAAACCCCTAGTTATTGCCAATGGCCCATCAGAAGTGGGGGGATTGATGGGGGGGTGAGTAATCTGTGAAGGGGAGCCTCTACTTTTCTGTGCAAATACTTTCCAGCCTCCAATTTTATACAATGCTCTTGTTCCAAGATGTTGATTGTCTAATCTGCTTGCAATGTTTAGGTGCAAAGTGACTAATTTTTTTTTCTTGTTTCACTCCACAGTTCCCTTCCACGCCACAGGAATGGCAGACTGTGGCCTCCCACTTTGCCAGCCGTTGGGACTTTCCTAACTGCGGAGGGGCAATTGATGGGAAACACGTCCGCATCGTCCCACCGCCCAACTCGGGGTCCTACTATTATAATTATAAAGGGTTTAATAGTGTAGTGATGTTGGCGGTGGTGTCGGCAACATACGAGTTTATGTATGTGGACGTGGGGATGAACGGCCGGATATCGGATGGTGGGGCCATTACGCACACGGAGTTCTACTGGCGTCTCCAAAGTGGCAGTCTGTGCTTGCCACCTCCAGAGGAGAATGCCGAAGGACTCCCCTTCGTCTTTGTCGCAGATGAAGCGTTTGCGTTGACTCCCCATGTGATGAGGCCGTTCCCGATGAGGACCCTCACCCCGGACCAGAGGGTCTTCAACTACAGGCTGTCCAGAGCCAGAAGAGTTGTGGAGAACGCTTTTGGCATCCTGGCCAGCCGCTTCCGCCTGTTCCTGACGGCATTTAACTTGGCGGAATACAAACTCAACCACATAGTTCTTGCCTGTTGCATATTGCACAACTTCCTCAAAAGACATAACAGGAACTATGTGGTGCCCGTTGGCCCAGATGTGGAGGGCCCTCCAAATGCCGAACTCACAGCCCTTCGAGTGGCACGTCCAGGCTTGCCCCCTCTAAATGCCCGTGTGGTCCGGGACCAATATATGCAGTACTTTGTGGGTAGGGGGGCCATTGCTCTGCCTGACGATGTGTGAGAGGCATTTTTTAATAAATCTGATATTTTAACCAACCTATGATTTCTTGTCATTTCAGTCTTCTTTTTAGCTTATTTTACTTTGACATTTTTTCCCTTTGCCTTCGACAGTGGGAATGCACTTTCTGGGCAAAAGGAGGTAACAGTCTCTTCTTCCCAAAAAGATTATTCTCATGTTGTGTGTTTGCTACCTAATCTTTGGTCTAGAGAAGGTTTGTACTGCATAACTGACACACAAAATACTCCTTTTCATCACCAGGTCTGACATGTGTGTATTCTCCAAAATGCTGTGCTCCGTGTTTTCGTACAAAGCACTGTGGGTGTCATTTACATAAGTCAAATCCGCTATGCTCTACAAGTGCATTGAAAAAGTTCCCCGGGAAAGAAAATTGGAGTGCAAAGTGGATTTGCCTTTAGTAAATAACACCCATTGCCCCCCATATCCTTTTCATTTTACATACATAATGCATTGTGTTTTTTAAATAAGGAAGCCGCACATTTAGAAAAATAAAAGTTTACTAGGAAAACATTCACAAGTGCGTTTACAATCTTCACGCCAAAACTGACAACATCTTGGTTATTTACAACATTGTTTACAAACATTCCGCAATTGGTAAAACCAGGCATGGAGCAAAACAGAACCTAGGAACTTGGAAAGTTCAACTTTGTAAAGTGAAGACAAGATCAGACATGACTATATGTTCAAAGTGTGTTTGATCTTGCCTTCATCACATGGGGGGGTCACCCCCGAAAAGTGGAAATTTGGAACATGCACACAATTTGGGACTGAAAATGGTCATTAGATGGTAAAACACATGCCTAGAAGCTTCAAAAGTGCCATTTTCCATCATGGGGATGAATGGACGTTTTTTGGGGGTGCAACCCCTTCACCACAACCACTTTCGTAGTTCGTAAAGTGTTTGCACCCCCAAAAAAAAACGTTGCCATTCATCCACCATGGTGGGAGCTAGCACATGTGGACACAATGTGTGCATGTTCCAAATTTCAGACAGTTTTTAAGTTGCAAATGTGTTCAGAAGCTGGCACAAATGTGTGTTAATTACTTGGTGCGTTTTCATATTTTTCCTAAAACATCAATGATGTTCTTCAATTTTTGTTGAACATCATTGATGTTTTGCTTTATGTAATCTAGATCTCGATTGCAGACCATTATCTCTCCGATGAGTACGTGGGCACTCTCTGTGGTAAAGTGCGATTTTTCTTCCACAACATCCACGTCACCTAAAAACCACAAACAAACAAAAATGGGGTGTTGGAAATGAGGCAGCCATACATGGATTAGCTTACCAGTAGCTGTGTTCTCCCACACTCACCTGTTGTGGTGACAATTTCTCCAAGTTCGATGATCTCTCCTTCCTCCTCCTCCTCCTCCTCTGCTTCTGCTCTTTCCCCTTTTTTGGGAGGTGTTGGTTTGGGGGTTTCCTCAGACGGCCCAAGTTTTCGCTCCCCTATGAGAATGTCCAAAAGGAAGATTTAGCAACACAAGCTATTGAGGGCAGAAATAGGAAATGACAAACATTGCTTGAAAGTGACGGACACTATTTTAGTTTGGCCAGTTACAAATGTCAACTACATGAATGTAGTCACTTTGTAAAGGTGCTAAACTGACTAGCTTTTTGGTAGAAGTTTGTGTGATGGAGACCCCCCTCTAGTATCCACTGGAGCACATGTGTGGAAAAGCATAATAAAAAGGGGGTTTGGGTGTCCCAGCACTAGTGCTCTAGAGTCCAGATGGGTAAACAGCTACTGAGTGACCTCTCCTTTACATTGAATAAATTGGCTTTACATTCTTGATGACATTTCTAGTGAGAACAAACTTCCTTTCCCCAAAAAAAAAACACCAAACATCGTATTATAAGTGGCCGAACGATCGAGGTTGCGTACGATCGAATGCACACACACGATCATGACAGTGGCAGAAAGATCGAGGCTGAGTACGATCGAATGCACAGACGAACCTGAAAGTGGCCATTTTGGAATGTACAACTTTGTAAAAATCAAACCACAATGGAGCAGTATGCAAGCAAGAAATCAAACACAAAACACAACTACTTACTTTTTTGAAGAATTCTCTTGATCTTTCTGTACTGATCGGCCTCCCTCAGTTTCAGGTCTGACCAGCGTTTCCTCAGTTGCTCCTTGGATCGTTGTACCCCAAAATGATTGTACAGCCTTCTCACAACTTTAGACATGATCTTGGCCTTGCGGACATTGGGGTTGAGGTAAGGCCCATACTTCCCATCATAGTCGCTCCTCTTTAATATGTCCACCATCTCCAACATTTCTCCAAATGACATATTGGAGGCCTTGAATTTCAGGCTCCGGGATCGGGACGTTTCTGCCTCCGGACTTTCCTCGTCCTCCTCCTCGTTGGTGGGATATTTGTGGCGCACCTGCTGTGTCCCCGCCATGTGCTCTCCCCACTACGCCGTAAAGAGAAGGGGTGGGGAATAGACGAGAAAGATCGTCAGGGGCGGGCGGAGTTTGAAGCATGCGCAGTGTATATAAAACGTCACACGCCTGTGTCGTAGCCACGATCTGGGAGACGAGGGGAGAGAAAACTCACACGAGACGATCGCTACAAACGAAGGTACAATTTAACGTTGGTACATAACTAGCCTAGACTGATTTGAACTTGAGGCTTCTTTATGGAGAAGATTAGGAGAGTTTAGCCTGACATAATTTAGAGGGTTTTGTGTGTTGTTGTGTCTTGCAGAGATTGATATGAAGGGATTCAACGACATGAGTTTTCTCCCCCTCTTCATTGCCAAATACAGGGATTTTCCCATATTGTGGCAGGGTATACACCCACATTACACCAACAAACCAAAGAGGCACGCAGCCCTGGAGGAACTTGTGGAATTTGTCAAGCCAAGGTTCCCCACGGCAACTGTTGATGATATTAGAAAGAAAATTGGCAGCCTGAGGAGTGCGTATATCAGGGAGCGGAAGAAGGTCGTGAAGTCTGAGGAAACTGCAACTTCAGCAGATGAGGTCTATGTCCCCAAGCTCTGGTACTATCAGAGTCTCCATTTTCTGAAGGACCAGGCTGATGTCACGGAGCCAACCTCAACTCCTCCTTCCACGCTTCCTTGCGCGCAGCCCACCCCTGATGAGGCTTCCGAGGAGCAACCTGGGCCTTCCAGTCTGGAAGAGGTGGAGGAGCCCAGCTTGTTCCAGGTATAGTAGTTTTGTTACCATTTATGGGAATAACGAATGATGTTCACTTAATTCAGGATCGCCAATTGCTTAGTTCCTAACGTGTTTGACATATCAACTGACAGTGGTGTGGGAGACATTTGGGGCCAGAATCTAAACTGCAGGGCTGAGAATTGTATGGTTTTCTATTTGTAAACATTTTGCACCAGTCACTAGATGAGAATTGTGTGTGTTTGATGAACAAATAACTGAAACTATGTCCCTTTTTCATACACAGGAAGACCTCAGCCAGGAGGTGGCTGTGGAAGGTGGCAGTCAGGAGGAGGCAGGGGTTAGTGGCAGCCACCAGCTGGGTAGTGGCAGCCAAGAGGGGGCTAGGCCTCGGAGCCTGACTGACACCCAAACCCCTCCCCTCCGCCTTCCGTACAAAAGGGCGAGAAGGGGGGGTTATGCGGCACAGTCAGCGCTCCGGATGATCAGAGAGGCTTCAGACTCCCTACATGCCACACCCGCCGACGAGGAGACCTTTGGCTCGGTGGTTGTCACAAAAATGATGGGTATGGAGGTGAGGCAACGCAACATGTGTGAGGGGCTCATCCTCCATGTCCTAAATAAGGGTAGGGCTGGGGAGATGACCCCAGTCACACATGTTTGCCATAGCTACCATGCTCCACCTCCTCCTCCTCCTCCTTCTGCCACCCCACCAGCACGACAGCCACAGCGTGGAAGGAAGCGTGGAAGGAAGACCTGAGAGTGACGACCTGGAATCAGTCTGGTCTGAGAGAAGATGGAGCCTCTTGTAGTACCAGAGCCTGGGGACCTAGATGGCATCTGCTGCAGTTCCGGATACTTTGGACTTCACGACCAGATTGCACTCCCCTTAATATACGTACTCCTCAGGCCCCCAATTTTCTACGCTTGAACAATGATGGTTGCCGTGGGGGGCCAAGACTTTGCAAATTCCCCAAGTTTCACCATGGCTGCGTTCCTCTTTGGTTTGTTGGTGTGACCTAAATAAAGGTTTTTTTGATTTGAAATAATCATTGACTATTGTGTTTTACTTTGCTACAATGACAGTTTTTCTTTGAGTAAGCAGGTACATTTCACTAATCCTAAAGTAGAATTAACAAGAGGCACCAACAACAAACAAACTCCTAGTAAATGTAAGCAAGAAATACAAATGTAAATAATGTGTTTTTGGTAATTTGAGACACACAACCCCCCTCCAAAAAAAAAAAAAAAAAAAAAACATTCAAATATGTATTCCCCAAAAAAAAAAAAAACAAGACAAATCATGGTAAAAAAATAACAAAGATTCTTTTCCGTTCACAGTCAAAATAAACATGTAGTGTATAAATGCTGCAAAGTAATAAAGAAGTAAGTTTGTGAGAAGTGCGGGTGAATAGGAGCAGCTAAAAGATGTCATTCTTGTTGCATTGTAAAGAAAAAGAGAATGCGCTGCATTAAAGCGGTTCGGCACCCAATTCATTTAGTAAATCTCTTTGCCTTCCAAATCAGGCAAAGAGTACTAAATGAAATGTTTTTTTTTTTTTTTTTTTTTTTTTTTTTTTACTTACCTTGTAATTGAAGACTTCCGGTCTTCTCTCTCTGCGGCGGCGGGGGGGGGGTCTCTGCGTCGATCGTCGTCACGGCGCACTGTCTCCTGGGATCTGGTGTCATTGATCCCAGGAGTCAGTGCGGGCATCTTCCGAAATCTCGCGAGATTTCGGCCACATCTTCCGAAATCTCCCGAGATTTCGGCCACATCTGCCGAAATCTCGTGAGATGTCGGCAGATGTGCCGTTACTGCGCACACGCGCGAGTAACGGCGGTGCATGCTGGGCCATCTAAAGGTCCTGTGGGTGTTTCACATGCCCACAGGCAAGATGGCCCCCAGCACTAAAGAAGAAGACGAGGAACTTCATCGGACGAAAACCGGCGGCGATCGAGATGGAAGATGGAACAGGTGAGTCCCATAATAAAGGTAAGCATACTTTATATAACGTCCTAAAAAAAAAAAATTTTTTTTACAGAGTGCAGAACCGCTTTAAAGACATTTTAACATTGCAGCGTGACGAATGTGCTGTGTCGATTAGGAAAGGTAGTTTTACCTGACCGAGCGCTTCCGTCACAGAATTTCTTCTGAGCATGCGTAGCACTTTGTCCGTCGGACAAGCGTACACACGCTCGGATTTGGTGTGATCGGACCGGGTTGACGGCAAATCTTTGCAGCAGGAGATAAGACTTTGTCCGACGGACAAACCGACGAACACTGTCCGATGGTGCATACACACGGTCTGATTTTTCAACAACCTTGTCCGATCGGACCAAATTGATGAAAAAGTCCGACCGCGTGTATGGGGCTTAAGTCGAGTGGTGGACTTGGCCTCCCTAATTTACAAGCTTACTATCAGGCAGCTCAAATAACACAGCTTTCCTATACAACGGCCAAGGGGTCTCCACCCCTCTGGGTCTCTATTGAAGCTCTTTCATGGCACCCTTTTGCTATCGGCTCCCTAATGTGGCTTCCGAACCATCGCCCCCCTATTTTGTGCCCCACCCTGTCTCTCTCCCTAGCAGTTTAGGACAGGGTGCGACATCGTAGACCCCTATCATCCGCACATACTCCACTGGCCCCCTTGTTCTGTAATCCAGAATTCTCCCCCGGCCTGACTCCACTGTTATTTCAATGGTGGCTCAATAAAGGACTTCTTAGGATAGGAGACTATCTAAATGAAAATCAACCTTACTCTTTAGAATACTTTAAAGACACAATGCAGATGCCCCCTAGTGAATTGTTTAGGTACAATCAGATTATTTGTTTTATACAGGCAAACCCCACTTTTAAGTACACAATGGGGTTTATTTACTAAAGCTGGAAAGTGCAAAATCAGGCTCACGTCTGCATAGAAACCAATGGGCTTCTAACCCCAGCTTGTTCAATTAAGCTTTGGTAATCAAACCTGGGAGCCTGATTTTGCACTTTCCAGCTTTAGTAAATAAGCCCCATTGTGTACTTAAAAGTGGGATATGCCTGTACGTTCTAAACTTAATTTGTTAGATGGACCTCTTATACTTGCAAATTTAGAATTATCCTGCCAATCTAAGGGCCTCCTACAGGGATGAATATCTACGATATATGCCACCCTTACTGACCCGAATACCAAACTCCCTTACATGAAGCAATGGGAACGGGACTTGAATACCACTTTTGAGTTATCTGACTGGCAAGATGTAGCTCATGCTTTATCTAAAGTATCCATTAATACAACACTAATTGAGGCTAATTATAAAACCCTCCTTCGCTGGTATCTAGTACCAACCAGGGTCGCTAAGATGCATCCATCTGCATCCCCTATGTGCTTTAGACGATGTGGCCAGGTGGGTACGATGTACCACATTTGGTGGCAATGTCCAAATATCACTAGATTTTGGATTCGTAAATTCAACCTTGTGAACTCTATGACAGGGATTCATATCCGTAGATCCCCGGAAACAGCACTTTTCCAAAAATTGAATGAGGGAGTCCCTAAGAAATCGATCAAACTAATTACATACATATTTTTGGCTGCTAGATTAACCATTGCCAAATATTGGAAGCAGTCAGTGGTTCCTCTTGACTCTGTAAAGAACAAGCTTAACTGGATTATGGTTAATGATAGACTCACCTGTATCCTACGCAATCCTACTAAGAAATTTGATGCAATATGGGATCCGTGGATACGATATATATCTTTATCCTAATTCACCTCTGGCTGGCCCTCCTCCCCCTTCTTATTCCCATCTTCTTTCTCCTCTTCCTTCTCCTCTTTCTTACTCCTCTCTTTAACACTTTCTGTTTACCAGACATCCTTAGAGATATAGGATGACCGGATAGTTCATATGATTCCATGTTGTTGAGATTTATAGAAAAAGAGTACAAAGGAACCACCGCCCCTCCCTTCCCCTCCCCTTCCTCCTCCCTATCCCCCTCCTTCGGTTCCTACACTCCTCTTTTCCCTGTACTATAACTATCGCCAGTAGTACAAATCTAAGTGGCTCGTTGGGACTCTACGCAGGTAGTCCCTAAAGAATCAGAAACATATTTCATGACCTAGCCACTAACGACTTTATCTTTAGTTCATCAGTCAACCTCACCAATGCTTCCATTAAATATACTTTGTATTTTAGTTTACCGTTGTCAGGTGTTGTACTTCTGTATTTCCTGATAGTAAGACACTCAGATGCTTGTACTTAATCTCACACTTGTAAGTTTTACGGTTCATTGACTGTACTTGAATAACAAAATAAAAAAAAAAATATTGAAAGTTAAACTGCTGGCAACAAAAGTGAGTACACCCCTAAGTGAAAATGTCCAAATTGAGCCCAATTAGCCATTTTCCCTCCCGGGTATCATGTGACTCGTTAGTGTTACAAGGTCTCAGATGTGAATGGGGAGCAGGTGAGTTCAGTTTGGTTTTATCGCTCTTACTCTCTCAAACTGGTCACTGGAAGTTCAACACAGCGCCTCATGGCAAATAACTCTCTGAGGATCTGAAAAAAAAGAATTGTTGCTCTATATAAAGATGGTCTAGGCTATAAAAAGATTGTCAAGACCCTGAAACTAAGCTGCAGCACGGTGACCAAGACCATACAGCAGTTTAAAAGGACAGGTTCCACTAAGAACAGGCTTCGCCATGGTCGACCAAAGAAGTTGAGTGCACGTGTTGTCTTTAGGAAATAGACATATGAGTGCTGCCAGCATTGCTGCAGAGGTTGAAGGGGTGGGGGGGGTCAGCCTGTCAGTGCTTAGACCATACTCCACACACTGCATCAAATTGGTCTGCATGGCTGTCGTCCCCGAAGGAAGCCTCTTCTAAAGATGATGCACAAGCCCGCAAACAGTTTGCTGAAGACGAGCAGATTAAGGACATGGATTACTGGAGCCATGTGCTGTGGTCTGATGAGGTCAAGATGAACGTATTTGGTTCAGATGATGTCAAGTGTGTGTGGCTGCAACCAGGTGAGGAGTACAAAGACAAGTGTGTCTTGCCTATAGTCAAGCATGGTGGTGGGAGTGTCATGGTCTGGGGCTGCACGAGTGCTGCCGGAACTGGGGAGCTACACTTCATTGAGGGAACCATGAATGCTAACGTGTACTGTGACATACTGAAGCAGAGCATGATCCCCTCCCTTTGGAGACTGGGCTGTAGGGCAGTATTCAAAAATGATAACGACCCCAAACACACCTCCAGGATCACCACTGCCTTGCTAAAGAAGCTGAGGGTAAAGGTGATGGACTGGCCAAACATGTTTCCAGACCTAAACCCTATTGAGCATCTGCGGGGCATCCTCAAATGGAAGGTGGAGGAGCGCAAGGTCTCTAACATCCACCAGCTCCATGGAGGAGTGGAAGAAGACTCCAGTGGCAACCTGTGAAACTCTGGTGAACTCCATGCCCAAGAGGGTTAAGGCAGTGCTGGAAAATAATGGTGGCCACACAAAATATTGACACTTTGGGCCCAAATTGGACATTTTCACTTAGGGGTGTACTCACTTTTGTTGCCAGCTGTTTAGACATTAATGGATGTGTGTTGAGTTATTTTGAGGGGACAGCAAATTGACACTGTTATACAAGATATACACTCACTACTTTACAGTGTAGCAAAGTGTAATTTCTTCAGTGTTGTCACAAGAAAAGATAAAAAAAAATATTTACAAAAATGTGAGTGGCGTACTCACTTTTGTAAGATACTGTACTTATGTAGGCATGTCACCTACAGTGTATTAATTAGGCAAGTTGGCTGCCCAGGGTGGGGAAGGGATTAACTGTTAGCCCAACCACATGGTCAGGATCTTTTCAGAGCCTGGACTGGCTGAGTGACGTCAGCCGACAGCAGACTTTAGCCTGCTATCAGCTGAATACGGATCACATGAGTGCAGAACTATCTGCACTCCCTTGACCTACAGAAGTATAACTTTGGCTCTTCTTGTTAAAAAAAAAAAAATACATTTCATTATACAGTAATATCTTAAATTACGAGCATAATTCGTTCCAGAAGCATGCTTGTAATCCAAAGTACTCATATATCAAAGCGAGTTTCCCCATAAGATATATAGGAAACTCAGATGATTCATTCCACAACCACTGCTGGTGTATGCAGTACTGTGACCAGAGGTGTGGGGGCGCTGGTGAGGCTCAGAGACACTCAGGAACTGTTGACACTTTCCGGTACGGTTCGAAAGTGTCATGTTACGCCCACCCCACCCAGCTAGGAGTGTCTCTGAGTATCTCTGAGCGTCTCCGAGTTCTCCAGGATGCGCTGGGAACCACCAGCCCCCCCGGACCTCTGGCCACAATATACACACCAGCGGCTTGAGTCCTGCTCATCTTGCGAGACAGTGCTCACAAATCAAGTCAGGATTAAAAAAAAAAAAAATATAGCTTGTCTTGCGAAACGTTCATCTATATCGCGTTACTCACAAACTGAGGTATTACTGTATATACTATAGTTTGTAGACACTATAAATTTTGCGCAAATTTAATCAATACAGCCATATCACACTTTAAGTAGACTCACTTTACGTACACTTGCGAGTACGGACATACGCGCGAGTGTACGTAAAGTACCTCGCAAGTACAGACATCCCGCACCGCCGCAGTATGGCATGAAAGAGGCAAAGCTGCCTCCTGGAGTTGTCGTCAGTGGAGAGGCCGAAAGTGAAGAGGCAAAGTTCCCGCCAGCCAGCCCAGAGTTCACTCCCTGACCCCCCCCCCCACTACAGCCTATGTCCCTTTACTATAGGCCCTGATCCCCCCACTACAGCCCCTGAACCCCCACTACAGCCTCTGATCCCCCAAAAGTAAAAAAAAAAGGCATTGCTCCCTTTAAAGCGAAGGTCAGCAAAAAATAAAAATACATTTAAAGCCAGCAGCTTTACATACTGCAGCTGCTGGCTTTTAATAATAGGACACCTTACCTGTCCTGGAGTCCAGCGATGTCGGCACCGCAGATGATGTTTCCATCAACTGTCGGTTGCTGCTGCTGCCATTATGGGTAAGGGAACCCGGCAGTGTAGCCTTATGGCTTCATGCCGGGAACCCTACTGCGCATGCGCGAGGCCCCGCTCCTCTCTCCTACTGGCCCAGAGACGGGGGAGGAGGAGGGAGCCCCGGTGACGTCATGGGCCGCTTTGCGGACTCCTGGAAGTGGGATCAGGATACCTGTCAAAGACAGTGGCACCGGAGTGAGCGGAAGTTCCACTTTTGGGTGGAACTCCGCTTTAGGTACATTTTCGTTTTACACATGCTTGGTCACATTGGGAGTTATTTACAAAAGGCAAATCCACTTTGCACTACAAGTGCAAACTACAAGTGCAAAGTGCACTTGAAATTGCACTGAAAGTGCACTTGGAAGTGCAGTCGCTGTAGATCTGAGGGGGACATGCAAGGAAAATAAAAAACAGCATTTTAGCTTGCACATGATTGGATGATAAAATCAGCAGAGCTTCCCCTCATTTCAGATCTACCGCTCAGATTTACAGACTGCACTTCCAAGTGCTCTTCATTTGCACTTGTAGTTTGCACTTGTTTTTTGTTTAATTTGTTTTTATTGAGAAAAAAGGGGTGGTACATCTTCATACAATTCAGCCAACCGCCTCTAGTAATAACATTAGGCGTCATCAAACATATAGAAAACAGAAACATCCACACTCATCTGTAGGGTTGCCCCCTCACAGAGCAGGGGAGGGTGGCTTCTATACAACAGCATTCAATAAACCCAACGTACTCCCTTAATATTATACTGTTATATAACAAAAAGGTAGAAATAAAGAGTAAACAGAAAAAAGGAGGGGGGTAGAAGGGGTGAAAGGAGAGAGTAAGAGGGGGGGGGGGTAAGGGGGGGGATAGGGGGGGGGAGGACCCACCTCGGTCCAAACACCTCTAGGTTCAAATTATGGTTAGTGCAGTTAGCTTATATCGGTTGAGACATAATTTCTGCATATGCGGAAGTGTATTTAAAGGCGAACCAGCAGGTCCATATCTTTTTTGCCAAATCAGCTTTTCCTCTAAGGGAAAGGGTCATGTCTTCCATATGGTAAATTTCATCAACTTTTAGCAGCCAAAGGCGTAATGAAGGAATGTTTTTTTTTCTTCCAAAAACGTGGAATGAGAGCCTTTGCTGCATTAAGGAGGTGTGGTGTTATTGATCTCTTATATGGTCCTACTGGCTTGCCTGTACAGTGGAACAAAACAACCCATGGGTCGTTGGTGATCTCCCATCCTTGGATTTCCTTGATCCAGTAAAGAACAGTTAACCAGAATGGGCGTATATATGGACATGGCCACCAAATGTGGGCATGAGTTGCCATCTCCCCGCATTCCCTCCAACAGAGGGAGGACATGTGAGGAAAAGTCTTGTGCAAAATTACAGGTGAGTAATGCCATCTCGTAAGGAGCTTGTAATTCACCTCTGCCATGGGTGAGGCTCCGGAAGAAGTGTGGGCTAGTGATAGGATGTCCTGCATTTGGACGCTGTTTAAATCCTTTTGCAGGTCTAGCTCCCATTTATGTACAAACGAAGGGTCTTTGTTAGTGGACAAGTCCACTAGTGTACAATAGAAGTAGGAAATGGGCTTCTCCACTGGCTGATCCTCAGAGAATGCCATTTCCAGGGGAGTCATCTCAGCTAAGGATCTCAAGGGTTTTGGTAGAGAGTGAACAAATGCTGTTAATTGCCGATATCTCCAATGATCCATGTTGGAGACGTGTGTATCGTGAAGGATGTTAGACAAGGGTAAGATGCCCCTGGAAGAAGTAACCTTATGCAATAGAGTTCTGTTTCCCAGGTTCCACGGGTAGACCCCGGGGGAGATGTTTCCAGGGGGAAAGTAGTTGTGTCCAGTCAGTGGGAGTAATGGCGAATTGTATTCCCATTTGTGAGCCTTACACATAAAGTCCCATGCCATTAATGACGAATGAGTCAAGGGGGATGAATCTGCTGAGAGGTTTCTAAATTTTCTCGGGATCCACATTTGTGAGGAGATATCTGTTTAATAAACGTTTATTGAAGAAATACAAGTCACAAAAACAGTATAAACCTTCTAAACAGACCATGCAACATTGTGCTAAATTCGTAAGTAATTTCAGACCTCGTTTGAAGCTTATAGCGGCTATTGCTAGCCCCACTGTAAACTGTTGGGAGGATTATATCTCCATATGCTTCCGGTCCTACCAACAAATACACAAACACTCGGTCTTTCCTGCAATAATGTCAAGAGTGTGAGTATAGTCTTATGTAATAGAATTACATTAATTTAGGAAAGTACCATCATCCATCATGATTGAAGAAACAAGGGGTAATTTGGGTCTATGACGCAGGTGCTGAGCCTGTGTCTAGTGAGCCAGTAACCCACAGGGATTGGGGAAGAAGGTTGGACTATCTCGGTACTGATAGTAGATATAGTTACATAGTTACATAGTTACATAGTTAGTTAGGTTGAAAAAAGACACAAGTCCATCCAGTTCAACCACAAATTAAACAAAAAAAAAAATATATATATATACACATATATATATATTATATATATATATATATATATATATATATCATACAATCCCATATACCCCATTCTATACCCACAGTTGATCCAGAGGAAGGCAAAAAAAAACCCAGCAGAGCATTCTCCAATTTGCTAAAGCATGGGAAAAAAATTCCTTCCTGATCCCCCGAGAGGCAATCGGATTTTCCCTGGATCAACTTTACCTATAAATGTCAGTACCCAGTTATATTATGTACATTTAGGAAAGTATCCAGGCCTTTCTTAAAGCAATCTACTGAGCTGGCTAGAACCACCTCTGCAGGGAGTCTATTCCACATTTTCACAGCTCTTACTGTGAAGAAACCTTTCCTTATTTGGAGATGAAATCTCTTCTCCTCTAGACGTAAAGAGTGCCCCCTTGTCCTCTTTGTTGACCGTAAAGTGAATAACTCAACACCAAGTTCACTATATGGACCCCTTATATATTTATACATGTTGATCATATCCCCCCTTAATCTCCTCTTATCAAGGGTGAATAAATTCAGTTCCTCTAATCTTTCCTCATAGCTGAGCTCCTCCATGCCTCTTATCAGTTTGGTTGCCCTTCTCTGCACTTTCTCCAGTTCCCCAATATCCTTTTTGAGAACTGGTGCCCAAAACTGAACTGCATATTCCAGATGAGGTCTTACTAATGATTTGAACAGGGGCAAAATGATATCTCTCTCTCTGGAGTCCATACCTCTCTTAATACAAGAAAGGACTTTGCTCGCTTTGGAAAACCGCAGCTTGGCATTGCATGCTATTATTGAGTTTATGATCTACCAAAACCCCCAGATCCTTCTCCACTACGGATTCCCCCAGTTGTACTCCCCCTAGCATGTATGATGCATGCATATTCTTAGCCCCCAAGTGCATAACTTTACATTTATCAACATTAAACCTCATCTGCCACATAGTCGCCCAATTTGACAGAGCATTGAGGTCGGCTTGTAAATTGGAGACCTCCTGTAAGGACGTTATTCCACTGCATAGCTTGGTGTCATCTGCAAAGACAGAAATGTTACTTTTGATCCCAGACCCAATATCAATATGAGCAAAGACTAGAGTAAAATTGTTTAAAAAACAACATAAATTTTTAATAGAAAAGACAATTACATAATAAACACTATATAATGTTCAATTCAATAAAAGCAAACACAATAACCCCTCCTTTACAATCATCAAACTCGACAAAAGAGTGCAGGCCTTGGCCCGTAAGCTTGACGTCTGTTTGAGCGTGAGGAGGAGATGTCTCTCGACCGGTTTCGCAGCTTGAGCTGCTTCTTCAGGAGAATAATTCTAGAATAGATATTGTTGTTCAATATATAATATATACACAGCATTTATACAAGGGTATTGCATCATAAGGAAAAAGAATGTGTCGGCTCACCAGTGCATGTGGAGAAAGGTTCCCATCGAGCCCGATAATGCCTTACCTGGCGGATATGGGGGCGTTACTACATGGACTAGGAAAAAGGGGCGGGGGGAGGGGGGAAAAGAAAGGGGGGGGGGAAAGGGGGGGGAGGGGGGGGGGGAAAGGGGAGGGGGGGGGGGGAAAAAGGAGAGGGAGGGGGGGAAGGGGAAAAAAGAAGGGGGGGGAAACGGGGGAGGGGAATGGAAAGGGAGGGGGGTGGTGGAGAAGAGGGGGGGGGAGGGAGAGAGGGGGGGGGAGGAAAAAAGAGATAGGGAGGGGGAGGAAAAAAGGGGAAAAGAGCTAAGAAATTCAATGCCATAGATAATGATAATTAGGGATAGTTAAAATCACTTACATAGATTTTGTCAGGCCAAACCGGGATGCAGAAACATGGGGAGTCAGCTAATTATTATGGTGTTAGGTTCATTGAAAAAGATATAGCGGTTACTATCTGAGCACAGAGAACCGTTTGTAAGATATACTGCCCAACGGCTACGTCTAGGAGGGAAAAGGTAATAGTACCAATAAGTAAAGCTGATAAGCGGTTAAAAGGGATAACTGATAGAGGCAGCCTTAAATTTTAAAGTACATACCAAATAGCTGAGAATCCCACGTTTAGTTCCGCATCCGGGTAGTTCCATGTGCCTACTGACGGTGTAAAACCACCGTCATATAGGCGCCCCAATCAATGACGTCGATACCGGCCACAGATGTGGCGCGTACCGGCGCCATCAATCAGACCATCTACGTAGCCGCCGAGGGGGGGAGGGGGCGCCA
Source organism: Lithobates sylvaticus (assembly GCA_028564925.1). Classification (NCBI taxonomy): domain Eukaryota; kingdom Metazoa; phylum Chordata; class Amphibia; order Anura; family Ranidae; genus Lithobates; species Lithobates sylvaticus. Next base: position 144,262,240 of record CM053038.1, on the reverse strand, counting down.
ACCAGGCCCGCGGTATGTAACACACGCAGCCATCATGGCTGGAACTGCGTGGCTCGAGGTGATGACGTGGTAAACATGGCGCCGGACCCGCGCATGCGCAAAGGGTGGAGGAGTGCGCATGCGTCGGAAACGGTCCGGGGAGATGGTAACTAGGTAACCAACATATACACAGCTACGTAAGCACTGTCCAGACTTGGCTTGCGGACATCCAGATGGTGCCGCTTGACAGTGGGACAGTGGCACACGCAGTAATGTGTGTCACAAGGATGGATCAGGAGACCGCGGGTCTGGTGGACCCCAATTGGGCAACCACGCTCCAAAAAGGCCCATATATAATATAGGGCCATTAGGTAAGAGGGATTTGGTAGTCCCTCCAAGATGGGCACATATCCGCCGGGAAGGCCCTATGAATAGGGAATCGGACTCCCATGGTCGATCCCCTGGGTAATGCATCGGTGAGGTGACACAACCTGTACAGCAAAAAGTTATACAAAATAAACATAAAGAGTTAAAACAATGCACATACAGGCAATACATAGGAATATAGTTACTAAACAGATTGAAGGACTATTATACAAGAGTCCATGAATATCCTTTGCAGATCATAGTCGGCAAAGCAAGGTCATTGTGTCACAGAGGCATGGCAAATGACATAGAGCTGCTAGGTGACATAGATGTTATCATCCTATCAAAGATGTGGGGCGAGGCTAGATGTAACCCATTTTCACAGGAATGGCTTATAAGATATCGTCTCGTTCAAGCCTGGGGGTTGGGTAGCATTGAGTTTTTCAATCCAAAGGGTCTCCCTTTGTAGAATAAGGCGATCCCAGTCGCCCCCTCTAGGATTTGGGGGTATCACCTCTAGTACCCGAAAATCTACCACTGACGTATCATAACGGTGGTAAAATCCGATGTGACGCCCAATTGTGGTCAGTTTGCCACTTCCGGAATAGTAGAGGTGATCCCCAATCCTTTGTCTAAATTCTCTGATGGTTTTACCCACATAAAACGAATTACATTTACACTTCATGAGGTAAATCACTCCTCTGGTGCCACAATCCGCATGGCAACGAGGAACAAAGATCTCCCCATTTGGTAATGCGAAGCGTTTTACTTCACTAACCCATGGGCAACGGGGACATTGGCCACATTTGAAGGTCCCATATGGTCTATTTTTGGGGGGTTTTTCAGACACATAATGGCTACTAGTTAGGCAGTCACGGAGAGAACGAGCTCTCCGGAATACCAGATCTGGTTTAGAGCGTACATGTTTATTTAAGGTCTGGTGGTCTGTCAGGAGGTGCCAGTTTTTGGTTAAGATATCCCTCAATGTGTGGTGATGGGCGGAGTATCGGGTAATAAATCTGACTGGTTCCATAGTTGGCACAGGTTTAGGCCGTTTAATTAGAAGAGAACTTCTAAGTCTTTGATAGGCTTTATTAAAGGCCTTCCTGAGATTCGAGGAAGAATATCCTCTAGCTAGTAGACGTTCGCGTAACGCATCTGCCTGTATCTTGAAATCTTCCTCACGAGCACAGTTCCTGCGTAGACGCAGGTACTGTGCAAATGGTATACTTCGCACCAGTGGTTTTGGGTGAGCACTGGTGGCGAATAACAGGGTGTTACCCGCAGTAGGTTTCCGATAAAGATTGGTCCCTAAATTTCCATCTGGTTGTTTGATGATGGACAGATCCAAAAATGGGATCTGACCATCATCAACATTGAAGGTAAAGGATAAATTAAAAGTGTTGTGGCCGAGTAGGTCAATAAATTCTGTAAGTTTCTCTTTAGTGCCTGTCCAAACAAGGAACAGGTCATCAATGTATCGGTACCATAGTAACACTTCTAATAGGTATTCCGCATATCTCTCATCTGATTGTACCGATCGTTCCCAGCCTCCTAAATATAAGTTGGCATAGGCAGGGGCACATGAAGTCCCCATAGCGACTCCTTGAGTCTGCAAAAATAATTGTTCATTGAAGGTGAAATAATTTTTTGTTAAGATAAACTTCAAAAGGGTCAATATGAATTCATTGAGGGGCCAGGTTTTGGTATCCTGTTCAAAAAGAAAGGATCCAGCCGTCAGGACCCCCTGCTCGTGGGGAATGCTCGAATATAAAGCTTCGACGTCAATCGCCACGAGCAAGGAGTCCGGAGGGATCTGGATCCCCTCAATCTGTTGCAATAAATCGGTGGTGTCTTGAATATAGGAGGGAAGGCTGCGAACGTGGGGCATCAGAAATGCATCCACAAACTTACTAGCATTATCTGTAAGGGAGCCAATTCCTGACACAATTGGTCTCCCAGGGGGGATACGAACATTTTTATGGGTTTTGGGAAGTGAATAAAAAGTTGGAATACGAGGGAATTTAGGGACCAGGAACTCAAAAGTGTCCTTGTCGATGAGGCCCAAATGGAAGGCCTCACCGCAAAGGACAGTCAGTTCCTGGGTAAACCAGGAGGCTAGGGATGCAGTGATAGGACGATACCAGTTGCGGTTGCCAAGAATTTTTTGGCACATCGTCTGGTATTGTAAATGCGTCATTATCACAATGTTGCCCCCCTTATCTGACTGTTTGATGACGATATCTGAGCGACCCTGTAAGTTCTTGAGGGCCTGCAACTGTCTTGGATCTAAATTGGGGGATATTTTGTGCCATTGTTGTAATTTGAGATCTCTTATAGTGGCCTGTACAAAGGACCAGATTGTGGGACAAGTCATTAAGTCCGGGAAACGACGTGAACGTAACCGAAAGGATTTGCCCTTAGGTTCGGATTTGCGTAAAGTAATGTGGGGTGTGGCTGTATGTGCCAAGGTTTGTGTGGGTTGGGGGTCATCAACGGCTCCTTCATCATAGAGGAGCATTAAATCCCTTAGTGCCCGGAATTCTTGTATCGTAAAGTGCTTAGTGCGTTCTGCTAATTCCCGTTCCAAGTTGGTATTGGTTCGGTCCTTATCGAACATGAACTTGAAAGTGAGATTACGTGCAAAAAGGTATAAGTCTTTGATAGTCTCATTAACTTTTAAATTATCATAAGTGCAGAAGCCTAGTCCCAACTGTAGGACTGAGGTTTCTTCTTTAGTAAGCTGAAAAGGTGTGAGGTTAATAATATTTAACTCTGAGTGATTGGGAGGGTGTTGAGTGGTGGGAGTGTGTTGGGTGCTATCTGCGTGGACTTGATCACAAATGTGTCGAGGTTTCCTTGTTGTTGTTTCTTCAGGTCTAAAAAAATTAGATCTTCATTTACTTTAGTATATTTATTTGTCATGATGCTTGAATTTAAGATTTTAGGGATAGTATTGTGAAGGGTAGTGTGACCTGTTGCTCCCTCAGCTGGGGGTTCAGTAGTAGTGGATGCTGTGGGGTTGGTAGCCATTTTAGTACTTTTGGGTACTTTTTTGTTCTTTTTGGAGTTAGTTGGAGGGGTACCTCCCCCAAACCTCAAACGTTTACAAGTGGAATTTCTTCCAGGTGTGGGTTGTGTACTATTCGGGGCTGAAAGTGTGGAAGAAAAGGAGGAATCCGATTCACCCTCCGTATTGGGAGGTCTCGGAAAGTTGGTTCTTGTTTGTCCCTTTCTGCCAACACTTCTCTCAGACCAACGATAGGTATAGCCCTCAGAGAAGGCAATTTGGTCTTTGCCAAATTTGTTCTGTTTTTTGGTTATTATCTCTTTATTCATGGTTTCCAAACGGTCTCTCAGTTCCTTCCACTTGGTGTGAAATAGCGGACTATCAACCAAGTGTAGGTAGGCGGTGTTAAGGCGTTCAATTTCTGAGTCTAATACGTTCATATCATCAGAGTATTGAGTGATAAGCGTTCTCATTAGGTCTATGCTGCAGTTGGTGAGGGTGTTCTCCCACGTTTTTTTAAAATCCACAGAAGGATCTTTGATAGTGGGGAAAATGTGTCCCCGCAGTCCTAGGGGGCAAATTCTCTCCACAACATACATTTTAAAATATTCGATGTGCCAATGTAAATGTGACTTACGTTTCAAGAATCCGAACATCTTAATAAAGAAAAATTTAAGATCATCCTCGATTTTATGATCACTGAGACAGGAGGTTTTAAGATTAGACATAAAGCCTACCCAATTGTCGCCTAAAACATCCATGGTCAATTATCCGGATACCTCAAATGACGGTGACTCTGTATTACCTACTATGACGAAAAAGACAACATACATATAATAATACTAATAATGATACATAAACAGAGAAAAATATAAAAGACACTCACTGGAGGAAAAGGGTATCTAAACTGTTGCTGAGCAGCAAAGATATCCCAAAGGGAAGAAACGGGTGTATTATCCACCCTATAATTATGTCAAAGGTGTGAGTATAGTCTTATGTAATAAAATTACATTAATTTAGAAAGTACCATCATCCATCAAGATTGAAGAAACAAGGGGTGATTTGAGTCTACAACGCAGGTGCTGAGTCTGCGTCTAGTGAGCCAGTAACCCACAGGGATTGGGGAAGAAGGTTGGACTATCTCGGTACTGATAATAGATATAAGCAAAGACTAAGATAAAAATGTTTAGAAAAAAACTGATTTTTTAATAGAAAAACAATTACATAAATGAACACTATATAATGTTCAATTCAATAAAAACAAACAAACACAATAACCCCTCCTTTACAATCATCAAACTCGACAGAAGAGTGCAGGCCTTGGCCCGCAAGCTTGACGTTTGTTTGAGCGTGAGGAGGAGATGTCTCTCGACCGGTTTCGCAGCATGAGCTGCTTCTTCAGGAGAAAATTCTAGAATAGATATTGTTGTTCAATATATAATCTGTACACAGCATTTATATAAGGGTATTACATCATGAGGAAAAAGGATGTGTCAGCTCACCAGTGCATATGGAGAAAGATTCCCATCGAGCCCGATAATGCCTTACCCGGCGGATATGGGGGCGTTAATACATGGACTAGGCTATGACAATAAGGGAAGATGCATCACTATAATTTAATTAATTAGTAGAGTACCACCACCACATGTGGTAAATTATGGTATGAATGTGCATAGAGTTCCCCAAGGATTGAGATAGGGAAGAGAGGGGTTGAGTGAGAAGAAAGGAAAATGAATTATGGGAGGAGACAGGGAGGAGGAGGGAGGGGAAGGGAAGGAGGTGGGGGGGGGGGGGGGTGGAGGAAAAAGGGGGGGGAGGAAAAAAAGGGGGGGGGAAGGGGGAAGGGAAACAGGGGATGGGGAGAAAGGGGGGGGGGGGGGGAGGGGGGAAGAAAGAGGGAAAGAAGGGAAAAGGGGGAAAGGGGAGACGGGTTGGGGCAAATTGGGGAGGGAAAGAACAGGGGGGGGGTGGGGAAGGGAAAAGGGGGGGGAAAGGAGAAGGAAGGGGGGGGGGGGGGGTTTGTTGGGAAAAGGGGAGAGGGGGGGGGAAAGGGGGAGGGGGGGAGAGGGGAAAAGAGCTATGAAGTTCAATGCCATAGATAATGGTAGTTAAAAGTAGTTAAAAGCACTTACATAGATTTTGTCAGGCCAAACCGGGATGCAGAAACATGGGGAGTCAGCTAATTATTATGGTATTGGGTTCGTTGGAATATATAGCGGTTGCTATCTGAGCACAGAGAACAGCCTAAAAAGGCATACTGTCCAGTGGCTAAGAAGGTCTGAGGAAGAAAAGGTAATAATACCATTGAGTGGAGCTATTAAGCGGTTGAGAAGGATAAGTAATAGAGGCAGCCTTAAATTTTAAAGTACATACCAAATAGCTGAGAATCCCACGTTTAGTTCCGCATCCGGGTAGTTCCATGTGCCTACTGACGGTGTAAAACCACCGTCATATAGGCGCCCCAATCAATGACGTCGATACCGGCCACAGATGTGGCGCGTACCGGCGCCATCAATCAGACCATCTACGTAGAGCAGAACAAATTTGGCAAAGACCAAATTGCCTTCTCTGAGGGCTATGCCTATAGTTGGTCTGAGAGAAGTGTTGGCAGAAAGGGACAAACAAGAACCAACTTTCCGAGACCTCCCAATACGGAGGGTGAATCGGATTCCTCCCTTTCTTCCACACTTTCAGCCCTGAATAGTACACAACCCACACCTGGAAGAAATTCCACTTGTAAACGTTTGAGGTTTGGGGGAGGTACCCCTCCAACTAACTCCAAAAAGAACAAAAAAGTATCCAAAAGTACTAAGATGGCTACCAACCCCACAGCATCCACCACTACTGAACCCCCAGCTGAGGGAGCAACAGGCCACACTACCCTCCACAACACTATTCCAAAAATTTTAAATTCAAGCATCATGACAAATAAATATACGAAAGTAAATGAAGATCTAATTTTTTTAGACCTGAAAAAACAACAACAAGGAAACCTCGACACATTTGTGATCAAGTCCACGCAGATAGCACCCAACACACTTCCACCACTCAACACCCTTCCAATCACTCAGAGTTAAATATTATCAACCTCACACCTCTTCACCTTACTAAAGAAGAAACCTCAGTCCTACAGTTGGGACTAGGCTTCTGCACTTATGACAATTTAAAAGTTAATGAGACAATTAAAGATCTATATCTCTTTGCACGTAATCTCACTTTCAAGTTCATGTTCGATAAGGACCGAACCAATACCAATTTGGAACGGGAATTAGCAGAACGCACCAAGCACTTTACGATACAAGAATTCCGGGCACTAAGGGATTTAATGCTCCTCTATGATGAAGGAGCCGTTGATGACCCCCAACCCACACAAACCCCGTCACATATAGCCACACCTCACATCACTTCACGCAAATCCGAACCTAAGGGCAAATCCTTTCGGTTACGTTCACGCCGTTTTCCGGACTTAATGACCTGTCCTGTAATCTGGTCCTTTGTACAGGCCACCATAAGAGACCTTAAATTACAACAATGGCACAAAATATCCCCCAATTTAGATCCAGGACAGTTGCAGGCCCTTAAGAACTTACAGTGTCGCTCAGATATCGTCATCAAACAGTCAGACAAGGGGGGCAACATTGTGATAATGACGCATTTACAATACCAGACGATGTGCCAAAAAATTCTTGGCAACCGCAATTGGTATCGTCCTATCACTACATCCCTGGCCTCCTCGTTTACCCAGGAACTGACTGTCCTTTGCGGTGAGGCCTTCCATTTGGGCCTCATCGACAAGGACACTTTCGAGTTCCTGGTCCCTAAATTTCCCCGTATCCCAACCTTTTATTCACTTCCCAAAACCCACAAAAATGTTCGTATCCCCCCTGGGAGACCAATTGTGTCAGGAATTAGCTCCCTTACAGACAATGCTAGCAAGTTCGTGGATGCATTTCTGATGCCCCACGTTCGCAGCCTTCCCTCCTATATTCAAGACACCACCGATTTATTGCAACAGATTGAGGGGATCCAGATCCCTCCGGACTCCTTGCTCGTGGCGATTGACGTTGAAGCTCTATATTCGAGCATTCCCCACGAGCGGGGGGTCCTGACGGCTGGATCTTTTCTTTTTGAACAGGATACCAAAACCTGGCCCCTCAATGAATTCATATTGACCCTTTTGAAGTTTATCTTAACAAAAAATTATTTCACCTTCAATGAACAATTATTTTTGCAGACTCAAGGAGTCGCTATGGGGACTTCATGTGCCCCTGCCTATGCCAACTTATATTTAGGAGGCTGGGAACGATCGGTACAATCAGATGAGAGATATGCGGAATACCTATTAGAAGTGTTACTATGGTACCGATACATTGATGACCTGTTCCTTGTTTGGACAGGCACTAAAGAGAAACTTACAGAATTTATTGACCTACTCGGCCACAACACTTTTAATTTATCCTTTACCTTCAATGTTGATGATGGTCAGATCCCATTTTTGGATCTGTCCATCATCAAACAACCAGATGGAAATTTAGGGACCAATCTTTATCGGAAACCTACTGCGGGTAACACCCTGTTATTCGCCACCAGTGCTCACCCAAAACCACTGGTGCGAAGTATACCATTTGCACAGTACCTGCGTCTACGCAGGAACTGTGCTCGTGAGGAAGATTTCAAGATACAGGCAGATGCGTTACGCGAACGTCTACTAGCTAGAGGATATTCTTCCTCGAATCTCAGGAAGGCCTTTAATAAAGCCTATCAAAGACTTAGAAGTTCTCTTCTAATTAAACGGCCTAAACCTGTGCCAACTATGGAACCAGTCAGATTTATTACCCGATACTCCGCCCATCACCACACATTGAGGGATATCTTAACCAAAAACTGGCACCTCCTGACAGACCACCAGACTTTAAATAAACATGTACGCTCTAAACCAGATCTGGTTTTCCGGAGAGCTCGTTCTCTCCGTGACTGCTTAACCAGTAGCCATTATGTGTCTGAAAAATCCCCCAAAAGTAGACCATATGGGACCTTTAAATGTGGCCAATGTCCTTGTTGCCCGTGGGTTAGTGAAGTAAAACGCTTCGCATTACCAAATGGGGAGATCTTTGTTCCTCGTTGCCATGCGGATTGTGGCACCAGAGGAGTGATTTACCTCATGAAGTGTAAATGTAATTTGTTTTATGTGGGTAAAACCATCAGAGAATTTAGACAAAGGATTGGGATCACCTCTACTATTCCGGAAGTGGCAAACTGACCACAATTGGGCGTCACATCGGATTTTACCACCGTTATGATACGTCAGTGGTAGATTTTCGGGTACTAGAGGTGATACCCCCAAATCCTAGAGGGGGCGACTGGGATCGCCTTATTCTACAAAGGGAGACCCTTTGGATTGAAAAACTCAATGCTACCCAACCCCCAGGCTTGAACGAGACGATATCTTATAAGCCATTCCTGTGAAAATGGGTTACATCTAGCCTCGCCCCACATCTTTGATAGGATGATAACATCTATGTCACCTAGCAGCTCTATGTCATTTGCCATGCCTCTGTGACACAATGACCTTGCTTTGCCGACTATGATCTGCAAAGGATATTCATGGACTCTTGTATAATAGTCCTTCAATCTGTTTAGTAACTATATTCCTATGTATTGCCTGTATGTGCATTGTTTTAACTCTTTATGTTTATTTTGTATAACTTTTTGCTGTACAGGTTGTGTCACCTCACCGATGCATTACCCAGGGGATCGACCATGGGAGTCCGATTCCCTATTCATAGGGCCTTCCCAGCGGATATGTGCCCATCTTGGAGGGACTACCAAATCCCTCTTACCTAATGGCCCTATATTATATATGGGCCTTTTTGGAGCGTAGTTGCCCAACGGGGGTCCACCTGACCCGCGGTCTCCTGATCCATCCTTGTGACACACATTACTGCGTTTGCCACTGTCCCACTGTCAAGCGGCACCATCTGGATGTCCGCAAGCCAAGTCTGGACAGTGCTTACGTAGCTGTGTATATGTTGGTTACCTAGTTACCATCTCCCCGGACCGTTTCCGACGCATGCGCACTCCTCCACCCTTTGCGCATGCGCGGGTCCGGCGCCATGTTTACCATGTCTTTACCACGAGCCACCCAGTTCCAGCCATGATGGCTGCGTGTGTTACATACCGCGGGCCTGGCCGGTGCCCCTTCCTTTTCGGGTGGCTACGTAGATGGTCTGATTGATGGCGCCGGTACGCGCCACATCTGTGGCCGGTATCGACGTCACTGATTGGGGCGCCTATATGACGGTGGTTTTACACCGTCAGTAGGCACATGGAACTACCCGGATGCGGAACTAAACGTGGGATTCTCAGCTATTTGGTATGTACTTTAAAATTTAAGGCTGCCTCTATTACTTATCCTTCTCAACCGCTTATCAGCTTTACTCATTGGTACTATTACCTTTTCCCTCCTAGACTTAGCCGTTGGACAGTATATCTTACAAACGGTTCTCTGTGCTCAGATAGCAAACGCTATATATTCCAACTAACCCAATACCATAATAATTAGCTGACTCCCCATGCTTCCGCATCCTGGTTTGGCCTTGACAAAATCTATGTAAGTGATTTTAACTATTTTAACTATCATTATCTATGGCATTGAATTTCTTAGCTCTTTTCCCCTTTTTTCCTCCCCCTCCCTATCTCCCCCCCCCCCCCCCCTCCTCCCTCCCCCCCCCCCCTTTTTCCACCACCCCCCCCCTCCCCCCCTTCCTTCCCTCCCCCCCCCTTTTTTTTTTCCCCCCCCCCCCCCCCCCCCCCTTTCTTTTCCCCCCCCCCCCCCCCCCCCCCCCCCCCCCCCTTTCCCCCCTCCCCCCCTTTTTCCTAAACACCTTCCCCCCTCTCTTCCCCCCCCCCCCCCCCCCTTTCCCCCCCCCCCCTTTTTCCCCTCTTTTTCCCCTCCCCCCTTCTTTCCTTATTCTTAACTTTTTCTCTCCTCCCTCCCACCCACCACCCCCCCCCTCCCCCCTTCCCTCCCCTTTTCCCAGTTCCCCCCTCCCTCCCCCTCCTTCCCTTCTTTTGTCTCACGTTCACCCTTCCCCCCCCCCTATTTTCAATCCTCGGGGAACTCTATGCACATTCATTCCATAACTTACCACAGGCGGTGGTGGTACGCTACTAATGAATTCAATTATAGTGATGTATCTTCCCTTATTGTCATAGCCTAGTCCATGTAGTAACGCCCCCATATCCGCCGGGTAAGGCATTATCGGGCTCGATGGGAACCTTTCTCCATATGCACTGGTGAGCTGACACATTCTTTTTCCTTATGATGTAACACCCTTGTATAAATGCTGTGTATATATTATATATTGAACAACAATATCTATTCTAGAATTATCTCCTGAAGAAGCAGCTCAAGCTGCGAAACCGGTCGAGAGACATCTCCTCCTCACGCTCAAACAGACGTCAAGCTTACGGGCCAAGGCCTGCACTCTTTTGTCGAGTTTGATGATTGTAAAGGAGGGGTTATTGTGCTTGTTTTTATTGAATTGAACATTATATAGTGTTTATTATGTAATTGTCTTTTCTATTAAAAATTTATGTTTTTTTCTAAACAATTTTACCCTAGTCTTTGCTCATATCTACTATCAGTACCGAGATAGTCCAACCTTCCTCCCCAATCCCTGTGGGTTACTGGCTCACTAGACACAGACTCAGCACCTGCGTCATAGACCCAAATTACCCCTTGTTTCTTCCAGTCCATTGGGACCAAGTCATGGTGTGGCGCACCGAGGTGCTTTTGTCGCGGTGTGTGATGTCCTCCATAAGGGCAACTTCCGATATTTTTTGAAACCACACTTTCATTGATGGAGGTTCAGGCTGGCCCCATAGTGCAGGTATTAATGCCTTGGCTGTGTTGAGTAGATGAGGGACTATAGAGCGTTTATACTTTCCAATTGGTTCCTTGGTTGCATGGAAAAGGATGATCCAGGGGTCGGAGGGGAGATTGACGTTAGAGATCTGGTGTATAATTTGGATGACCTTGGCCCAGAAGGGTCGAATAAGCGGGCACGACCACCAAATGTGGGCATGGGTTGCTGTGTTCCCACAATTCCTCCAACACAACGGGGAATTGGCGGAGAACATCTGATGGAGTTTTGAAGGGGTATAGTGCCATCTAGCTAGTAGTTTATAATTGACCTCGGTCATTTTTGATGCTATTGAGGAGATGTGGGCCAACTGCAGGACTTTATCCTTTTGGTTGTCCGAGAGGCAGGAATCCAGGTCTGCCTCCCACTTAGCGAGGAAGGAAGGATGTTTATCATCCTGTAGTTTGATGAGCGCTTTATAAAAGAGCGAAATACAGTGATCAGGTGGGTCTGCAGGGTATAGTATTTCCTCAATACCGTTCAAGTCCTGTAACCCCCTCAGTGGCTGTTGAAGAGACCCGAGGAAGTGACACAGTTGATTGTACCTCCATTTGTCCAGGAACACTAGCGGTTTAGGGCCAAGAATCACCCTCAGGGGTTTGGGAGTGTTGGCTTGAAGAACATGGTGAAGTAGGAGGGGTCTATTTGGGGACCAAGCCTGGAAGCCATGATCCAGTTGACCAGGGGGAAAGAAGGCATTGCCTGTGAGCAGCAGCAGGGGTGATGTGTATGACCAGGACAACTTCCTATGGAGAGAGTCCCATATGTCCAAGGTGGCAGTGGTTAATGATGAGGTAGTTGTAGCAAGGCGCCTATAGGGGCGCGGGAGCCATGGAATGACCGCAAGGTCTGCATTACTTAGAGCGTTCTCAAGGCTCACCCATAATTTATAATTGGCAGCATATCTCCACTCTGATATCCTAGACAGGACCACAGCGATATAATACACACTAAAATTTGGGAGGGCCAGTCCCCCCGAGCCCTTGGAACGAAAAAGCACATCTCTGGAAACTCTGGGGTGACTGTTCCTCCAGATAAAGCGGGAGACCATGGTCTGCAGAAGAGAGAAGAACCCTATGGGCACACCCAGTGGGAGCATCTGGAAGTAAAATAACACTCTAGGCAGGATATTCATCTTGACTATGTTCACTTTACCAAGCCATGAATGTGCAAGTGTTTTCCATTTTGCAAGGTCGTTTTTGATGCTATTCAGTAGGGGAATATAGTTAAGTTTAAAGAGGGATTGGGTATTGGGCGTAAGAAATACTCCTAAATACTTCATGCTACGGTGAACCCATCTAAAGGGAAAGGGGGGTTTTATTCGATCTGCCTCCCTGCTAGGTAAGTTAATATTTAAAATCTCGGACTTTGATAAGTTGATTTTAAAGTTGGATATTGTCTGGAAGGTAGAGAAGGCCTTCATTAGGTTGGGGAGTGAGATGTGGGGCTGTTGCGTGAAAAATAAAATGTCGTCGGCGTAGGCCGCGTACTTGTGGGTTTTATTGCCTACCTGAATCCTGTGAATGTTCACATCACGCCTCACGGTTGCTAGTAAAGGTTCTAGGGTGAGGGCGAATAGGAGGGGTGAGAGGGGGCATCCCTGTCTAGTCCCATTAAACAATTGAAATGAGTCGCTAAGGGTACCATTTATTCGAATCTGGGCTGTGGGACAAGAGTATAGAGAGGTGATGCGATAGAACATCTTGGGACCCAGCCCAAAATGACGTAAGGTCACCTTCAGGTAGTCCCAGTCCACCCTATCGAAGGCTTTTTCAGCGTCTGTGAATATAAGAAGGGTGGACTGGGCCGACCTTTGGGCATATTGAATTAGCGATATTGCCCAAAGGGAATTGTCTTTGGCTTCTCTATGCGGCATGAAGCCCGTCTGATCTGTGGAGACCCAGCTGGGAATAAGAGGTAGTAGCCTATTGGCCAACACTTTGGAATATAATTTGATATCGACATTTAATAGGGAAATTGGCCTGTAGCTGCTGCATTGGGTGGGATCCTTACCCGGTTTGGGGATGACCGAGATGTGAGCTGTAAGGGATTCTGGGCGGAGTCCCGCGGACTGTGAGATAGAGTTGGCGTAAGCCGTAAGACGTGGTAAGAGAACTTCGCTAAATGTTTTATAGTAGAGGATAGTGTATCCATCAGGCCCTGGGGCTTTGCCTGTCGGGGATGATTTCAGAGCCGTCTGGAATCCCTCAACAGAGAGTTCAGACTCCAGTTCCCTGAGGGCCTGGGGTGCCAGTTTTGGCAAATTAGCCTCTTTTAGGTATGAGAGCATTCGCCGCCTTCTTTCTTTTACAGTCAGGGACGGCAAATCGCATTGCACATTGTATAATTCCGCATAATATTCCCTGAAGGCCTTCACTATATGGGGAGTCGCATGCACTAAATTCCCATTAGGTAGTTTTATTTTCGGTATAAATGACCTAGTCTGCTTTTCTCTAAGGGATCTCGCTAACTGTCTACCCGGTTTGTTCCCCCATTCGTATAGTTTTTGGGAGTAGTGTTGAAATTTTCTAGTGGTGTCTAGGTTCAGGAGTTTTTTCAGTTCTTCCCGTTTCAGCGTGAGAGCTTCTAGATGTGCTGTGTGTAAGGAAAGTTTGTGTTGTTTATCAATGGCTGCTATTTCCTGCAGGACCTGCTCGAGTTGTTGACCATGCTCTCTTTTTTTCCGCGCCCCTAGTTCGATAAACCGACCTCTCATAGTAGCCTTTTGGGCTTCCCATACTATCGCTGGCGAGGTCTCCGCGGGCTTATTTTCATTAAAATATTGCGATATCTGTGTAGATATCATTGCGACTTCCGCTTCATTGGACAGAAGGGAATCATTCAGTTTCCAGTTATAGGAGCGGCGAGCCAAAGAGGGCATGTTCAAGACAATCGAGACAGGTGCGTGGTCCGATAGTGTCGCAGTGCCTATATTCGCAGATTGTAGTTGCGGGAGATGATAATGGTCTATAAAAATGTTATCTATGCGGGAATAAGACTTGTGCGTTTTCGAAAAATGAGAGAAGTCTTTGTCCTTGGGGTGGGTTACACGCCAAGCATCTACCAATTGTCGTTCTAGGAGTTTTTTTTTAACGTAGGCAAGACGCTTAAAGGGTATGTAAGAGCGCCACTGGGAAGTGTCCAGTACTGGATCTAAGGGCATATTTATATCCCCCGCTAGTAACACTAGGCCTTCTGCAAACTCAGCTGGTTTCGTAAGAATTTGGGAGAAAAAGGCGGGTTGGTTGTGGTTTGGAGAATAAATATTCGCCAATGGGCACTGGGTGTTGCCCAGAAAGCCCTTCAAGAAAAGAAAGCGACCATGGTCATCCGCCCGCATTGTTATTAGCCGAAAGGGTGCTTCTCTACCAAAGCCTACGGCCACACCTTTTACTTTATTTCTATCGGAAAGACTATAATACCACTGGGGGAAATGTGGCGAGGTCAGTTTGACCTGCGTGGCGTGTGTTAGATGCGTTTCCTGAAGGAATGCTACTGAAGTGACTGATTTTCGTAGCTCGTGGGCAATCTGATGTCTTTTGGCTGCAACATTCAATCCCCTGACGTTGTAGGAGGTGATTTTAATTGTGGCCATTATATCGGTAGGACGCATCCCTTAAGCTTAAAATACCATGCATGCCAGCCACGGAGGGGGGGGGGGGGGCAGAGGTGGGGAGAAGGGTGGTAGTGTGAATAAGAGAAAAGAGGAGAGAAAAGAGAACGAGTCAGTTTTACAAGAACAACAAAGGCGTCCAAGTGGACACATGTGGGAAATCTTAACCTGTCACGCAGAATCCTGCGGTGATCCCTGTGGGGAGAGAGAGAGCGGACCTCCGACCACGGCCCCAAAGTGGGCCTGGACCAAAAAAATCGAGGGCTGCCCATTCTCACCCACCCCAGATGGAAATGTGGGCGGGGGGGCGCCCCGTGTAAAAGGTGCATGGGAGCAGCGCGCTCCGCCCGAATCCAGCTATAGTGCAAATAACAAGGGAGGAAACATTTTGCTCCAGTGATAGATATCAATAAAACCCAATTGACCATTAAACTTTAACGGAATAAACAGCAAACATACAACATTATAAAAGGCAGGGGTACTCATCTAGCTGTAGGAAGTTATTATGTGGGGTTGACCACTGGAGTCCTGACAAATCACCAAGGGGTGAGCCGCATCCGTATGTGAAGGCAGAATTAGTTACAAAGTCTTTGCCAGTGTACATCCCTTCTTGTAAGTGCTTCATGGAATATGAGTACCTTCAACAGGCTAAACAAAAAGAGAAATAGCAAAAACAAAATTGAAATAAGAAACGAAATCTGCAAGCGTAGCCTTTAGGCTACCCGGCCCCTTTTCTTAACCATGTATCTGAGCAGAGCCCTGCGCAGATGAACGCCCATTCTTTGTGGGCGATTTTTGCCACTGGGAGTCCTGGATGTGTGAAAACTTTGGGACCGGGTCATGCCATCCGGGTAGGTCTACCGAGGGCAGATTAAGGTCCTTCAAGAATTGTGGCAGTTCCTCTGGGAATCTAAGGGTATGTGAGCGACCATTTTTGGTGGCAATAAGGCACGCCGGGAAACCCCATCTATAAATGATCCCGTTAGAGCGTAGGTGTTCCAGAAGAGGCTTAAGTGCTCTGCGGCGGTCCAGGGTTTCTTTGAATAAATCGGAAAAGATGCTTAGGATCGCTCCGTGAAAGTCAATATTGGGGGTGTTTCTCAACTTGGCTGTAATGGCATTTTTGTCTGAGAAATAGTGAAGGCGGCAAATGACATCTCTGGGTTGTTCGGTGTCAGTGCTGCGAGGCCTAAGCGCACAGTGTGTACTCGGTCGAATTGTAGCGGGTCAGTGGGGGGTTTTCCCAATATTGTGTTGAAGACCCCTCGAATTGACGGTTCTAGGTCATCATATCCGGTTGCCTCAGGGAGACCTCGAATGCGCAGATTGTTTCTGCGATTTCTGTTCTCGAGGTCTTCGAGTTTGTATAACGAGGCACGGTGGGCAAAGGCTAGTTGCGTAACTGTGTCCTGCAGCTCTCTTATGGCTGTTGCATGTGAATCCTGCCTCTGTTCCGTTTCTTCAACTCTATCTAAGATGTGTGCCATGTCCGCTCTTACCCCCGTAATTTCCTTTTTAATTGATTTTTCTAAACCATGGAACATGCCGGCAAGTTCTTTTTTAATACCGCTCATTAGGGATGACATTTCAGAACCCGTAGGGGACCCTGGGTCTTCCATGAGGTCCGAGCAGTAGGATGATGCGGGTGAGCTTTCCCTCGCGGAGGCAGCTAATGAAGCCGGGGACGCGCTGCGCCTCGAGGTTCTGGATTGGGAGCTGCCTGTACCGGGGCTTGCTCTGCTAGTAGCTAGGTATTTCTGGATGGAGCCGGTAACAGCCTGATTTATTGATGGGCACTTGCTGGATTTCTTTGCAATTACAGAACGGGTTTTAGGTGTCTTTGCTGGCATAATTGGAACTTGACGCTGGATGTCAGGCGGAGCGCCCCACAGTCACATTAAGTTAGCTGCACATGTGCGTTACAGTAGAAGAAACGCAGGACTGTGAGCCCATGCCCCGTGTAGACTTGCTTCTTCCAAAAAGCATGCAGGGGTGAGGGATAATAAGGGGTAGTACCACACAGTAAGTAGGCAGTCTCTGAGACTTTTCAAGATGCTGCGGTATACTGGCCGAATTGGGTGTATGTGAGTACAAAGATGGCCGCTGTGCTCCAGGAGTTATCAGGTAGCCACCCACGTGTACCAGCCTTCTGCCCCCACTGTCAACTGCCTGGAGGGCGCTATAGTATCAGGGACACAGTGGGTCAGGGGAACTGGCAGGTAAGTCCTGTGCGGGGCAGTGGATGAAAGGGTAAGGTGTGTTGGGGGTAGCAAGATGGCCGCCGGGAGGTAGGCCGGAGCCAGGGGCTCTCTTAGTGCTGGCGTCTGCCGGTTTGTACACTACCCTGTGTGGGCTTGTTATCCCCCTTGTCTAGCTAGGCAGGTGGGGGGCCGATGATGGGCTAGTGATATCAGGGCCTATGCAGGTAAATGGAGGCCGCTGGCCTGTACTCACTGTGTTCCTGTAGCCTGTTAAGGAGGTGACGCGGGGTTGCTGAGTAGTGGGGCTTGCTGGGGGCAGCTTCCGATGGCCCTTCCGGCTTTCGGGCATCTGCAGGTGATGTCCGGCCGCGTTATGCTGCTGTGTTGTGTCAGGCAAGGCCGGGGATCGCGGGTTCCGTCAGGCCCGTAGCCCGCAAGATGGCGCCGGGTGCCTCGTGTACTGCGGCCCAAGGGAGGCTAAGTTCCGCTCTGCGCTGTTTTTTGCCCCCAAATAATGGTCTGGAAAGGTGGGGAAGGGGGTCCTGCAGATGACCCAGGGCGGATGGGACTTGCTCGGCCGTTTGTTGGCTCCGGATGGCGGTGGATTGTTGTCGCCTATGTGGAGCTCTGTCAAAGCGCGTCCTCACAGCTCTGCGTCCGGACACGCCCCCACTCGTGAGGAGATATCTGAGTCACAAAGCTTTTAAGAGAGTTCTAGCAAGCCTGGGTCGCTTCCTGTTCCATACATATCTACTGACAATAGAGGTGAGTTTTGCATCGGAATGCCGAATGGTATCATCTGAAACATAAATAGCACCCTGGGCAGTATATTCATCTTTACTACCCCTATTCTACCCAACCAGGAATAAGCAAGCTGCGACCATCTCTGTATATCAGCTCTGATGGCATTCAGTAGTGGGATATAGTTTGCGCGGAATAAGGCTGTCAAATTTGGTGTTAAGTAAATACCTAGGTATTTCATTTTTTTCGGCTGCCAAGTGAAGGGGAAATCTTGCACTAAGTATGGGATCTCATGTTTCGGGACAGATATGTTTTGTATTTCTGACTTTGTCATATTTATCTTGAAATTGGAGACTTCACTGTATCGGGAAAACTCTAACATTAGGTTTGGGAGAGAGATTCGGGGTTGTTGGATGTAGAATAGGATATCATCCGCATAAGTGGCATATTTGTGTTCTACTGGGCCTGTGACTATGCCATGGATATTCGGGTTATGTCTTACAATAGAGAGGAAGGGCTCCAGGGAGAGGGCAAATAGGATGGGGGATAGGGGGCAGCCCTGGCGGGTGCCATTGTGTAGGGTGAAGAAGTCACTAAGTGTACCATTGATACGAACTGGGCTGTGGGGCTGTTGTATAGAGCTGAAATTTGTGACAAAAGGGGAGTGTTAATACCCAAGTGAGCCAGTGTTGCCATCAGGAACTCCCAGTCCACCCTATCAAATGCCTTCTCAGCATCTGTGGAAAGCAGAAGGGTGGGCCGGGAGGTCCTCCGCACGTGCACCATCAAGGTGAGTGTGCGCAGGGAGTTATCCCTCGCCTCCCTACCCGGAATAAAGCCCGTCTGGTCCTTGGATATCCATTTCGGGATAAGGGGGAGAAGTCTGTTCGCGATGGCTTTGGCATAGATCTTTGCATCGATATTTAACAGGGAGATAGGGCGGTAGCTGCCACAAGCACTAGGATCCTTATCAGGTTTTGGTATAACTGTGATGTGAGCGTGGATAGTCTCGGGTCGGAGCTTACCGCCAGTGGAAGTTACATTAGCATAGGAGGCTAAACGGGGTATAAGTAAATTCGCAAAAGTGCGATAATATGCTACCGTGAATCCATCCGGACCCGGTGCCTTACCACTTGCCATACCTTTCAAGGCCATGTGTAGTTCTCCAGCTGTGAGCTCACCCTCCAGCGAGGCCAAGACCTCAGGCTCTGATTTGGGAAGGTTTGCCCTTTCAAGGTACTCTCTGATAAGGACCCTTTTGCTGTCTGCATCGGTAGTGGAAGATTGTACCTGATATAATTGCTGATAAAACTCCCGGAACTCTCTGGCAATAGAGGGGGTATCATGAGCCATAGTGTTCGTGGAGGTCTTGATCTTAGAAATGAAGGAAGCAGATTTCCTCTGTTGCAAGGATCGGGCCAGTAATTTACTCGGTTTGTTGCCCCACTCGTAATAAAGCTGGGCAACCAAGCGAGTGTGGTGTTTTTGCTCCAGATGCATTATGGACTTCAGCTCCTCCCTGCGTTCTGTTAAGGTATGAAATAGTGCTTGTGATTGTCTGAGTTTGTGGCTTTGTTCGAGGAGTTTAATTTCAGTGAGCAGTTTAGCCTGTTGAAATGTGCGTTCCCTTTTTTTCCTAGATCCTAGTTCTATCAGTTTGCCTCGTATATGGGCCTTGTGGGCTACCCACAGTGTGCCCGGTGAAATGTCAGGATGTGAATTTTCTTTAAAGTATAAGGAGATAGTCTCTTCTATAGTTTTTTTTATCAATTTCTTCTGTAATGAGTTCCTCATTCAACTTCCAATTGGTAGCCTTTAATGGTAGGGATAGCACCTTGATAGTGCGTGAAATGGGCATATGGTCCGAAAGGGGTGAAGATTCAATGGCCGACCTCACCAATAGGGGAAGGTGTCGATGATCAATGAAACATATGTCAATTCTAGAATAAGTTAAATGAACCTGTGAGTAATGGGTAAAGTCTCGTTCTCGAGGGTGCATAATCCTCCAGGTGTCAATGAGCTGCGATTCATGCAATTTCTTGCGGACATAGTGCAATTGTTTATGCAGGATACACAAACCCCCTCTGGAGGTGTCAATGACCGGTTCCAGGGGGGTGTTAAAATCACCTGCTAGGAGAATGCATCCCTGCGAGAATTCCTGTAATTTCTTGAGTGTTGAAGCTTGCCTGGTTGCGATTAGGTTGCAATTAGGTGCATATAGGGTCGCCAAAGTGCATGGCATACTACCCAGGGTGCCCCTCAGGAACAAGAAGCGGCCCAGAGGATCACTTAACATGGATTCTAATGCAAACGCAGTCCCTCTACGGAAACCAATGGCCACCCCCTTGGCTTTATGTATGTCCGAAAGGCTGTAATACCAAGTAGGGTATTGTTGTGAGAATAACTTCACTGAGGTCGTTTGAGTGAGGTGGGTCTCCTGCAGGAAGATCACATCCCCCCGCAGGCAACCCAGCTCCCTATATAGACTATGTCTCTTTCCAGGGGCGTGCAGTCCCCGTACATTAAATGAAAGTATATTTACCGTAGCCATGGGGGTATCAGACAGGAGGCGAGATCACATTCCCTGCGGGTGTTCGGATCCGAGGCAGGAGGTGGCAGGGGAGGGGGTGGGAATAGAGTGGGGTTAGAAAAGGTGAGAAACGAAAGAGGAAAAAAAAAAAGTAAAAGGTTAGTAACACATAATTGACATATGAAGGACCAGCCTATCAGGCTGGCCAAAAGTGCACGCATAAATCTGCTGTGCTCAAATAGGCCGCATTTTTTTTTTTTTTTAACATTTTCTGTCTTGAAAAAAAATTTGTTGCCCACCCTTATTGTCAGGACACCTGAGGCCAGGTGACAGATGCACAACGCTGGGGTCAGGAGCGCACCACTAAGCTTGTAGACCCTTTGGCTGCTGATGGAGCTCTGGGGGGTTCAGGAAAGCAGCTCCATCTGAGCACTGACACAGATCGAACAGGGAGCTAGAGCATAGATTGCCCAGGGCGCAGCGTATAAGAGCAAGCAGGTGTTTTCACCAGAGCCTCTGATGGTGAGGATGGACTTCGCTGCAGCTAACTCCAGGTCACGGTCCCCAGGGTCTCCCAGCTCACGCTCACGGCAGGCTCTGGTGGATGGAGAGGAAACAGCAGTGCAGGGCATCAAGGAATAGTCAGAAGGACAAGCCAAGTGTCGGGGTAACAAGTAGACAGGCAGGGGCGGGCTGGGCCGGGGGGCAGAGATGCAATTTCCCCCCAGTCCGATCTGATTCCCTGTAGAAAGGCCGATGTGCTGGCAGCTGGGAACTGAGCATGTGCAGTTGGCCGAGTGTTACTGCTCGGGTGACTCTGGAGGGAGGCTGACAGGGCTGGATAACAGCCCAGAAGCATGCAGGAACATTATTGCTGTGAGCGGACATCTGTCCTGTCACAGTGCTGTTCCCTGCTTCTGAGCTGACAGTCTGTATCCATTCAGAGCACAGCCAAATGGAAGAGGGTGGATCTGCTCTGCCTCCTCCAGCCCCCTCTCTCACTGTGCCCGCCCACACTCTGGCCAGCTCGCGTGCTGCGTCTGTGAAAAGGATATGTGGGCGGGAACACTCAAACTGATCCATCCGACGTTTTTTTTTCTGTATGGGACGCTCAGAAAGCTGATAACCGAGCCTGAGCCTTCTGCCTGCTGCGTCCTTCCTTCCAAGTGAGTGAGCTGTGACCGGCCTCTCCCTCTTCTCTCCCAAATTCCTCTCCCCCCTCTCTCTGCAGATAAGAAGGCTTCTTTCATCAGCCTGTGCAGCACCTGGTCCTGTGTACTATGTAGTGGGCTCACACTGGTCTGCTGCAGTGTTGGTGATCTCACTGTCTTCCTGCTATTAGTTTGCACATCTTTGCTGCATTTTCGGTAAGTGCACAAAAACAGCTGCATCATTGGTGCGCTATAAAAAAAACTGCAGCAAAAACGCACCACCTAAAAGAAGCCTATGGAACTGCGGCTAAGGAAAACTGTGTACATAAGCACTGCGGCCAAACTGCAGCACACCAGTCTGCGCCCAAAGGTTTGTACACACCTGCCACTCTGCTGAAAAGTGATCAATGCTTAGGTCACTTTTGCTCATGCTCAGCGGCTCCAACCAGAGCTGTCAGTTATTTTTTTGTTCAACTCGCTTGACTGAACCAAAAAAAAAATAGTGGTGTGTACAAGGCTTTATAAAGGCTGGTAAAGGAATCAAGCAATTTTCTTGAGGAGTGGTCTCTCTGTGCAGACAATTTGGAGCGATGTCTCTCTGTCAGTGGTGTCTGGTGTTCAAAATGTTTTAGGGGGGGGGGTGGAAACTAAACAATACTGAGAAAATACCCCCATCAATTGCAGCATCACTCTGCCATTACATGCAACCACTGTGTCCCATCAAATGCAGCCACTGTGTCCCATCAAATGCAGCCACTGTGCCCATCAATTACAGCCTCACTGTGCCCATCAATTGCAGCCTCATTGTGCCCATCAATTGCTTCCTCGCTGTGCCATCAATTGCAGCATCACTGTGCCATCAATTACAGCCTCACTGTCCCCATCAATAGCAGCCACTGTCCCCATCAATTGCAGCCACTGTGCCATCAATTGCAGCCTCACTGTCCCCATCAATAGCAGCCACTGTCCCCATCAATTGCAGCCTCACTGTGCCCATTAATTGCAGCCTCACTGTGTCCATCAATGCAGCCACTGTGCCCATCAATTGCAGCCTCACTGTGCCCATCAAATGCAGCCACTGTACCCATCAGATGCAGCCACTGTGCCCATCATAACCAATGTTACCCCCCGTCGGAATTTAACCAGCACCCCACCCTGCCCGCTCGCTGTCTGACCGTCACTTACCCCATTTTGGTGGCGGGTCAGGCAGCGGCTCCTGTGTTCTCTATGCTTCCTCCATGCTTTTCCCCCTGCTAGATATCCAATAGGAGCGCCTGTCCTTTCAGCCAATCAGGTGATGGGTATCGGACCCGCTCTTCCTGATTGGCAGAGAGGCAGTTTAGTGTTAGAAAAGCAAATATTCATTGGGAGCAGTGAATGAATTAGAACATATGTGTTTCATGGGAGCATGAGCCCGCAGCAGAGGGGGAGATCACATCCTTAAATCTCACCCAGGGTTCATGCTGGGACTTGTAGTCCTTTATTTTTGGGAATGTGACACCCAAAAAGTGAAGGACTAAAGGTTCAAGCAGTCCCAGCATGAACCCCTCAGAGCTCAGGATGTGTCACCCCCCCCCCCCAACTAGTGAAGGACTACAGGTCTCACTGTCCCAGCTTAAACCCCTCAGAGCTGAGGATGTGTGTCCCCCCGGCCCTTCAACTAGTGAAGGACTACAGGTCACAGCATGAACCCGTGGGATCTAAGGGGACACATCCTTAGATCTCAGGGGTTAATGGTGGGACTTGTAGTTCGTCACTAGTTGCGGAGGGGGGGGGGGGGTCAGGTCCTCAGCTCTGAGGGATTCATACAGGGACTTGCTTGCAGTTTAGTTCCTGCAGGCCATGGTAATACAAGTCCCCCACAGGCCCTGGAGGGCCACATTGTCCTACCTGCCCCCCCCCCCCCACCTTTGTGATCATGAAAAACCTTAGAGACTGTTTTTCCAATCCATCGCTTTGCCACCACCGGCTCTATGGGCCACATGACTGGACTTGCCCCCCAGGCCTAAGGCTGTCAGCCCTCCCCTGCAGACAGGGATGGTCAGAAAAAACACACGAAAGTTGGTACATGGAATCAAACGTAGAGAACACTACAAGAAACACACAGGGGAGCCTTGGGTGGGGCCATGCTGAGAGAAGATTACGTAAACATGCAGGTGTGAGAAATCGCGGACCCTAAGCTGATGCACAGACCAGAGGTAAGCAGACAGACAGGGCATGAAACATTACTGCAGATTCATGACACTTATTGTATTAAGACTTAGTGTATTCCACAAATATTTTTTTTGTGCCTGTGGTATTAACATTCCAATAATTGGTGCAAAATGGTTCTATGAGTATTTAAAATGTGCAGTGAAAACTTTGTTTCATATTGAAGCCAGAACAAAAGCAACTAGCCAAAGAACACTGGACAAACTTTGTAAAGGTTTATTGATTTTATGTCTTGTGACAATGTTCATTGTAACAGTTCATATTATATCTCTCTTATGTTTGAAAAAAGTGAGTACACTGAATTTACTTTCTCAACGTAGGCGCGCAACACTGCTAATGATAACACCTTTGCATTCAAAGAAAAAATAATGAAATGAAAAGCTGATGCCAGTAAGTTTAAAAAACTCTGGAAACTTTGGCCACTTAGGCCCTTCAGGCTGTCCGTTAACTTAACAGAGCAATTGAACACTGTTGGTAAATAGCTAACCCCTTCTCAAAGCCACAAAATATGTCAAGTTTAAAATATCCTACAACAATTTAATACTGTTTCTCTGTCTTTGTTATGGGCTATGGTTTTGTGTTATTCTTTTGACAATACCACTTATTTCAAAAAACAACTCCACCAATCAGTTCCAAATAGATATGGGGGGGGGGGGGGGGGTTATTTACTAAAGGAAAATCCACTTTGCACTGCAAGTGCACTTGGAAGTGCAGTCGCTGTAGATCTGAGGGGGACACGCAAGGAAAATAAAAAACAGCATTTTAGCTTGCACATGATTGGATGATAAAATCAGCAGAGCTTCCACTCATTTCAGATCTTCCCCTTAGATTTAGAGCGACTGCACTTCCAAGTGCACTTGCAGTGCAAAGTGGATTTGCCTTTCGTAAATAACCCCCAATGTGATGTTAGGCTTACGTGGATACTTGAGTTTGCAGCTCTTGGCCCAATGATTCTCCCAATATTCATAGAGACTAGAGATGAGCCTGGTCATGAACTCATCTTTATCCAAACTTATACTTTGCAGTAAGTCTTATGCCCAGTACACACGATCAGACTTTCCGACAACAAAACCATGGACTTTTGTTCGAAGGGTGTCGGCTCCAACTTGTCTTGCATACACACAGTCACACAAATGTTGGCCAACAATTACGAACGTAGTGACATACAAGACGTACGTGATATCTTCCGAGCATGCGCAGACTTTTGTCCGACGGACTTGTGTACACACGATCGGAAAGTCCAACAACAAACATTTGTTGGCGGAAAATTTGAGAACCTGCTAGCCAACATTTGTAGGCGGAAAGTCCGACAACAAATGCCTGATGGAGCATACACATGGTCGGACTTACCGTCAACAAGCTCACATCCAACATTTCCCGTCGGAAAATCAGATCATGTGTACGCAGCATTAGTCTAATCAGCTGAGGGCTATGTCATTCTCTGCCCCACAGCACACTTAAACAAAGCGGTGGGATGCTGGTGATGTCAGTGCCTCTATATGGACACTTGCCCTTATTTAGTGGAAGAGGAAATTCAAAAATAGAGATGAGTTCAGATGGCACCCAAGCTCATCCTTAGTAGAGATCTCTGCAGCTCTGCGTTAGTGGTAGAGATTTCCGGCACAATTGTGCAGGTATGAGAAAGGCTGTGGAAGGTGCATGAGGGCCAAAGCAAACTGCAATGCTATTGACTGTTCCTAAAGCTATCTAAAGCCTAAAGGCCTGGATACTTTCCTAAATGTACATAATATAACTGGGTACTGACATTTATAGGTAAAGTTGATCCGGGGAAAATCCGATTGCCTCTCGGGGGATCAGGAAGGAATTTTTTCCCCTGCTTTAGCAAATTGGAGCACGCTCTGCTGGGGTTTTTTTGCCTTCCTCTGGATCAACTGTGGGTATAGAATGGGGTATATGGGATTGTATGATATATATATGTATATATATATATATATATATATATATATATATATATATATATATATATATATATATATTTTTTTTTTTTTTATTTGTGGTTGAACTGGATGGACTTGTGTCTTTTTTCAACCTAACTAACTATGTAACTATGTAACTATCTCATGGTTCCCAGCTATGGGACTTTAAATTAATTTGAAGTTATTTCATGGTCCAATGCTATGAGACTTTATTCTAATCTGAAGCGATCTCAAAGTTCCGTGCTTAGAGAGCTAAACTGTGCTATCTTTACTGAGAGAAGAGGGTCCTCTACTTTGGATTGATTTTTGGACAGTGTTTTGGAGTATCCCATATCCCAATCCCTCTCATTTGCAATTTTTCTGTCAATAAAATACAAAATGACAACCCCCTAGACTAGTTATTTGGAGCCAGAGCGAATGGACTGTTGCTTGAGTGACTGGCGGCCTCTGCACTGTTTGGGAAGGAACTAATTAAATTAGGCGGTCCCTGCGGGGTTAGCGCTGCATTGATGTTTCAGGAGGGGGATGATGATGTCCTAGTCAAGATAAACTATTATAGTTATGAAGCAAAAATCAAACCCAGCTGACCAAGCTGTTTTTTTTTAAGGATAACTTTTATAAGCAAAACAAGGGATTGCTGCCATCGAGTTCCAACTTACCTCTGACAATGCTAGCTGACTGGCTGTTTTGCAGACCCTTTACCTTTACTACATTGAGCATTTGGAGTTTATTTACTGAAAGTGAATAGCATGTTCAATTTGCAAAGAATACCCAATTATGTGCAAGGAGAAGTTAAAAAAACACGATTTCTTGCTTTCACAGATTCACCTCATTACAAAGCTAAATGGAAATGTATTTGTAAAGTGAACATGCTCTCCATCTTTACTAAAATCAACCCAAAAACCTGAAACAGGAATATTAAGTATCTGGATACTTGTTCTGGCCAGTGTTTTTAAATATTAAAGCATGAGGTCCAGCATTATAGATGGGCATCTAGCTTTACCAGAAGGAGGCCATATCAGTGACAACCTGCGTTTTTCTCATGGCAGGCTTACTGTAAGGCCCCTTTCACACTGGGGCGGTGAGCCGCGGTGACGGTAAAGCAGCGCTATATTTAGCGCTGCTTTACCGTCGTTTTAACCGCGGTATTCGGCCGCTCGCGGTGCGGCTTTAACCCCCGCGAGCGGCCGAAAAGGGGTTAAACACCCCCCGCAGAGCGCCGCCGTAGCGGCGCTTTGCGGCGGGATTGCCGCGGTTTCACCGCGGTGTCCCATTCTATTCAATGGGAAGGAGCGGTATAGGAGCGGTGAACACACCGCTCCTATCCCGCTCCAAAGATGCTGCTAGCAGGACTTTTTTTGTCATCCTGCTAGCGCACCGCTCCAGTGTGAAAGCCCGCCGGCTTTCACACTGGAGTTAAAGGGGCAGGATTTTTTCATGCGGTGAACAGGCGCTATTTTTAGCGCTGCACCGCATGAAAAACGCCCCAGTGTGAAAGGGGCCTAAGTGCACTGCATATGGTAAAGTCACATCATGAACATGGAGATGAATGATACATGGGGGGCTTTTTCATGATAATCACATTGGATATAAGAAGCAGACAAATCAGGCATACAGGTTACACTCGACAGATTATCAACAGATTAGTGATGCCAGACTTAAATATATCTTTCATATACCATGGGAAGCACTTTCAATACATGCATTTAAGCCAAAAAACACAAGGTTTTCCTACACTGCATACTGAAATATAATTTATTTCTAGATTGCAATGCACAAAAAACAAATTTTTTTCTGGTTTGATATTACACAAGTACACAAAATAATTGTTCAATTATAAATAAAATCATATATACAGAATACACTAGCAATACATTTTGTATGGAAATATTCATCAATTATTTAAAGAAGATTGCATATCTAGCTCAATACAATATAAATTTGTGCGTAGACATTTGTTGGTTCACTATAAATGTAGATGGTGTTTATCAAAACCTTTTTATTTCCGGTTCTAGACCGCATTGCACTAATGTGTGGTCTTTAACCACTGACAATACATATGCTTGTCAAAAACTTCAAAACATCCTGATTACTATGCCTTTTTACAGGTCGCGGCTGGGCAACGCAGTCTCAGAGTTGAGGAAAGGTTTAGGTCCAAGGCAGGACCATAAAATGGACCTCACTCAGCTTCCAGTGGTCTATCCATGTTGGCCTGTGATCACGTTAACTTTAGACATGTGCAATTCGTTTAGTTACGATTCGTTTTCCGTTCAAATTCATTATATTCGTTCATTCGTTATCGTACGAATGAACGAATGATTTAGTAAAAATTTTAACGAATAACGAATTATGGAATCGAAACAAATATGAAAAACAACGAAAATACGAAATAATTAAATTAGAAACAACGAAACTACGAAAGAATGAAAATCCGAAAAACGAAAAAAGAAACAACGAAAATCAAAATGAACGAAAAAATTCGTACATTCGTAACTTTTTTTTTGTTTGTTGATTCGTCATTTTCCGTGTCTCTTACAATGGCGCTGCTTAACGTGCTTCGAATGGATTGAGCGAAAAAATTCGTACATTCGTAACTTTTTTTTTTTGATTGTTGATTCGTAATTTTCCGTGTCTCTTACAATGGCGCTGCTTAACGTGTTTCGAATGGATTGAACGAAAAAATTCGTACATTCGGAACTTTTTTTTTTTTTGTTTGTCGATTCGTAATTTTCCGTGTCTCTTACAATGGCGCTGCTTAACTTGCTTCGAATGGATTGAACGAAAAAAATTCGTACATTCGTAACTTTTTTTTTTTTTTTTGTTGATTCGTAATTTTCCGTGTCTCTTACAATGTAATAATAGCATATACACATTACATAAAATTATGAATTATGCTCCGATTACGAATCTACGAAAACAATGTTACGAAAGTACGAATAAATCAATCTTACGAAAGTACGAATGTAACTAAATCTACGAAAATACGAATGCGTCCAAATACAAAATACAACGAAAATATCAACGAATCAACGAAAAAATAACTCTACGAAAATACGAACGAGTCCGAATACAAACACCGACGACTTATGAAAATACGAACGAGTCCGAATACGAACACTGACGACTTACGAATTTACGAATCGTTACGAATCAACGGAAACGAACAGAAACAAAACAAATCTAAACAAATTTTTCAATTGTGCACATGTCTAGTTAACTTATCTTCAGAGTGTGAAGGGTAGGTAATAGGATAGACCTGTTTTTCCATATGCCATACCTTTTTTATTTGAGTTTTTCTGCAGCATTCTGTCATACAGCATAGTACAGCCCTAGGGGTTATGATTTATATTTGACTATCTTTTCTAACTACAGAGAAAAAAGCTGGTCTAGACAGAAACAATATCTGCCTGATGCAGTGTCTATAGAGTGGAGTTGTTTTAAAGTTTGCTCATTTCCACTAAAAGATTTTGATAGGAAAAGATGGAAGATGAGCTGATAATAATGTTAAAGTAAAAAAAAAAAAGAAAAAAAATCCTGTATTTGTCTTCTCGCTGGCTTCCTACAATGGTAGACCTGGGCTCCCTCTAGGATGCTACGTTGGACCCCTCTTACTTGGTGATCTCATTTTTCCTTCATCTGTTATCTTGATATGATACATGTAATTATTTTTTCTGCTGGTAACCAACTTGTCTATACATTAAATCCATAACTGTGTATATGTCACAGTTGACCCCTTTTAACATCAGATTGTACTGTTCTTTTACTTTAACTCCTGAGAATCTAAAAATCATTAAATAAATTGAAGAAGAAAAAAATTAATACTTTGTATACAATTAAGTAAAGCATTGCTTTCTGTTCAATATATAATAGTTATTTGTTACACTTACACATATCTGAAAGCAAAATTTACAAAAATCAAAAAAATTCACACTTTGGTTATCAATTTTTTTTTTTAAGATGGTCATTCATGGGCCAATTAAGGATCATATAATGTATGATTCTCCTAAGGGATCATTTTTAATGCTTCTGACCAACATGTAAAATCTCTGTTCAAGACGAAAAAATCTTTTTTCACATTCAAAAACTGATAGTAGTCCACTTCTACTCAACCGTTTTCATAAGCAAATTGTCTTTGTGAAAGCCTCGTTTAGCTTAAAGCAACTTTGTCACTAAAAATGAAAACTTAAAATAAAGATGTCCCTTCAATAAAGCTGGTGTATACCTACATCTTCTGCTGCCCGTGCTACCGAACACCGCTACATTGAAGAGATATTGTCCTCGGTCTCCTGAGTTCAGAAATGTTTCTCTCTGCAATGGAGTAGTGTTCAGTGGCACGGGCAGTGGGAGAGGTAAGCATGTAATAGGTTCTTTAGAGATTCAGCTATTTTTAAGTTTTTACGTTTTTCCAACATATCCTTTTTAAGTACCCCTGTCATGACAGAAATATGTGGGTTGCCACTGCTGATATCTCCTTCCAAAAAAATACTAGTTCAATGGCTGTAATATTGATGCTTTACCTAAGTCACTGGCCTGGAACAAGTATCAAGAAAAGGAATTTGGACCTTTCCCTGCCTTTCTTTGTTGTAGTTCTGAGTCTGTGAATCTGAAGTATTGACACTAGACCCTACAGAAAACTGTC
The DNA here is from genome assembly GCA_028564925.1 of Lithobates sylvaticus. NCBI lineage: Eukaryota > Metazoa > Chordata > Amphibia > Anura > Ranidae > Lithobates > Lithobates sylvaticus. The sequence goes on along the minus strand of CM053038.1, from coordinate 144,231,937 downwards.
ATTTTTGCATAAAGGCAAGCGATGACAGAAGCCAAATGAGTAATTATCATGGCAGGATTGCATTAAAATACCTGACAACATAGTACATTCAGCAACAGTAGTTGTAATGACAAATGGGAATAGAACAGCAAGTTTTGTACAGATATGAGAATGTTTCTGAATAGTAGAATAGTATTAGTGACCCTTTAAATTATGTGAAGGAAAATGTTACAATAGTGAAATTACTTTCCCTTATAACAAAATGGAGTATGATGGCCAATTAATGTACTGTATGGTGGCAAAAATAAAGCCCAGGGTTCAAGGACTTCAGTTCAAAACCAAAATCATAATGAACAATGTATATATACTATATATATAGTATATATGCAAAGCCAGTGTACTGGGCTTCTGTAAAACAATGATATGACCACTTTGGTGCAGGATTTGCATTCATAGTTATTGTTGTGGATTTCGGAGAGGGCAAAACACCAGTCTCCCTTTATCCAATAATGATGATTATCAGTCTCCTGTAGTATATCAATTTGGAGAAGGAATTTTGGATATAACTGAGGCTACACCCTACAAGCACTATAAATAAGAATATATATGTATATATACAGTATGTCACAAAAGTGACTACACCCCTCACTTTTTTGTAAATATTTTATTATATCTTTTCGTGTGACAACACTGAATAAATTACACTTTGCTACAATGTAAAGTAGTGAGTGTACAGCTTGTATAACAGAGTAAATTTGCTGTCGCCTCAAAATAACTCAACACGCAGCCAATAATGTCTAAACTGCTGGTAACAAAAGTGAGTACACCCCTAAGTGAAAATTGAGACCAATTAGCTACTTTCCCCCCCGATGTCATGTGACTCATTAGTGTTACAAGGTCTCAGGTGTGAATAGAGAGCAGGTGTGTTAAATTTGGTGTTATCGCTCTCACTCTCTCATACTGGTCACTGGAAGTTCAACATGGCACCTCATGGCAAAGAACTCTTGAGGATCTGAAAAAAAGAATTGTTCCTCTACATAAAGATGGCCTAGGGCCTAGGCTATAAGAAGATTGCCAAGACAATAAAACTGAGCTGCAGCATGGTGGCCAAGACCACACAGCTGATTAGCAGGCCAGGTTTCACTCAGAACAGGCCTCGTCATGGTCGACAAAAGAAGTTGTGTGCACATGCTCAGTGTCATATCCAGAGGTTGTCTTTGGGAAATAGACGTATAAGTGCTGCCAGCATTGCTGCAGAGGTTCAAGGGTTCAGCCTGTCAGTGCTCAGACCAAATGCTGCACACTGCATGAAATTGGTCTGCATGGCTGTCATCCCAGAAGGAAGCCTTTTCTAAAGATGATGCACAAGAAGGCCTGCAAACAGTTTGCTGAAGACAAGCAGACTAAGAACAGGGATTACTGGAACCATGTCCTCTGGTCTGATGAGACCAAGATAAACGTATTTGGTTCAGATAATGTCAACCATGTGTGGCGGCAACCAAGTGAGGAGTACAAAGACAAGTGTGTCTGGCCTACAGTCAAGCTTGGTGGTAGGAGTGTCATGGTCTGGGGCTGCATGAGAGCTGCCGGCACTGGGGAGCTACAGTTCATTCAGGGAACCATGAATGCCAACATGTACTGTGACATACTGAAGCAGAGCAAGATCCCCTCCCTTTGGAGACTGGGCTGCAGGGCAGTATTCCAACATGATACCGAGCACACCTCCGAGGTGTACCAAGCACACCTAGACGACCACTGCCTTGCTACTGAAGCTGAGGGTAAAGGCATCCTCAAATGGAATGTGGAGGAGTGCAAGGTCTCTAACATCCACCAGCTCCGTGATATCGTCATGGAGTAGTGGAAGAGGACTCCAGTGTCAACCTGTGACGCTCTGGTGAACTCCATGCCCAAGAGGGTTAAGGCAGTGCTGGAAAATAATGGTGGCCACACAAAATATTAACACTTTGGGCCTAATTTGGACATTTTCCCTTAGGGGTGTACTCACTTTTGTTGCCAGCGGTTTAGACATTAATGGCTGTGCAGCAGTAAATTTACACTGTTATACAAGCTGTACACTCACTACTTTACATTGTAGCAAAGTGTAATTTCTTCAGTGTTGTCACATGAAAAGATATAATAAAATATTTTCAAAAATGTGAGGGTGTACTCACTTTTGTGAGATACTGTGTATGTGTATATAAATATATATATATATATATATATATATATATATATATATATACATATACATATATATTAATATATATAGCTTCAGATATTTTAACCACTTCCCTACCGCAGTATTGTCATATGACACCCGCAGAAATCCCTTCGTCCCTCCGGGAGGGCGTCATATACCGTCCTGGGATTCCCTGCATTGTGGAGCGCGGGACCCGATGCGCATGCCCGGTGGCCACGATGTCTGCTGTGCACCCACGATTGCCCGTTAACCGAGCAGGACCGTGGATCTGTGTGTGTAAACATACAGATCCACGTCCTGTCAGGTAAGACCAATCCGTGTGTTCCCATTACAGAGGAACACCGATCGGTCTCCTCCCCTTGTGAGACCCCTCCCCCCACAGTTAGAATCACTCCTAGGACACACCGTTAACCCTTTGATCACCCCCTAGTGTTAACCCCTTCCCTGCCAGTCACATTTATACAGTAATCAGTGCATTTTATAGTACGGATCGCTGTATAAATGTGAATGGTCCCAAAATAGTGTCAAAGGTGTCCGATATGTCCGCCGCAATATCGCAGTCACAATAAAAATCGCAAATCGCTGCCATTACTAGTAAAAAAATAATAATAAAAATGACATAATTCTATCCCCTATTTTGAAGACGCAATAACTTTTGCACAATCCAATCAATATAGCTTTTTGCGATTTTTATTTACCAAAAATATGTAGAAGAATACATATCGGCCTAAACTGAGGAACATTTTTTTTTTAAATTTTGGATATTTATTATAGAAAAAAGTAATAAATATTGTGTTTTTTTTCAACATTGTCGCTCTTTTTTTGTTTAAAGCACAAAAAATTAAAACCACAGAGGTGATCAAATAGCACCAAAAGAAAGCTCTATTTGTGGGGAAAAAAATTAAAAATTAATTTGGGTACAGTGTCGCATGACCGCACAATTCTCATTCAAAGTGCGACATCGCAGAAAGCTGAAAATTGGCCCGGGCAGGAAGGGGGTCAAAATGCCCTGTATGGAAGTGGTTCCAACCAACACTGAAAATGTAGTATTGTGCATGCTGTCATGTGTGAATTTACAGTGCTGATGTCCATGTTTGCGTAAGGGTGAAATTCTTCCTTATAATTGCATATTTGATTTAGAAATGTTTGAACTGAACAACTGCAATGTTTGTAATACAATGCTACAGGCTACTCCATAATGCTTTGAGCCTCCTCAGCAGCCAACCCACAGCAGGGGGACTTGGCTCCAGGTAGAACTCATTCCTGGGGGGTTCTACCAACTTCAAGGTCCTTCTGCCCAGAACTGAAGCCTCATTTGGGGGAAGACCCCTACATCGGCTTTCTGCCATGCTCTGTGTCACTATGAGGAGGTTCTTCTAATGTGCTTTCACAAAGCCTTTCCCAATGGCCTCTGCTATCTGTCTTAGCTCTGCTTGCCAAGACAAATGAGCAGGCAAAAACAGCAGAACCACAACCCGCACATGACATCTAAGAGTGGCATTGCAAATTTTCTTGCCTGGCTCTATGTATCTCTCACAGGCATGACTTGTCCATTGTGGTAAACAAGTATGTTGGCTCCAGTACGAATACCAGCAACATCCATCCTATAAGATGGATCAGTAGCAGGAGCTTGCAGGCCATGCGCTGCCCTGCCTTACTACAAGTGTCTTAACAGAAAATGTGTAGAGCTGGAGGGGTGGTGACTGACAGATTCATCCAGCTGTCCACAGGCAATGGTGATCACCTGAATTTTATCAAAATTAACCTGACTTGTATCTCTCTTGCCTTCCACACTCCCTGGTGTGTCTGTGATGGAGCAAATACTGTACTTACAAAACACTAAGCTAGGTGGCTGTGCTGCTGCTACTACTGTTTTTACTTCTGCCTTCATATTCCTCTTGCTACAGCATATCTGTATTAATTTTGATTTCTAAATGAATAGTGCCTCCAATCCCCGAGCTAACGTAGCCAATTCATGTCTTCTTCCAATCTATCACCTTCTCCTGCCACACCAAAAACAAAATGAATCAATAATGAAACAATAAAATTCTCTGAAGTTTTTACAAATTAAAAATGTTATTTTCTTTTTTCTGAAGATGTCTTCAAGAGCCTTCTAGTTAACCTTTCAGGTTTTTAAGTGCTGCCATTCAAATGTGGTACCTGACTGGTCGAATTGAAAAAAATATCCCTATATATAGCCAAAGGGATGACACTTGCCATGTTATACTTTTTAACCTGCAAACCTGAATCTGTACATTTTTGGTTACCATGATAGATGGTTACTGTGAAGAGAATTTTTACTTCAAAAAGTTTTTTTTGGGGAAAAAAACCAATGCATAGCTAATACTGTTTTCTGAACTGACAGTTGAGGCTCATACTATAAAATAAAAAAGCTGTTTAATTTGAGTGAAATTTGTTTAAAAAATATTTTGGGGTATTGCTGATGTTGTGTACAAAGGTATTTTAAAAAAAGTTTACCAAGTTTGCACAATGTCACTGTTAGGAGTCCCAGAAATGACTCTTAAGCTAGGTTTACACAATGCTGTCCCGAATGGATTGCTTTTCAGAAGTGATTGACAGGCATAAGAAGGTCTCCTGACCACCTGTTTTGATCCTGTAAATGGCACACCACCTAGCCACAACCGCATGCATTACATGCTGTTGTAGAGTGGCGTCACTCACGTGAATGGGTTGTGTTTGGCACAGGTACTGCCGCTGAATGCAACAGGTGGGTTCATTTTTGTTGCGGCATGTGTACACACCGTCTGAATGCCACCGTCTAAGCTTCATAGGGGGCCAGTAAAAAATGCATCTAAACCACTTATTTTTACCGCACCCAACTGAAACTGTAAACAAGTCTTTAGTGATTCTGTAACATCATGTACATTAAAGGACCCCATGAAGATGTCAATTTAAGGTTTTGCCTCTTTTCCATGTTGTACACAAATTTTTCTTTCTTTCTTTTCTTTCCATGTGGTGGATGCTTCATGCCCTTATATTGCATTTGGCTGCAGTAGTTCCCCGCCAGAGGTCAATGTGGTTCGGATTTGATATCTTCAAAATCCCAAATGTTTTGACCTGTTTGGCGTATGGACCAAATGCCAACGTACCCATGGACCAAAGGCATAATCAGCAACATTAATAATGAAGACAGTGAGGAAAGTCTATCAACTGAAATGTCTGCTGCTGGCCTCCCTACTTTTACCACCAAACAACATTGCAAGAATCAGAATGAGCCGTTTTAACAGTTGTAAAGGACAGATTTTGTAAGCTTTAGAGTCAGTGATCTAAATGATTGGTATCTGCATTAATAACCCATTTTTAGTGTTGATGAGTTACTCTTTAACTTCGATATGAAAGACCTGCCAAACCAGCTAGCACACACTGAGAAAAATAAAATCAGGTGGTCCTTTTGAACACATCACATGGGTTTCCGACACAAACCATAATTCACAATTCAAATGAGACAATGGAAATTAGGAAACTATTTTGCAGTTCTTTTGTGAAATAAAGAAATTTCAGCTGATATAGCCAGAACTGTGTTCACTCGATCTCCTAATCCAAATGTCTGGCATGTCTGGTTTGCTGTTTGGGAGAACAACAGGGTGATCATCATCTTGATTTGACTGTATTTTCCATAACATATTAGTCTGCTTGCTAGATGTCGGTGGATCAAAAACAGTTTCCCTTAAAGCCAGTCTTAGAGTTTCTCTTTTCCCATTTAAATTGCCCCTCTCATCATGATAGGGGGAATCAGGAACATCAAGAAAATCTGGTGAGCATCTTGCTGACTCCAACTTAGTGCTTTGATCAATATCACTTAGACATGTTTCATTTGAGTCAAGAGCATCAAACGAGCTACCTATAGAGCAGAGGCATCTAGAATATTCATACATACGAATGCTCTTTTCTGGAGAATAATGGATTGGATTGTCATCTTTAGGGCTTTGCAAGCTGTTGGATTGAGCCTGTGTGTTGTGTACATGAACATGGTCCACCACAGATCCATTCCATGTCTTACTGTTCATTCTCTGGCAAATGCATTGTCTACAGGATTCTTCTGGCTTCTCAATATCAGTTGCTAAATTTCTGTAGGGAGACGAAGTTTGCAGAGCAGAGCAATGGCTAAAAACTTTGTGGCTGGTAGTGTTATCACGGATTTCTTGGGCTTCAGCTTGAATATGCTGTGCTCCTGTTCTAGCACACTTGTTGTCTGATAACTGCATGTCCTCAGACAAAATAGAAGGTCGTTTGGAAAGCCTACTAGTGGTAGTGCTGTTGTCAAAACTGTCACTAAGGTGTCTGGCTAAAGGCTGTAGCTCATATTGTTCATTTTCTGTGTTGGTTTCTGGAACTTTTCTTAGTCTGTTCTGTTTTTCATTTCCACTGCATGTAAATGTGCCATTTGGCTTCGAGTTATCTGGATATTCTTTTATTATGTTGGCACAAGGCCATAATATCTGTCCACAGTTTTTCTCAGGGCCAAAAAAACAGCATATAGACTGGAAAAAAAAGCTGGCAAAGCCACAGCTGATGCATTTAATCATCATGATAAATATACCAAGTTTTCTGTATGCCAATACAGTTGCCGGCAACATTATTACTCCTGCAGAAAACATAGTAGAGGCTCCCATTGCAGTGGCACAACTCACTTGTTTGAGGGAAAATGCCACGCGGCTGAGACGGTCAGAATGCGGGCACAGATGATATGAAATGCAGTAATTTACCGTGAAGTCAACAGAGAGACCCACTGCAGCTGACACGAATAAAGATTCCACAACATTTAACTGCCATTCCAACAGAACCAGGAGACCAACTGTAACCAGAACTGAGCCTCCAATGGAGGCAACTGAAAATAAGCTGAGTAAGACATTCCAAGTGGTTAGAAGCAGAACTACAAATGAAATTGCAACGGAGAATCCAGTTATCATCATGATCTCAGTACTTAGTGTATGCTGGAGGTTAAAAAGAGAAAGTTTGCTAGTAAACCAACCATTTTGAAGACCTGGTGGTGCATTCTTTATTTCATTGGTTAGCCATTGGTTCAAAGTATTATAAAAAGTCTTGGTCTTGCTGTAATTGAAGCTATAGTGATATGTAGTTTGAAATTCCAAAACCAAGGCAGTCAGGTTACCATCGGCATTAAATCTGGGTCCAATATCATAAGACTCAGGTCCATCTCCTCCTTGTTCTCTAACCATCATTTTTATGCAGTGGAGAAGCAAATCACTTGCATAAGGAAATGAAAATTGATTACAGCATAGATTGTGGTTTTGGTCACTCTGTGAACATTGTCGACTTTCCATCCAACGGTGAAAATCTTCCATGAAGCAAATGTTTGGCTTTTTCTCCTGATCAGAGTAATAAAAACTTTGGTTTCTTACTTTGTTACAAAGTTCAAGAAGCCATCTCTGGTCATCAGCATTGCGAATAGTAAAAGTAGCATCTGCTACAAGTGTTCCATTCACTTTAGGATTGAGGTGGTCTCCATTGTCCACAGGTTTAATGCCCCATATAAGTCTAATTGGCATATGTTGCCCTTCTCCATATTCCTGATGTTCAAACATGAACAGGTGACAGTATTCAGCATCATATCTTTCAAAGGGGTGACTCAACCGAAACAACTGAGCTGATGAAAGATCTGAAGATGGCAGTTTTAGTTTGGGACTTATACAGGCAATATAAGCACCACCTGCTGCAAGAGCACCAAACCAACAGATCCAAATGTAACGGAACTTTATCACCCCGCAAGGTAGGAGCTTCTCAAAGAGAAGCTTTGATGTTTCAGACAAAGTACTTTGTAAACCACCTAACTTTTGGTAAAGAGACAGAAATAACTTTTTATGGCCATTGCTGTTCCAGTAATCTTCTGATTTATAGGTACAGTTGACCTTAATATACCTCTCATATACTACCATGGTAGCAGGCAGCCAGGTTATCATAAATGCCATGTTAACTAATACCGATGTTCCCATGTATATAGAAAAGCATCGAACAGAGGTAATGCTGCTCAAGTAGCTGCCATAGAAAGCAACTCCAGTAGTCAAACAAGATACTAACATAAGATAACCAAAATGATGCATAGTTTGTTTCACCCACTGCAGCATGCCAGCTGCAGAGTGTTGTATTTTGCTGAGGTTCCATAGGTCAAAGAACACAAAGGTATGGTTGGCACAAATACTGCTGAGGATGATAACTGCTATCAAGTTAACGAAAGGAAAGAAAGTTATTCTAAAGACCAGCTTGTACAAAAAGAATGAAATCATCAGTGAACCAATAACTGACAACATAACCATAAAAGTAATAAAAAAAGAACGTAGATAAAAAGACATACTTAGAAAAATAGCTAATATCCCTAGGACTGGATACACAGTATCCAATACAAGATAGTGGTGAAAAAGATTTTGCTTTAACCCCAAGTCCATTCCAGTGATAGCCGTGTAATTATCAAAAAGCTCATACGACTGCAAATTGTCCACATAAATATTCATCATTTCTGGCCCTTTCTTAGCTGGTAAAAACAGCAAGCTGTACTTCAGAGATGGGACTTGATAGTCTGTGGTCTGGGGGCTCAGAAAGTCTTTATCAACTAGAAAATGAAGCAGTTGATATACCGCAGTAGATCGTGTACACTTTTCAGGCACTTTGGCACATTGGGAATGCTTCTCCCTCTCCGATCTTGATCCTATACACATCGGAGTAAGAGCACCACGGTGGTAGTCTGGAGCACAGGAACGAAGTAGAACCAGTGTGTGGAAGATGTCACTCTGTGTGATTTCCATGCAAGAAGACCGATTGTACAGAACTGATATGTAGTTCCCAAGTGACCAACTGGGACAACATTCCTTATTGTTATTACGTTCACATAGCTCAGAGAAACTAGGGTGTGAGCGAATCTGCAATAGAAAACAAGGAATTAGAAACATGTCTGAATAAATATCCACAACTGTATTCTGTTTTCTGTATTATTTTTATCACATTATTATATACAGTATAGGGTGGCCATACAAAGCCTGATGTGTGATGATGTCGACGTGTTTTGCCTGCCCTATGCCATGGACTTCATCACAGGGTGGGCGAAATGTGTTAGCATGTGACCTCATCACATCTGGGTTCCTCGGCTCCTTTCCATCATGCTGCCAGAATTGGGAGTTGATCACTAGCTGCATTGAAGCCAGGTAATGGGGCTTATGTTCTGTGCGTTTGCCTGGTAGTCTGCATAACTTGATTTTTTTTTATCACATTGTCATGTTTATGGTTGGGGGTATTTTTTCAGTATTTTTTTTTGTACTATTATTAAATGTATTATGTGAGAATACAGGAGCAAAATTGGGAGGCAGGGGCACAACATTTCCACTGTAAACAGGGAAGTACAGTACCTCAACAAGCACACTGATGGTAGGCTAAGCAGGTATTTTTTTAATGACCTTTAAAAACTATTTTTCAAATTATATTAAAGCGGTAGTAAACACGCTTTACACCTGTAAGGCAAAAGGCAAAATGAGCTAGTATGCACCGTATACTAGCTCATTATGAAATACTTACTTTAGAACGAGGCGTCGGTATCTCACCTGGTCCACGCCGAGGTAACTGACATGTTGCCTCGGCGTGTCTTCCGGGTATCGCGGCTCCAGCGCTATGAGTGGCTGGAGCCGCAATGTCATCACTCCCGCGCATGCGCGCGGGAGATTTCCTTCCGGCAAGGTCGGTCTTCTGCCGAGCCTTTAGCCGAGAATCCCCTGTGAGCATGCGCCACTGCAGTAGATCGTCAGCGGCTCTTTGCAGGGGGAATAATTTGGTGGAGCGAGATTGGAAAGGTTACTGGAAAAATGGATGACAGATGATCATCTGGTTGGCAGTTTGTCTGTGCCATACCACGCCCCAAATTTATTCCACTAAATATCAGGAGAGACGGGACAAACAAAAGATTCACTTTAACACTTTTCTTTTCCTATGGACGATCTGGTGCTGAATCTGAAAGACTGTGCCTATCAATAAGACTTGAAACATTTTTTTTTTTTGCTGGACTCTCTCCTGATGAATGCAAACGTGTTATTAATATACGTACAATGGGTTGGAGGTTGGGGGAAGGAACATAACACATCCAATCCATCAGAACATGAAAATGTAAAATATATATGTTTTTGTTGGAGGGAGGAGTTGAAATAAGAAAAGTTGTGTAATGTATGACATGTATTGACGTAATGGAATTTATATGGTGCAGGTACCCAGGAGGCGGGCACTTATGCATAATAAGGTGTCTGTTGGCCGGACTAGAGGGTGTCAGGTGACACATCAATGGGGTGAACATTTCCTTATATGGGGGAGATACGCCTGGTTGAGGTCTCACCTGAGAAGTTGAAACCCTGCACAGGGAATGCCAGTGGATGCACACAGGAGCATGCTCCGATAGATAAAGGGAACAAACGCTGACTACCAGGGTACAGTATGCCTTCACCATATGGCACTGCAACATCTCACAGTGGTTGATAAAAACCTATTACCCTATATGTGCTGAGTATACGCTGAATCAAGTGCTGTCATCGTACCAGTGACTTACTCCCAGAGATGTGCGGACACAGAATAAGGTGCATGCCTTGAGGCGATTCAGTTCGCAGTTGTAGCGTTATACAAATCATTCATTCATTCAGGATGCTTATCTCTGAGGAGTAACCACAAGAGGAGGCATGTATTCAGCACTATATTGGGGGGAATAGGAGCTGGGATGGGTGTTGGTAATGGAGTAGACATCGGTATCCTAAGGAACAAACTCTCAGCAATAGCTTGAGCGGGACTTTGTTACTCAGAGAGATTGGTGGCATCCTTAATAACATTCACAAAATACCCAGGGTCTCCAGATTTGGTGAACCATGTTGAGAGGTTGGTGGAGGGTGTGAGGGTACAGGATGGAAATCGGTCATGGGCTCTGGCGTACACGCAGTGGCGGGCGGAAGTGTCAACCAGCATCAAGCTGATTGTGCAATCTCTGTATAAAGGGAAGTGGCCTGACGAGTTAGCATCACCGCTCAGTAAGACTCTGCCAAAACACGTCGCCTACACTAATCCAAAATGGTGGTCGAATGCCTGGATGGGCTGTACCAGTTTGGATGGTGAAAGGTGTTAGGCTGCATGATCCCATACACAGAAGTGCGGACTTGGTCTGTATATTTGGTGGCATCAATGGGCTTACTGATTGGGGATTCTATCTTGTCGCATTTGAGGCTAAATCACCCACATGTGATCAGAGGAGATGGAAGCAGGTTGATACTTTCCTCGGTCGGAAGCCTGACCATGATGTCCTTTGTATGCCAGGTCAATACATCATGGTGGTGAATATAAAATGTTGGGAAGTTATTTCAGGGATCATTGCTGGGGAGGAAGCACCTGGGTGTCATTTGGGACATAGACGAGTTTATTTCTTTGTCCTAAAGAATACCGATGTAACGCTAGTCATAAAACTGGAAGGTTCCTTGAACCTAACCATAGGTAGAGGTGCATGGTATACCCTGGGCATGGTCTCTGAAATCCAGGCACAGGGATGGAAGTGTGTTTTTTTTGTTTAATCATTTTTGCAGATTTATATGTGTGATATTAGACTCGGTATTTATATAGAAGGGTCTCCCATTTGGCTATGCAAGTTGAGGGACGAATTGACAGTAGAGTCTCTGTGTACAAGTTAGAGACCTTGCTGCCAAGTCAGAGCCCTGCAATACCGTTGTGAGCAAGCCTGCCTAATCCGACCCATATGTACAGTAAAGGGTTATAGGGTTGGGAGCGGGGTGCGTAAATGGACGGGACACATATATATGTATATAGTATGGTAATAAGTCGATTTATATTATGGTATAGTGTGACCTATGAGTATTGTAGGTTATTAATGTGGGTGAATAAGGCCCTCCTCGAGACTTATCTGAATAATAGATCAGTATTTGAGAGCTGTTTGATATGTTGCTCTGAATGTGTACTGGTGAATGGTGAATGAATGGACACCCCTTGCCTGTACTGCATCCGTCCTGAAGACACCGGAAAGGAGAAGATACCAAAGATACATACTGGTGACATGGAAGCTGTCGCTGAAGAAGGATGTGTTACTCAGTGGCAAAGCGGCACGTGTTGGGAAGCATAACATGGTAAGACCACAATGGACTGTTCCATAGGAGCTGCTTCTGCACAGGTTGTAAAAATACAACGCATTAAGACGTTTAAAGGACTGTTCTATGGATACTGGTTTGGAAAACGCATGTCAGGGACACGTTGTAAAAATATGACACGTTAAGACGTTTAAAGGACTGTTCTATGGATACTGGTTTGGAAACGCATGTCAGGGACAAAACAGTTATGGACTGTTCAATAGGAGCCGTGTCTGAAGAAGGGTTTTTATGCGATTTTCAGTCGCAAAGCGGCATATGTTGGATTCAATATGAACTCATGTAATATTACATCGATTCATTCCCAATATCTTTGAGGACAGAAGGCATTCCCCCGGATTGGAATGTAGCCAGGTTGGAAAACACACCAGCAATGGCTGGGCCCACCTGCGGTGAAGACGGCTCCAGGCTAGAGGCACAGCCCCTGAGTGGAAAGTGCAGTTTACTTCCTGGATCACCTTTTGCTGGTGTTCATTGGGTGCGAAGCAAGGGGGGGGGAGTTTTGAATGAGTGAGCTTGGTAAAAGGAATTCGCAGAGAGCTCTTCTCTCTGTTTTGCTGGGAATGGGGTCATGAGAGGATGTCTCTAGTCACCTCATGGTCTGGCGGCCATTTTTCGAGACTACAAGGAGGGCCCTGTGATAAGTATCTTTGATATTCTTGTATTATATGATTTGATTGTAAGCCTTGTGATATTGTAATGTCTTTTATTACTTTATGTTAGCATTCCTGATTCTTGGGAAATAAATAAGATGGTGTGTTATTAGCAGCAGTTTGTGTTTGGTTTCATAGCTAACCTCGTATTATTGTGATACTAACAGTAGCATGCGCTCATAGGTTTAACAGACTGACTAATATACAGAGACTAAACAAAGTTAATGCATAGAGATGAGATAATATCTAGATTGTAGTAGTATATCGTTTTCTACAATTATTATCAAAATCCCACACTTACCTTAGAACGAGGCGTCGGTATCTCACCTGGTCCACGCCGAGGTAACTGACATGTTGCCTCGGCGTGTCTTCCGGGTATTGCGGCTCCAGCGCTATGAGCGCGCGCATGCGCCGCTGCAGTCAGTGGCTCATTGCAGGGGGAATATCTCCTAAACCGTAAAGGTTTAGGAGAAATTTTTTTTACCTACAGGTAAGCCTTATTATAGGCTTACCAGTAGGTAAAAGTAAACATTTTGACTATACAACCGCTTTAATACTGTATGTTCAAACATACTGTATATGACATTTTAGTAATTGGGCTTACATATAGTATAAGTGAAAATGGGGCTATGTAGATCTACATTAGAGGGCAATAAAAAGCACCTCTGGCTATGGAAAGCCCCTTTTCTTAAGCCCAATTTAGATGCCTTTGAACCCGTTCTTGAACCTTTTAACCCATTTGAATTCAACATCACTTCAGTAAAAATTTTACCAATAAACTGAGTACTGATTAGGGACTGACTGATTAGCACCACAATTGGTGTGTTTTGTAAATAATATGATAAAAAAAAATGAATCTGATTCTCAGCCCTCTCCTAAAACTCTTTGGTTTTGTCCATTGTACCTCTCAGAGACCCAAGTCACTGCACTCCACTTTTCCATTCAGCACTGCAAAAGTAAACTTACTTTGGATCCAGCACTTCCATCACTGTCTGGATACAATGACATTACTCCTCTTTTCCCAACTGGCTGTTTTTTTATTGGTTAAGAATATCCATTTGAAAAAAACCTCAATGAGTTAAGAAGGGTAACAGACGTCTGGGTGCAGAAATATTTCTGGCACCCCCACATGGTCATCTTATTGGTGCCCATAAAATGCAGTCTCATCAGCACCCATCAAATACAGCCTGATCAGTGCCCCTCAAATGCAGCCTACCAGTGCCTTGATCACACAGAGTGGCGATCTTCCGCTGTGTCACAGAGCTTGGATTTGAATTTCCCGGGCGGCAGCTGTAACAAAGTACCGCCTCCTAGACCAGCTCCTATGATACACATCACACTGATTCAATTTCCCTTTACTGGATCAGTGTGCCGTCTATCAAAGAAGCCGGTCTAGGAGGCAGAACTTTGTTACAGCGGCTGCTGAACATTTCAGATCCAAGCTCTGTGACACAGTGGAAGATCGCCATTCTGCATGACACAGAAGGAGAGGAAGAGGGAGGGGAGGACTCTGACAGGGGCGCACTGGGATGACACCCCCCAATGTGTGGCACCCGGGGCAGACTGCCCCCCGTTGGTACGCCACTGCCACTTGAGCTTCGGCACCCCCTCCCCGCCTCAGCTCGCGGCACAGAAACCAGGAATCAGCTTCCAGTTTTTTTTTGGTAAAAGCTAAATTGAACAAGCTGAAGTTAGAAGCTGATTTACTACCATGCACAGCTGCACCGGATGTTGCACTCTCCAGTTTTAGTAAATCAACCCCTAGGAGTCAAAATAATAAGTGTACTTGCATGCAGAGTGCCTGGATCACACAGAGGTGGACACAATTTATGTATATGCACATTTGGAAATATCAACAACTTTTATAATACTGCTGGAATGAATGGTCTCTCTATATAATCACATATAGACCAAAGGACATTTCAAGATAATTAAACCCCTAGGAGTCAATCAGGTGTGCTGCATGCAAATGTGCTGACAAGGAAAACACTGACTGGAGAGAGCAGTGTGAGCAACGAAAAGACCTAATTACTGGCTGGATCCTTCTTCACTGTCTAATCAGCAGTTGGAATGGAGTTGTCCAGGCTGTATTTCTTAACTGCAGTAGTGAAAAGTCAGGTCACCAGCCTGGCGGTAATGTTTGGCAGAGCTGTATAAATATCAGGACTGGGTGGACAGAAACTGAAGTCCTTTGTCAAGTAAACAGCTGCCTTATGTGTTACATCCCTGTATTTAGATATTTGCCTTGAATTCAGCAACTGACATATTGTTTGTGATCTGTGCAAGTTTAAATCTGATGAATTGTAGTAAGAAAATATAATTAACTTCAAAGCTCACAACATACATTACAATCTGTACAATATCCATTAGATCAACCAACAACATTTAGTACAAGGACCTGCCTGATTGGATAAAAATCGATTTGATAGCTTAGGTAGGTCCTCATATTACATAGTTTTGGTAAATTTGATCTTACAAAGATTGTATGGTCAGATCGTAATGTAATGTGATTATATGCACGATTGGGTACAAAAGAAAAGTAAAAATACAGTACTTCAACACTTTAATTTACGAAGCCTACATTTTTTAAATCATAGCTTAGCAGTAATTAGCAGAACTAAATATACCATTTTAATTGCTTTCCAAAAGAAAGCTCAAGTTAGAAACTTAACATTTAAAAGGGTAACTCCACTTTTGTGGGGAAACAAAATACCAAATAAAGAAAAAATAATACAGTGTATACAACTGCGACACAAGTCACATTGTAATTGAATGTTATTAAAAAATTACCTTTCCTCTTCAATCTGCAGCTCTGTAATTTTCTGAAAATGCAATATGGCTACCTGGAGGTGTTCTGTACACAAAATGTGTACAGAATCCCCCCCGAAAAACATAATTTTCTGCTTGTGTGATTGGCTCACTGGTTTTCCCCAGAAGTCTACACTAAGATACAAGTCAGATTTCAGCCATCCCCTGCAACAAAAATGTCATTTTTGGTGAGATACTTTCAATAGGAAATCACATCTAAACGGATACAGGCCCAGCAGCTTTCCTCATTAGAGGCCCGCAAGTGCCACAGCTGATAATTATGAAACAACTCCCGTTAGACCCACTTAACACATGGGCACAGAGGAACAAACAGGGATTTCTTCAGAATAACAAACGGTAGGAATCTGCAACAAAGTTTGTTAAAATCCTTTAAATGTACATAGATCACCCAGAGGGGAATCTTTTTTTCGTAACAAAAGTGGGGTTACGCTTTAACAAATTACATAGTTACATAGTTAGGTTGAAAAAAGATACAAATCCATCTAGCTAACCCATAAAAGGGAAACATTTTTATTAAACCCTTAAAGTAGAAGTCTGGGCTAGAACTAACCAAGCTTACAATGGCTCCCATCCCCTTCTAACACCTATATTAACTAGACTGTAGAAGAAAGATGCCTATACTTACCTATTCTCAGACTCTGATCTGGTCATGTGATCAACTCCCAGCGGTAAGCTTTAGGGGAGCGGAGGGACAGCCAACAACGGATGCCCCATAAAAAGCCTATTAATGTTTTCACTGCCCAGGCATTTCATCCATTATCGATGTTCTTTCCTCTCCCCTGAAGCTGTCTGCTGGAGAGATCCAGGGCCGCCATCAGGGGGGTACAGCCCATACAAGTGTAAGGGGCCCGCGCAATCCATTTACAGTGGATTCTTACAAGTCCACTTCCTCCTTTTCAACTCCTCTTACCGTTGGGGTGCCCCAAGGTTCTGTCCTTGGACCTCTACTATTCTGGATCTACACGTCCTCCTTGGGTCAGCTGATAGCCTCCCGTTCCAATACCATTTATATGCTGATGACACCCAAATTTATCTCTCTGCCCCTCAGCTTACCCCATCAATCTCCTGACGCATCACTGATTTACTAACAGACATACAGTCATGGCCGAAATTGTTGGCACCCCATAAATCTTTCCAGAAAATCAAGTATTTCTCACAGAAAAGTATTGCAGTAACACGTTTTGCTATACACATGTTTATTCCCTTTCTGTGTATTGGAACAAAACAATAAAAGGGAGGAAAAAAAAGGAAATTGGACATAATGTCACCCAAAATTCCAAAAATGGGCTGGTCAAAATTATTGGCACCCTTAACTAAATATTTGGTTGCACACCCTTTGGAAAAAATAACTGAAATCAGTCGCTTCCTATAACCATCAATAAGCTTCCATCCATTTTTGGGTGCTTTTTGACATATGTTTGGGGTCATTGTCCTGCTGGAAGACCCAAGATCTTGGACACAAACCCAGCTTTCTGACACTGGGCTCTACAGTGCGACCCAAAATCCTTTGGTAATCCTCAGATTTCCTGATGCCTTGCACACTTTCAAGGCACCCAGTGCCAGAGGCAGCAAAACAACCCCAAAACATCATTTCATTGAACCTCCACCATATTTCACTGTAGGTACTGTGTTATTTTCTTAGTAGGATATCTGTTCTATTCTGTTTTCGGTAAACAGTAGAATGATGTGGTTTACCAAAAAGCTCTATATTGGTCTCATCTGTCCACAAGACATTTTCCAAGAAGGATTTTGGCTTACTCAAGTACATTTTGGCAAACTGTAGTCTTGCTTTTTTATGTCTCTGTGTCAGCAGTGGGGTCCTCCTGGGTCTCCTGCCATAGCGTTTCATTTCATTTAAATGTTGACGGATAGTTTGAGCTGACACTGATGCTCCCTGAGCCTGCAGGACAGCTTGAATTTCTTTGGAACTTGTTTCTGGCTGCTTATCCACCATCTGGACTATCCTGCATTGCAACCTTTCATCAATTTTTCTCTTCCGTCCATGCCCAGAGAGATTAGCTACAGTGCCATGGGTTGCAAACTTCTTGATAATGTTGCGCACTGTGGATAAAGGCAAATCTAGATCTCTGGAGATGGACTTGTAACCTTGAGATTGTTGATATTTTTCAACAATTTTGGTTCTCAAGTCCTCAGACAGTTCTCTTCTCCTCTTTCTGTTGTCCATGCTTAGTGTGGCACACACAGAAACACAATGCAACGACTAAGTGAACTTCTCTATTTTTTATCCCCATTCAGGTGTGATTTTTATATTGCCCACACCTGTTACTTGCCCCACGTGAGTTTAAAGGAGCAACACATGTGGTATCTCAACTTTTCTCCCTCTTACTCAATATCTCCTCCAATGACCTCCCACCATTTACGGTGGCCTGGGAGACAGAACTACAACACTCTATCTCCCTTATTGACTGGCAAAAAATGTTATCCTGATGCACAAACTATCCCTAGCCACTAAGACCCAGGAAAAGGGATTTAAACTGGTAACGAGATGGTACAGATGCCCATCGACTATAAACCATTTAAACTCGGCAGTACCAGATACCTGCTGGCGGTGTCTTAGCTCCCGGGGAACCATGCTCCACATATGGTGGGAATGCCCTCCTGTGCAAGGGTATTGGCAACAGATATTCAAACTTTACTGCAAACTGATGGCGACCTCTATTCACCCTTCACCTGAGATGGCTCTCTTATCTATACTCCCTGGTACGTTCAAATCCATCAAAAAAGATGTATTACGACACTTTCTGGCAGCGGCCAGAGTAGTAATTCCCCGTCATTGGAGTTTGACAACCATGCCTTCCCTGGGGGATTGGGCTACTAAAGTGGACCGAATAAGAGACCTGGAACGTCTGTTGGCAGAGGAATATGGTAAAGACGAACAGCTTTCTCTCACCTGGAATTCATGGTCCGTGTTCCGATACCAGTTTATCTCCTGGGCTGAACACGGCCTGGATGACGTCGCCCTGGGACCATGATAGAGTGATCCTTGTCCCCTATCTTTCTGCCCTCTCTTGTCTGCCCCTGCTCCTTTTTCTTTTCTCTATATTTAAATACACCCTTAGGAATCCATCAAGCCAACGTACCATGGCTTCGACTTATCTATTGTTACTGATTCGATGTGTGACCCCTACAGGAAAATATATGTAAGACTAAGAAAATGGGGGCTATTAGTACAATGTCTATCTATCTGAATATCTGCTTATGTGACAACATTTTGGCTTTTAATATCAAGCCTATGTTGTACTGACCTTTTCTTTCTCTATGCGGCACATAGATTGAATTGCTTGCAGGTTCCACAAGCTGCCTGCTGTTTTTGACATGAATACAAGTTGCGAGTAGCTCTTTGCTGGAAAATAGATAATATGTTTGTGAGTATGGCAGAAGTAGAGAATACAATTACCATCAGGGAATTACATATGGCGAAATATAGGAAATTGTAAGACAGTAGCCTCATGAAAAACGTTTACTTCTAGATGACAGCAGTATTCCACATAATGTTTTATTAGCTGATTGCTGCTGTAGCATAGACTGTACATCTGCGTACCTTGTATATTTGCATCTAAGGATGCTGTCAAGTTTAGAAAACCTATGATCAAAGATGCATCTGCCTGGTAACATAAAGTAGCCATGTATTATTTGATCTCCTTAAATAAAAATGTTTTCATTGCTGTAAAAATTATTATTTCTAGCTTTGAGAAGTGGCAGCTGGGCACAAAATAGGGCAATGGAGGCTATTAGGATAGTGCAATGACATGTTGACTACTGAAGCCACATTCAGAATAGATGTATTTAATATATAAGCCTATAGTTTTAGATATAAGCATGGAGAGCAGCACAGCACAGCACAATTCATAGGGGGTTATTTTACGAAAGGCAAATCTACTTTGCACTACAAGTGCAAAGTGCACTTGAAATTGCAGTTGCTGTAGATCAGAGGGGGGCATGCAAGAAAAATAAAAAACAGCATTTTAGCTTGCACATGATTGGATGAAAAAATCAGCTTCCCCTCATTTCAGATCTACCCCTCAGATTTACAGCGACTGCACTTCCAAGTGCACTTTGCAATTGTAGTTTGCACTTGTAGTGCAAAGTGGATTTGCCTTCCTTTCGTAAATAACCCCCTTAGTTTGTTACATTTTCCCAATATCACTACCTGTAATATTCACATCTAGTTCTAGGCACTACACAGCTTTAAGTTAATTACCGCTCCAGGTATATAGGAGATGAAGGGTACAGGCTCAGCAAAGCCGAATGGCAGAAAATGGAGGAAGGAAGGCCGCACTCCAAAATAATACCTTTATTAAATGAAGCTAAATCCATACATCAATCAGACACAGGTCCAGATGATAGCTGATGCATTTCGCACCGTTAGTGGCGCTTAATCATAGCTCACTACACAGCTTTAATTGTCACCAAAGGAATCTCTACACTGAATAGTCAAGAACCCAACTGTTCACAACCAGTGTATGAATTGTTTGTTATAGCGCTGTTATGTTTTGTTAGTTGTGTGGTCAATTTTTTATTTGACCAAGAGATGGAATTGATAGGGTAAATAGAATAGCAGCCATTTTATTTATCAAACATTTATTTATGATTATCCAAGCATGTATCACTGATTTAATATATATATATATATATTGGTTGTATATTCTGTTCTGAAGTCGCAGTGTGTAACAATTGTCTTGATTGACCATCAGCATATCAATGAATATCACCAGAGTATTAAGATTTGACCTAAGGAACGTTAGATAGTTGGCTAGTTACAACCCCTTTGGTAAAATATATAAATTGTATTGTTCTCCCTAGCTACTCTTTCAAATCAACACTATGTATTGTGCTGTAATGTGCTGCTCTCCATGCTTGTATCTAAAACTATAGGCTTGTATATTAAATACATCTATTCTGAATGTGGCTTCAGCAGTCAACATGTTATTGAACCCTCTTGAGTTCTGGTGTTTCCCTATCAATGTCAAAATGTCTCAGCTTACAGCAGTGTGACTACAGCCTTTATTGACGTATTAATTAATACAGAACTGTCTTCATTCTATTTTATATCTGCCTAGAGCTGTCTTTCCCAACCTTTCTACCCCTGAGAAACCCTATAAATATTTATCAGTTTTCAGGGAACCCCAACTAAAATCATTTTATTGGGGGTCAATGGGAAAATGCCCCTTACATTGGTGACCAATAGGAAAAATGCCCCCCTTACAGTGGTGGCCAGAATGCCACCCTTACAGACTGCTAAAAACGCCATTGATGTCATGCTTCTGGCTCTGCCAAGTGGCGTTGACTCTATAACTATGCAGGCATCATTAAATTTGAGGTAAACCAGCCACAGATCAAGAAACCTCTAGCAACCTCTGGAGAAAACATAGGGTTCCACAGAACACTGGTTGAGAATGGCTGGCCTAGAGTTAAAATTTAAATAACCAGACCACCTCTATTATTTTGATTATGACGGATAAGAAAAAGTATGAATGTTGTATTTGTTATTTTGATTAGGTTTAGGGGGATTTTATTAAACTATAGGGTAAACATTTCATGTGAAGGTTATTAGATTGTGATTACCCAAGTTTTGAAGATTTTCCCTGAAATACAGTAATAAGGAAATGAGACGTGGAGAAGAGTGTTGTTTTCTCAAACCTCAATAAATTGATTCTCAAAATAAAAGAAATTTTAAGGAATATAGTTTATAACTTTTGAAATGTACTGTACTATACAAGTATTTTAGCTGAAATATTATGAAATATATACTGTATATATAATTTTTTAACAGGAATTTAAAGAGGATCTTCACCCTAGAAAGAAAAAAATAAAAGTCATCAGCAACAAATATTCTTCACCGGTAACTTGTCATCAGGTAACTCACTCCATTCTTCCCTGCAACATTAAGCCACTTTGCATGCCTGCAAAATCAGTTACCAATGGTTACAGCAAGGCAGGTGTGGATTACCTGCCTTGCTGTAACCATTGGTAACTGATTCTCTTCCCTGCAACACTGTTTGACAGTCTGACCACTCTTCCCTGCAACACTGGGCTAATTTGCTTGGCTGAAACCCACATTTACCTTGTAAGACTTTTCAAACTGCTGTCTGTACTGACTTATGCCATGTACACATGACCGGACTTTGACGGACTGAATTCCGTCGGACTTTCCAACAGAGTTTCGACGGACTTCCATCGAATCGGACTTGTCTACACACAATCACACCAAAGCCCGACGGATTCGACTGCGATGACATACGACCGGACTAGAATAAGGAAGTTCATAACCAGAAGCCAATAGCTGCCCTAGTGTCAGTTTTCGTCCGTCGGACTAGCATACAGACAGATTTTTCGACCGGACTCGAGTCCGTCGGAAAGATTTGAAACATGTTCTAAATCTAAAGTCCGTCTGATTTTTGACAGAAAAGGTCCGCTGAAGGTCCAATGAAGCCCACACACGGTCGAATTGTCCGACGGATTCGTTCTGTCTGACCAGTTCGGTCGAAAAGTCCGGGTCGTGTGTATGCGGCATTACACTCACTTTTCATGCTGCCTTGACCATGATCAAACACCCAGCCTTATCTTGCTGTCTCTATCCGACTTTGCAATCTGTTTATGGAAGAAAACCTCCACTTTCATCATGTGCCTGTTTTATTAGCTCCTAATTGTATAATTGTTTACCCTCCCCCTAGCCCATCCCAGTATAAATTCAGTTCAGCTCTTAGGATGGCTTGCGAGGTTAGGCTTGCCACTTCTTGCACAAAGTGCCACTTCGGCGTTAAGCCCAACCCCACCCCACAACCTGTATATATCTCCCTCACTTTTGCCCTCTCAATATTAATGCACTTATCACCTCGTGCTCTTTCTGAGCCCACACAACCACTTCCAATTCACTGCAGCACCTGCCCTCGTATAAATCCCGCTTCCGCCTTAGCACCCTCATCCTCCTACTACTTCTAACTTCTGGGGATATTGCCCCAAACTCTGGCCCTCCTCCAGATAACTCACACCCCCAGAATTGGCAGTCTACCTTCTTTGACAGTAGCCATAACCCTCACTCTTTTATCTCAATTCTCCTGATTACATGAGACAGCCCCCCCTTGTATGTGTGCCCTCTGGAATGCCCGACAAGTCGCTAAAAAACTTGCCTCTGTCAATGAGTTTTTCCTCTCCAACTCCCTTAATCTTCTTGCTATTATCGAAACCTGGCTCCAGGAATCCGACACCGCCTCTCTGGCTTCCCTCTCCCATGGTGAACTCATCTGAACTCACTCACCCAGACCCAGTGGATGGAAAGAAGGTGTCAGAAACCATGAATCAGACCAAGATAGAAGTACAGTTAAATAACACTTGTTTAATAATAAAAGTAAATAGAAAAAACGTAGTCAAAACATAGCCAAAGTTTGGTAACCAGAACGGATAGTAAGACAAGCCAGAAAGTCATGAAGACAGAGATCAGCACAGTTCAGCAAGCAGGATCTGGAGCCAGAAGGAATGTCAGCAAAGCAAGTCTTTAACAGCAACGCAGGAGTCTCTGATGTTGACCAAGGTGAAGGCAGAGATCATCTAGGCTTGATGGCTTAAGTAGGCAGGACTGGCGAGCAGGATATCATCAACAGGTGAGTCACGGCAGAGAGATGGCAATTAGCCGACAACTGAGCGGCCAGCTCAGAGGAAGGAAGGGCTGAGCCCAGCCCTGACAGTACCCCCTTCTCAACGACCCCTCCTTTTCGGAGGACCACCAGTCTTGAGGAGAAAAGGACTATGGAAATCACAGAGGAGGACAGGGGCATGTACGTCCAAGGATGAGACCCAAGAGTGATCCTCCGGACCGTACACTTTCCAATGCACCAGGTACTGTATGCGCCCACGGAACCTACGGGAGTCAACAATGGACTGTACTTCATACTCCTCATGGTTCTCAACCTGTACAGGGTGGGGACGTGGCACCGAGGTGGTAAAGCAGTTGCAAACCAAAGGTTTTAATAAGGAGACATGAAATACGTTAGAGATACGCAAATTAAAAGGACGATCTAATGCATAAACCACTGGGTTAATCCTGTGAAGAAAAAGGAAAGGCCCAATAAACCGAGGTGCGAACTTCAGAGAGGGAACACGAAGTCGGATATTGCGAGATTACAGCCAGACCCTGTCCCCAACCTGGTAGGAAGGTGCAGGCAGACGTCTGCGGTCAGCATGGAGTCTGTACCTATCATTAGCATGTTGCAAAGCCTCCTGGACTTGCGCCCAAGTGGAATGAAGACCACGGAGATGCTCCTCTAATGCAGGAATACTCTGCGGAACAAATGAGTCAGGCAACATGGAAGGTTGGAAACCATAGTTCGCCATAAACGGGGACAATCGGGAAGCAGAACTCAAGGCACTATTGTGAGCAAACTCCGCCCATGGTAAGAGTTATGACCAGTGTTTATGCTGGTCAGAAATATAGCAATGTAGGAATTGCTCCAAGGACTGATTGGCTCGTTGTGCGGCCCCACTAGACTGCGGGTGATACGCAGAGGAGAAAGCAAGCTGAATTCCCAACTAAGCACAAAAGGCTTGCCAGAACTGGGACACAAACTGACTACCTTTGTCTGAGACAATCACCTTGGGTAGCCCATGTAAGCGAAAGATCTCCAAAGCAAAAATGAAAGCCAGTTCCTTAGAAGTGGACAACTTCTGAAGTGGAATACAATGAGACATTTTAGAGAACCAGTCAACCACTATAAGGATACCTGTGTTACCCTGGGAGTTGGGTAACTCCACAATGGAATCCATAGACTGGTGGGTCTAGGGCCTCTCTCCATTTGGTATGGGTTGTAGGAGGCCCACTGGAAGGTGTCGTGGAGTCTTACTCTAAGCACACATGGAACAGGCAGCTACGAAGGCGGTTACATCAGCACGTAGACTACGCCACCAGAATTGTTGGGAAATGGTCCAAAAGAGTTGATTCTCCCCAGGGTGGCCAGTAGCCTTGGGAGAATAGTAAGTCTGGAGCACGGCAGTACAGAGACTCTCTGGGACAAAGCAGCGGTCACAAGGTTTCTCAGGAGGAGCATGGACCTGAGCAGCAAGAATTTTGTCACCCAAAGGAGAAGTGAGACTGGTGCGAACCATAGCCAGAATACGATCAGGAGGAATCACAGGAACCGGAACCGACTCCAACTTGGAAGTGGAGGAAAATTGTTGTGACAAAGCGTAAGCATTTACATTCTTAGTACCGAGTAAGAATGAGACAATGTAATTGAAATTTGACAAGAAAAGAGCCCATCACGCCCTTCTGGGAGAGAGGCATTTAGCCTCAGACAAGAATGTGAGATTCTTATGGTCAGTAAGAATGAGAACTGGCACAGTGATACCTTCGAGGAGATGTCTCCATTCTTTCGAGGCTAAAATGTTCGCTAACAGCTCTCTGTCACCAATCTCATAATTGCACTCCGCAGGTGACAATTTCTTGGAAAAGTAGCCACAAGGATGCATAGGGCTCTCAGAGGTAGGACGTTGAGACAGAGGGGCGCCAACTTCAGTCTCAGAAGCATCAACCTCAAGGATAAAAGGTAACGTAGGATCAGGATGTGCCAACACAGGAGCAGAAACAAAGGCAGCCTTGAGACTCTCAAAAGCCTTAATGGACTCCGGAGACCAACTCTGTGGGTTAACGTCCCTTCTGGTCATATCAGTCAGGGGCTTGACCAGAGACGAGAAGTTATGAATAACCTTCCGATTTTAGTTGTCAAAGCCAAGAAAACGCTGCAGAAGACGTAAACCCACGGGTCGTGGCCAATGTAGGACTGCTTAAAGTTTCTCTGGGTCCATCGAAAAACCAGCAGTGGAAATTACATAACCCAGGAATTTAACCTGTTGACAATGGAATTCGCACTTCTCCAATTTACCATAGAGATTGTTCTACCTTAGTTTCTGAAGTACACGACAGACATCTGTGTGATGGCTCTCCAGGGACTTGGAAAATATGAGGATATCGTTGAGATAAACCACCACACATAACTGCAACAAATCTCGGAGGACATCGTTGATAAATTCCTGGAAAACTGCCAGGGTGTTACAAAGGCCAAAAGGCATAACAAGATAGTCATAATGGCCTGTTATAGTATTAAACGCAGTTTTCCACTTGTCGCCCTACTTAATCCTCACATGATTGTATGCCCCTCTCAAGTCAAGCTTCGTGAAAACCATTGCTCCCTTGAAGCGCTCAAATAACTCCGTAATAGGCATTCTTAACCACTTGCCGACCGGCGCACGACGATATACGTCGACAGAATGGCACGAATGGCACGTACAGGCAGGAGGGCGTATATACACGTCCCTCCTTTAGCCTGTCCGTGCCATCGGGAGCGCGCCGGGAGCGGCGCGCTCCCGCGCCGGTCGGGACCCCGTGAGTCCGGCCGCGGTCCCCGCGGACTCGATCGCCGCGGGGACTCCCGCGATCGTCTCACGGAGCGGCTGAACGGGGAGATGCCGAGATAAACAGCATCTCCCCGTTCTGCCTAGCAACTAGTGACTCCGATCTCTGCTCCCTGTGATTGGAGCAGAGATCAGCATTCACTAGCTGACAGCCACGCCCCCCACAGTAAAAAAAACAGGTTGAAGGTCAATTGCACAATCATACGACTGGTGTGTACACCAGTGTGCAACAGCTGCCAGAGTAAGGAATTCAATGGCGTAATCTGTAACAGTTCTCGTACTCTGTTTGATGGACACGAGGAACTTGGCAGCAGAAGTGGAGCGTGTAGGAACATCAAATACCTTTTTAAAAGAAGCCACAAACTCAGGGTAACTCAAGAAAACAGGTTTTTGCATCTCCCATAGAGGGTTTGCCCAGGCCAAGGCTCTCTCAGAAAGCAAGGATATCACAAAACCTACTTTGCTTACTGTTCGTGGGAAACGCCTGGGGCAGAATCTTAAAGTATATCTCAACCTGGTTGAGAAACCCTCTGCATTGGACTGGATCACACTTAAATCGCTGGGGAAGCGGAGCTGAACCAGACATACCTCTTATACAGTGGTGTGAAAAAGTGTTTGCCCCTTCCTCATTTCCTGTTCCTTTGCATGTTTGTCACACTTAAGTGTTTCGGAACATCAAACCAATTTAAACAATAGTCAAGGACAACACAAGTAAACACAAAATGCAATTTGTAAATGAAGGTGTTTATTATTAAAGGTGAAAAAAAATCCAAACCATCATGGCCCTGTGTGAAAAAGTGATTGCCCCCTAAACCTAATAACTGGTTGGGCCACCCTTAGCAGCAACAACTGCAACCAAGCATTTGCGATAACGTGCAATGAGGCTTTTACAGCGTCCTGGAGGAATTTTGGCCCACTCATCTTTGCAGAATTGTCCTAATTCAGTTACATTAGAGGGTTTTCGAGCATGAACGGCCTTTTTAAGGTCATACCACAACATCTCAATAGGATTCAGGTCAGGACTTTGGCTAGGCCACTCAAAGTCTTCATTTTGTTTTTCTTCAGCCATTCGGTGGTGGACTTGCTGGTGTGTTTAGGATCATTGTCCTGCTGCAGACCCAAGTTCGTTTCAGCTTGAGTACACGAACAGATGGTCGGACATTCTCCTTCAGGATCTCTTGGTACACAGCAGAATTCATAGTTCCTTTTATCACGGCAAGTCTTCCAGGTCCTGAGCAGCAAAACAGCCCCAGACCATCACACTACCACCACCATATTTTACTGTTGGTATAATGTTCTTTTTCTGAAATGCAGTGTTCCTTCTACGCCAGATATACTTGGACACACACCTTCCAAAGAGTTCCACTTTTGTCTCATCGGTCCACAGAATGTTGTCCCAAAAGTCTTGGGGATCATCAAGATGTGTTGTGGAGAAATTGAGACGAGCTTTGATGTTCTTTTTGCTCAGCAGTGGTTTTCTCATTGGAACTCTGCCATGCAGGCCATTTTTGCCTTTTCCTGATGGTGGAGGCATGAACGCTGACCTTAACTGAGGCAAGTGAGGCCTGCAGTTCCTTGGACGTTGTTGTGGGGTCTTTTGTGACCTCTTGGATGAGTCGTCGCTGCGCTCTTGGGGTAATTTTGGGCGGCCGGCCACTCCTGGGAAGGTTCACCACTGTTCCATGTCTTCGCCATTTGTGGATAATGGCTCTCACTGTGGTTCGCTGGATTCCCAAAGCTTTGGAAATGGCTTTATAACCCTTTCCAGACTGATAGATCTCAATTACTTTCTTTCTCAATTGTTCCTGAATTTCTTTGGGTCTCGGCATGATGTGTAGCTTTTAAGCATCTTCTGGTGGACCTTACTGTGTCAAGCAGCTCCTATTTAAGTGATGCCTTGATTGTGAACAGGTGTGGCAATAATCAGGCCTGGGTGTGGCTAGAGAAATTGAACTCAGGTGTGGACAACCACAGTTATAGTATGTTTTAACAAGGGGGGCAATCACTTTTTCACACAGGGCCATGATGGTTTGGATTTTTTTTCACCTTTAATAATAAACACCTTCATTTACAAATTGCATTTTGTGTTTACTTGTGTTGTCCTTGACTATTGTTTAAATTGGTTTGATGTTCCGAAACACTTAAGTGTGACAAACATGCAAAGGAACAGGAAATGAGGAAGGGGGCAAACACTTTTTCACACCACTGTAGAGGTAATACTCGAGGCGGGTGTCTGCACAGAGACTGGAGCAGCAGCAGGGACGGCCTGCAACACAGGTTGTACTGGAGCAGCCACAGTGGGAGATTCCAGGTGAGCTGTGCGACTCGGGAGCATTTGTAACGCCATGGCAAACTGATCCATACGGTGATCCTGCTCATCCAATCTGGAAAAAATATTAACAACAAGTGGATTGACTGCATCTTCTGAATTCGCCTACTGTCAGAAACCATGAATCAGACCGAGACAGAAGTACAGTTAAAACACACTTGTTTAATAATAAAAGTAAATAGAACAAACGTAGTCAAAACTTAGCCAAAGTTCGGTAACTGGAACGGATAGTCAGACAAGCCAGAAAGTCAGGAAGTCAGAGATCAGCGTAGTGGAACAGCAAGCAGGATCTGGAGCCAGAAGGAATGTCAGCCAAGCATGTCTTTAACAGGAACTTGCTTACTGCCCAGGAGATTGCCAATCATTTCAAAAACAAAATCAATGAAATTTATGATGAAATATCCAGCGTCCAGCTTCCTCTCCCAACCAACACACCAGGTCCAAAACCACACTCAATATTTTCCTTCTTCAACCCTGTTATCCATGGCCCACCTCACTCACCTCACCACCCTGTCCCCTCACAATTCCTGCGACCACCCTCCTGCTCTATCCTAAACTCTCTAACCCGTATATTTAACCTCTACCTCTCCTCCGGCACCTTTTCCTCTTTGCTCAAACATGCATTGGTTACCCCATACCTAAAAAACCCTCACTGGACCCCACCTGTTTGAATAACTTATGACCCATCTCAGTGGAGTCGCTAAGGGGGTGAGGGCCGCACACAGATGACACCCGCCAGAGGGGTGACACCTGTGGGCAGTGGCACTGCTAACCCCGCACCCCTACACTGATCTGCGTCTCTCGCCATTTCGCCGGCTGTCTCCCTGTCTCACAGAGTGGAGTCCCGAGGGACACACCGCTGTGCATATCCCCACTGTTCTGAGGTCTGTACAGTGTAGCTGGACAGAAGAGGAGGAAAGTGACCAGGAAGGGGGCAATGTAAAAAACTATTGAGGAGTGATGGGGGTAGTTAGAGGACATGTGCGGGGGGCGCTATGGGAGGGGAGAGTGGAGAACACTACAAAAAGTGGAGAGGGGGTCTGAGGGGGATTTATACTGATGAAGGGGGTCTTCACTGATAGAGGGGAGGGTCTGCACTGAGGGGGGTCTATAGTGATAGAGGAGGGTCTGCACTGAGGGGGTCTATACTGATAGAGGGGGGTCTGTACTGAGGGGGGTCTATACTGATGGAGGGGGATCTGCACTGAGGGGGGTCTATACTGATAGAGGGGGGTAGAGGGGGGTCTGCTCTGAGGGGGTCTATACTGATGGAGGGGGTCTATACTGATAGAGGGGGGACTTTACTGAAGTAGGTCTGCACTGCGAGGGATCTGTAGTGAGGGAGGGGGGTCTGTACTGAGGGGAGGGTCTATACTGAGTGGGGGGTCTGTACTGAGGAAGGGAGATCTATACTGCGGGAGGGAGGGCTGTCCTTAGTGGGGGGTCTATACTGAGAGAGGGGTCTGTACTTAATGGAGGGGGGTCTGTACTTAGTGGAGCGTAGAATGTACTGAGGGAGGGGGGTCTGTACTGAGGGGGGACTATAATTGGTGGAGGGGGGTGACACCATGTTTCTCTGCACCGGGTGACACCAACCCTAATGACGCCACTGACCCATCTCCCTACTCCAGTTTTGCCTCCAAGCTTCTTGAAGGCCTTTTCCACAACCATAGGAGTTGCTACCTCACTGACAACAACCTTCTTGATCCTGTACAGTCTGGATTCCACTCAGAACATTCCACTGAAATTGCCATATTAAAACTCACTAATGACCTACTAACTGCTAAAACCAACACCAGTAGTCCATACTAATACTCTTGGACCTTTCTGCTGCCTTTGACACAGTTGACCACCCACTCCTCCTCAATAAACTCCACTCCCTTGGCCTTAGTGACTCTGCTCTTTCCTGGTTCTCCTCTTACCTATCTCAGCACACTTTCAGTGTCACATACAACACCATCTCCTCTTTTCCTCCTCTCCTCCTCTCCTCTTTCTGTTGGGGGACCCCAAGGCTCTGTCCTTGGGCCCCTCCAATTCTCTCTCTATACTTCTTCCCTGAGCCAGTTGATAACCTCCCTTGGCTTCCAATACCACCTCTATGCTGACAACACTCAGATCTATCTCTCGACTTCTCAGCTCACCCCCTCAATCTCCTCACGTATCACAAATTTACTGAGCGGCATATCAGTATAGATGTTACACCACTTCCTCAAACTCAATCTTTCTAAAACTGAGCTAGTAATATGGACTTTACCATTGAGATCATCGGCACAACCATTGGTCCCTCCACACATGCCAGAGTGCTACAGGTAGGTGTAATCCTAGACTCTGACCTCTCCTTCAGCCCCTAAATCCAATCACTGGCTAAATCTTGTCGCCTTAACCTCCGCAACATTTCCAGAATTCACCGCTTCCTGACTAACTACACCACAAAACAACTTATTCACTTCTTGATTATTTCCCGCCTTGACTATTGCAACTCTTTCCTCACTGGTCTACCTTTACAGAGGCTATCCCCCCTTCAGTCTATTATGCATGCAGCTGCTAGACTAATACACCTTACTAACTGATCCTTGACTGCTGTCCCTCTCTGCCAATCTCTTCACTGGCTTCCCCTACCCCATCCTATAAAAGTTAAAATACTAACCACAACAAACAAGGCCATCCACAACATCGCCCCCAGCTACATCACCAACCTCATCTGCAGATATTGCCCAAACCTTGCTCTTCGCTCCTCCCAAGACATCCTGCTCTCTAGCTCCCCTTATCTACCCTCACGCTCGCCTCCAGGACTTCTCCAGAGCCTCTTCCAGCCTCTGGAACTCCCTGCCCTAGTATGTCCAGTCAGCTCCTACCCTGACCATTTTTAGGTGATCCCTGAAAACTAATTTATTCAGGGAAGCCTACCCCACTTCCACCTAAAAACTCTACTTGAGTCACCATCATTAGATCATCCCCTGCAGCTATTACCTTTTGTACCACCTCCCTTTATGTATGCAATGTATGAATGTAAGCTTCATAAGCAGGACCCTCCCATTCCTTCTGTATTGAACTGTATTGTAATTGTGCTGTCCCCCTTTATATTGTAAAGCACTGTGTAAACTGTTGATGCTATATGAATCCTGTGTAATAATAATAATGTTTAGTGTGTGAAGCCGGCTGTGACTCCTTGCAGCGTCACAGCCGACTTCCCATTGCTCATGCACAAGCTGCACTGTGCTTTGTGAGTGGTCCCGCAGCCTTCTGGCACCTATGTCTTGCCCCAGAAAGCTGCAGGCAAAGAAAGGGGGGCTGAACTTCTGCTCTGATCACTTAGGCAATCCTAGCAGAAGGTACCCGCTCCCCCTCCAAAAAAATATATAGTTGTTAACTAAATGTGCTAAAGGAGGTGGGGGGGGGGTGGCTCGAGGAGGACTTTAAGCAAAACTTTACCTTTCAGGTGAAGTTCTGCTTTAAAAGATTTTCCATTTATGTTCACATAAATCATACTCTTTATGTCTCCTTTCTTGTGTATTTGCTCTTTTGATCTTGGCTTTCCCTTCCTTTCCTCTTTGCATTTTTTTTTATTTCAGTTTTGATATCTAAGTATTTGGAAGTGTTGCTATTACATTTTCTCTTAACTTTTGTGGAGTGCATATTCCTTATGGTGATTTAAATGTCTCACTGCTGCCGACTAGATGCTTTAGTAGCACACTGTCGTTCAGCTGCAGTTAATGTAAGTGATTTGTATAATCATTGTCAAAGGAATTCAGACTTATGCCCCGTGAAAATGTCCCATTGGACCATGTTGTCGGAAAATCCGACCGTGTGTGGGCTTCATCAGACTTTTTCCGTCTGAATTTCCGCCGGAATTTTTTTTAGATCCTGCTCTCCAATTTTCCGACAACAAAATCCGATCTGACTATTTCCGATCGTGTGTAGAGAATTCCGACGGACAAAGTGCCACGCATGCTCAGATCAAATTAGGAGACCAAACCTATTGGCTAATAGCCTCTACGTAGTTCCGTCGTACGCAACGAACGTCACCACGTTCAGAATGATCGGATTTTCCAACAACTTTGTCTGACCGTGTGTATGCAACACTAGTGTTGGACAAAATCCGTCGGAAAAAATCCAACGGATTTTGTGGTCGGAATTTCCGATCGTGTGTACGGGGCATTAATCTCTATGTTATTTAGTCCCTTCTTCTTCATACCTATTTTTTCCTCCGTAAATACTGTCAAGTATTATGAATAATGTCTTGTGCAACTTTAAAGGGATTTTTTTGCCTTTTTTCTTCCCTTCACTTTTTAATCTCAATTTTGACTCTAACCAGTTCTCTCGCTGGCCGCTACAAGTTCCTTCCATATTTGGTGCCCTCGTCTAATCTTATGTTAGCAGTCCACTGTAAGTATACATATTTTATCCAGTTTCTTGGTGGGATATTGTGAAGTCCCCCTTTCTGACATTCATATCACCTTAGTAACGTATTTATATATGTTGTAGCTTGGTCTTTGTGGGCCCTCTGTGGGCGCACAATTTGTCCTGGGCCCTTCTGTGACGTCCTGGTGGCCTTTGATTTGGTGGTGCAGACACTTGGCTCGGGTAAGCGATTGAATGGTTGGACATGGCGAATAGTATCTTTTGAATTTTTAATTTCAGCACTGTTTGTAAAATGTATAATAATTATTTTCTTTGTTATGGTATTTGTTTTTCCTCTTATAGTGACGATTGTCTGAATTAATCCCCTGAGGAAGCCCTTCTGGGCGAAACATGTCAGGATTATAACATCTTATTATATATTCTTAATATGCCATCTATGATGTGATATAATGACAATCTGCGAATCCCCCTTTTACGATGTATGATATATTTTTAAATATGTATGAATAAAATTTGTTAAACTTTTAACTACCTCTTGGTACTATTGATGATTAAAGCACCGCCAAAAATCCCCTCAAAAAACTTTCCTCTGTAAATAAATCATACTAACCTGGTGGACCACAGAAAAAGCCATCTACACCATCATTTTGTTCCACCATCCTGCGATATCGTGTTTTTTTTCTGGACATTAGAAGAAGCTTTTCCTTTCTTCTGCTGAAATCCAGGTCATTAAAACTGACAAAAAGAAATGACACTTGTAGATCTTTTGTAATGACTATATGAATGCATTTTCAATGTAAAAAAATAATTCTCCAATATAGAACATTTGAAATACAAACGCTTTCCGGCATGCCTGAACATCATACACAATGTATTTTTATCACTCTTGAAGAATCCTTTTTCACAATTAAAGCCTAAGTTTAGTTTAACAATAATAAAGAAGAAGCACAAGGGATATTACATTCCTTCAGTGAGATGAGTCCCTTGTGCTACTGTGTCCTCGTTATTCAGAAAACTTGCTCCTTTAATACCCATCCCTATCCCCTTCACTGTAATATTCCAGTGTTTTGGGGGTTAATAGAACTAAGAGAGCTGTCACAGACAAGAGTGCCTGATTATGCATGCCTTTTCCCCTGTAGGCGGGTGCGGTCCATTGTCTCCACAGCAGTTGGCGCTCATCTGCAGCAGTAATGCAGGTGGAAGAGGAAGTCAAGAGGAACCTTGTTCCTCTATAGTTTCCTTGGGCACAGAGAGACAGCATCCAACTAGATGCTGGCACCCCATATTTAAGACTCTGGCTCCCAGGCTTGGCGTGTGTGGCTAGTGCAGGGACAGGTCACCCATTTCAGACTGACCAGGCTGCAGTTCCCCCCTCGAGACAGATGCTGTTGGCACACCTAAAACCTTCCGCTTCTACTCATCACTGTTATCCTGTGAGTGTTCCTTGTCGGATGCCTTCCTGCCGGGATTGTTGTCATTTGCCAAAACTTTTTTTTTTTAACAAGAAAATTTTGCCAAAACTTTAGTTATTATACAGTTCTGTTTCTGCAACTGGACTCTGAATTTTTTCTGCTGCCTCACCATGCTGTACTACAACTTCTATTAATGGAATATCATCTATGAATGGAAAATGGGTGGATGATGTTTCATTCATAGAAGTTGTAGTACAACTACAGCTTCTATAAAAGCATGGCCTTATTCAAGCATTGGAATGTGGGGATATTGATAAGTGCCTCTCACAGTTCCCTTATTTCTTTGAACAACATTGTCCGATCGGACAGAATCCATGCGAAAATCCGACCATGTGTATGGGGCTTTACACTTAGAATGATGGTGGTGGGGGGGTGGAGAGGCATCAGAGGAGGACGGTTTCTGCTACACAAGAACACAGCAGCACAGGGGATATGCCCAAATGCTTATGGCTGCTCTATTCATTGAAATCTTCATTCATTTGCACCCATATATCCCTTGAGCTGTGATCTTCTGGTATTGCAGGGGTTAATACAAGCAGCTCCACCAGTCATAGGCACTAGTCAGCTATTGCAGACTATATCCACCCTTTCCATTGGCAGAAGCTGTACTATCACGTCTAACTCTAGGTGTGCACAGCCTATTGCATTAGGGTGTGTACACCAAAGCTCAAACACACATTTGTATGTATATATATGTATATATATATATATATATATATATATATATACACACACACATACACACATACATGCACACTGTTATAAATATGAGTATACAACTATTTTAAAATGTATTAAGACATGGACTGTGTCAGTAGAGCAGTGGATGGTGTCAGGCAGTAGAGCAGTGAATGTGCCAGTACTGCAGAGGTTGATGTCAGTAGCACAATGGATAGTGTCAGACAGTAGAGTAGTGGATGGTGTCAGTAGAGCAGTGGATGGTGTCAGTAGAGCAGTGGACAGTGTCAGTAGAGCAGTGGATGGTGTCGGTAGAGCAGTGGACGGTGTCAGTAGAAACATGGATGGTGTCAGTCAGTAGAGCAGTGAATGTGTCAGTAGGGCAGAGGTTGATGTCAGTAGCACAGTGGACGGTGTCTGTAGAGCAGTGGGCGGTGTCTGTAGAGCAGTGGGCGGTGTCTGTAGAGCAGTGGGCGGTGTCTGTAGTGCAGTGGCCGGTGTCTGTAGAGCAGTGGCCGGTGTCAGTAGAATAGTGGACGGTGTCAGTCAGTAGAGCAGAGAATGTGCCAGTACTGCAGAGGTTGATGTCAGTAGCACAGTGGATAGTGTCAGACAGTAGAGTAGTGGATAGTGTCAGTAGAGCAGTGGACAGTGTCAGTAGAGCAGTGGATGGTGTCAGTAGAGCAGTGGACGGTGTCAGTAGAATAATGGATGGTGTCAGTCAGTAGAGCAGTGAATGTGTCAGTAGGGCAGAGGTTGATGTCAGTAGCACAGTGGACAGTGTCAGTAGAGCAGTGGATGGTGTCGGTAGAGCAGTGGACGGTGTCAGTAGAAACATGGATGGTGTCAGTCAGTAGAGCAGTGAATGTGTCAGTAGGGCAGAGATTGATGTCAGTAGCACAGTGGACAGTGTCAGTAGAGCAGTGGGCGGTGTCAGTAGAGCAGTGGGCGGTGTCTGTAGAGCAGTGGGCAGTGTCTGTAGAGCAGTGGGCGGTGTCTGTAGAGCAGTGGGCGGGGTCTGTAGAGCAGTGGCCGGTGTCAGTAGAATAATGGATGGTGTCAGTCAGTAGAGCAGTGAATATGTCAGTAGGGCAGAGGTTGATGTCAGTAGCACAGTGGACGGTGTCAGTAGAGCAGTGGGCGGTGTCTGTAGAGCAGTGGGCGGTGTCAGCAGAGCAGTGGGCGGTGTCAGTAGAATAGTGGACGGTGTCAGTCAGTAGAGCAGAGAATGTGCCAGTACTGCAGAGGTTGATGTCAGTAGCACAGTGGATAGTGTCAGACAGTAGAGTAGTGGATGGTGTCAGTAGGGCAGTGGACAGTGTCAGTAGTTTTTTTTTTTTTTATTATTGCATTTTTTTTATTTTTTTTTTTTACAATTTATTAAAATAATTTTTTACAATGTTTTTCATTTTTTTACACTTTTATTTACAATTTTTTAGGAGCCCTATTGGGTGCTGTGGTAAACTATCAGGGTACTAAACAGAGAAAGGGACTGAGGATAGAGATTCCCCATTTCTTTCTCTGCAGCCTCAGCTGCAATGGACGGTGAATGAATTGGACATGCTGTGTACTTAGCAGGTCCCTCATCTAAAGCATAGTAAACACAATTTAATCGGTACTACTCCCCTCATTGGACAGATTGATTGAAGCGGGAGCGACTGGCTCCTGCTGCTGTCAATCAAATCAACTGACATGGGAGCAAGGGATCAGGGCCAAGTCCTGTTGTCTGTGCGCATGGCAGCAGCAGCGGGACTCAGGAGCGAGCACGCACCGGTGCCACTTTCCCTGAGGGCACCTGATGAAGAGGAGAGGCCTGGCGGCGGGGAACACAGAAGAAGAGGATCGGGGCTGCTCTGTGCAAAACCATTGCACAGAGCAATTAAGTATAACATGTTTGTTATTTTAATCAAAAAAAAAAAAAAAAAAAAGCTTTATAGCCACTTTAAGCTTTAAAGTGGTTGTAAAATCAGAAGGTTGTTTATCTTAATGCATTCTATGCATTAAGATAAAAAACCTTCTGTGTGCAGCAGCCCCTCTCAGCCCCTCTAATACTTGACCCCTATCCATCGATGTTGCAGGAGTGTCTCGGCTGCCCGGAAATCCCTTCCTCATTGGCTGAGACAACAGCATGGCGCCATTGGTTCCCGCTGCTGTAAATCAGAGTCAGTCAGCCAATGAGGATAGAAAGGGGCGGGGCCGGGCCATGGCTCCATGCAGTGTTGCCAACCGTCAGTATTTTTACTGGCAGCCAGTAAAAAACAGGCAATGTTCTCCTGCCAGTAAAAAGAAAAGGTTGCCAGTAAAAAATATGGCTGAGACGCTCGGCCTGGAGCCAGCCGAGACCATACAAGTGCCTGCTATAGTGTGTTCGGGCAGCTCTGGTGGAGGCGGTGCCTGAGCATGTCCTGTGATGTCATGGTGGAAGGGAGCCGAGCAGAGCTGCCAGAGCCTTGTTTGTGGGTCTGCGGGATGGGAGCAAAGCAGGACAGGAGCGGGACCATCAGTACTGTTTGGACTGGAGGGACCACCTGGCTTGGAGAGAGACTGTCACTGTGACTCAGGAGGGGACATGTCGTGTCGGTAATCTGTACTGCTGCACACTGCTGTCAGTATCACCGTAAGAGTCAATTTCATGTGTGTGCCGCCTATTCTAATTTCTTGCCCTCTTGAGTCCTGTCCCTGAGCTACTTATTTACTATATCTAAAATAAAATAAGAAATATGTTTTTTTGCATTATTATCTACCTTAAATAACATTGCTAATTACATATTGTACTTGTTTTGTTTGTAGCCTAAATAGTGAAATTTGTACTTAAAACTGTAACTTTTGGAAATGCCAATAAAAACGTGGCTGTGCCTGTAAATTTTGGGTGTTCTGTCAGTAAATTTCAATCTGTTAGGTTGGCAACACTGGCTCCGTGTCTGAATGGACACACGGAGCTGTGGCTCAGCACTCAACAGAAGGGAGGGGGCAGGAGCACCAAAGAGGCACCCAAGAAGAGGAGGATCTGAGCTGCTCTGTGCAAAACCACTGCAGAGAGCAGGTAAGTATAACATGTTTGTTATTTTTAACAAAAAAAAAAATGAGACTTTAGTATAAGCAGTCATCTAAAGCTCATGTTACCTTGAGAAGCAAGTTTATTGCTACTACCATAAATAAGAACATAGATGAGAATGGGAAAAGAGCAACATACTGTACTACCTGGGAACATTGACACTAAAAGTATGATTCCACATTTGTACTGTTGTGTAGGACAGTAAGTTGCTAAGGTTTGTAAATAGCAAGTATTACCTATCTAGTTCTGACATCCTCAGGGCAATGTATTGGTGTCATGACAGTTAAGCCCCATACACATGGTCGGATTTTCCGATGGATTCTGTCACCCACAGATTGGAGCCTAATGGACACAGAATTATTCTGTCGCCATTTCGCCGGTCTGCGCTCACCATTGTGCGCAGTCTGCCAATCCTCCACGCACACCGCCGCCTGGTGCTCCAGTGCAACACTCCGCCACTCGGTCGAGTTTCCCTCGACCTCGGCTCCAGCACAAAACCCGCCAGCACCGACACAGAAACCCCAGCTCGTCAGTCAGCGGCCACCGACGAGCAGGCCATAGACCAACTACTCCTAGCCGAGCTGGAGCGAGGTTTCGTCATTGGTCCCTTCACACACCCCCCTTCAACACCTGGAGAGTTGTCCGACGGACAAAGTCCTATCTCCTGCTGGATAGATTTTTTGACAACAAAGTCCGATCACACCAAATCCGATCGTGTGTAGCGAATTCCGACAGACAAAGTGCTATGCATGCTCAGATCACATTACAAGACCAAAGCTATTGGCTACTAGCCTCTACGTAGTCCTGTTGTAGGCAACAAACGTCACCACGTTCAGAATGATCGGATTTTCCGACAACGTTGTCCGACCGTGTGTACGCAAAACCAACATCGGACAAAGTACGACGGACATGATCCGACGGACCTGGTCCTCGGATAATCCGCGCGTGTGTATGGGGCTTTACAGGTAGCTGGCAATGTTTTCTTTTATACTGACACCGTAAAGATCACTGTAAACGGCATTGCCGCAAGCAAATTTTAATTAATTTCCTTTTGAGTAAAATAGATTTTCCAGTTTTTATAAGGAAATATAAAACAAGGTAGGCTATATGTTTAAAAACCCTGTTTTAAAACATTAGAGTGATCAAACATGGTGAAAGGTGTAATTACATTTTAATGCTCCAAGCTGGTCCAGCTTTCCACCCATCTACTAGCATTCTGTTTAGCTGCAGCACCTTCGCAGTTTATTTACCTAGGCTGTAAATTGCAGCTCGTATGCTGTGTGAAATGTTTGGCAGGCAGATGGCGTAGAAGTGACTTAACAATAAAACTGTCATTATACCTGTTCTTCTCATTGTGTGGATAGACAGGCAATGACCTTCTGTATGCTGTACTGCTCTGCATATTTTTCCAGGCCATTAACTTCCTTCCAATTTCCGTATCTCTTGGCTCAAATCCCTATGACAGGCAAAGAACAGAAAGTCATCAAGTCTCATAACAGAAATACAGAGCATCAGCATAACTGAATATAGTGAATTGACTGCCAAATGCCCTACATTTGGTTTATATGCCTGCAGCGCTCTAGATGTTTGATTCCAGATATTAAAGCCTCGTACACACGATCACATTTTCGGATGAACGTTCGTCCGTTTTTTTTGTTGCGTGCTAGTCTTATGTCGAAAGTGAAGAGGTTACTCACCATACGAAAACTCTTGTATGACAGAATACAACCTCATAAGTGACGTAATGTGTTGACTAGTTTTGTATGTGTTTTTTCGTTTCTGAGCAGGTGTAGCCTTGCTCTTACGATTTTTTTCGTACTAATTAAACAAAAATCAGACGTTGAGTTCATGTATGTAAATGTAAATGTATAGTCTGCACATCCAACTTTTGTCTGACGAAAAACCGGAATCGGCTGTCGAAAGCACCATACTAATTATCCGAAAATCGGCAGATCGTTAGTCGGACCAAATTTTACTTCCAATTTTCGTATCGTGTGTACGGACCTTTAGTTGCATTTGAAATGTGATAAATATATCAGGAATCTTCATAGATATCCCTTTAAACGATAGTCAGATGATAAAGCATGAAACAGATTAGATTTTTTGGAAGTACATTTGAAAGTACACTTCATAATTACAATAGTGTTAAACCATCAGCGTTTAAACACATTGAACACAATAAAATAAACATTCTACCGGAACATTATCTGTCAGTGCTGCTGGCTTCTACTCTGTCTGAGCTTCTTCCTTGAGGACCAGTTCACACCATCCACTTGTGTTCCGGGTGCAGTATGATTTCATCCATTCATATGAATGGCTGAAATCATGCCAGACCACACCAAATGTAGTGCATGCACTACTTTAGTAAACGCAAAACAACCAGACCACATGGTACTACTGTACCATGCGATCTGGTGCAGGAACCCACACTGTGTTTGCAACCGGAATTTGGGGTGTCTTTAAGATAACATTGACACCCGCTGCAGATTGCAAACTGCAGTGCATTTTGAATTTGGTTTGGGAAATGAGCACGGAATGCAGTTTTCCACACCGCATTCTGGTGTGAATAAGTCCTGAACATCCATTCCTGAAAGGATAGAAGTGATAGTGGACAGTGCAGCCCTGAGTCAGGCTGTCAGCTTGTAGAAAGTATGGGTGAGGACGAGGGAAGAGCAGGGGAGTTCCTTGCCATCCTAGGTTATAGGAGTGTGTTTCTATTAATGCACACAGTGTAGGAAGACACAACTCTAGTCCTGGCATGCAAATGTGGCTGTATAGGATCCTACAAGAAAAAGGAGCCACCCTAAAAGAGGAAACCCAGGTGATCATGCCACCAGCTTAAACTGGACTATAGACAAGGATTAAAAGTTAAAGAAGCTGCATGCTCAGTAAGCGAATAAATCAGCTTCTGAATGTGCTTAAAAAAGCCATTGTTGCATAAGACACGAGGCATAGCTGTTGTTCATAAAACTACCCAAAAAAAAAGGTGAAAGCATGTTTAGAAACCCACCACAATATTTGTCCTAGTGATCCAGGTAAGCAAGCCTAATGCCCTGTACACAAGACCGGACTTTTTAACAGCAAAGCACATTCCGATCGCGTGTGGGCTCCATCGAACCTTTGCATGGCAATAATCCGACGGACTTTAGAACATGTTTTAAATTTTCTCACCGGAACTCCGCCAGAGTCAGTTCCTAGCTGGAAAACCGTTAGTCTGTATGCTGGTCCGACGGACCAAAATACGACGGAAAGACAGCTACAGCACCTGCCTGCGAGAATGTTTCTCGGCGAGAAGGCACTGTAAATCTCGCGCTGGCTGCAATAGGAAAAACACATTTTCCTATCGCAGCGAGCGCGAGATGTACAGTTCCTTTGGTCTGGTATGGATTTTAAGGGGAAGCTCCTACGCCGAAAAAAAGGCGTGGGAGTCCCCCCAAATTTGATACCAGACCCTTATCCGAGCACGCAGCCCGGCCGGCCAGGAAAGGGGGTGGGGATGAGTGAGCGCCCCCACCCCCTGAACCGTACCAGGCATCGCATCCTCAACATGGGGAGTGGGTGCTTTGGGGAAGGGTGGCGCTCTGCGGGCCCCCACCCCAAAGCACCTTGTCCCCATGTTGATGAGGACAAAGGGCCTCTTCCCGACAACCCTGGCCGTTGGTTGTCGGGGTCTGCGGGTGGGGGGCTTATCGGAATCCGGGAGCCCCCTTCAACATGTACCCCTACCCATTCACCTGGTAGGGGTACACCCCCTTTCCTGGCCGGCTGGGCTGCGTGCTTGGATAAGGGTCTGGTATCGATTTTGGGGGTACCCCCACGTCGTTTTTTCGGCGTAGGGGCTTCCCCTTAAAATCCATACCATGCGACGGGGCTCGCAATGTGTCAATCTCGCCAATAAAAGCGGCGAGATTGACTTCCTTTTCTAGTCCCGTTGTAACTCATCACGTTCAAAATGAACGGACTTTGGTCCGTGTGTGGGCATTTGGAAGTCTGCCGGAACTCTGCCGGAATTCTGGCGGGAACTCCGTCGGACCTAGTCTGCCGGAAAGTCCGGTCATGTGTGGGCAAGTCCGTTTTTCTTCGGAAGGTCCGTTGGAACTCCGCCGGTATTCCGGCGGGAACTCCGTCGGACCGAGTCTGCTGGAAAGTCCGTGTTCTACCTTTTCTTGAGTTATGTGGATATTCAGGCTAGGTATTCTTAACCCAACCTATTAAGTCACTTTGTTGTTTGTTGGAGATAGATGCTTCACTCCTGTATCTATATTATAGATGGGTTGCAAAAATCTATAGTATATATAGAACATTAAATATATTCTGATTGGATGTTCAGATTTTAATATAGCTCCAAGGCTTTCAAGACATCAAATACGGTTTTACTAGTTGTCTGGAGTTACCTCTAAGTGGAGATCACACTGTTCTGTTTTATCTTGACAATAATGATAATCTATGTCACTTTGAAGATATTATTTTTCTTAGTTGATAATATAATTTCAACTAGAGAAGGCTCACCATCAAAGGCTCTGAAAAGTCTGGCATTTGTCCAACCAGTAGTCCTGCCAGAGTGCACACCAGCATTAGAAGCAAACAAACGGCCAAGATAGGTAGAGGCCAGTCAGTTATCATCTGAGAGTAACTGTAAGCAAATCATAGTAACAGTATGGTCAGTCTTCATATTAACATACCAACTATAAGCACTTGTGCAGACTAGGCCGTACATAATATATGGGGCCAAATCTGACTGATCCTGTCATCTGACGACCTCCAGGCCATGTGGAAAACCATTACAAAAACAGTCACATTTAGTCTGGACACAAGTGTTACTCAAGTATAATTGCAGGGGTGGAGACATCAGAGAGGAGTCACAAGACACTCATGAAACGCCCTTTGTCCTCGGTTTCTCTAAAGGTTCCTAATTAAGGGCCTCTGCAGTACAGAATATAGAGAATACATTAACAATTATAGCTGCTTTTTATTTTTGTAGCAGTAATCATACATTTGAGGGCACATGAGGTAAGGCTTGTACAAA
Organism: Lithobates sylvaticus; assembly: GCA_028564925.1. Classification (NCBI taxonomy): domain Eukaryota; kingdom Metazoa; phylum Chordata; class Amphibia; order Anura; family Ranidae; genus Lithobates; species Lithobates sylvaticus. Next base: position 144,188,781 of record CM053038.1, on the reverse strand, counting down.
AAGAGGAATGAACAGCTACATGTGCCAAGGGCAACTAAAATTCTAAATACAACTCTGAGAATCATTCTGATTGCTTGTCATTTGTGGACTTTTATTGCCACCTTATAATTTGCAACTGTTGCTGTTCTAACTTTGATATATGTAGGCCATTGTCTAATTGTATATCTACAGATAAGGGACTGACATTCTGTACATACCTTTTTGGCATCCTAAATGCTTTATCGTGTCTTGCAAAATAAATAAACAGAAATTAATATGGATCATGCCTGATATCAGCGAGGAGATAGAAAGAATTGAGAGAGCTATGCAAGATACAATTAGGCATGTTACCAAGAAGCATTATCACACACATTACAACTGATAAACATTGAAGACATGAAGAAAAACAATCTTACATTCGTACATTTTCCTCATTTTATCCATCAGCATACATGATACATAAAGAAGCAATTGCACATGTAGATGTTTGAAGCTTTCTCTCTATACATATTTGACACAGGTAATTGTGAACCAAAACCCATGCTGCTAAGCCCATGCTATTTTCTGGCCATAGTTATGCCCTGTATTGTAGTCAATAAATGAAACAATAAAAAAACAAAAAAACAAATATTAATCCTAAAACAACTCATGAGTATACCATGGCAATTTTGGAGGGTCTCATGACATATAATAACATCTACTGTAGGCTGTTGGGTTTCAAATTAATATTAATATAGTTCCCTGTGTTGACAGAGCAGTAGCTCTGGATAATATACAAGAGATCAGGAACTACTCTGCACGTGATTGCAAGTTACGTGATCACCACAATTAGCCAATCATGATAACTCTGAAACAAAGTTTTCAATCACACTTTACACTCGATGTCTGTGGGACCAGGCATTTTTGACCATGTGATGACCATGATTAGCCAATGGTGACAAAGGGAAAATACAGTATATTACTTAGTTACAGTAATAAAGTTTCCCTCTGCAGCACTGATTCGTCTTTCCTCTTCTTGGCAGAGAAGAAGATTAGCATGAAGGACAAAATTGTGATAACATTATATATTTGTGATGGGAATATTCCGTATTCCAATTACAGTGGCTGTAGCCTATGAACAGGTAGATACTGTATCTAAAAAATAATGGACAGTAAGGTCTCATTTACGTATGCATAAGAAGTGTAATTTCCTTTACATTACTAAAGATATTTAACGGCTTTGTACAGACAATGGCTGTTCTGTAACAAAAAGTGAACAGCCCAGTACACACATAAAATTTAGAATGCATTTGTGTTGCTTTGCTTGTAATTCCATTCAGTGATACGGGCGAGGTTGAAAAAATGCACTGAAAAGCATGCCAAACACAACCAGGACCCTTGCAATACATTCGGGATGTTTTAATGAAGTTTCCTCCAAAAAGAACTGCTTATCAATGCATTCTGAAAGCTTTTGACAGTGCTTAACAAATGTCTCCCAAATGCATAAAAATGGGCCAAAAACACATTTCAATACCATTTACAGTATGTGTTTACACATGTGTCTTTATAATGCTCATGTGAATGCAACCTAGGACATCTACTTATCTTACAATGGCTTGCATATTACTGAGACCCACCATGTTCTTTTTATAAGTTCATCCTCTGGTTAAATATGTTGCATTCACTGTCACACCTTGAAATCTTTATTACATAGTGGATAAGGTTGAAAAAAGACACAAGTCCATCAAGTCCAACCAATGTGGACTTTCAGTAAAAAGTAAAAGGTAAAATATATTTTTTTATCATCTCTAATAAATCTTGGAAGAAACAGATAAGGACCACTGTGGAAGAAATGTGGCAGTGGGGTCCATTTCAGATATGGCACCTCATCCCCAAATAAAAAATTTAGTTTGAGGAAAAGGGATTATTACGGTGCCCAAAAATGATGAATTAACAATATAGAAATTTATATATGAAACATTTATTATCAAGTATCAAAAAATCACAATATACATAAATCACACTGGTTTCTCAATAATTTTATATAACATGTATCAAAAAAGCACATCCAATGTGAACGTGGGGCCAGAGTAGTACAAGCCTTGATGTGCTGATTGGTCAAATCCTCCCTACATGTTTCGCCATGAAGATGGCTTCATCAGGGGAAATAGAATGAGACCAATATGAAAAAAGAGACGATTCTACAGAAAAAAAAAGAAAACTGTTATGTTATGATATAAATAATTTGAACTTTGGTATATGCTAAGTAGATCAATGGGCTATCATCCATACAAAAAACACAAAAAGTAAATCAAACCCAATCCCAGAATGAAAATCAACGTTCCCCAAGAGGGGATGAATACATACCCCCAGTGCCAACGCGATGAGGTAAGCAAGGCGTGGACCACGTGGACGACCCCCCAAAAAATCCACCTAAGTGCAACTGTAGGGGGCAAAGGGCAATCTTGGGAAATGAAAAAATCTAAGAAGATTTATTAAGAAAAATGTGCTCATTTATATCCGGTTTATATCCAAAAAGGAGCCCCAGAAGAGGATTAATGGGAACACAGCATGAGGCCTGCAAGGCCTTCAATGTATACATACCCAATAAAAACAAGAAAATATTAAAGCACGGAGGTGCTAGTAAGTTGCGGACGATAGCGAAGTGAAAGCAGTAGATGGTTAATCCTGAGTCCAACACTAATGATTAAGTGTATTAAAACTAGAAAAAAATAAAACAAAAAAGTGTAGGAGTAAACAGTACACTAGAGTTTGTAAGTGAAAAACACAGAATGATTCCGTGATATAGAAGAGGTGTATTAAAATACTTACCTGAACTATCAATTAGCAGACATGCCATAGGATAGCTCATCCCCAATGTTGAAAAGTGCCTATATTGCTGGACAGGCAGAGAAAAAAAAGGGGGGAGTCCGCTGCACAGAGTACCAAATAGAAGTAAGGTAAAAAAGAGAGGTAGAATTGCTAAAAGTTGCTGAAGCAGACGGGAGGTGTAAATCAAAACCTCCTCATATCTGGTACTGACCTTGTTTGATATAAGCTAAGCTTTAATATTTTCTTGTTTTTATTGGGTATGTATACATTGAAGGCCTTGCAGGCCCCATGCTGTGTTCCCATTAATTCTCTTCTGGGGCTCCTTTTTGGATATACCCCGAACCGGATATAAATGAGCAAATTTTCCTTAATAAATCTTCTTTGATTTTTTAGTTTCCCAAGATTGCCCTTTGCCCCCTACAGTTGCACTTAGGTGGATTTTTTGGGGGGTCGTCCACAGGGTCCACGCCTTGCTTACCTCATCGCGTTGGCACTGGAGGTATGTATTCAGCCCCTCTTGGGGAACATTGATTTTCATTCTGGGATTGGGTTTGATTTACTTTTTGTGGTTTTTACTTTTTACTTTTTGTGTTTTTTGTATGAATGATAGCCCATTGATCTACATAGCATATACCAAAGTTCAAATTATTTATATCATAACATAACAGTTTTCGTCTCTTTTTTCATATTGGTCTCATTCTATTTCCCCTGATGAAGCCATCTTCATGGAGAAACATGTAGGGAGGATTTGACCTATCAGCACATCAAGGCTTGTACTACTCTGGCCCCACATTCACATTGGATGTGCTTTTTGGATACATGTTATATAAAATTATTGAGAAACCAGTGTGATTTATGTATATTGTGATTTTTTGAAACTTGATAATAAATGTTTCATATATAAATTTCTATATTGTTAATTCATCACTTTTGGGCACCGTAATAATCCCTTTTCCTCAAACTACATTTTTAGATAAGGACCACTATTGCACAGTACCCCTTAAGACTGGGTTCATACTTAATATGGATGCAGCTCACAGCTGTGAAAACCAAAACCAAAAATGTAGCACCAATATTTAACCACTTCCAGACCAGCCTCATTTTGGATTTTAGGTGTTTACATGTTTAAAACAGTTTTTTTTGCTAGAAAATGACTTAGAACCCCCAAACATTATATATTTTTTTCTAACACCCTATAGAATAACATGGCGGTCATTGCAATACTTTTTTTCACACCGTATTTGCGCAGCGATCTTACAAGCGCACTTTTTTTGGAAAAAAGTCACTTTTTTGAATAAAAAAATAAGACAACAGTAAAATTAGCCCAATTTTTTTGGGGATTGTGAAAGATAATGTTACGCCGAGTAAATTGATACCCAACATGTCCTGCTTCAAAATTGCGGCCGCTCGTGAAATGGCGTCAAACTTTTACCCTCAAAAATCTCCATAAGCGACATTTAAAAAATTCTACAGGTTGCCTTTTTTGAGTTACAGAGGAGGTCTATGGCTAGAATTATTGCTCTCGCTCTACCGATCGCGGCGATACATCACATGTGTGGTTTGACTACCATTTTCATATGCGGGCGCTGCTCACGTATGCGTTCGCTTCTGCGCGCGAGCTCGTTGGGACGGGGTGTTTTAAAAAAAAATTTGGGGGTTTTTCTTATTTATTTTACTTAATTGTATTATTTTTTACACTGTTTTAAAAAAAAAAATGGATCACTTTTATTCCTATTACAAGGAATGTAAACATCCCTTGTAATAGAAAAAAGCATGACAGGTTCTCTTAAATATGAGATCTGGGGTCAAAAAGGCCTCTGATCTCATATTTGGACTTCAATGAAAAAAAAAAAAATTTTTCATTTTAAAAAATCCCCTTTACGAGTCATGGGCGGAAGTGACGTTTTGGTATAGAGATGAGTGGGGGCCATCTTAGCCTCACTCATCTCAAAACACAGGCAGGGAAAGGACCCGATCGCCTCCGCCGCTGCCGATGGCTCCGGAAAGGGGACCACTCACTGTGAAGAGGGATACCTTGGTTGTGGCAGCAGCTGCTGCCGTTACCGAGATATCCCTCTTCAAAAAAATGACGAATATATACAGTGAGCGGTCGGTAAGTGGTTACAAAAGGGCCTGGGAATTACAGACCAGTTAGCCTAACATCAATTATATGCAAGCTCTTGGAGGGGATGATAAGGGACTATATACAAGATTTTAGTAATGACAACGGTATCATTAGCAGTAATCAGCATGGATTAATGAAGAATCATGATTGCCAAACCAATCTATTAACCTTCTATGAGGAGGTGAGCTGCCATCTAGATAAAGGAAGGCCCATAGACGTGGTGTATCTGGATTTTGCAAAAGCATTTGATGCAGTTCCCCATAAACGTTTACTGTACAAAGTAAGGTCCGTTGGCATGGACTATAGGGTGAGTACATGGATTGAAAACTGGCTTCAGGGGCGAGTTCAGAGGGTAGTGATAAATGAGGAGTACTCAGGTCCGGGGTGGAAAGTGGGGTCCCCCAGGGTTCTGTCCTAGGACCAATCCTATTTAATTTATTCAAAAACGACCTGGAGGATGGGATGAACAGCTCGATCTCTGTATTTTCGGACGATACTAAGCTAAGCAGGGGAATACATTCTCTGCAGGGTGTGGAAACCTTGCAAGAAGATCTGGACAAATTAATGGGGTGGGCAACTACATGACAAATGTAGGTTTACATGGAGGTTTAATGTAGAAAAATGGAAAATAATTAATTTGGGTGGCAAAAATATCAATGCAATCAACTCACTAGAGGGAGAACCTCTGGGGAAATCTAGGATGTAAAAGGACCTGGGGGTCCTAGTAGATGATAGGCTCAGCAATGACATGCAATGCCAAGCTGCTGCAAGCAAAGCAAACTGAATATTGGCATGCATTAAAAAGGGGATTAACTCCAGGGATAAAACCAGGGATAAAACGGTGATAAAACGGAAATTTTCCTGCTCTACAAGACTCTAGTCCGGCCGCACCTGGAGTATGCCGTCCACTTATGGGCACCAGTTCTCAAGAAGGATGTGCTGGAACTGGAAAGAGTCCAGAGAAGGGCAACAAAACTACTACACTTAAAGTGACTGGAGGATCTCAGCTATGAGGAAAGGTTACGAGCACTGAACTTATTCTCTCTGGAGAAGAGGCGCTTGAAAGGGGATATGATTTCAATGTACAAATACTGTACTGGTGACCCCACAATAGGGATAAAACTTTTCTGTGAAAGGGAATTTAATAAGAAGCACAGCCATTCACTAGAATTAGAAGAAAAGCGGATAACCTTAAACTGCGTAGAAGGTTCTTTAATGTAAGAGTGGTAAGGATGTGGAATTCTCTTCCACAGGCGGTGGTCGGAAGCATCAATAGTTTCCAAAAACTATTAGATAAGCACCTGAACGACCACAAGATACAGGGTAATACTGACATATAATCACACACATAAGTTGGACTTGATGGACTTGTGCCTTTTTTCAACCTCACCTACTATGTAACTATGTAATATATTAAATTAGGTGTGTTGGCTGCATTCGTTTTCTTTCACACTGTTTTCACCTGGTGATCTGGCCAGTAACTCACCTTCTGTAATATAGTGCCCCTACTCTGGATGAATGAGTACAGGGGCCACAGCAGACAGCACCATTGTCATTTTGGGGGGAGGGGAGTTCTATATATACTAGCAGATTTAAATAAGCTTACAAATTGAAGCCAAACTCCAGCTCACGTTGCTGTTACACAAGCAGCCACAGCAACAGTTTTTTTTCTTTTGTGATAAAGGTTTTACATGAATAAATAAAATCTGATCATTGTACGCACCCCTGTCAGTGCAAAATGGTTTGTCTCAACACTCTTAACTGATACATTTTGCCAGAGAGCTTCTTTTTTTTGAAAAACAGACTTACTGGCCAGATCACCGGAGGGAAATAGAAGAAAGAAAGCCTAAAAAAAAAAGGAATGCAACCATCATATCTAAGGATTGGTAAGCTGCAATAAAATATATGTTTGCTTTTGGGTTTAATACCGTTTTAAATAGTATTCACAATAGATAAATTGAGGATGATACTGCATGGACATACTTAATTAATTAAATTAAAACATTTTAAATGGCAATTACCTTACAGTCACTACATGATGCTGCATTGGATGCCCCGTCGTCATCTGGGCAGTAGACCACTGCTTCCATATACATCCCGCAGTATCATGTGGGGTGCTGGTAGAAGCATTCACACTGGAGTGATGAGAACACAATTTTCGTCTTTCTTCATGACTAGACAGTTCTGGTACTGTGTAACTTAACTTGCGCTCTTGGTGATTGCAGTGACAACATTTTGAATGTTGATGTGCATCGCTTACATGGGGAGTCAACTGTCCATTGGACCTGCTCACTGATGGAGGCTGACTGCATGTAGATGTAGACAGACGGTCTCGCACGCAGTTTGGTGACTTCTTTAGGAAGCAATGGTGGACCTCTTGGACAGATCCATCATTGGTAGATCCATGCCCATGCCTTGTATTTTCATTGTCGTTATCTTGGCTTTGTTCCCCATCTGTGTGATTCCTGGAAATATATTATATATTATAATTAAGCAATGTTTCTTGTATTACCATGATATAAAAATGGACCTTTCTTTTGTTCACTCAAACTACGTTAGACTTTGTTTAGCTGAAAACTTTCACTACAAATAGATTTTCATTTCATATTTGCAAATTTTACAGAAAAGAACTATAACTACTAGGCTTTCTTGTTAATACTCAGAATTTCATCAGACATCCTAGGAGAAAAATGCAATGAATTAGTTAGTATTATTGAAGACATAGCTTACTGTTTTCTAAGATAAGAGTGTCACAGCATGTGTTTATTAAGTGTCACTGTATATCCTTTTTTGGTGATTATTTATGTTAGATATTTCACTGAAATATGAATTTCAGAAATATGCATCAATCATTTATTGTAAAAGGTCAAGGGCAAAATGTACAAAATTGCTATATACTGAAAATCAGATCTAAGCACAATCTAAGTACTCTCATAAAGGTTAGGTAACTCCAGGGATCACTGTGTCATGTACTGTATATAATACCAAAGGGAAATGTTACATGGCAAATACATACTTTCAGTGCAACTGTTAAACACCAAGCACTATGCACTTGTGCTGACTGATAGTGATAGTGACATTAGAGACTGCCAGTGGAAATCATTGTCCATAGTTTTTTTTTTTTTTTTTATTTAATTTGTGAATCTTGTGCCTAGCCTAGGAAATTGCTAATGCAATTTTCAACAAAACATAAAAAATGTCTATACACTTAACTGTCTTAAGACAATCAAGTACCGTGACTTAATAGGAAATGTCCTAAGCCCCTATGTATTTTAAGTCAATATTGGGGAGGTGAAAAGGGGAGGGGGAGGTAGCTGAAAGTAAAAGAGAGAAAAAAAATCTGATGAGGGATGAGCTTCGGGTTCCACACCACACCACACCATGGGTTCCACCAGTTTGAGATTTGCAATTCAGGTGGCTGTTGTGCAGATTCGCCTGGGGGAACCCAAACCTCATCCCTACTGTGGTGGTTTTCTTTTGGTGTTTTTAATCCTTTTGGCTTTTTTATGTTTTAATTTTAAGTTGATTGGGCATTTTTTCTTGGAGCTGCTTTTTGTTCCAAACGTGGCACTGTATAATGTGAATGTAAAAAAAGAGCAAGATCAGGGTGCACCTAAACCACCCCACAAAATAACACTCACATTAACCATCCCCCAATCCCTACAGATAAAAGTTCCTGCCCTCCATCATACATACTGTAGCTGTATTCATGGTTACCAATAGGAAATGTTTACTCTCTGACCCATTTGTACTTAGGACTATGCCTTTTTGTTTTATTTCTTGATGATGATGGATAGTACATTTAACTTTTGGATATTAAAGCGTTTGTTACCCTAAAAAAAAAAAAAGGTTGTGTTTCCCTAAAGCATAAGCAGTGCTTGTGCTACCACCTAAAATACCAGGCTCATTCTGCCTGGTTCTGTGCCCCCCCCCCCCGTAAACTGACCATGGTTTATCATGCAGCTCTCCCCTCTGCTCTCCCCTGTGCTCTCCTCCCTCCCATCCCTGCCTGTCAGCTCCGCCCACTCCCCAGCCTTACCCTCCTGCTGCTATCATAACTACAGTATAACCATATAATCCCCTCTGTAAAATAGCATTATGTGTCTCAGTGTCTGTGTTATATAAAAAAATGCAGATTTCTACCTTATATCAGAGCCTCTGCCAGCGGTCATATGACTCCTCGGCTCTCTCTCCTCTCTGGCTGATGTCAGCGGGAGTTCTCGGCCCCTCCCGCTATAGCTGTCAGCCAGGGAGAGGAGAGAGCAGAGGAGTCACGTAAGCGCCGGGAGACACTCTGATATAGGGTAGAAATCGGCATCTTTTTTAAAAAACACTGGGAAACATAATGTTTTTTTACAGAAGTGATTGTATGGTTATATATTGTAGTGGCTCAACAACCACTTTAACCTGAGGCCAATTCTTGCCTGATGTATGCCTTTTTCTTCTAATGTTGGATTTTACTTATCTGCGCTGTTCATACAATATTTATCTGTGTCTTGCTATGATGACAACCTGAGAATTGGCTTTGTTCCAGTGTTATTTCTATTGTTACCAGATCTTTTCAATAAAAATATTGAAATATAAAACTGTGTTGCTACTGGCCAATTATACACTGCCGTATATCCTCAGCAGTATCTTAATACTTGTAGTATAGCCAGTGGTGTAGCGTGGGGGGGGGGGGGGGCAGAGAGGGAAGTGGCCCTGGGGGCAACATAAAGATCTGGGAGCACAGTGCCACAAGCAGGTGAATCCTCTCCCGATCGTCAGCCTCTGACTGCTGAGAGACACCCACTGGTGGACACCGGAACTGCAGCCCATAGATCTGGGAGCCACAGTGTCACCAGCAGGTGAAACCTTTCCTGACACTATGGGTGGCATGTGACACTGCATCTGGTGGCAGGCTATGGGTGGAAAGTGACAAACTGCATCTGGTGGCAGGCTATGGGTGGCAAGTGGCACACTGCATCTGGTGGCAGGCTATGGGTGGCAAGTGGCACACTGCATCGGGTGGCAGGCTTTGGATGGCAAGTGGCACACTGCATCTGGTGGCAGGCTATGGGTGACAAGTGGTACACTGCATCTGGTGGCAGGCTATGGGTGGCAAGTGGCACACTGCATCTGGTGGCAGGCTATGGGTGGCAAGTGGTACACTGCATCTGGTGGCAGGCTATGGGTGGCAAGTGGCACACTGCATCTGATGGAAGGCTATGGGTGACAAGTGACACTGCATCTGGCAGCAGGCTATGAGTGGAATGTGGCACACTGCATCTGGCGGCAGGCTATGGGTGGAATGTAGCACACTGCATCTGGTGGAAGGCTATTGGTGGCATGTTGCACTGCATCTGGTGGCAGGCTTTGGGTGGCAAGTGGCACAATGCACCTGGTGGCAGGCTATGGGTGGCAAGTGGCACACTGCATCTGGTGGCAGGCTATGGGTGGCAAGTGGCACACTGCATCTGGTGGTAGGCTATGGGTGGCAAGTGGCACACTGCATCTGGTGGTAGGCTATGGGTGGCAAGTGGCACACTGCATCTGGTGGCAGGCTATGGGTGGAAAGTGGCATATTGCAGGCTATAGGTGGCAAGTGTATCAAAAATACAGGTTGAGGGCAATTGACTAATAGTCAGCAAACAGTAATACCCTAAACAAACACCGCTTACCTATTGGGGTAGTGTCACGCTAGTCTCCATACTGCATATGAACAAAAAAATATCCCCACTAGGGTTGTGGAGGAGAAGAAAAGATGACCATATGAGTGACACAGTGTACCACGTTGGGGTTAATAAGGTATAATATTTATTATTTAATCAATTAAAAGATCATATTGAATAACCTCCAATTGGAGGAAAATCATGTAGCAACAAGCTAGATGTATGCCGATGGCCACTGTACAACGCAGTTAATGGATGTGGCAACTCAGACAGAAAACCATCTACAAAAATAAAAAATAAAAACAGGACTAAAACACATAACATGTAAAACATTCGTCCGTATACCAGATAGTCAATGCACAGCAATCCACGGCAAACCGATGTGTGGCCAGTAAAAATCAGAAAGTGGTATATGGCTTAATCACCGGTGCAGAAGTCCCTGGGGGCTCGAGCCACTGGAGGTGGCGATGGAAAGTGGATGGAGAAGGAGATGAGGGGAGAGGAAGGTAATGGACAGTCACTGAAGCTGCATTCATAGGGGGGAGTGAAACAAGTAAAGCGTATTGCTGGAATATGTTCCCGGTCTGGTGAATAGTTCAAATCCACAGATGGATACATGTTGCAATCCTGCGGTGCACAATCACTGTAAATATGGGGCAATGTGTAAAGGATCTCCAAAGAGGCTTTCACTGTGAACACACGGAACACAATCACTGGTTCCTATAGAGGAGTGTATTCAATAAGCTGATACTGTGGGTAAACCAAATGTATTTCAAAATCACCATTTATTGGCTAATCTACCATATACATGAGATGAATAAACAGCCCACATTTCTGTCTATGGTGTTAGGATAATCAGCCATACCTCTTGTCCATGTAATTCATGGGGGAACTTTATCCCTGTATAAGTCCAGTATGTGGGGACAATGAACAGCTTTCTTGATTGATGTAGTTTCACAGTTCACTCCACTAAGCTCTTAATTCTGTAGGTAGATCCACATTTAGCGATTCCATCAGGTCTACTGATGCTTTGCAGTCCATATGTTCCCCGATCTCCACGCCCACTTCACCTTCCCTGGCTCACAATGGCTCCCTTCCGGGCCACGCTGAGAGTGGCGTCACGTGATGCTGATGACGTCAACACACATTCAAATCCCGTAGCTTCGTCTGGACCATGGGTGGCAAGTGGCACACTGAATCTGGTGGCAAGTGGCACACTGCATCTGGGGGCAGGCAATGGTAGCATGCTGCATCTGGTGGCAGGCGACAAGCTCAGGGTTCCTACTGATTCTGCATTATGGTGAGTTGAACTATTTTATTACGGTATATATTACAATGTAGTCATAGAAATAATGTTAATTGATCATCCTGACACCATATCAAGCATGGTGTGGGGATGATTTAAGTACTAACACCAGCCATTCACCTGACATTGCTGAATTCCCTGTCAACCCAGAGACTACATTCCCCCAACAACCCCCCTCATCTTTTTTTGGGAAGTCCCTGAATGGCAGTTTGGAAATGTGATCACCCTAGGTGCATCCCATGCCCGCCATCCACAAAGTCACTCCATCTTTCCTTATTTTACACACTGTCCCGGCGGCACGGTGTTCCGCACTGTCACTGTGTTCTAACCGCCGCCCCCTGTGATTGGCTGTAACGGCCATGTACGGCCGCAGGGCTGGCCTGTGAGTGAAGATCGTGGTTGGCGCCGCTTGCTCCCGGAGTCCCGCATAGCTGTCTGGCCACCTCTCCACTGGTGCGCTGTGTATCCTCCGCTCTGAATATCCTCCTCATTGTGGTACTGTCTGGCAGAGGCCGCATAGCAGATGAGAGACAAAAATAGTAGTCTGTGAGTGATGTGTTTGCCGGCCCGCCGGGCCAAGAGAAGGGGATTGTTGCCAGTGGTGGGTTAATGTGTTGTTGGGCATAGTTACAGGATGGGTCACCATTATGATAGGCAAGATAGCCTGTTATAATACAGCATTTACTTGGGGGGGGGGGTGAGTACTAGAAAAGCCCTAACTCCATGTACATACAAAACAAAAATTAAGCCAGCAACAAATTAATTAAAACACCACTAAATGTTATAAGCACTTGAATTCTGTTATATGCGTTTCCCCTGGCAGCATTTGAGTCTAGAGTGATTTTATTGCTTTGCTCTTTGCTGTTAGTCTATGGACTATGGAGATTCTCAGAGTAGGGGAGAGCACATGGATGATCTCATTGTTATGATGCTGCTTCTTTATTGACCAGTTAGTAGGCTGGATGATGGTCTTTCAAGGTGGAGGTCTGGGATCTAGTTATGCTGCCTGGTTGTTGTTCTTGGATCACAAGACTAGCTGAACATTAATACAAATCTTTTGACAAGTAAAACGGTTTATAAACACACACTCTGTGCACACAAACACACTGTAGACACACTGTGCACACACACACACACATATATACTGTGCACACACACATATACTGTTCACACACACACACACACATATACATATATATATATATATATATATATATATAAAATATATATATATATACTGTGCACACACACACATATTGTGCACACACGCGCACACACACACACTGTACTTATACACATATACTGTGCACAAACACACACACTCTACACACACACGCATACTGTGCACACACACACTGCAAACACACACACACAGTGCATGCACACACACATATACTGTGCATACACACACTGCAAACACACACATACTGTGCACACACACACACACAAACAAATGCTGGCACACACACATGATACACACACACTGTGCACATTACACAGAAAAAGGGAGAGAAAGAAGCGGAGATAGAAAGTACAAAAAAGACGGATTGACAGACAAAAGGGAAAGCTAGATGGAGAAAGATGGAAAAAAAAACAAGAAATAGGGAAAGAGAGAGATAAAGGGAAAGAAAGGAGAAGACAGGGAAAAGGAAAGAGAGAGAGCAAAGAAATAGGGATAAAGTGTGAGAGAGAAAAAAAAGATAGAATACATGGGAGAGAGGGGGAAGAAAAGAAAAAGAGAGATAAAGAAAGAGAAATAGAACAAGTGAGTGATAGAGAAAGGAAAGTGAAACAGAGGAGAGAGAGAGAATAAAAAAGGAAAAAGGGACAAAAAGAGAAAAAACGAGAAGGAAAGAAGGGGAGAGAAAACGGGGAAAGAGAGAACAAATGGGAGGGAGAGAAAGAGAAAAGGGTTGAGAAGAAGTAATGAAATAAAAAAGAAAGAGGGATAGGGATAAAGGGAGTGCTAAAAGTCCACAGGTTAGGGGGCGCAAATGACTTGCCTTGCCTCGGGGGCTGAAAACCTACGCTACCCCACTGAGTATAGCTCTTTTCTCTTTGTATCTGGTAAATTTAGGTCTAGACTTTGATTTAAAATGGACCTACTGCTGGCTAGTTTCATGCTACTGTATCATCTGTGGTCTTTTAATTCTTGTAGTAAAAAAAAAAAAGTCTTCGTACCCCCTCTTCCCTCACAATATACACAGCCAAGGAGAGAGAGGTAGACCCCCCCCCCCCACATTATATACAGCTGTGGAAACAGAAGAATACCCCCAATATTATATACAGTTGCAAATTCAGAAGTAGACCCCCTATTATATACGTATAGCTGTGTATACAGATGTAGAAACCCCCTATTATATACAATGGTGAATACAGGAGTACACCTCCAACACATAAATACAGCTGTGACTAGAGATGTAGACCTCCCATGTTATATACAGCTGTGAATGGAGACGTAGACCTCTGCAACATTATATACGAATGTGGGGAAAGAAGTGAATATAATGCTCTGCATTAATACCTTGTGCAAAACTGTTAAACAAATAATTAAAAAGTACTAAAGTCACCTCTGGCCCTGATGCTGATTGCCATCTATATTTAAGTTCGATTAATTATTATAATTGCTAACGCTGTGGACTAATAACAACTTTGCTGAGTAATTGCTGAGTAATTTTTTTTTTCAATTAGGTTAATATATTATGTATATGAGAAGCATGAAAAAAAATAATTAAGTGAAAATCATTTGGGAGGAAAATACATTTTTTGATAATCTGATGCATACCAAATTGCAATATCTGATGCAGTCACAACATTTTTATTTACAGATGAGCATTAAGAGTTTAAATAATGTGATGTTTTAGATTTTAAATTAAAGTTGATGATTAGCCCAAATGTGTATAATATAGCAATAACCAACCATGGTTTCCGTGGGTCTACGGAACTTAACACGGTAAGCAAACATTTTTAGTTGCCTGCCAGCAAATTTTTGTTATCTGTACAACTGATTGCAGTGAATGCAAAGTGTAGTGTACAGCCCAGGCCTATTCCCTACATCTGTAACATGCAGAGAATGCAGCCAGTGTCTGGGATAATGTAACTCCAGTATGCATGCACAGGAGTTACATCATTAGTGGCCACTAAATGGGTGAGACAAGAAGACCCAGAAGAAGTCTGAAGGAGTGGGTGTTCCTAGGCAGGCTCAATATGCATGCAAACTTCCTCAGGTAACAGCCACATGCGTGGCTAAGCATCCATGATCGAAAGAACTGAAAGATAATGAATGAGAGGGACAGTGAGGTTTGGGATGTAAGAACTCGACGATGCAGGATGTTCTCGTACCAGGGGATAAGGTGGGCTCTGTCTGATTTGCTTCATTCTACATAATACTCCTGCATTGTACATGATGATGTTGATGGACCACCTACAGCATGGGTGCTCAAACTGTGGCCCTCCAGCTGTTGCAGAACTACAAGTCCCATGACTTTGCAAGTCATGCTTGTAACTGTTCAGCCCTGAAATTACTCATGGGACTTGTAGTTCCGCAACAGCTAGAGGGCCACAGGTTGAGCACCCATGGCCTACAGCCTGGAGCTTCAGGAAGCAAAGAACAGCAGGTAGCCCACTGGAGCCGGGAGCCAGGTAATTAATGCACCCTCTTGTTCTACCCCTTGGACTTAACAAGCATTTAACTCTTGCATTACAAGGGGGCACTATTGCAAGGGTTTTTTGTTGTAAATGGAGCTGGGCTTTAAAGCTGAACACCAAGCAAATGACTGAATATACATTTTAAATACATACTGGATATGGTAATTGTATCCCCACCAAAGGATTTGTATTTCCACTCATTCAGTCTTGAGATGTACACAACCCTGTCAAACAACAGTGCTTGGAGACCTGACTTTTTTCTGCTGCTGTAAAGGAATACAATGTAGTCATCTCCCTGTGACTGGACAGGGAAGAAGCAGTTGCAGACAAGCAAATCACCATACTGCTCACTCCTCCTATCAGCATCTTAGCACATGTCCTTGCAGTACACCTGATTGGCTCTTAGTACTGTCCTTTCCCCTGTCAGTCTGAGTGCCATTGTACAGGGGATTACGACCTTTGGTTCACACTATTGCAGCCTTGTGAGCTGCGTTTGCGCCAAAATCATCCATCAGCCATTTCGAAAATTCAGTGGCCTAGAAATCGAGTGGTGCTTTTGCACGATACAATTTCCCTGTGATTCCCCCATCTGCAAATGTGCTGCGTTTTTATGTTTATGTTTGCATTTTTTTATTAAGAGTTTTAAAGCATTACAGGTAATCAAAAAAAAAAAAACATGCATGTATCCTGTTCCAACAATATAGCAAAACACCCATATATCTAGAGCGAAAGACTAAAGCCTCGTACACACGATTGGACTTTCCGACGGGAAATGTTCAATGACAGGCTGTTGGCGGAAAATCCAACCCTGTGTATGCTCCATCGGATAATTGTTGTCAGATTTTCCGCAGACAAATGTTGGCTAGCAGGTTTCAAATTTTCCGCAAACAAATGTGTGTTGTCAGATTTTCCGAGCGTATGTACACAAGTCTGTCGGACAAAAGTCCAAAGTACAAACACGCATGCTCTGAAGCAAGGATGAGCCAGAAGCGGTCTGTCTTGTACACTAGCATTCGTAATGGAGAATTAACATTCGTGACAAATTATGAAATCTCGAAATGCAGAGCACAATTCTCTTCTTCTTTAATGGGATAATAATGAAGCTGCTTTGTTGGTGATACTGATGGAGTTATTGCAAACAAATTTTCAAAGGTTTTTTTTTTCTAGTGATATCAAGAATAATATTATTATGCTTTTTTTTTTTTTTTTTTTTTTTTTTTTTTTTGGGCAAGTTACCACAACACCATTATCCTGTATGTTTTTAAGATCAAAGATACTATGTTGGTGTCCCTTGTCAATTTTACATTGTATTTTTTTAAATGTAACTGCCTACTCCCAAAATGTCATTTGAAGTAAAACACATAGCCAAGTATTATTCTCCACAATTTTTTTTATTGTGCATTAAAAAAAGAAAACAAATAAAATTAGACATGCTATCTACCAATAGAACTTAACCAAAAAGTGCATTCTATGCATCCAAAAATATAGAAAATTTACTAAATCAAATCATTATTTAACTAAAAAAATGTCAAAGTAATAACTCCAAGGCCAATAATTAATAATACGTTATCTCCTCCGATTCCGCAACATGGCTGGTTACGGCCATTAAGAAACGAACTGAAAAGCACAAAATGAAAAGTGCAAAATGAAAAGCGTGAATCAACACTCACCAAACTTCTACTAACACAAAATTAGCAGAAGAAGCCCAAAGGATGGCGCTAAAAAGCTAAGAAACAACGTAGTACGTCACTACGTAATTGTTGGCCAACAATTGTGTGGCCGTGTGTATGCAAGACAAGTTTTGGCCAACGCCCTTCGGACAAAAGTCCACGGTTTTGTTGGCCAACAATCCAATCAGTACAAGGCTTTAGAGTACAGCATGACGTTAAAGTAAACCTGCAAATCCAGTGCGGATTCCCGCATTGCACCTGAGTCGTTTACACTGAGATCTGCGAACCGTAAAGTTAATGACCCCCCCAGATCGGTTTGCAGATTGCAGTGTGAACTGTCAAATGGTGCAGGAATCGGATCGCATAGGTGTGAACACCCATGCCATCTGATTCCAATGTAGACCAAAAAAAGGGTCCTGCACCATTTTGATGCAATTGCGATGTGATTTCAACCATACAGTTTGTATGGCTGAAATTGCATCAAACAGACATCGCATGTGATCTGAACAGCAATGCAGTGCGAATCACATGCAATGTCTGGCATCGCACTAGTGTGAACCGGGCCTAAAGGTAAAACTATTTTTTTTTTTTTTTTTTTAGTTTTGGATAGAGTGGAGAGGGATTAGACACCTCTCAGCTTTTATTGCTGTCTGTGCCCCTGTTAAGGCGATTCACCCTCTCTATTTGTTCTGTTTACCATTATCATTGAAAGTGAAAGTAAAAGAAAACCCCACATTTTGGGTTGACCCCAGAAAAGTAATAAAGGGGATCTCTTCCAATGGGAACACTAGTTTTGGGGACCTGGGGGTCCCCATGGAATTCCCTTAATTTGCAAGGATTTCCTCTCACTTATTGGCTATGGGACAGGAAGCAAAGGTAAATCTCCCTGGGACAAAGATGGTGAAAAAAAAACTGACAGGTGTTGTAACCATCCCTTAGTATATTTAAAATTAAAAAAACAGAAAATTGTTTCATACTTACCATAATTTTCTTTTCCTGGTGCCTATGCATGGCAGCATACCTGTGACAAACTCCACCTTGGCTCCTCCCTTAGAACCAGCGAAGAAAAGGATTAGTGCACGCCCAGCATTCTACGTAATATAGCATACTGAGGGTTGGATTGTATGTTGCCATGGATAGGCACCAGGAAAAGAAAGTTACGGTAAGCATGAAACAATTTTCTGTTTTCCTGGTGCCTCCATGGCAGCATACCTGTGACAAATAGCTAGCTGAAATGGGTGGGATGATGCATAGTTAAAGATTTATTTGAAAAGGGATTTAAAGGCAAATGCTGGCCTGATAGCCTGTCTGCCAGTTTCTACTGATGAGAAAGCTGCCGGGGCTACTCTGTAACGTCTCGTAAACGCATGTTGGGATGACCTTGATGCTACCCTTTAGATTGTTTTTATGGATACATCTGCTCTGGCTGTCCAAGAAGCAGAACAACCGGGTGGCATACAGCCCAACTAAAGAGGGGATTCTAGACCCCTAGCCCTGTACGCCTTCTTAACAAATTTGATTATCCATGAAACTATTGTACTAGAGCAGGGATCTGCAAACTATGGCTTCCCAGCTGCCGCAGAACCATATGTCTACCTCTGATATTCACAGATATGACTAGGCATGTTTGATACTGCAGTTCCGGAATTGCCGGAAGGCCACATTCTGGAGGCCTCTGCCCCAGATGATGCTTCTTTGCCACTGTTTTTTTTTTTTTGGGGGGGGGGGGGGGTATTACAAATAGGTTAGATGAAAGTCTAAAGGGAGTTGTGGCTTAAAGATGGTGTCTTAGTACCAAAGTAATATCATTTTCGTAAAGAAGGTCAAAATTGGATGTGAAAAGATTGTCAGGGTCCAAGGCTTGTAGAGGAAGAGGAGAGCTTAGGGATGAATCCATGTACCATTCTAAGTTCCACTCTATCCAAGTACAGAAAATAATATTATTGACTTCTGATCAAAGTTCTGAAGTTCTGATACTCCCCAGCCCAATGCCATCGCCACAAAGAAAAAAAGTTTACAAGTGAGATTCCACAAGGATGCTGAATCAGATGGGGCAAAAGGCTGTTTGGATAAGGGCCCCAGAGCGATAGAGAGATCTCAAGTGGGAAAGATTTTTTTAATGGGTGGGCTTAGCTTCTTGACTGTCTTGAAGAATTTGATTATTAAAGGATCTTCTGCCCATCTCTTGTGGTCACAGCAGAGATTGCCACCAGCTGTACCTTTAAATTGCTTAATCCTAATCCTACATCAGGTCTGTTTGCAGGAAGTCAAGGAGTTGGGAGGAAGAGGGTACATCAGGATTGAAGTTTTGCCATTAGCGAAAGATATAAACTTATTCCAAACCTTGTCATACGTATTGTTTGTTAAAGGCTCCTGTGCTTTGAGACAACTGTGCGTTGGAACAACTCTGGAGGAACATCCTAATGATTAAAGCCTCTGTGTTTTAATATTCTAATGTGAAGGTTCAATCTGTGAGGATTTTGATGGGTGTGATGCCTTGAGCCAGAAGAAAGGGTATCAGAGGAATATTTACCGGAGGCTGGACACTAAGATACTGTATATTGCCATAGGGAATCATGGGTCTCCCTGCAAATATGGCAGGATTCTTATCACTGTTATTGTTGATATTGCAAGTCTCAAGAGAATTTTCGAGGTAGGAGGCCTAAATTAAATTGCATGCCCAAGGTCTTGACAGGGCATCTATTGCTTCTGCCCAAGTATGAGGTAGATGTAAAACAAACCTCTGCAGCTTGTTATTGCTTGTTGTAGCAAAAGGATGCAGTTCAGGAAAGGTGTACTGGCCCACAATCCAACTGAATAACTTCGGTTGAAGGGACCATTTGTTGGGACCCAGGAATCCTTGGGATAGGTGATTGGCATTTGTGTTTAAGTGGACTGGAAGATAGACTACTCTTAGGTCCTTCAGATTCCTCTCTGCCCAAATGAAGATGGGTTCCACTTCCCTTAGTCAGGAACTGTTGTGTGTTCTGCCTTGGTGATGTATGTATGATATTGCAGTTCTATTGTCTATCCGAAACAGAACTGATTTGTCCTTGATCTGAGAGAGAAAATGCTATTGATGCGATATAAGCCGCCTGGATTTCCAGGATATTTGCAATGATGTCTCCTGCATTGAACGCCCATCTTAAGCCAACATCTGGTTGCAATGTGACTCCTAGCCTATTGCATTGGCGTCTGTGGTAACTGTGGTCCAGAAGACATGCCTTAATTGATGTGGCTTTACAGGGATCTCCCTCTTTGTCCACTAGTGCAGATTCCTGTGCATCAAACTTGTTTGATATATGAACTGGGATAGACGGTTTGCTCCATGGAATTCAGGAATTCTAGATAAAAGGTGCCTGAGGTATCCATGTGTCCATCTGGGTACAAATAGACAAAAATCCCTATTAAGTTGAGTTAGCTTATGGCTGTTATATAGAACTTCAATGTCTTCACTCTCCTTACTTTCTGAATGATCGCCCACACTTTCTGAGATGGTAGGGACACTGTCCCTTTTGCGGATGTGGAATAAGGCGCCCAAACTGGAGAAAAGATGGCTCGTTTGATGATTTACCCTCCAGCCATACCTTGATATTGTAGGCCACAGCATCCACTAGCTGGGCTGGATCTTTTGATAAAAGGAGGATATCGTCTCGTTAGTGATAAGAACTGAGACCCAGTTCTCGTAAAGAAGCTTGGTTAGTTATCCGAGCCATCGTGAGGGCTCTGAGGGAAGTGCAGGGTCCAAAGGGGAGACTCTCGAATTGTAGATAGAATTGTAGATACTTCTGTAACAGTTGTAGTATGGGTGCGTGCAAGTAAGCATCCCCGAGTACGTCTAATTCTGCTGTTCTGGGGATCAAGTCTGACTTTCCCCCTATGACGCGGGAAATGGCTTTCTGTAACCTTTCTTCAAAGAGTGATTTACCATCAAAAAAACTGTATTTATACTAATTTTGTTTTGACACAGTGTCAGCTGCCCATAGTTCTGACTACAACACCCATATGGCTAGCACAAGTAGTGACATTGAATTGTATCCATCGCCGTCTCACTGGTGAAGTCTGCTGAGAGCCATAATTCGTCCAAAGCCTTCACTATATTTTCCCTAGGGACGTTTAGATGAATCACTGTTTACATGTTTTCGGTCCATGCCCGCAGGGCTTTGGATATAGATGATAAGGCAATTGCTGACTTCCAAGCGTTTACCCACCATTTGGTAAGCTCCTTTATGTAGGGGACTATTCGTCTGTCTAAAGGATCCTCAATTGAGGCTGAATCATCGATTTGTGAGATTAAATTCTTTGTTATGCGAACCACTGCCACTACCTCCGGTGGACTGTCTGGCATTGCAGAATCTTGTTTTGACAGTGGATAAAGTTTTCCTAGGCAACTGAGAGGAAAAAAAAATGATTATTAAGTTGTTGCAGAAACAAAGGAGTCAAAAGCAGGAGAATATCTGAAATGGGACCACACCATCCACATGAGGTTGTAGGGCTATCTGGTTCACTTCACAGGCCCATTCAGGCAATGGTGAGGCTTAAGCACAACGCCAATACCTAGCGATTACAGAAAGGACTGCTGTAATTGTCGTAAAGTGTCTAACTAAGCACTTTTTAATTTGTTTTTGGAAGTCTGGCACCATGTATCACACAGTAATCTGGGGTTGATATTGGCATATTATCTAGTTTACCATACAAGTGTAAGATTTTATCCCAAAATGGAAGAATTATCAGGCAAGTACCCCAAATAGGTTTCATATTGTCAGGACCTCGTAAAAAGTGCCATCTAGTGTCTGGGATAGTGGAATCGATTCTATGCAGAAGCGAGAGGCAGCAATACCACCTAAATAAGATATGGTAACTAAGCTCTTGCACATAAGAGGAGATAGCCATCTTGTATGTAATTGGCAGTGTTTTGTCCTATTCCATATCGTCTGAAGAGACATGCAATTCCCATTCCCATTTCAAAAGAAATAGAGGTGGGTCCAGGTATGACTCCCTCAGCAAGATCTGCTATATCTGAGATAAAGAATGTTCAGGCCTAGAAGATTGAGATAATAGAGATTTAAAATCAGTGGAAGGTCGCAAGAAAGAGTTATCCTGTTGGTGCCAGTGTAGGAAATTGGAATTTTTACCATTGGGGGAAAAGAAGCAATAAATGTTGTTTTTAGATGTGTGGGGTGCCATTAAGAATAATTAGCAGCCCAACTAATTTTTAGCGTGTTTTGGCTGTGAATGGTTGCGGGTACAGGAACAGGTGCAATTCCTGCAACCACTCACAATAGTGTGAACCAGGCCTACAAGAGGCTACTACAGTAGACATTCAACTACTTACAAAAATGTAACTGTCTTAACCGTTTGCTGACCGCTGCATACCTGTACGACCCTTTGAATTTGCCGCCGGCACGTGCGAGACCCTGCCCCTGAGTAGGATCGCGGGTCGCGCGGACTCGATGTCTGCGGGGTAACCCGCAATCGTCTCACGGAGAGGAAGAACGGGGAGATGCTAATGTAAAAAAGCATCTCCCCGTTCTGCCTAGTGCCAGTTAGAATCACTCCCTAGGACACACTTAACCCCTTCCTAGCCAGCTAGTGGTTAACCCCTTCACTGCCAGCAATTTTATAGCACAAATTGCTGTAAAAATGACAATCGTCCCAAAAATTTTTTTTCAATTGTCCGATGTGCCCGCCATAATGTTGCAGTCACAATAAAAATCGCAGATCGCCGCCATTACTAGTTAAAAAAAAAATATTAATAAAAATGCCATAAAACTAACCCCTATTTTGTAGATGCTATAACTTTTGCGCAAACCAATCAATAAACGCTTATTGGGATTTTTTTTAACAAAAATATGTAGAAGAATACGTATCGGCCTAAACTGAAGAAAATTTTTATAGCAAAAAGTAAAAAATAATTCCAAATTGTCGCTCTATTTTTGTTTATAGCACAAAAAATAAATACCGCAGAGGTGATCAAATACCACCAAAAGAAAGCTCTATTTGTGGAAAAAAAGGACATCAATTTTGTTTGGGAGCCACGTCGCATGACCACGCAATTGTCAGTTAAAGCGACGCAGTGCCAAATCGTGAAAAGTGCTCTGGTCTTTGGCCAGTCAAATGGTCCGGGGCTGAAGTGGTTAATGAATACATGTCTGCATTCATTAAAGGAGAAGTATGGCTAAAGCTATTTTGGCTATAATCCTATGGATCACAGAAGTGCACTTCGTTCTGCACTCCTGTGACTGGTTTCAGCCGACTCTTAGCCACTCCAGGCTCTGCAAAGGTCCGAACTTTAAAGTCAGGGTCCACCCAGTTGTCTGGTCTGGCAGCTGGCTCAGGCTTTCATTGAGCTGCTGAAAGGGTGAGCCAGTTGCTCCTGCCCCTCCACAGCCTGGCGTTCCAGTGAGCGCTGGAGAGGCAGAGCATTGAGTCTGTGACTGACAGTCACCAGCTCTCTGCAGACTGAAGATCGAGAACTAAGACTGAAGAACTAAGACTGCAGACTGAAGATCGAGATCACTCAGTTGTAGGGCTTAGTGCCGGCGGAGAACAGATGCAGCATGGCTCGATGCTGCATCCACCTAGGTGAGTATAAATGTTTTTTTTTTTTAATTCCTGAACTTCTCTTTTAATACTTTTGTATCTATCTGAAGTCCAGCTTTTAAAGTTGGAGCTGATGGAAAAATGTACATGTTTTGTAGAGGGAAATTTCCCATTGCTTCATACTGTATGTAGTCTTTATATATTTTTTATAATAAACAACTGCTGAATTTTTTTACCCATAGAATGTCATGTACAAGCAGCGGGATCTTTAAAGAACTTGTTATCGGCAGTTCTGCATCAAGTGACAAAATATTTTGCCCCTGAATGGAGGTGGCAGTGTGTTGCAGCTAAAAAAAAAATTTTTTTAAAAGTCAGCAGCTAAAAAAAAAGTAGCTGCTGACTTTTAATAAGTACACTTACCCTCCCAGGGCGCCCGCGATGTCGGTCGTGGAGGCCCGAGATGTCTCTCGGCGCTCCGGTCCCAGCGCCGCCATCCTCAGTAAGGGAAACAGGTAACGATCGCTGCCCGTTTCCTACTGCGCATGCGCGAGTCGTCGTGCGGCCTACTGCACATGCGCGAGTCGTTTTGTGAATGGGGAACGCTATGTGTTGTGGGACACAGTTCCCATAACACACCGCGCCCCATTCACTAGAAGGCGGCGCTAGGAGCAGAAGAAAGAACAGCTCAGAGGAACAGGAAGAGGCAGATTAGGACAATCTGCCTAGCAACAGCCATTTCTGGTAAGTAAAAAAAAAATTTTATTTTTTTTTCATTTTAAATTTTTATTAACATTTTTATCAAGTTTTGTTTTTCAGGGTGGCCCTCCACTTTAAGTCATGATCTGAAGTTTTCCCAGACAGTGAATACTGTATAGCACACATACTTCATTTTTTACACATACATCTGTGGTAACTATCCAACCCCTACAATGTTATATTGTAATATGACTTTTCTCTCTTCAGTTTGCAATTGGCACTTGGCAAAACTAATACAAATAATCCAGTGACTGCTTCCTTGGAACAAGTAATTTCATGTTTGAATTCTGCACTAATTAGCATTCATAATAACTGAACTTGAATTTCACTGCTCACTTTAATTAAAATGTTCCTGTCTTTTGCTATAAGGAAAAGAAGCAAGGCTCTTATAGCAAGCCATGTTGGTTCAATTTGCTAATCTGCAAGCTCTCTGGAACATTGTGATGAGATAGCTTAGTGCTTGGGGTCTGCATGTGCCCATTAATAAACTGAGTAACTGGATTTCAAGGGCACTAGACAAACCCAGAAGAAAATGTAATCTTGTCCTTGTGTTCTATCCTTGATCACAGCAGCTCGCTTTAATAAAAGCAGTAAAATCTCAGATTTATTCCTTTCAGTCCTCCAAGAAAGATATTGCAACATCTGTTTCTCTTCAGAGAAGGTACATTGTTTAACCCAATAGGTGAATATTAATTCCTACAGTACAAAGTGTTCTTTGATAGTGGTGCATATTCTTGTAAATTTTGTTAAATAAATGGGACTAGGATCATTTGATAAAGGAACCAAATACATTTGCATTTCTAAGTTGCAATTTGTCACACTAATGTGATGCAATTTTCATGCAATTTCCAGTGTGACTATGTAGTGCGACTTGCTTGTGACTTTGATCCGACTTCAATGTGACTTTACTCACAGAAATCGCATCAGCATTAGATAAGATGCAAGTCCTATGAGTGGTTTTCTTTTTATCCCTCACCTCTCCTCCCAGGTCAACCTTGATGCCTAAAAACTCTCTTCCTAAGCACATTCCATTCACACCTGAGTGTAGCGAAAGCACATGTTATCACTTGTGTTTTTTGTATGTTTTTCACACATAAAATGAATGAAATGTGATTGGGGCTTTCTGCGCATTCTGTGAGTTAACAAAGAAGTCTATGGGTCTGAAATCGCACTAGAGTCGCACCAAAGTAATACAGCTACCTTTTCCAGTTTTGAGTTGCATTGATTTGGACTGGTGTCATTGAAAACAATGTGATTTCCCTTGTAATGCGAGTCTCTGTTACTCAAATTGCATCAGAAGTCACACTAGTGTGAACCGGGGCTTATTCCTCCAGGTCACTGCAAGTGGGCAGAAGAGATGAACCCCAGTGAGGATTACTTTCAGTCTGCTGGCGTTAAAGTGGTTCTATAGGCAGAAAGTTTTTTTCACCTTAATACATTCATGTAGCCCCTTATATACTCATCTGAGCCTGATCTCAATCCAGTTAGGTGTACAAGAGAAGAGTCTCTACGGGCTCTCTCGCTCTTTATTGGAGCAGACACAGCAGTGTGAGCCATTGGCTCCCACATGCTGTCAATCACAACCAGTGAGGAGGGAGTGGGGACAGGGCCGAGTCCCATTCTGTGTGTCTTATGAACACACAGAACAGGACTCAGGAGCAATCATGCACAAGTGCCCCCATAGCAAGCAGCTTGCTATGGGGGCACTCGGTGGGGAAGAGGAGCCTGGAGAGCCAATGGAGAACTAAAGAAGAGGAGGATCAGGGTTGCAATGTGTAAAAACGATAGCAACTGAGCAGGTAACTATAACATGTAAAAAGCATTTTTTATTAAACCTTTCCAATCTTTTTAAGATTGAGAGCTGGAAAATCTATGTGTAAGGTGTATATGTATATATTTATATTTTCTGCAAGGTTTGGGGAGTGCCTCCATTTTGAACACTGCACTTGCCTACAGTCTTAATTTTTGGGATTTAACTGCTTGCAAATATAGTGATACTTTCAGCAAACTCCACAATTCAATATATATTGGGCGACATCTTATTACAGTAAGTAATATGCAATGCTGCTTATCCTTTCCAACTTGAAAAACGAAAGCTCTTTGGAAAAGAGGTTTTAGCAATGTCAAATTTCTAAGTGGTAACAGAAAAATGTAGATTATAAAAACGTGTCTATGGACAGGTATGTTTAACTTTATCCTAACCTAAAAAAAGTTATTGATTATGTATGTTTTATTTAAAGGCAGTGGACTGGCCAATCTATATTCCATTCAAGACAGCATCACAAGACATGTCCTTTTCATAGGAAGAGTTGTGGGATCAGTAGACTGATATGAGCAATTCCCAGACAAAAACTATATTTAAACACAGACACACCTAACTTCTTTTTATGAAAACAGGTTCCCCAGCTATTTTTCACATGTCTAATCTAATCTCCACTTAGGGCCAGAAAGGAGGTCTAATGCCGCATACACAAGAGCGGAATGTCCGACAGAAATAGTCAGTCGGAATTTTTTCATCGTATATTCCGATCGTGTGTGTGCCTCATCTGACTTTTTTTTTTCTAAAATTCGGACGGACCTAGAAATAGAACATGTTCTAATATTTCCGATGGAACCAATTCCTATCTGGAATACCGCTCGTCTGTATGCTGTTCCGACAGACCAAAAACGACGCATGCTCTGAAGCAAGTACATAGTTACATAGTTAGTTAGGTTGAAAAAAGACACAAGTCCATCCAGTTCAACCACAAATAAAAAATAAAAAAATATATATATCATACAATCCCATATACCCCATTCTATACCCACAGTTGGGAAGTACGAGGCGGCAGCTATTGGCTACTTGCTATTGAACTTCCCTTTTCTAGTCACGTTCTAGACGGTCGGACTTTGGTGTGATCATCTCTAGGCAAGACAGTTTCAGCGGAACTCCATCAGAAAAACCTTCAGGCTCCTTTCACACTTATACGACTTGTCCCACGATTTGGGACTGCAAAGTAACATGACAAGTCGTTCCCCATGATTTCCAATGACAGACATTCATATTAGCACGACTTCAAGTCGTTCCGACTTAAAAGTAGTCCCTGCACTACTTTGGCCCGATTTTGATGCCACTTACACAGGCATTCCTTGAAATTGCAGTGAAATTGCGGCAAAAATCGTGCAACTTTGAAGTCGCACAAGTGTGAAAGGGGCCTCAGAGTTTATTCCGAAGGGAAAACCGGTCATGTGTACGTGGCATAACAACTCATGTTCTTTCAGTGCTTTAAAAAAAATAATCTTGTACTTCATGGAAAGCATGATAAAAGCATATAGCTAGTATAAATCTATTCACAGTTGTATTAGGCAATGCTATATATGCAGGTTCGTCTTCTTATTTGGTATTAATTCTTCAGTTTCCTTACATAATAGAAGGAACAAGACATCTGGAAGCTAAAGCTGAAGCTTTATTATCTGTCACTCTAGTGCAGTCTGGGGTACTCCTCCTGAATGTCTTTGAAAGGTAGGCTTTAAAGTGGCAGTTTCTAGGCTTGCTGATGCTGAAGCACCAGGCAATGTGCTGTAGGATGTGGTTGGAAGGGTCTTCTATGTTGGACCATCATCCACTGCAATGGAATGAGAGATGCCACCAGAAAAGATATGGGCACACAGCTTATGCTCTTTGTATGTTGCTAAAGCTATTCGTATATATGTTTAGGTTTTCAGACAATTTCTCTTTAGCCACTTGTCTACGTGCAATTTTTTACTTTAAAAGATTTATAAACTTGCATTATTTGCTAGAAATTGCTCAAAATTACTGTAAACCCCCCAAAAATTTGAAATAAAATGGTGCTGAGGCAATATTTTATGTTGCACAATACGATGATGCAAGCCCCCTATGTCATATGGGCAGGTGACAGGTACTCTTTATGGACCTCCAATGTCCCCCCTAGCTTTCCAATGCAGCTATTCCAGCACAGATTGTGCTCTTGCACTCTTGGCTGCACTAGATGTTCCCCTGGTTGCACACACTGGAGAAGTAATTTCCTGCAATTCTGGGCTCCCCGCAGGAAGAGAAGCCCTATAATCACTGCAAGTGCAAACACACTTTGTTAGTCCCATAAAAGGGTAAAAAGGTTCAAATTATTAGAAATTATTTGTGTGAGAGAGATATAGAATTGCATTTGCTTAAAAATAACAGCTGGTCTACATTGGCTCATATGGGCAAGACAAATACTTTTCCCATTTAACCACTTCAGCCTTGGAAGATTTGGCTGCTGAATGACCGGGCCATTTTTTGCGATTTGGCACTGCGTCGCTTTAACTGACAACTGCGCGGTCGTGTGACGCTGTACCCAAACAAAATTGTCCTTTTTTCCCACAAATAGAGCTTTCTTTTGGTGGTGTTTGATCACCTCTGCGTTTTTTTTTTTTCCCGCTATAAACAAAAAAAGAGCGTAAATTTGGAAAAAAAAACACAATATTTTGTACTTTTTGCTATAATAAATATCCCCTTTTTTTTAAAAAAAGCTAATTTTTTCTCAGTTTAAGCTGATGTATTGTATTCTTCTACATAGTTTTGGTAAAAATAATTGCAATAAGCGTATATTGATTGGTTTGCGCAAAAGTTATAGCGTCTACAAAATAGGGGATAGATTTATAGCATTTTTATTATTAATTTTTTTTTTACTAGTAATGGTGGCGATCTGCGATTTTTATCATGACTGCAACATTATGGTGGACACATTGGACAATTTTGACACATTTTTGGGACCATAGGTATTTATACAGCGATCAGTGCTATAAAAATGCATTGATTACTGTAAAAAGGACACTGGCAGTGAAGGGGTTAACACTGGGGCGATTAAGGGGTTAACTGTGTTCCCTGGGAGATGATTCTAACTTAAGGGGGAGGGGACTGACTAGAGGAAGTGACGGATCGTGGTTCCTAGCTAATAGGAACACACGATCTGTCACTCCCCTCAGAACAGGGAAGTGTGTGTTTACACACATTCATCCCTGTTCTGTCTCTCGTGCTCACGATCGCTCGTGGCCAGTGGTCATCACGGTCGTCGGCCATGAGCATTGACAACCCCGCTGTGCAGTGCTCGCCGCTACGACGGTTCGGGGGGATCGTGCCGAACTGCCTCAGTAAAATGACGGCGGCTGGTCAGCAAGCGGTTAATCTCCATAAGTCATTTTCAAGAGTTGGAAGAGGTTGTGCATGTAAGGTATTCACAAAATGCTGAGGACTCAATGCATCAGGGGCCCTTTGGGGAAACAAACAGTCTAACAGTCTGGTTATTAAAGAAAATAGAAAAGCTGCGCTCTGAGGTTATAGAAAGCAGCTAGCGCTCACTAGACAGATAGTGTAGACAGATAAAATAAAAACAAAAGTGCAGTGCTCATAGTGTAAAAATTATTAATGTGCAATGAACAAGTGTGAAATCAAATAGTGTAACAATAAAGTAGTGGAACAAATAAAATGCATACAAATAGCAAAATATAAAGTCCATCAACAAACAATTGGAATGGTAAAATCAGTGCTGTGATCAATACAACAAAAAATTACGAATGCATGAACATTCAATAACTTCAAAATAAAAGTTCGATAGAAGATAGTCCACTAAGGAATTTAAATCATTGAAGAAGTGAAGATGAAGATACCCATGTGAAAGCACAATAGGAAAAATACTTGTCACTGGTTTGTGCGATTCCACCACCATAAAGTACTAAATGGGCATGTTTACCAGAGAGTGTGGACTCATATACTGGTTTGTAATGAGTCAAACAGGCATGTGTGAGGTAATACCTCAACCTTATCCAGCTGTATCGGATGGATGATCTATAGACACCCCGTCACCGATTGTATGGAGAAGTTCCACTTTGAACGAACAGGCTCCCAATATACAGCAAACGTCAGCAAGGAAGGCCCCTCCCAAACATATATGTAGGGAATAAATGGGCGCACATAGTGTAAAACTGTAGAAAATGTATTTTATTTTAAAAACAGGTGTACACTTACACAAATCCACTTGAATAGCACTAAAAAGTCCAGAGATACATCAGAAAAGGATTGCAATGACTCCACGATGCGTTTTGTCCTATTGGACATCAACTGGAGTATCTTCACTTCGAGGATTTCAATTCCTTAGTGGACTATCTTCTATCGAACTTTTATTTTAAAGTTATTGAATGTTCATGCATTCATCATTTTTTGTGGTATTGATCACATAACTGATTTTACTATTCCAATTGTTTGTTGATGGACTTTATATTTTGCTATTTGTATGCATTTTATTAGTTCTATTATTTTATTGTTACACTATCTGATTTCATACTTGTTCATTGCACACTAATCATTTTTACACTATGAGCGCTGCACTATTGTTTATATTTTAAAAATGGTTATTTACTGGCCCATTTAGCAGGGACCGACCTAATTTTGATCAATATGTGGCAGTCCACGCTCAACAGAAGTTGATCTGGTTTTCTGGTGAAGCGAAATCCTCCATTCACCTCATATGGCCTCCTTCCACAGTGTATGGCCAGCTTCAGTCTCATATCCTCAGAGTTCAGACCTAGATCAGAACTCTTTAGGAGTCCAGGGGGACATTATAGTATGTTTATTGGGGTCAACGATACCGCATGATGTGAGATAGATAATCTATCTGATGCAAATGATAATGTGAGTAGAAGGACACAGCAGGTAGTGAGGGCAATGTTCTGAAATATTGCCCCTCAAAATACTCTAAACATTGAAATACACTAGCTGGGTAACATATTGCCAAGTGTATAGACACGTGTGGGAAACATTTGGGTGTTTGTGCTACCCAATATTATCTACACAGGAACCCTATAAAGTAAATTTCCACCACCGGCTGACAGATTTGACTACCGGATGGAACAGAAAAGCCTGTTTAAAACGCCTGGCCACAGATCATTTCCTTGGCTCATTAAGCCAGATATGCTTGAATATTGTAATTAGGATCCTTCCTTTGTGCACAGATAAAAATAACTCACAAGAACAGGGAGATGTTATGCACTGATTTGGATGTTTAATTACCAGTCTGATTCATAAGAGGAATCTGCCGTTCATTGTATGCGAAAGAACATAGAAACTGATTATTATACAAATACAAAAACCTCTTCTATTTTCCTTTTCCATTTACTTGAAAACTTGAAATTCTTGAAGCTCTCAATTTTTTGTTGATATCCATAAAAGGAATTCAAACGTTTTCAATATCTCTGGATATTCATGTAAAAATGAGTATTTGATGTAAAATAATCCAATGTGCGCTAATGTCTTAACTTTGAATATATGTGAAGTGAGATATATGAACAATGCCAACATCCCTTAGGAGCATAAAATGGTTACAATTGAAAAATTTGACTTTTTAGGCATGCCAATTCAAACATAACATTTTAGTGAAAATCCACATAATTACATTTTTTACATTGCAATGTGCTTGTAAAAAAATTACTGGGTGAAATATCTCTGTGTCTTGTCACCAGTGGCTGTGCGACCATAGAGGGCGCAGGAGCGCCGCCTCCACTCTCCTGCACCGCTCTATCACCATTAGATAGATTCATGCATTGCATGAATCTATCTATTGTCACCGCTGCCGCCCCCTATTCATTTGGCATCTAAATTACAGCGGCGGGGTTTCTTTGGAAGAGCCAGATTAGAGCTGTCGGCTCTAATAAGCATCCTAATTAGAGCCGTGGGCTCTAATAGGCTTCCAAAAGTGTAAACAGCGGGCGCAATGCTGTGCGTTCGCTGTTTACACAGTGTTGTGTTAGAGAAGCGAATACATCGCTTCCCTAACACTGACTCGCCTTTCAGCCAATCCGGTTGCCGGGTCTGTTACCTGTCACCTGATTGGCTGAAAGCACAGGGACAGCTCCAAACTTTTCTAAACTATCTTTTTGCCAATATTTCTGTTTACTTTCCTGCTTCTTCTAGAGCCAACAGAGTACAACACCTTGTTGATAATCAACAAATAATCTTCAACACTGAAAAAATAACACTTGCAAGTATATTTGCTTGTTAGGATAGCCATAGACAAAATGGCCCAAAATAGTAAAAAAAAAAAAATTTTTGAATTTACCACCAAACAACATAAATTAAATTCTCCTGCTCCTGGTGATTGCAATAATACTACGTATGTGTATGTTATTTGTTAGTTGTACCCATAATAGGGCCTTGAAACAATGATTCTCATTTTGCTTTTTATTACCCTACGTAAAAAACACTGACACTAAATGACACTGATACTAATTTAAAACAAAATGCTTAAAAAAAAAAAAAAAAAAAAATGTTTCTCCTTGGTTCTCTTTTCTTATTGCATAAATTGCAGTTTTCACTACCACATATGTTAAGACCTTATAAATGTTTTTTTTCCTGGGATCTGAATTGTATTATTCTGCAGTTAATTCCCAGCCTTTTCACTGCCTAACTACTTCAAATCATTATTTAAATTGTCTTACCTACAATTATATTTCATATGATGCATGGTGCCTTTTGTTGTGGCTTTTCTTTTGATATGATGATATTATATGTTGTAAATTATTGTTTTATTCTAAAATTCCAATAATATTATTAAATATAAAGAAAAAAATAAAAATGCTTTTTTTCCTACCTAAAAATATACTGAACCTGACCGTTGACTCTAACCTTCACCTTGACCCTAACTCTAACCCTGACCTAGATCAAACCTTGATCTAGCTTGTTTTTGCTTCTTTCTGCAAATGTTTTTCACAGAATTGTATAATTAAAGTAAATACTCATACAAGTTTTAAATTGGATCTAAAGGTAAAAGTTATTTTTACCTTAATGCACTCTTAAAGCGGTTGTATACCCTTGCTGGGAAGAAGACTCCCACGCGCATGCGCTTGGGTGATGTAATCACAGCTTTAGCAACTCACAGCTCACGCAGAGGGCAAAATGTCATCTCCCTCGACGTAGACTGGGATCAGATGCTGGCGCTTTGTTCTAAGGTGAGTATTTCATAATGAGCTAGTATGCGCTGCATACTAGCTCATTATGCCTTTGCCTTACAGGTTTTTTTTTTTATAAAAAATTCTTTGCGGGTATACAACCACTTTAAACACTTACCTTAGTCCAATCTTGATCCAGCCCTGCTGCAGGTCTTCTCTCCTCTTCCTGGTCTCACTGGAGGCACTGACAGCAGCAGAATCCATTGGCTCCCACTGCTGTCAGTCAAAACCAGTGAGAAGAGAGTGGGGGGTGGGGCCAAGCACACACAGGCACACCAGGGCCAATCTAGGCAGAGAGTACACATGTCTGCCCCCATAGCAGGTGGTTTGCTATGATGGTAGAAAGAGAAGAGGATGAGTAGAGAGTGCTGGTGGGAGACCCCAGAAGGGGATGTCCGGGGCTGTTCTGTGCAAAACCATTTAGTATAAACCTGTTTTTTTATTTTAGGGGAAAAATTGTGTTTACAACCTATTTAAGTGAAAGAGAAACTACAACTTAGCCACATCCCATTCTGTCATTCTGCTATAGGCCAGGCAGGGGATCAATTATCCTGGCTGGGCAATTGGTAGTGCGGTGTAGCGCTCTGACACAACACATCTCTGATCTCGGTAAAGAGCCTATGATTTAGGCTCTTTACCATGCGATCTGCTGTGTCCAATCACAGCTGGTCACTCGCAACCAGGAAGTGCCGTTTATCGCGCTGACAAGGCGCAGGTAGAGGAGAGACGATCAGCGGCTCTCCTGACAGGGGGGGTCTGCACTGATAATCAACGTATCGATTATTAGTGCAGACCCATCAAGGATGCCCGCCAGGGATGCCAACCCGTGCCCATTAGGGGTGCCAATCAGTGCCCATCAGTAATGCCCATCATTGCCCATCAGTGCCGCCTATCAGTGCCACTTATCAGTGCCTATCAGCACCCATCAGTGCCACCTATCAGTGCTGTATATTAGTGCCTCATCATCAGTGCCCATCTGTGCCGCCTCATCAGTGCCCATCAGTGTCTGTCAGTGAAGGAGAAAATGTACTTATTTACAAAATTTTATAACAGAAACGAATAAATACTTATTTTTTTCAAAATTCTTGGGCATTTTTTTATTTGTTTAGCAAAAAATAAAAAACCCAGCAATGATCAAATACCACCAAAAGAAAGCTCTATTTGTGGGAAAAAAATGATAACAGTTTCATATGGGTACAGTGCAGCATGACCGCGCAATTGTCATTCAAAATGCGACAGCGCTGAAAGCTGGAAATTGGCCTGGGCAGGAAGCGGGTGAAAGTACCCTGTATTAAAGTGGTTAATAAAATGAAAACTTTTACAAAATTTTCACTTTGTTTGTCCCATAAAATGTGTGTAGGTGAACATTCTGTGTAAGATCAACATTCTGTTTCACTATATTTATTGAAAGGTTTTTTACAAAGAGGACACAAATTGTTGGCAAAGAATGACATCAAGGATAAGGTCCACAATGCAGGTGGAATATCAAAGCATTAAGCACAAATAGTATACCACCAGTCATTTTCAACACAAAGGGTTGCCATATAAAGTATAAGTTCAAGATAAAGAGAAAAGTTCTTATAAAGCATATAAAACTACTGCTAGGGGATATATTAGGACCTGCTGTGAGTCATGAGATTGCTCAACATTCAAATGAACACAAGACTATCCCAGATGAACATCCAGAAATCCAACCAGGCCTATATCCATCAGTCTTTGGTGATAGTTCATAATGTATCCTTTGCCCAATGGTCAAAGTTGCTTGTGACTGTACCATAACGTCTTGCCTAACTACAACAAAAAGTACAGTATATATGTGGTATTAAACCAAAACAAAAAATGTAATGTATTTCAGCTTACAAATTCTTAGCTATTGTGACTGCCATTCGTTTTCTTTTTTCCTTTATTTTCATCTGGTAATCCGACCTCTAACTTCCCTGGCGGTATGATTATGTCAGATTTTTGATGCTGAAAGCGGTACAATTATTTTGCATGGAAATTTGGCGTTTTATATTGTAGGTCTGTAATTATTAGGAATAACTTACTTAAAGTGGTTCTGCACTCATTTCATTTAGTAAATCTCTTTGCCTTCCAAATCAGGCAAAGAGTACTAAATGAAATGTTTTTTTTTTTTTTTTTTTTTTTTTACTTACCTTGTAATTGAAGACTTCCGGTCTTCTCCCTCTGCGGCGGCGGGCGGGGTCTTGCGTCGATCGTCGTCACGCCGCACTGTCTCCTGGGATCTGGTGTCATTGATCCCAGGAGTCAGTGCGGGCATCTTCCGAAATCTCGCGAGATTTCGGCCACATCTTCCGAAATCTCCCGAGATTTCGGCCGCATCTGCCGAAATCTCGTGAGATGTCGGCAGATGTGCCGTTACTGCGCACGCGCGAGTAACGGCGGTGCATGCTGGGCCATCAACACTGCCTGTGGGGTTTCACATGCCCACAGGCAAGATGGCCCCCAGCACTAAAGAAGAAGACGAGGAACTTCAGCGGACGAAAACCGGCGGCGATCGAGATGGAAGATGGAACAGGTGAGTCCCCTAATAAAGGTAAGCATACTTTATATTACGTCCTTAAAAAAAATTTTTTTTTTACAGAGTGCAGAACCGCTTTAACCACTTTCCGACCAGCGCACGACGATGTACGTCCCTTTTTTGAAGAGGGATAGCTCGGTAACGGCAGCAGCTGCTGCCACAACCGAGGTATCCATCTCTTCAGGCGCCGGTCGGCTGTCCGATAATGGTGGTCATCGCGGCGGATTCGCCGCAAGATCACCGTTATCGGCGGCGGGAGAGGTGCCCCCCCCCTCCCGCGCCTTCCGCCGCTTACTGGAACCGTCGGCAGCGGCGGAGGCGATCGGGTCCGTTCCCCTCCTGTGTCTAGAGATGAGTGACGCTAAGATGGCCGCCACTCATCTCTATACCATAGGAGGGCGGAAGCGACGTCAAAAACTTCACTTCCGCCCATACCTCTTAACCACTTCAATACCCGCCTATAGTCATATGACGCCCACAAGGTGGATCTACCATCCTGGGTGGGCGTCATATGACGTCCTCGGATTCCCGGCCGCCTGGGGGGGCGCGCGCGCGCCGCCGGCGGCGCGCGCGCGCGCGCCCGCGGCATCGCTCGGGACCCGGTGCGAGTGCCCGGCGGCCGCGATGTCCGCCGGGCACCCGCGATTGCCCGTTAAAACAACGGGACCGGGCGGGACCGTGGAGCTGTGTGTGTAAACACACAGCTCCACGTCCTGTCAGCGGGGAGGAGACCGATCATGTGATCCCAGTACAGAGGATCACATGATCGGTCTCCTCCCCTTAAGTCCCCTCCCCCTACAGTTAGAATCACTCCTATTAGGGACACAGATTAACCCCTCCAGCGCCCTCTAGTGTTAACCCCTTCCCTGACAGTCACATTTACACAGTAATCATTGCAATTTTATAGCAAAGATCGCTGTGTAAATGTGAATGGTTCCAAAAATGTGTCAAAAGTGTCCGAAGTGTCCGCCGCAATGTCGCAGTCACGAAAAAAAAAATCGCAAATCGCCGCCATTACTAGTAAAAAAAAAAAAAAAAAAAAAATTCAATAAATCTATCCCCTATTTTGTAGACGCTATAACTTTTGCGCAAACCGATCAATATACGCTTATTGCGATTTTTTTTTACCAAAAATATGTAGAAGAATACGTATCGGCCTAAACTGAGGAAAAAAATTGTTTTTTTTAAAAAAAATGGGATATTTATTATAGCAAAAAGTAAAAAATATTGT
This sequence comes from Lithobates sylvaticus, assembly GCA_028564925.1. Classification (NCBI taxonomy): domain Eukaryota; kingdom Metazoa; phylum Chordata; class Amphibia; order Anura; family Ranidae; genus Lithobates; species Lithobates sylvaticus. Next base: position 144,151,543 of record CM053038.1, on the reverse strand, counting down.
GTTTTTTTTCAAAATTGTCGCTCTTCTTTTGTTTATAGCGCAAAAAATAAAAACCGCAGGGGCGATCAAATACCACCAAAAGAAAGCTCTATTTGTGGGAAAAAAAGGACGTCAATTTTGTTTGGGTGTAACGTCGCACGACCGCGCAATTGTTAGTTAAAGCGACGCAGTGCCGAATCGCAAAAAGTGCTCTGGTAAGGAAGGGTGTTTAAAAGCCCTGTATTGAAGCGGTTAAAGAGGAATTTTCAAATGTCATTTTTTTAAATGACATTTTTTTTTTTTTTTTTCATTGAAGTCCAAATATGAGATCTGAGGACTTTTTGACCCCAGATCTCATATTTAAGAGGACCTGTCATGCTTTTTTCTATTACAAGGAATGTTTACATTCCTTGTAATAGGAATAAAAGTGAGCCAATTAATTTTTTTTTTTTAAAAAAACAGTGTAAAAATAAATAAAATCAAGAAAAATAAATAAGAAAAACAAAAAAAATTTTTTTTAAAGCGCCCCGTCCCGACGAGCTCGTGCGCAGAAGCGAACGCATACGTGAGTAGCGCCCGCATATGAAAACGGTGGTCAAACCACACATGTGAGGTATCGCCACGATCGGTAGAGCGAGAGCAATAATTATAGCCGTAGACCTCCTCTGTAGCGCAAAATATGCAACCTGTAGAATTTTTTAAACATCGCCTATGGAGATTTTTGAGGGTAAAAGTTTGATGCCATTCCACGAGCGGGCGCAATTTTGAAGCGTGACATGTTAGGTATCAATTTACTCGGCGTAACATTATCTTTCACAATATATAAAAAAATTGGACTAACTTTACTGTTGTCTTATTTTTTTATTCAAAAAAGTGAATTTTTTCCAAAAAAAGTGCGCTTGCAAGACCGCTGCGCAAATACGATGTGAAAAAAAGTATTGCAACGACCACCATTTTATTTTCTAGGGTGTTAGAAAAAAAACAATATATAATGTTTGGGGGTTCTAAGTTATTTTCTAGCAAAAAAAACTGTTTTAAACATGTAAACACCTAAAATCCAAAACGAGGCTGGTCTTAAAGTGGTTAAATCTGTCCAATCCAGAGTCTAGTAGACAGCCCGGGTATGATAAAGTTTGAAACACAAAATCATAAATTATAATATAATTAATAACTATAATAACAAATAATAATATAAAAATAATACATTTTATTCAATAAACTTTAGTGAATAATATAATCAAATCAAAAACACTGACATTTTTTTGGGCCAAACAAGGGTGCAATATTACTAGTCATATTGCTTCAGTAAACATCCCGGGTATGGTAAATTTTGAAACATGGGACTGCACAAAGTCCGACGTCACAATCAGGACAATAGAACCTGGTTTCCTTACGGATTTTCCTTCCAGTGTCATCAGACTTTGAGCAACAAACCATGCACATCTTTGTGGGTGCTGACTTTTTTTCAGTTGGTGGGATGTGGTCCATGAAGTGCCGACCAGTCAGGCCTTCCGGGTTGCCAACACCAGCAGCATGACGTCCAGCTCTATTTACAGTCATTGGTGTTTGGTGGTTCAGAAAGATCTGTTCGGCAACTTTCCAAACAAAGTCAGCATGAACCACAGGCTTGTCACTCTTTTTTTTTAGTAGAATGAAGGCATTCCACAAGCATTGCTCAAGAAGATGCCTGAAGATCTTCTTGTAATACTTTTTTTGTTGTTTTCTCATTGCTGGATAAAATGTCATTGCCTGGTCGGCTCTGTCAACACCTCCCATGGTGTTGTTGTAGTCTATCACCACTTTCATGATGTCTTTCCCACCTTATGTGTGTACCATGACAGTGGAGGTGTTATGAATTGTACTCATTAGGCACACATCTTTTTTGTCACGCCATCGCATTTTGCCTTTCTGCCAGGCAACCATTTCTCCTGTCTTGAGCTTCTTATTGCCAAAGATTGGCGGCATGTCATGCCGGTTAGCCCTAACGGTTCCATAGGCATCCGTTTTGTTCTGTAGAAGGAACTCATAGAGTTCAGGAGATGTGTAAAAATTGTCTGTAGTTACACAATAGGCCTGATTTAGCAATGGCTCAATCAATGAAAGAACTGAAGATGTTGCCATTCCATAATTACTGTATGTTTGGTTAAAGTTGGTTCTTTTGCCAGTGTATAGGATAGAATTCCAAATGTAACCAGTGCTCGATTCACATAGCATGAAGGATTTGATGCCAAATCATGCTCTCTTTGACGCCATATATTGTATCCAGCTCAGCCTTCCCTTGTTGGCCATTTCATCTACACTGATGTCTCTATCTGTCCCATAGCTCTGTTGGAAATTGTTCTGAATCATTTGATATACCTCCCAAATCTTCTTGAGTTTGTGTGCTGGATGAGTAGTTTCATCAAATTCTTCATTATTTTCAGAGTGAAAATACTTCATTACCAGGTAAAATTTGTACTCCGACATGACCGTGATAAAGAATGGAGTGGCTAGTAATTTATTGGCTGTCCAATACCACTTCTGCAGGGGTTTCCCCACCACTCCCTGAAGAATTATTAGGCCCAGAAATTTCCAAATGTCCTCTTTGGTCACTGGTTCCCACTTTCTGCTCCTTGAACACCTCCAATGCATAGCGGCTTGTTGCTCCTGGTACCGCTTTGTCTCCGTAACTATTAAATAGTTGGAGGTATGCCAAGGGGTTGTCATCTTCAACATCCACTTTGATACCAGGTACTCCAGTAAATGGGAATCTTGGGGGCGCTGCAGGATCTGTAGCGCAGTCAATAGAGCACCAAGTCAGCACTTTACTGAGGTCAGTCGCAGGATCATCGCTGAAATCACTTTCTAATGTCTGATGACGAACTTCCCCACAAATAGCTATCACTCAATTCTGCAAGTGATTCTGTATAGCTATCGCTGTTTTCCAGCACGTCATAAACCGCTTTTGAGGTAAAGGCGTGCTTTTTTGATGCCATGGTTGTTCTCCAGTTTCCAGGCAGAAAGTACAGTAAAAACTGCAGGCAAGGGCACTGGACAAGGCACTGGGAAGCCGGAACACACAGAGCATTGGGTGGAAGGTCTGGCCGCCGTACACAGTGGGAGTACATCGTGGGATCCCAGGGACAAGGTAAGTCACCTCTTCCAGGACCCAGTGATGTGTGGCTCGGGGTTATCACTAATGGTACTGAAATTTCACCCGAGGCCCACTCTGGAATATCACCAAGGAGGTTAAGAATCATATTTTTCCACTCCCTTTACCAACCCAAACTGTTCAGCAAAAGTGGCAGTTACAGTTTTAAAAAATACAATTTAACACCAACAGGGGTGCTTTTCTGAAGGCCTTCTGTGTTTTTGTAAAATTCATCTGAGTGGCTAATTAGCTGCTGGATTGCTTTTACAGGTGATGGGAGGACCCGCTGCCCACCTATGCCTCTCCAGGATCTTTTCCCACTGAAGATCCCAGAACTAGAGCCCAAGGAGGACAAAAAGGTCTCTGATGAGCTCTGTGGTATATGAAACTGGAAGTGACGAGTACTGTCGTCACTTCCGGTTTTCCTGGATGTAAACAGCGCCATTTTTAAATGGGCAAAGCATCTGAACACATCGGTCTTGGTGTGATAAAATGTACATTGTTTGCTGCTGTTGCATGGGCGTGTGAAATTTTAAAGCGTGACATGTTTGGTATCTACTGTATTTACTGAGCGTAGCATCATCTTTTATATTTTACCAAAAAATTGGGTTATGTATTTTTATGTGCTTTTTTTTGCATAAAAATTCAAAAATTGTGTTTTTAAAAAAAAAACACTGTGCAAATACCGTGTGACTTCAAAAATTGCAACACCTACCAATTTACTCTCTATTTTAAAAAATATATAATGTTTGGGTGTTCAAAGAAACTTTTGAGCAAAAAATACTGATTGCTACATGTAAAGAAAACGTGCCAGAAAAGGCCTGGGGGTTAAGTGGTTAATATCACTTTAAAGTGGTTGTAAACCCAAAGAAAAAAAAAACCCTGTAAGACAAAGGGGGTTATTAACTAAAGGCAAATCCACTTTGCACTACAAGTCGCTGTAGATGTGAGGGGGACATGCAAGGGGAAAAAAACAGCATTTTAGCTTGCACATGATTGGATGATAAAATCAGCAGAGCTTCCCTCATTTCATAACTTCCTCTCAGATCTACAGCGATCTACTGCAACTGCACTTACAAGTGCAAAGTGGATTTGCCTTTAGTAAATAACCCCCAAACTCATAATGAGCTAGTATGCATCGCAAATACTTACCTTAGATCGATGCTGTTGCAGCGGTCCCTGTAACTGCTGTGACTGGCGACATGTCTCCCGGAGTTATTTCTGGGTTTGTGGGCTCCGGCGCTGTGACTGGCTGGAGCTGCGATGACGTCACTACCGCGCATGCACGCAGGATCTGCTGGTCACGGCACGGAGGCTAAAGAAACGGCACCAGCAAGCCGTTCCTTCAGTGCGCATGCGCAGATGACGTCGGCGCAAGCGTATATGGTAAATATTTCCTAAACTGTGCAGGTTTAAGTGATATTTACAGTACCTACAGGTAAGCCTTATTATAGGCTTACCTGTAGGGAAAAGTGGTGTAAATAGGTTTGCAACCACTTTAAGAATCGGTAAACTGCAATATGTTACAATGTTTGTTTTTGGGTTTCCTGCTTCAAGTTACATTTTGTTTTAAATCATTTAAAAATGACAACTAAATGACATTAGGTTGAAGGGGGATGACCCCCGTCCTTTTATATATGGCAATTTCTTGTGCAGCCAAATATCCAATCTTTTTATACCAAATATGCAATCTGTCATTTTAAATGGAGATTATGTGAAATAATGTCTGTCTGTTACTGCGGGACTTACTGTACATAGAATTATCAATTATATACTGTGTAGATCAATTACAATGCTAGAGTTACAGTAAAGCAAATAAAATATTACTATACTAAAAAAAAAAAAAAAACATAATTTAGCACTATTTTAGGTAAGTAAGCAACAAAGGACACATTACAAAGCCATATATCAATGCATACATAGTTGACATGAAATGGATATAATAGAATACATGGGATCTACTAGAATACATGGGATATAATAGAATAAATAGATCTAATAGAATACATGGGATCTAATAGAAGGGATGTGAAGAGGTGAGTGTGATGTAGGTGATGGCACAGAACACGGTAGGTGATCAGAACACAGAGATCAGGGAAGTGACATTGATGGAAGAGAGTTTTTATTGATGGATGACAGTCCAGCCATGGAGGGAAGAAGTAGGACAGGCAGAGTGACAGATGACAGCAGGGATGAGATCTGCAGATGAGATCATGCGGGATTTTGGGTAATCTTCTACCTGGGTTCCTCCCTTTGGATGTCTCCCGCACAGCTGCCACCAGCGTGTTCTTCCAGGCAATGGCGTCCCTCCATGTCACCGCACTGGTTCGGGGATATCTATGAGGACAGAGGCGGTAGAAGGACGATGCCAGTCCCGGATATAGAGGACCGCTGACCCGGGGTGATGGTGATGGAGCTGTCCAGGCGGAGTGGTGCTGATCGGGCTCTGCCTGGTACGGAGCGCTGACTCTGATCATCCAGAGCGGACATGCGTAGTGCGCTGATCGGCCTTCTCTATACTGAGCCAAGTATGGAGGAGGGAGGAGGGAGGGCAGATAGAGAGAGCAGACCATCCACAGAGACAGACCCCAGCCTATCACACAGCAAGGTCACTCCACCAATAGGAGAACACTACACAGACCTCCCAATAAAGGATACACATAGGGGTTTGGTATATATGTACATACATTGGGTAGTTCTCTTTACATCATAAATGCAACATATAGCAGAGTTTAAAACACAAATAAAGCATTAATAATGTCCATAAAACTCAATTTACAAAGTTTGAAAGGGTTAATTCACCTTTAGTGTCGGTTCACACTGTAGTGATGTCAGACATTGCATGTGATTCGCACCGCACTACTGCGCAGATCACATGTGATGTCTGTGCGATGCGCATTCAGCCGTACAGATTGTATGGCTGAATGTGCATCGCATTTGGACCAAAATTGTGCAGGACCCCCCTTTTTTTTGTCCGCACAAAAATCTGTCTGAATTCACAGTCCTCACTGCAATCTGCTAACCGATCTGGGGGTGTCATTAACTTTGTATTAACACCCACAGCGATTTGCATAGGGCAGTCAGGGCCATCTTTAAGGCAGGGCAAAAGGAGCAGCTGCCCTGGGCCCTGTCATTGTTGTGGGGCCCAAAGCAGCTGCCTCATACTTGCCAACTACCCCAGTTTAAATTCCCTTGTCCCTTGAAGTTTTAGTCCTGCGCTGTGTCCTGATATCTCAGTGTGAAGTGCTGGTACTAATCCCGCCCAGATCTGCCCTATTGTTGTGTACAGATGACTCACCTGCAGACGCTGTGTTTACATGTAAATAACCGGCATTCATATGTAAATAGTGGCCGCAACTAATCAGTGAGCCGTAATGTGTGCTGTAACCTCTAGCAACCAGTCATTAAGCAGTAATGATATGATGTAACCGCTGGCAACCAATCACAATTTCTACCTGATCTGATACAGTAAACTGATTTTAAGGCTAGCTGCTATTTATTGTATGTCTCAGAGCAGGTGATGAGTGAAATTGAATGGGGGGGGGGGCAAGATATTTTTTTCCCAGGGTCCAATCAATATTAAAGATGGCCCTGAGGGCAGTGCAAACCTCTGGCAATGCAGGTGCGATGCGGGAACCCACACTGGATTCGCAGGGTTTCCCGCATCACATAGGACTTGCAAGGCAGTTCGCACTGCCCTCTGTGAACCGCTGCAGGTGTCAATAGAAAGTTAATGACACCCCCAGACCGGTTCACATATCACAGTGCAAACTGTGAATTCGGACAGGAATCGAATCGCATGGGTCTGAACACCCATGCAATCCAATGCCAGTTCGGGGGGGAAAAAAATTCCTGCACTATTTTCGTGTGAATCCAATACGGGTTCAGCCATATAACTGTATGGTTGAAATTGCATTGCACAGGCATCGCATGTGATCTGAACAGCAGTGCAGTGCGAATCACATGCAATGTCTGACATTGCATATGTGTGAACCTGGGCTCAAGGTAAACTAACAGCAGACACCCTTCTCCAGCCCTGATCTCCAATGTACTTAGGGTTGCTGAGCTGTCAGCACCCCTTGAAGCCATCCCCACTCTTCTCCCTCTTCTCCCTCTTCTCCATGCAGTAATTTCAGGGGTAGATCAGAGCAAGTCACTGTGATGGCATTAGCCAATAAGAATTCCTCTGGTCCACCCCTCCATCCTGGATCCAAATCGCTGTGATGGCGTTGGACAATCAGAAAAGCCACTGTGATGGCATTAGCCAATCAGAACTGCTCTGGTTCATCACTCCCTCCAGGAGTGACTTCGGAGGAAAGGGGGCATGCGGACAGTTTAGCAACCCTGGAGGTAAGTACAGTACAGAGGTACTAAACTGTAGCTGTACTACAGCTTCTATAAATTAAAAGAGAGCATGGAGATGTGGATTGAAAGGCAAGTTTGCTTTGAATATTTAAAATGAATACATTGCATTTTTGGTTTGTGGTACTCAGATGCAATGTAGTTCTTTTAACTATTGATCAAAATCCACTTCCCCTTGTGTAGCATATCTATTAAATTGGTTGGCGACTTTAAAATGATTAATACTATTGGAGAAGATCAATTGGAAAATAAATTGATCATTTATTGAAGTGTGTATGACCACCATTATTCTGATGTGTCAGCTTTCTTAACTGGGTCTATTGCAAATTGCATATCCTTGTGACTGGGCTAAAAATAACTGTCACTTTGAAGGACAGCATCAATAAATTACACACGACCCTGCGCTCTCTAGTCTAAAGGTCTGGAGACAGAGAGATGACACGTGAAGCTGAGTAGCTGGTAGTATCACCATTCTGGCTGTAAAGTGTTGCAGACATGTATGAATAACAGAGTAGCTGCAAAGATTTATACAGTTTGGCAGGTAAATGTATTTCAATAATACATTTGGGTTTTTAACTGACATGCTACTTCACTAAAACTAAATCTGTGTTGGATTTCCTCAAAAAATAAATATATATATACACCGTATTTATCGGCGTATAACACGCACCGGCGTATAACACGCACCCCAAGTTTAGGAGGGCATTTTAAGGAAAAAAAGTTGTAGGAGGGAAGTTTAGGGGAAAAAAAACAACTTACATTTAAGCATCATTTGCAGCTTGCCCAGCGTCATTGCAGCTTGCCCAGCGTCATTGCAGCTTGCCCAGCGTCATTGTAGCTTGCCCAGCATCATTGCAGCCTTGCCCAGTGCCATTCTAGCTTGCCAGCGTCATTTTCCTTCTTTTCCTGGTTTAAATTTCCCGCCGCCGAGACGCTGTCGCGTGCGCCGCCGAAAAAACCCGAAGCACGGGCGAAAAAGAACGAAGCGCCCCCGGAAAAAGCCGAGCCGACTCGGACGGCTAAGCTCGCGGTCCCGCCTCCCTGCTGTTTCCGAAGCAAGCGCAGGGAGGCGGGACTACGAGCAGAGCAGAGTCTGCTCGGCTTTTTCCGGGGGCGCTTCGTTCTTTTTTGGCCGCGCTTCGGGTTTTTTCGGCAGCGCTCGCTATTTTTCAGCGGCGCTTGCCTTTTTTGCCATTTTTTTGGGGGGTATCGCGTATAACACGCACCCCCGACTTTCCCCCGATTTTAAGGGGGAAAAAGTGCGTGTTATACGCCGATAAATACGGTAAATAAAAATGTAAGCTGGTCTACTGGGTCAATGCAAAATATCCTTTACTATTTATACTTGAATTTGTGGGGCAAGTTAAGGACATGCTGGGACTTGCATTCCATTACACATTATATTTTATTAAAAAATATAAAAAAAAAAATTGACATAATCATGCATATTAAAGCATTCTTGAAACAAGAAAAACTTTTTCCTATGGGGCCTATTATGCTACATTCAAAAAAGGCTATGCTAATTTTCACCTATTGCCCCACATATTTTCACCTTTTCACATATTGCCCTGGTTGCCCCACCCATCAAAATTTACACATGAGTAAAATATGCCAATCTTACTGTACGCTATAAATATTAGGAAAAGAGCATTTAAAATGTATTCTCACTAGACAAGAGACACTTGAGAGGGGACAAATTTTACAAATACCTCAATTGTGATCCCAGCGTAGGAAAAAAACGATAGTCTCATGGTGTGTAAGAGGACACAGAGCCACACAATGAGATTGGAGGGGAAGGGGACTAACCTTAAGCTGAGCAGGGTTTTTTTCACTGTCAGGGCGGTAAGGATGTGAAACTCTCTTCCACAATTGGTGGTGTCTGCGGGGAGTATTGATATTGTTATCTCTTGGACGTGCATCTTAACCACTTAAGGACCGCCTCACGCCAATGTACGTCGGCAGAATGGCACGGCTGAGCACAAGCACGTACAGGTATGTTGCCCTTTAAGAGCCCAGCCGTGGGTCGCGCGCGATCCGCCGGCGGCGCACTCACGACCCGGTCCTGAGCTCGCCGACGGTGTCCCACAATCGGGTCACAGAGCTGAAGAACGGGGAGAGGTAAGTGTAAACAAACTCTCCCTGTGCTTCCTAGTGAGGCTGTCACTGATCGTCTGTTCCCTGTCATAGGGAAAGACGATCAGTGATGTCACACACCAAGCTACGCCCCCTACAGTAAAAAAAAAACACATAGGTCACACTTAACCCCTACACTGCCCCCTAGTGGTTAACCCCTTCACAGCCAGTGACATTTTTACAGTAATCAATGCATTTTTAATCGCACTGATCGCTGTATTAATGCCAATAGTCCCAAAAATGTGTCAAAATTGTCTGACATGTCTGCCATAATGTCGCTGTCACAATAAAAATCGCTGATCGCTGCCATTACTAGTAAAAAAAATTATTAATAAAAATGCCATAAAACTATCCCCTGTTTTGTAGACGCTATAACTTTTGCAAAAACCAATCAATAAATGCTTATTGCGATTTTTTTTATGTAGAAGAATATGTATTGGCCTAAACTGAGGAAAATATATAGCGCAAAAAATAAAAACCGCACAGGTGATCAAATACCACCAAAAGAAAGCTCTATTTGTGGGAAAAAAAGGACGCCAATTTTGTTCGGGAGACACGTTGCACGACCACACAATTGTCAGTTAAAGCGACGCAGTGCCGAATCGCAAAAAGGGGCCTGGTCCTTTAGCTGCAAATTGGTCCGGGGCTTAAGTGGTTAAAGAACACAACATACAGGGATATGGGAAATAATTATCGACACTGACATGTACACAGGTTGAACTGGTTGAACTATTGTCTTTATTCAACCTTACCTACTATGTAACTATGTAACTGTGTAAAATATAAAAATGAAAGTGGTTCTAAAGGCAGAAGTTTTTTTATCTTATTGCATTCTATTCTTCCATTCTCTGTGTGCAGAAGCCCCCATAATACTTACCCAAGCCCCATCTCGATCCAGAGGTGCCTTGGCTGTCCGGGACTCACCCTCTTGATTGGCACGGCAGTGGGCGCCATTTGCTCCCACTGCTGTCAATCAAAGTCAGTGAGCCAGTGAGGAGATAGAGGGGCAGGGCAGAGCTGCGGCTCTGTGTCTGGATGGACACACAAGCTGCTTGCTATGGGGGCAATCAGCAGGAGGGAGGGGCCAGGAGTGCCAGTTGGGGACTTGAGAAGAGGAGGATCTGGGATGCTCTGTGCAAAGCCACTATGCAGAGCACGTAAGTATAATGCCCCGTACACACGATCGGACTATCCGGCGGGTTTGTCCGCCAGACTAGAGTCCGCAGGACAATCCGACCGTGTGTGGGCTCCGGCGGACTTTTTATTCCCAAAAGTCCGGTGGACTTAGAAAGAAGTTTTGACTCAAAATTATCCACCGGACTCGGCAGTCCGGCGGACAATCCGGCCGTCTGTGTGCTAGTCCGCGGGACTTTTGAAATGAACGGACTTGCCGACACACGGAGTAAAGTCCGTTCATTTATAACGTGACTCCAGGTAGACGGGACTAGCGAAGGAAGTCAATGTCGCCGCCTCGATCGGCGAGATTGATACCTCGCTAGCCCCGTCACCTGGTATGGATTTAAAGGGGAATACATACGCTGAAAAAACGGCGTGGGGGTCCCCCCAAATCCATATCAGACCCTTATCCGAGCACTCAGCCCGGCCGGTCAGGAAAGGGGGTGGGGACGAGCAAGCGCCCCCCCTACTGAGCTGTACCAGGCCACGTGATCTCAACATGGGGGGGTGCCTTGGGCCCCCCCCACCCCAAAGCACCTTGTCCCCATGTTGATGAGGACAAGGGCCTCTTCCCGACAACCCTGGCCGTTGGTTGTCAGGGTCTGCGGGCGGGGGGCTTATAGGAATCCGGGAGCCCCCTTCAATAAGGGAGCCCCCAGATTCCGGCCCCCTACCCTATGTGAATGAGTATGGGGTACGATGTACCCCTACCCATTCACCTGGTGAAAAAAGTGTAAATAAAAAACACAACGCAAGTTTTTAAAATACTTTATTACACAGCTCCGGGGGTCTTCTTCCATCTTGGGGGTCTTCGCGCCAGACTCCTCCGCTATCTTCTGCTAGCTCTTTTACTAGGGGAGGAGCCCGGCTTTCTCCTTCATCGCCGCCGCTGTCTGGGGGTCTTGTTCCGACTTCGGGGGTCTTGTCCCGCTCTTCTGTTCTTCTTGCCGGGCCTCCGCTTTCTTCTTGCAGCTCTTTTACTAGCGTTGGCCCGGGCTTCTGTCGCTGTCGCCTTCTGCTTCTGCTTCTTCTTCATCCGATGTTGACACAACGCTGTCTCCGCTTCTAATGGCCGAGACGTGTTGTTTGGCCAGTTATAGAGGGCCAAAGGGCGGGGCCATCAGCTCATGTCACATGGTGACCCCGCCCCCTTATGATGTCACAGTCCCGGGGGATGCTGGGACTGTGACATCATAATGGGGCGGTGTCACCATTATGATCCCCAAGGCACCCCCCCATGTTAAGGGCACACGGCCTGGTACGGCTCAGGAGAGGGGGGGGGGGCGCTCGCTCGTCCCCACCCCCTTTCCTGACCGGCTGGGCTGCGTGCTCGGATAAGGGTCTGATATGGATTTGGGGGGACCCCCACACCGTTTTTTCAGCGTATGGTTTCCCTTTAAATCCATACCAGGTGACGGGGCTAGCGAGGTATCAATCTCGCCGATCGAGGTGGCGACATTGACTTCCTTCGCTAGTCCCGTCTACCTGGAGTCACGTTATAAATGAACGGACTTTACTCCGTGTGTCGGCAAGTCCGTTAATTTCAAAAGTCCCGCGGACTAGCACACAGACGGCCGGATTGTCCGCCAGACTGCCGATATATAGCATCGGTATATATATGCCGATATAGCAATGCACTGCGCTCCTACAGTGCACTATGGGTCGTTACGTGCCGCTCGAATTTGGCGCAAAGGGCCCATAATGTTCGGTTTTCGACGAACAGGCGAACAGCCAATGTTCGAGTCGAACTCATCCCTAACCAGTACTTCAATCAAAGTAATATCCCCTACTGTATGTTTCATTTGCTATTTTAAAGGTTGCAGGGGCTCCTGACATTCCTTGGGGCATTTTGTTAAATTTGAAGAACACCTGTGGGAAGATGAAAGCAATATTCTCCCTGTCTTCTGGGTGCATGGGATTTTGGTAATAGCCACTTTTCAAATCTAACACACTGAACCACTTTGCCCCTGACTGGCACTGCAGAGCATCTTTTATTCATTGAGTGGTATACTGGTCAGGATATTGTTTGCTAATCGATTCCCATTCTAAGGGAACCATTTTTCCTTATACAAATAAATAAATTTAGCCCTCTCCCTCGACATTGGTGATTATGGGAGGGGATGTATTTCAATGCCACTGACCACCAATGTGGAGGAGGGGGTTGATAATACTAACATCTGTGCTGGGAGTTATTATTTTGCCTCTTGCCTGCGGAACTTGCAAAGGCCACAGACTTGGTATGTTTTCTATTACAACTCTGCCACAGGTATTTTTGGGCATTTTTGTGTGCACAAAGGTTCAGTTAAAAAATGCACCGCTTGCCTATGCTTTAGGCCTAACTGCTTGCACAGACCACAGAATTGCTATGTTTGCTAGTACTACTCTGCCCTGCCAGTGCCACAGAGATTATATTGGGCATTTTTGTGTGCATTTGAGAGTGAAAAAAGGCCAAGCTGCTGCCTGACTATGCCTAAAGCATGTCTGCTTGCATTGGCCATATTTTTGTGATTTTAAATGTGTCCCACTATACTACTGCTACCACTGAGATTGGGGTGTAGGGGGTGTTTAGGGTGGGGTAGCACCTCTGGTGTAAGGGCATGTCATGCCCTTCTTAGGGCAGCTTGTTTACCTTTGGTCCCCACTTGTCACTTAGCTCTCATCTGTGGCTCCTAGTAGCTGTATCATGTGCAGCGGCTACACCCCGGGCAACAGCTTCGAGAGGCTGGCCAAACCAGGTTGAGGTATGAGGTGTGAGATATGGACTTGTCTGTCCCGAACATGTGAAGACAGACTCCAGGGGATTGAGCAGATGAGACCTACCAAATAGGACCAATGGTCATGAAGGCGGTTTCTGCAAGCGATGTAGTACCATAAGAGCACAGCAGCACTCGAAAGACGCCCTGGTCAACCACTGCGCCCAGCCCATCTCCAACTGTCTCCACTTTTGTCCTGCCATTGGAGCAAGATGCAATCTGGGAAGAGAGAGTGAGGCTGACTATGCGCACCTCTCCCTCACTTTAATCCAATTCACACGCAAATCTTGACAGCCCCCCAACCACTGAGATTATTTTGGGCAGTTCAGTTTAAGAGTGCAAAAAGACCACGCCGCTTGCCTGACTTTGCCTAAGGCCTGTCTGCTCACACAGACCATATTTTTGTCATTGTGAATATATGTCCTACTACACTACTACTCATCCACTAAGTTTATTTTGGGCATTTTGTTTGCATTAAGTTCAGTTTGAGAGTGCAAAAAGGCCACGCCACTTGCCTGCCTAACTCTGGTGGTACAAGCATAGCTCCCAAATGTCCCTAATTTCAAAGGGACTGTCCCTGATTTTGAACAATGTCCCTCTATCCCTCTTTTCTCCTCATTTGTCCCTCATTTTGGTCTGATCTATATAGCCGTGTATAAAATGCACTATTTATCTTTCAAAAAGTGCTTCACACTGTTAAACCTTTTCTGCACTTGTGGGTTTAACTAATTATTTGTTTTGTCTAATTCTCCTTTAAGGGGGTATAGCAGGGAGGTTATGTCCTTCGTCTACTTACTTTTGCTAATACGTGTCCGCTCCCATCTCAAAAAAATGGAAGTTATGGGTACAGGCCACATGATGTACTGTATGTAATATTGTGAATGAATGTGTACTTCTACTACACTACTGCCACCACTGAGATTATTTTGGACATTTTGTGTGTGCACTAAGTTCAGTTTGAGAGGGCCAAAGACCACGCCGCTTGCCTGCCTAAGTTTGCTGGCACAGACCACATGATATACTGTATGTGATATTGTGAATTAATTTGTAATACTACTACACCACTGCCACCACTGAGATTATTTTGGGCATTTGAGAGAGTGCAAAAAAGCCACACCACTTGCCTACCTAAACCTAACTCATCTGCTGGCACAGGCCACATGCATGTGATTGTGTACTCCTACTGGCAGCACTGAAATTATTTGGTCATTTCGTGCGAACTAAGTTCAGTTTGCTTGACCAGGAGGGTGAAGGAGAAAAGCAAACATAATACTGGCCACCATAATGTTTTCTTTTCTCCTTCACCCAACCCCCTTCTGTCTTTTTTTCTTTGTGCTGTTAGGTTGGATTTCCCTGGACTGTGGACTCCAAATCATGCCAGCTCCCATACCACGGTGCCACCACTGCTGCTACCATCAAGAACCAATGCCTGCCTACCTGCCTACCTGCCTGCCACTACTCCTGAAGCATTCCCTTTCGCTTCAATCAAGTAAGCAATTAGAGAATGTTTCTCAAACAAATTATTTGCTATAATCTCATGTTTGCTTTTCTCCTTCTCCCTCTTTGTGCTGTTATGCGGCGTACACACGGTCGGAATTTCCGATGGAAACAGTCCGATAGGAGCTTTTCATCGGATTTTCCGACCATGTGTATGCCCAACGGTCTTTTTCTGTCGGAATTTCCGACGGACTTTGATTTGAGAACCTGTTCTCAATTTTTCCGAAGGAAACCCTTTCTATTGGATTTTCCGATCATGTGTATGCAATTCCGACGCGCAAAATTCCGACGCATGCTCGGAAACAATTCGACGCATGCTCGAAAGCATTAAACTTCCCTTTTATAGTGCTGTCGAACGTGTTTTATGCCGCTGTGTTATTGACCGTCCAAATTTGGTGTGATCGTGTGTAGGCAACACAGCTTGAGCGGAATTCCGTCGGAATTTCGTCGGAAAAACCGTCAGGACGAGAATTCCGATCGTGTGTACGCAGCATTAGGTTCTCCCTGACTGAGGCCCTCACTGTTGACCAGCCACTGGCAATACCACCAGTCCGTCTGGATCAGATCCCTTTTCTTGCAGTTCTGTCCTGGTAAGTATATAAGCCTGTTTTGGAATGTACAGTTTGTTTATGTGACTGTTACTGTGGGGAAGGAAACTTTGGTGAGGGAGTGGGAGTCATATAAGATCATATCAAGCTAATATTTTTGTTTCTTCTTCCCTAGCAAACTCTACAGGATTGAGAAAGCATATGTATGGCTCTACAGACACCACCACCACCAGATTAGAGAATTAGCTCATCTAACTGTAAGTGCGTATCCTTTACACCAATACACCACACACACACTTTGTCTTTGCAGCCTATTGTAGTAGGCAACATAGACAAACTTCATGATTTTTCTTTTCTTTTTTAGACACCCTCCAAGACTCCACATCCACAACAATCTTCATACATGATTCATCTCTGTCTAGTTGCAGCTAGCATGTGAAAAGATGTATTACTGGACAGCCGACCACCCTTCTTTGGTAATCCACAGCGATCCCATCAGAATTCTGGAGACCCCAATGACAAGCAGGCAGTGTGCAAAGCAAGTCTGAACTCTTTATTAATAATGATATTTTTTTATTTACGAGTTACAACACAAGAGGGGAGGGGTAAACTCGCTCCTAAGTTTCTTTTTTTTTTTTTGTTTACAAACTATTTTATTGAGTGCAAAAGGTGGTACAAAAAGAGTACAAAAATATGCTGAAACTTGACAGTAATCATATGTTTTACATATGTAACAATGTAAAGGTACAAGTAATAAGGTAGGAATTCTTAACAATGGTACAATAGTTTTGAATATGGTCTATAGTACATTATAAAGGATAGATCCTAAGTTTCTAAGGGTTAACCAGGCTTCTACAGAAAGATTTCATCACTAGTTTAGGCAGCTGAAATCAATTTACAAAGATAGCTTATCTGCAAGGACATAGACTACCAAGAATCGAGTCATACAGAGGGGGTTTTAATTAAAACTTGGCTCAAGCAAAAAAGTCAAAAATTCCCTAACGAGAAAGGAGTGTAAGATAAGGCACGTACATTCTTTAAAAACAAACTTATAAAATGGAGGGGAAATAAAATGGAGTTGCAGTTGATCATATAGCTTTATTACAATCCCCTCTTTTTTCACCTTAATGCATCCTATGCATTTAAATCAGGGTCAGATATGTGGAACAGTGAACAGGCAGAGTTCCCTTAGATTCACACATGGAAATGTTAAATATTGACCTACTGCATGTAGAGGGGTTAGTCTGTGTATCATTTCTTAAATTGAAACACCAGTCAGGGAACTGACTTCTACCAGTTACTGGAAAAGTAACGGTATTGTTTTCATATAAACTTGATATGTTGGTTAAAACAACAGGAGGAGTTTCATTTTAAAAAAACAGTGATATTCAAAGGTACAGCCATAAGGGGAATACAGGCTGTACTAGGATGCAGTTTACTACATATACAATATTTCTCATAACCTGATTTTTGTGAATTTTATCATGGAATGTGGTTGACCCTTCCCCTATCTAATTTTCTCCCAATGAGTCTCTTTTTGACCTGTTACGTATGTCATGTATAGGTTGTGCTCCACATATATCTTTTATGGCACCCAAGACCTCAGGGTGATATATACAGTTAGTTATGATCCACGTGGGTAGGAACACAATCAAAGTAATCAAGAATAGAAGGCACAAGGCCTTCCCCGAAGTCTGTGGTCTGTTGTCCGTCTACCAGAATAGCTGTGCAGGTAACTGCAATCACTGTGGTTGGGGGTCCGAAGGGATACTCCTGCTTCTTGGTGCGGTTCAATTGCTGGACCACCATGGTGTCACTCACCTGGAAAGGGTGTGTAGGTTCCTGTGAAGAAGAAGGAGAGGTGCGAGCAATATTTATTTTAATTTCATCCAAAGTTTCAATAAGTTTTCTTACATATTCTTCCTGAATGAGATCAAGGTCCCCTCTTTCTAACATAAGTGTCTGTCTGGCCCATGGGGTGGGGAATGGCCTGCCCATTAGGACTTCAAAAGGAAAGTATCCTGTTTTCTTAGAGGGTGTCATTCTTACCTCAGCTAGAACTGCTGGGAGGACCTTCTTCCAATTGGTATACGTACCTCCAGTGGCCTTCCTGATCTTATCCTTAATGGTTCTGTTCATCCTTTCCACTATACCAGAACTTTGAGGGTGATAAGGTATGTGAAACTACCAGTCCAATTTTGAGCGTTTTTACTAGATCTTGGCAGACTTTGGCCACAAATGCAGGGCCATTGTCTGAGTTGATCTGGAGCCGGCATCCCCATCTGGGAATGATTTCCTGTGTAAGAATTCTCACTACTGTTTGTGCATCTTCCTTTGTTGTGACAAACATTTCTATCCATCTTGAGAACATGTCCACTATTACAAGTAGGTATTCGTGCCTCTTACCTAACTTAGGCATGTGTGTGAAATAAATTTGTAAATGAGTGAATGGTGTGGATGGATAGATTAGGTGTTCAGGTTTTGCCTTGTGAAGGTTCCTGGGATTATTCCGGATGCATGTGATACATCGGAAAACATATGCCTTCACTAAGGAGGGGAGACCAGGGATGTAAAAATCCTTGTCTAATAATTCACATGTGTCCTGCCAGCCTCTGTGTCCTACACCATGGTATTGTGCAATTAATAAAGGAACACATGGTCTCCCCTCATGGCAGACAAGCTTAGATTCTGAGCTTTTCTGCACACCTACAGCATTCAATTTTTGGATGTCCTTTGTCTGTAGCATATGTTTGGAGATCATGCAATGTTTGATTTAGGAGTGGGATTTCAGGTAAGAGCAATGGCATTTGGATGTCTGCTGGCTGTGTGGATGCTGCCCTCTTGCTGCTTTGTCAGCTCAAGCATTTCCCTTGGCTCTTGCTGTCATCTTGCTGATGCTGACCTGTATGTGCCTTACAGTGCAATATAGCAATGGATTTTGGTAGTTGTATGTCTTCTAATAGGCTTGTGACAAGTGTGGAATGTGAGATGAATTTTCCATCTGCTGCTGTGTAGCCCCTTCTTTTCCATATAACTCCAAAAACGTGCGCAACACCAAATGCGTACTTGGAGTCAGTGTAGATGTTTACATCCTGTCCTTTAAAAATATGACAAGCTCTAGTAAGGGCTATACGTTCTACATGTGGGGCTGATTGGAATGGGACAGGGTTTGCTTCCAGTATTTTGTCAGGCAGCTGAACAACAGCATACCCTGCATGGTATGTGTTACCATTTGGTCTTGAACAAGACCCATCCACAAAGACATTCTGAGCTCCAGGGAGAGCAGTTGAAGACATGTCTGATCTGGGGGATGTGTCTTGGTGGATGAGGTCCATGCATTCATGTTGTGGCACTACCTCACCTTTCAAGCCTAGAATGGCATTCAGGATTGGAGCTGGGCCAGAAGTGGGAGAGGCATATTTTAATTCAAGTTTTGGGTTAGAAAGTAAAATTACTTCATAATCGCTCAGCCTCTGGGCTGACATGTGCTGGGTATGGATATTCTTTAGTAGAATGGATACATTGTGAGTAGTGTGTAGGGTGGTGACATATACTAGAGTGAATGATGTAGCTATTTCCACCACCATTGCACAGGATGCCAAAGCTCTGAGACACGTCGGCATGCCCTGCCTACTGGCATAGGCACAACCCTTAAAAAAAAAAGGAATAGGGCGGAGTTTGCCCCCATGCTCCTGCGCTAATACCCCCGCCGTTGTTTTAAAGTTGTCCCTGGCAAACAAGTGAAACATCTTGCCATATTCAGGTAATCCAAGTCCAGGAGCTGTGACTATTGCAAGGTATTCAACAGTCTCCTGACACCATTGTAGCTTTTTCTTAGAAACCTTGTAACCATTATCTGCTAACCAATGTAACAGATCTAAGCCATCCTCCTTGCATGCAGCCTGGCTTGGACTACACAACAAATCATCAACATATTTAAGCAGGATGGAACCATGACAGGGGTGTCCAGGAACGCAGGGTTGCCTGGAGGACCACTGAGTAGACTAAAGGGGAATCTACATAACCCACTGGCATGCGACACCAGTCATTCTGGTGGTTTTTAAAAGAAAAGGCAAGGATTCGCTGTGTCTCCTCATCCATAAGGACACTAAAAAATGCATTTGTTAAACCAATCATGGAAAAATACTCTGCATCGGATGGTATGGAGGTAAGGAGTGATGGCACATCAGGCACTATAGGCGCAATGGGCACCACCAGGTTATTTACAGCTTGAAGGTCTTGAACAAACCTATAACTGCCGTCCGGCTTTTTAACTGGGTTGATGGGTGTGTTGTAGGGGGATACAACTTCTTTTAGAATGCCCTTCTTTAAAACGTGTTCTACCATAGGGGCAATGCCTTCAGCTTTTTGTTTTGACAATGGATACTGTTTGTGATAAATGGGTTGTGCCCGTTCTTTGAGAGTGGCCTTGTATGGGGTATGGGAGATAAGCCCTATATCTAGAGCGCTCTCTGACCATACTTTGTCAGAATCACTGGGGAGTCCTGTGTCTGTCTCTTGCACTTCAGTATTCAACATTATGGGACATATGGGGATCTTTTTAGAATGAGAAATTACACCTCCCTGATTGGTTATCTCCATTATAATCCCCAACTTACCTAGTAAGTCTCTCCCAAAAAGATTGACAGGGCAGTTTGGTATTATCCTGAAACTGTGGTGCAACAACACTGACTATATTTACTCCTGGGAGGGGAGGGGTTTTGAAAGTTTTGGTGAGTATCCCATTAATTCCCATTGAAGGCTCATCATTCGTTGTCTCTCCTCTGTAGTAGTCCACACTGAGGGTACTACGAGTAGCTCCTGAATCGAGGAGGAAATGGGTTAACTTTCCTTGGACATGCAGAGTCACCATTGGTTGTTCTTCAAAAGAGGCAAGAGACAAGGGGGAATGCTGGGATACTACCTTCTGGGCAGCTTCCCTGCTGTTGTTTAGGCTGGGTCCACTGAATAGGGTATTTCACTCCCTGATTTTGCTGAGGGTTCTATATCTTGGCAGGGGCTTGATTTTTTTGTTGTTGATTGAAAGGTTCATATGGGCATTAATTTCTCCAGTGGCCCTCCTGTCCTCAGTTGAAACAACTGGCTGCTAAGGACCCCTAGAAAATCCTCTTCCTCTTCCTCTGCTCCTCCCTCTGCCTCTTCCCCACTGCCAACCTGGGGAGGCATTTGCTGTGCCCGTCCTTGGTAATGGGCACTTACTGTTTTTTCCTTTGCTATATCAAAACATCCTGCAGCATCCTTTTCTGTTAATGTTTTCTGAAAAACATCCAACGTACTTGTTGGCCATTCAGAAATCATTTGCTTGACCATTAAGCCCATCTGTGGTTTCAGGTTAGAGATGTAAGTCTGAATCATCTGACTAGTCATATCTGCCTGCAAGGATAACCCAGCCTCTTGAGTCCAGGTATCCATGAATCTCTTCCAAAAATCCAATACTGATTCACTTGACTTTTGTTTGCACGCTATAGCAGTGGGGAGGGACAACTTATTTTTAAAAGCACTTGTCATTTCTTTTTTAATTTCTTCCCACATTCTCATGGGACTATGAACTCATAATCCGGACCACAAACCCTAGCTACATAATCTTTACATGTTTCCCCAGGGTTGGGAGGAGGGGGAGGAACCTCTTTACCATGTTTTTTGACCCATATTGACAGTGGGGAACGACTGTCTTACCTTACAGTCGTCTGATCCACACAACAAATTATCTTATACTTCTAAAGGACAGAAAGAATAAGCAGAAAAGTTTGGGGTGGATTTACCTTATAGACTATTCTCCTTCCCAAAAGCAGAAAACAGTACTGTTTAAATATTCATGTCCTCCCAAAGGACTTTCTTAGGTCTGCCAACGTCCTTTTTCTATATTAGTCTATGTAGGCATGGTCCGTCTCCTTTCTATACAATTTAAACAGGACTAAAGCTTTATCAGAGCCACAGCAGGAAAATAATTAGTCAGATAAGACAAAAATTCACTTACCGTGGCATGATTTCTTTAACCCAGACGAGCCCCCATCTGAAAGGATAGATTACTGGACAGCCAACCACCCTTCCTTGGTAATCCACAGCGATCCTGTCAGAATTCTGGAGACCCCAATGACACACACTCAGCAGGCAGTGTGCAAAGCAAGTCTGAACTCTTTATTAAGAATGATATTTTTATATGTGAGTTCCAACACAAGAGGGGGCGTGGGGTAAACTCTTTTCTAAGTTTCTAAGGGTTAACCAGGCTTCTACAGAAAGATTTTTTCAACATTAGTTTAGGCAGCTGAAAGAATTTACAAAAATAGCTTATCTGCAAGGACATAGAGTAACGATAATTGGCCTAAACACAATGAGTCATACAGAGGGGGTTTTAATTAAAACTCTGCTCAAGCAAAAAAGTCTAAAACTCTAACGAGAAAGAAGGTTAAGATAAGGCATGTACATTCTTTAAAAGCAAGCTTATAAAATGGAGGAGAGATTACAAAATGGAGTTGCAGTTGATCATAAAGGCTCTATTACAGCATGTTTATTAGTAAAATTCTTCAGAAACCTCCTAAAGATCAGTTTTCATTAACTATAGTTTCCTGACTTTCATGTACACATATAGGCACCTGCAGCATGCAAGGCATTACTAGTACAGGTGACACAGTCAGTGTCAGTTACTGAAATATAAGAGGGCTCATTCTGCGCAGGTTTGACCATAGTTTGGTTCTTTGATTTAGTTCTCAGCTCACATCTCTCTCTTCCAGGCAGGTGGGCAGGATCTCTAGAGCTGGCTGCATCACCATCCCATCTACACAACACGCAGCAATAGCCAGCAAACAAAAGGCTCCTCCTTGGGGGTTGTTCTTGCAGTTCTGTACCAGAGCGCCTGAAACTGTTGAAAGTGGTAGGGGAAAGAGATTCCAGTTCCACAGCTGGGAGAGTAGGGAGAAGAATCCTCTCTCCAGAGGCTATCATAGCCCTGCACTGTGCTATGTTCTGAATGACAGGAGCGATGGCTTTGTCACTCCTGTCATTCAGGTAGCTGAAGATCAGAACGCTCATTGTCTCCCCTCTACACATAGAGCCTCTGTGCACAAGGCACATGCCCTTTCTGCCCTTTACCCTTGTCCCAACCCTGCCATTACCTATAGTCTCAATTCAAGTAGAAGGGGTCTACACCAAGGCTTTTCTGGACTTGAGGGCACAAGTGACATTGCTGTATTGAGACTTCTATGACAAGTATCCCTACAGAAACTATAAACTAGTTCTGCTGCTCCAGGTGAGTGGGCAGGGCTGTAAATGAATGAGCAGACTCCTGGGTTGTGGTGCATGCCCTCTCACTGCTGCAGAAACATAGGGACGAAAAAAAGAAAAGGATGGCCACACTCCCATACGATGCAATGTAGTTTATTCAGGAGATGATTAAAAACAAGCACAGATGGCATAAAGCATACAGGCAGGGAAATGAAAGGTGATGCGTTTCATGTGACTAGTGTGCTTTTTTGGATTTTTTTGTTGTTTTTACACACTATGATTGCTTATAAGGTCTCATGCACACCGGACATTAAAATAACGTTATAAAAACGGCAGTAGATTTGCAGTGATTTTTCAACATTTTTGCAATAGCGTTTATTAGCGTTTTTTTATTTACTATATATATATATTTTTTTAATGGATTAAAAACCTCAAAAAACTATGTGAGCCGCGTTTTTGAGCATTTTTGTCGTTTATAAGCATTTTTTGACGTTAGAGCATTTTTACAGCTGAAAACAGCTGAAAAACTCCTCTCAGAACCCACTAGTTTTGGGTTTTTTTAAAGCCAAAAAACTGCCCAGCCAAAAACTGCTGATAACGATCGTTTGGGGTCTGATGATGTCATTCATGATGAAACGATCATCGGGATGGGCATGTACACATGCTCCTGCGTTTATGCGATCGCTGTCTGGATTTTAAGGAAGTGTTTGGATTGTTTGGATTGAGACATTATTATTATTATACAGGATTTATATAGCGCCAACAGTTTACGCAGTGCTTTACAATATAAAAGGGAGACAATTGAGTTATAATACAATAAAATACAAGAGGATTAAGAGGGCCCTGCTCAGAAGAGCTTACAATATAATAGGGTGGGACAGGTGGTACAAAAGGTTGTAACTGTGGGGAATGAACTGATGGAAGTGGTAAAAGATTAGTTGGAGACGTGATAGGCTTCCCTGAAGAGATGAGTTTTCAGAGATCGCCTGAAGGTAGCAAGAGTAGGGGATAGCCGGACGGGTTGAGGTAGCAAGTTCCAGAGGATGGGAGAGGCTCTGGAGAAATCCTGGAGACGAGCATGGGAGGAGGAGACGAGAGAGCTTGACAGTAGGAGGTTTTGAGAAGAGCGGAGAGGAAGGTTTGGGATATGTTTGGAGACAAGATTGGTGATGTAGCTCAGGGTAGAGTTGTGGATGGCTTTGTAAGTTGTGGTTAGTATTTTGGGGAGCCAGTGTAGGGATTGGAGGAGAGGGTTGGCAGACATTGAGGGTTGGTAAGGTGGATAAGTCTGGCAGCAGCATTCATGATAGACTGAAGAGAGGATAGCCTATGGAGAGGCAGGCCAATGAGAAGGGAGTTGCAATAGTCAAGGCGAGAGATAACAAGGGAGTGAATGAGGAGCTTGGTGGTTTCATTTGTTAAAATGAAAGGTGGTGAATTCTACAAACTTTTGACAACGATTGGACTTGAGGCTGAAATGACAAGTCAGAGTCTAGGATTACACCTAGTACCCTGGCGTGAGGGGAGGGACTGATGGTTGCATTGTTGATTTTGATGGAAAAGTCATGGAGGGGGGCACGGCGGGGGGAGTATTAGTAACTCAGTTTTAGGGAGATTTTGTTTAAGGAAGTGGTGCGACATCAATGCTGAGATGTCAGTTAGTCAGTTAGTAATGCGAGAGGAGACTGAAGGAATGAGGTGAGAAGTAGACAGATAGATTTGGGTGTCATTGGCATATAAGTGGTATTGGAAGCCGTGGACAGTTATCAAGTGACCAAGGGAGGAGGTGCAGATAGAGAAGAGAAGGGGTCCAAGAACAGAGCCTTGGGGACCCCCATAGAAAGGGGCAATGAAGAGGAGGAGACAGAGTTGTAGGTAACACTGAAGGAGCGCTGTGATAGATAGGCAGAAAACCAGGATAGAGCACAATCTTGGAGGCCAAGGGAATTTAGTTTATCGAGAAGGACGGTATCAGTAACGGCATCGGTATCAAAGGCTGCAGAGAGGTCAAGTAGAAGGAGTATGGAGTACTGGCTGTTGGTTTTAGCAGTTAGTAAATCATTAGTGAGTTTTAGTAAGGCAGTTTCTGTGGAGTGCTGCGAGCGAAAGCCAGACTGTAAGGGGTCAAGAAGGTTATTTTCACTGAGGTAGGAGCTAAGACGGTTGTAGACTAGGCGTCCTAGAAGTTTAGAGGTGAATGGGAGCAATGAGATGAGCCTTAAGTTGTTCAGTTTGGTGGGGTCCAGTGAGGGCCCCCCACAGTTAGAAACACGCCCCAGGACATACTTAACCCCTACACTGCCACCTAGTGGTTAACCCCTTCACTGCCAGTGTAATTTACACAGGAATCAGAGCATTTGTATAGCACTGATTGCTGTATAAATGACAATGGTCCCAAAAATGTGTCAAAAATGTCTGATGTGTCCGCCATAATGTCGCAGTCGTGATTAAAAATCACTGATCGCCTCCATTACTAGTAAAAAAAAAACTATTAATAAAAATGCCATAAAACTATCCCCTATTTTGTGAACGCTATAACGTTTTTTTATATATTTTTGGGGGATATTTATTATAGCAAAATGTAAAAAATAATGATTTTTTTTCAAAATTGTCGTTCTTTTTTGCTTATAGCGCAAAAAATAAAAACCGCAGGGGTGATCAAATACCACCAAAAGAAAGCTCTATTTGTGGGAAAAAAAGGACGTCAATTTTGTTTGGGAGCCACGTTGCACGACTGCGCAATAGTCAGTTAAAGCGACGCAGTGCCGAATTGCAAAAAGTGCTCTGGTCAGGAAGGGGGTAAATTACTCATGCTCCATAAAGAACCTTCCATATGGTTACTTTTGCTATAAAAAAATTGAAGCAGAACTTCACCCAAAAGGGGAAGTTTTGCTCTTCTTCCTCCTCCTCATTTGGCACATAATTTTTTTGGGGGGCAGGTTTTGACAGGTACTCGCTCCCCCACTTCCAGTTGGATAGCAGCAGCAATCCAAGCCCCCATCATTCCCCCGCAGTCTTCTGGCACATGTCACAGGTCTCAGAAAGCTGCAGGCCCAAGCAGTGCAGGGTAGTTCGAGCATGCGCAGTGGGCAGCCAGCTGGGAAGCTGCAATCAGCACTGTGAAGAAAGTCAACAACTGAAGAACCGCTTTAAGCTGTTTATAAGAAGGGTTTTGCCATATTTTCAGAAAAGAAGCATGTAGCGCTACCCCCAGTTAAGAGAGCCGCTGGTTTGTTTTGGGTCACTGAGTACAGCTCCACCAACCCCCGGCAAATTTGGCTCTACCCGCTCTGGCACAGTTAGTCAAGGGGTATGAATCTATGCACATATAAACATCACTTATACTCTAAGTGTAATGGGTATGAACTCACAAGCAGACTGCTGAAATAAGAATAACTGGCTTTACTTTGTCAGTAAGGAAAAGGAATAGCAACATGCATTTAAACATATGACTTACAATACTTTAGCAGGTCCCTGCAATATGCACTTAAACATGTACACATATATGTATCAACTAGCAATGGGGAAACGGAGCGCCAAGTGTGGCGACCGCATGCTATGCACCCCTGAGGTGCAATAAATCTATCTGCGCCTACCTAACGGACCAGGCCTGATCCCTAGTAATAGAGCTCAGTCCTTGTACTAGTACAGTGTTCTTCACCGGCAATGAATCTGTAGAGGTGGTGCACATGTAGCTTTAAATGGTGTCTTTGTAATCCACAGAAAGTAACATTTGCTGCTCTGAAGTAAATTGCGCCTAGGCAGTTCAATAGGCATAAAACGTGTGTATCAATGCAGGATGAGCCTTCCGGCTCTCTCACCAATCCTGGGGGTACCGTCCTCAGCTCCGGTCCCTCCAATGGCGGCTCTGGTCTCCTCAGTCACAGCCCCTGCGCTCCGGTCCTCAGCTCCGACCGACCGCCTGTAGGGATGAGTCTCCGCTCCGCTGCTGCTGACTCTGAGGGATGAGAGTCTCACTCCATCTGCTGCAAGGCCCAGGCTTCAGGCCTTCAGCTCCGGTCCGCACAGGTGTCTCCGCTGGCTGTATTCTCCGCGTCACCAGCTCCGTCAGCAGAGGCAGGCCAGTCCTGTCAGGCCTCAGAAGAGGAAGTGTCCCAAGAGGAAGAGGCGGTCTCCGCTCTTCCTTTTTATAACCTCCCCCAGCAGCCTCTTGGGCGGAAACAAGCAGCCCGGGAGCCTGGGGGATTATGGGGGATGTAGTCTCTTCCCCTAAAAGGGGTACGACCCCGCTACACACTCCCCCCACTTTGAATCTTTGGTCCCCAAAGACAGTGTTCAAACTACAAACTTTCTCAGGAACAACACTTTCACATAATTTGGACAGGGGAGCTTCCCACCAATTGGCATAAGATGGGGAGCTGTCCTGTCTACAGGTCACTTCAGTGTGGGCGACCTGTTTAACTGTGCCAGAGAGTGAGCTGGGGTTGCCTTCCACCAAATGAGCAGTGGATGGGCCAGGGCCTTCAACACTTCTCCTTGCTGTGGTAACAGAGTCCTCTGAACTTTCTCCCATCTTGGGGTAAGTTAACTTCTTGGGAGGCTTCACAACTCTGCGAGCTCTCTGTTCTCTTGGGACTTCTTCAGGAACACATTCTGGCAACATCTCTGGTTCTGGAACATCTACTTCTTCTTCTGGGTAGAGACCAGGGATATCTTCCCAGCACTCAGGCACAAACTCTGTGGCTTCTGGGTTCAATGTTCCATCTTCCACATCTTCAGTAGGTGGAAGATCTATGGCAGAATTTCCTGGGGTTGAGGAAGGCCATAGCCATTCAAGTTCTCCTCTTTCTTCTTCTGGTTGGGGGTCCTGTCCACCCCTAACTTGGGATGTCTGAGACCTAGTATTAGGCCTGGGGGTATCCAGAATGGAAACAGATTCAGGTACATCTCTTACTGGAGGCATTCTGACTGCTTCAGTGAGTGGGAGCAAATGATTCCTATGCCAGGTCTTCAAAGGCCCCACTCTCCCTTCTGGCTTCAACTTGTAGACAGGCAATCCTGGAAGTTTTCTACAGATGATATATGGCTCTGATCTCCATCTATCAGCAATCTTGTGTTTCCCAGGGATCCCTAGATTGCGTAACAGTACACGGTCCCCAGGCTGTAGGTCCTGTACTCTAACTTTCAAATCAAAGTTCCTCTTATTTCGGGCCCCCCTCTGGTCAGAGGCCGCTTGAGCTTTCTCATAAGCTATCTTCAGACTGCGCCTCAATCTGTCCACATATCCCTTGTGGGAGGCAGCAGAGGCATGATCTAAGGATATGCCGAAGGCCAAATCCACTGGCAATCTTGCTTCTCTCCCAAACATAAGTCGGTAGGGGGAGAAACCTGTCACATCACTTGTGGTGCAGTTGTAGGCATGCACTAGAGCTGATATGTGTTGACTCCAATGTTGCTTCTTCTCTGTTTCCAAAGTTCCCAACATGTTCAATAGGGTCCTGTTGAACCTTTCAGGCTGGGCATCACCTTGAGGGTGATACGGTGTGGTTCTAGTCTTCTCTACTCCCAGAGAATCTAGTAGCTTCCTGATCAGGCGACTCTCAAAGTCCCTTCCTTGGTCTGAATGGATTCTCTGTGGCAGTCCATAGTGAACAAAGTACTTCTCCAAAAGTACCTTGGCTACTGTAGAGGCCTTCTGGTCCTTGGTTGGGAAAGCCTGAGCATAACGGGTGAAATGGTCGGTTACCACCAGAACATTTCCCAATCCACTCAAATCGGGTTCAAGGCAGAGAAAATCAATGCATACCAGATCCATTGGGCCTTGACTCTGTAGATGGCCCATTGGGGCAGCTTGATGGGGTAAAGTCTTCCTCTGAATGCATCTTGCACAGGAATGGCAATACTCCTCCACTTCGGCCCTCATGCAGGGCCAATAAAACCGGTCTCTGACAAGTTGGAAGGTTCTCTCTGCTCCCAAGTGACCATGCTGGTCATGTAAGGCAATCAGCACAGTCTCTCGATGCTTCTCTGGGAGAAACAACTGCCACTTGTCTTCTGGGCCATCAGAGGGGCCCCTTCGGTAGACTACCCCCTGATGCACCTGTAACTTGTCCAACTCTCTCCTCAGTAGGCGAGCTTCTTTAGAAGGGTGAAGGCGAAGTCCCTCTGGACTCTGGTCTTCCAGGGCTTCCAGGACCAATCTCCCCATGGGGTCTTCCAATTGGTCACACCTCAGCTCCTTCTTGGACAGCTTCGGCAGGCACTCCTCTGCCAGTTGAGTTACCCCACAATAACACTTTGGGACTCCCACTGTGGTAACTCCTACCTCTTCAGCTCTGGATCCTCCTCTGGCTTGGAGTTCAGCCCCCTGACAAAGGGCTCGCACTCCATCTGGTGCCACTTGGGTCCAGTCTTCCCAATCATCAGCTATGACATGGGATCTTCGGGACAGGGCATCTGCATCCCTATTTCCAGCCCCTGGTCTGTACTTGAGACTGAAATTGAATCCAGACAACGCCGCCAACCATCTGTGTCCAGTTGCATCCAGCTTGGCGGTGGTGAATAGATAGGTCAAGGGGTTGTTATCTGTCTTTACAGTAAACTCGGCCCCATACAAATAGTCTCTCAGTTTGTCAACAACTGCCCATTTAAGGGCTAAGAACTCCAACTTGTGGGTGGGATAGTTCTTCTCGGAGGGGGTCAGGCTCCGGCTCACATAGGCCACTGGTCGTAGCTGGTCTTCATACTCCTGGTAGAGTACTCCACCTAGGCCCTCATGGCTGGCATCAACATGTAGCTCATATGGTCTAGTGGGATCAGCGTAGGCCAAAACTGGGGCTGTGGTGAGACTTCTCTTCAAGGTTCTGAAAGCCTCTTCACACCTTGAGTTCCACTGGTCTTTGACCGATTCACCAGGCCTCCTAGGCCCCAATCCATCTTCCTCTCCTTCTGTCTTGAGCAGTTCGTTTAGAGGTTTTGCAATGCGGGCAAACCCATCCACAAACCTGCGGTAGTAGGAGCAGAACCCCAAGAAAGACCGAAGTTCTGTAACTGTTGTGGGCCTTGGCCACGAAGTAACTGCCTCCAACTTCTCAGGGTCTGTAGCCACTCCTTTTTCAGACACTATGTGTCCCAGATAGTTCACAGAAGACTGATAGAACCGACACTTCTCGGGAGAAAGTTTAAGTCCCTCTTCACTGAGCCTCTTCAGTACTTTCTCCAATCTGGCTTCATGTTCTTCCAAAGTCTTTCCAAAGACAATGACATCGTCCAGGTACACAAGGACTTCTATGAGGTTCATGTCTCCAACCGTCCTTTCCATTAGGCGTTGAAACGTAGCAGGAGCTCCAGATAGGCCCTGGGGCATCCTGTTGAACTCAAAGAATCCCACTGGGGTTATGAAGGCAGTCTTTTCTCTGTCTTCTGGATGCATGGGGATTTGGTAATACCCACTCTTGAGGTCCATCACACTGAACCACTTGGCTCCAGATAAACTCTGTAAGGCATCTTCTATCCTTGGCGTGGTGTACTGGTCAGGAATGGTCCTCCTGTTGAGAGTTCTGTAGTCAATGCACAGTCTCAATGACCCATTCTTCTTCCTGACTACCACTATTGGGGAGGCATAGGGGCTTCTGGACTCCCTAATCACTCCCGTCTTCTTCAGTTCCGCAAGCTGCTCCCTCAGATCCTCCAGATCTGCTAGCGGGACTCGCCTGACTCTCTCTCTGAATGGCTTGTCCTCTTGCATGCGGATTCGATGGGTGGCACTCCTCGCACACCCCACATCAAACTCATCTTTAGAGAAAATCTTCTCCCATCTGGTCAGCTGGGCCTTGGCTCTCTCTTTCCAAGCTCCAGGTAGGTTTGGGTTTTCCATGGAGAGTTTCTTCCAAACATCTTCTCCTTCACCCGTTCCCTTCACTTCTGACCAGCCAACTGGGACAGCAGGACTCACCTGTCCCAGGAGCATCCTGGCAGGGATCTCCACAGGCCGTTCCGTGGGGTTCCTCACACTGACAGGGACTCTTCCTTTAGCCTTCTTCAGGTCCTTCAGTGAAATTACTTCTGGTATCACCTCCAGACCTGAGTGACCCTCCATTGGGTCGGGCTCCAACATTACAAAGGGGCCAGGCTGCTCCCAAGTAAGTTTCACCGTGGCTCTCATGCAGGTCACCTCTCCAGGCTGTAACACTGCTCCTTCTTCTCCAAGCCTCCATACCCTTCCTATCCCCTCACTTGGGGTCTTCTGCTCTAGGACCAACCGCTGGTAGGCTGCCTTCAGCATGGGATGGATCTTGGGAGCTGAAATATTCTCTTTCTTCACCAGGGGGGTCAGAAGCCTTCTGACTAGGTCTGTGTTCGTCCTTATAATCAGGGACGTCTTGCTGGTTCCTGGTGGGCGGGGACACACCACTGCTAAGGTGTCAAACACTTCAGACTTCCCAGCTACGGATGGGTCAAACGTCAACCGTATGGATAGGTAGCCATCATAGGGGAAACTCTGAGTTCCCAATCCCTTTATCTCCAACTCTTCTATCTTCTGTATTGGCAGATGACTCAGGTATCTGTCATAGAAGTCCCTGTACAATAGGGTCACTTGTGCTCCAGTGTCTAGGAGGGCTTTTGTGTACACTCCTTCCACCTGGATAGGTACAGTAGGGGATGGACCAACTAGCTCCTCTGGGTAAGGCCGAGTTGATACTGTCCTCTTCTGCGGACTCTTTTCCTTCTCACTGGATTTGCGCTTGCTCCTTTCTTGAGCCTGGTATGCATTAATTTTCTCCCTCTTAGTGGGAGTGTGAACCCGTCGAGGGACATTGTTATCTCTCACTTTTGGGGGTCCTCGTTTAGGAGTACTGCATTCCTTCGGAGGGGTCTTGCCCCCTTTCTCTGGAGTGCACCTTGGTTGAGGATCCCTGGGCCCTTTAGGGGTTTGATCTCCTCGCTTTCTCTTCCTGTTATGCTTCTTGGAGCTCACTGAAGGTGATGGGCACCCGGTTGACTCCTTCACCGGGCCCTTTGGCGTTTCCCGCCGGCTGGCGGCTTTCTGTTTTCTTCTTCTTGGGACTGGCACATACAGCTGCAATATGACCAATTCCTCCACAATTAAAGCAGATCATCTCACCGTAGTCAGGTGAGGATGCTGGTGCTGAAACAGCTGGAAACAATTCCCTCCTGCTTGTTTCTTTCTTGGGACTGGGCGTCTCTTTCGCCACTAGAGACGTCAGTATCTCCATCATCTGGGACATCTGCAACTTCAGGGCATCTACCTCTGTGTCTCTTTCAGGGGTTAAGGCCGACCTGACCGTGGCCACTGGAAGCTTGGTAGACCCCATCACCTGCTTCTCCCGTTTCTCTTCCAACATGGCCTCTTCTTCTCTGACCATTCGGATGAGGTCAGGGTAGTCCAGGCTCTTCCCATCCTGCCGGGTACGTAGTACTAGTGCGACAGGGTCCAGGGGTTGGGCTCCCCTCATCACCTGCTGGGCACGGGCTTCATCTACCTTCCCTGGATCTATCCCCTTCTTCAGGATAATCCTATGCAGGATCTTGTCTATGCGTCCCATGTACTCTGACAGCTTCTCCCCTGTCTTCTGGTAACAGTGTTCCAGTTGATAGGTAAGTTCTGTGACTTTTTCTGTCCCACCAAACACACTTTCCAGGATGTCTATGTAGTCCTGGGCAGTGCAATCCTTTTTGCTTGTCTTCAGATTGCGTATGGCCTCTAAGGCAGGTCCTTTTAGGCTCTCAACAATCCTTTTCTTCTTTCTGCCTTCTGAGACCTCCCATTCTTCTAGGGCCTGCGTGGCACCATCTAACCACTCTTCAAATCCCTCTTCTCCCGAGGGTACAGGTGTCCTCCCTGAAAACATCCGGAGTTTCCTGTATCCCGACATTGGGTAGTCCCCGGGGTCTCTTCTGTCACAATTTCCCCTAGGACAGCACACAGTTCTGCACTAAGAGTAGTCTGTGCGGGACTTTCCGCGCCCTTCTGCTCTTCCTTCTTTGGGGATAGAATGGCTTTCATAGGAGAACCTTCTCCCTTGCGCGGCAGCGCATGCAGCAATTGGTAGGCCTGACCATTCGGTGCCTGTATGCTTTGGCTCCTGAACTGCTCTGGAGTCTCTTCCTTCCATTCTATTAAGGCGTATGTGTACCCAGCATCATTTCTCATGTCCATTATCCATGACTTCTGGCATGGGGATAATGACATTATGAGCTGCTTGACTGCCTCTCTCTGCCACATCCCTGGCAGTTCAATGACTGCTGCTGCGGCTGGGTCAGCGGCCCATGTTGCGGACCACCGTCCCACTTCTATTGGGTCCATGCCGGTACCTTCTGGCGGCTTTTCCTGCTGACTCAGGATCCCGGATTACGAGCCCCCACGTGTAGCGCTACCCCCAGTTAAGAGAGCCGCTGGTTTGTTTTGGGTCCCTGAGTACAGCTCCACCAACCCCCGGCAAATTTGGCTCTACCCGCTCTGGCACAGTTAGTCAAGGGGTATGAATCTATGCACATATAAACATCACTTATACTCTAAGTGTAATGGGTATGAACTCACAAGCAGACTGCTGAAATAAGAATAACTGGCTTTACTTTGTCAGTAAGGAAAAGGAATAGCAACATGCATTTAAACATATGACTTACAATACTTTAGCAGGTCCCTGCAATATGCACTTAAACATGTACACATATATGTATCAACTAGCAATGGGGAAACGGAGCGCCAAGTGTGGCGACCGCATGCTATGCACCCCTGAGGTGCAATAAATCTATCTGCGCCTACCTAACGGACCAGGCCTGATCCCTAGTAATAGAGCTCAGTCCTTGTACTAGTACAGTGTTCTTCACCGGCAATGAATCTGTAGAGGTGGTGCACATGTAGCTTTAAATGGTGTCTTTGTAATCCACAGAAAGTAACATTTGCTGCTCTGAAGTAAATTGCGCCTAGGCAGTTCAATAGGCATAAAACGTGTGTATCAATGCAGGATGAGCCTTCCGGCTCTCTCACCAATCCTGGGGGTACCGTCCTCAGCTCCGGTCCCTCCAATGGCGGCTCTGGTCTCCTCAGTCACAGCCCCTGCGCTCCGGTCCTCAGCTCCGACCGACCGCCTGTAGGGATGAGTCTCCGCTCCGCTGCTGCTGACTCTGAGGGATGAGAGTCTCACTCCATCTGCTGCAAGGCCCAGGCTTCAGGCCTTCAGCTCCGGTCCGCACAGGTGTCTCCGCTGGCTGTATTCTCCGCGTCACCAGCTCCGTCAGCAGAGGCAGGCCAGTCCTGTCAGGCCTCAGAAGAGGAAGTGTCCCAAGAGGAAGAGGCGGTCTCCGCTCTTCCTTTTTATAACCTCCCCCAGCAGCCTCTCGGGCGGAAACAAGCAGCCCGGGAGCCTGGGGGATTATGGGGGATGTAGTCTCTTCCCCTAAAAGGGGTACGACCCCGCTACAAGCATATAGCAATGTGGAATCATGTTTGCTAAAGATGCTTGCTATATACAAAATATAAGTTATGCCTTGTAGATGGGTTATTTATTACTTTAACACATCTGGGTTTTGTTGTTAATGAGAAAACATGATAAAATAGGACAATAAATACTCTTGTATAGTTTGACTTTGCAATGAGTCTAGGTACATTTTTTTTTTTTTTTTGCCTTTTCTGATCCAGTTGCTGTATTTACACTGTAAAATGTTGCTACAAGGCAGCATTTTGGTTCTAGGCAGCTGTATGTGTCAACTTGTCAAAGGAAAGAGCAGAATTGTGGCTTCTGGTATGAATAAGACAATACAGATAAATACAGTTTTGCTCTGCTTTATTTTCCTATTCCTATCAACACTTTAGTGGAAAACAATAACCCTTGAGCACTGCAAAGCTCCTCTAATGAAAATCAAGTGTAATATTTAGTTCATTTTGTAATATATTTGGCACAGTTGATAGACTTCAGAAGCAGGGTACTATTAAAATGAGTGGAGCTGATATTTCAAAAATGGAATGCATTTCAGAAACAAGATGATGAAGATGATGAAGGTAGAAAATGTGAGACTGAAGTACTACACTGTAATTGCTAAAGTCTATTCCACTGAAGGGTTAAGTAGAAGCTGTATATTTTGACATTATCAACCAGCTGCTGACAACCATGTTCCTGTTCAAACTACTTTGTATAATACTTATTGTATCAAATTCATTTTTAACCTCTCCTATCCTCCTATCCCTGTTAAAAGGGATAAAGTCTTAGCCATACTTTACTGGCCTTATATAGAGTTTGTTTTCTGACAATTTATTTGCAAAAATTTTTTGCAATGAAGCACTACATTGTGGTGATCCAGTCTTGCACTCTTTTACTTCGGCAACAGCCCAAAGTGTCCAGACTCTGTACAATAACACTACCCCCACACATTTGCTTTGGAAATCCTATGGCTTCTGTCCACTCCTTTAGGACTTGGATGCTGACTCTGGATGATCCCTGAAGATGGCGCCATTCTGGAGAGGAAAAAGAATAAGGCATTCTTGTAAAGAGCACTGTGATCTATGTGGGATCTTATAAATAACTGAAAGTGTTACTCTTAAACTGGATGTACCTATAAAGTATTTCAGTTTACATTTTTTATTTTAAGAATGTTCGTTACATTTTCTAATTGTTAGTGGGGTCAAATCTATGTTTGTTTCCAAAAACACTGATGAGAAAATTTGATAGAGAAGGTTGGAATTTTTTTTTAATATATGCATGATTCTGCACAGCTAGCTTGTATTGTCGCAGTATATGTACAGTCTGTGCTCGGCAAGCAGTTAAAAGGCATATCAACAATTTAATTATAGAACAAAACTAAAAATATTAAAAACATTTATACACTTGTAGAAAAATATTTCACAAATTTCAAAGACACGGCCATTCATAATGCAAACTTGTATGATGTTTTTCCATTCACCCAATGCGTTTCAGAGATATACAAATCATTCTTTAGGGGTATTAAGGATATCACATTTCTATAATACAAAAAAAAAAGATATTACACAACATGTACAAAGGCACATGTCTATATTCACACATTTATGTTTCTGTATATATCCGTTACTCACAATTAGGTAGACAGTAATGGTCATGAGAAGAAAGCCGTAATGGTTAAAAATATGTGCGATTGTTACCATCTAGCCCACCAGCCAAGGGGAGCCCAAATCCTCAATTCCAACAAGGGGAGCACAATGACCACTGGGGTCCCCAGATGTTCTAGTAAACATATAAAGCATAGCCCTCGCGCTGTGTAAAAAAATATATAAACTAGGGCTGCACCGTACTAGTATCGGTATCGGTGCTGATACCGAGTATTTGCACAAGTTTCAGTACTCGTGCAAATGCACTGATACCTGAAACCGATACTTTCAGGCTCGGTTCTTTGAGCTGTCAGTGGGTCTCCCCAGTGTTAAAGAAGTCTGGTTATTGGAGCTGTCAAAAAAAAAAAAAGCAGCCGGCAATGTTTATTAACAACATTGCTCAGCCCTGAAACACTAAAATAAAAAGAAACATTGTTTCTTTTTGTATATTTCTGTTTCTTCTTCTGCAAATCAAATGGATAAACACATGTTCCTCTGTTTAACCCCTTAATAACCCATAATTTACTCTAATCAGCCTTAAAGGGTCACTAAAGGAAATTATTATTTTTTTTAAATAACAAACATGCTATACTTACCTCCACTGTGCAGCTCGTTTTGCACAGTGGCCCCGAACCTGTTCTTCTGGGGTCCCTCGGCGGCTGTCTCGGCTCCCTCCCGCAAGGACTCCACAACTTCATGCGAGCTCCCTCGCATAGTGTGGAGTGCTTGCGGGCGCGCTCCCGTGATACAGCTGGTGGCCTTAGCCGCTCACTGTATCACTTGGCCCGCCCCCCGGCACGCCGTGTCATTGGATGTGATTGACAGCAGCGTGAGCCAATGGCTGCACTGCTTTCAATCCATCCACTCTAGCCAATCAACGGCCAGGGTGAGCGGCGAAGAGGACGTCGGGGGCGAGGGCGGGACTTTCGAGGGGTCAGGTAAGTAAAACGGGGGGGCCTGGGGGGGCCGGCATTTTCAGATATTTTTTCACCTTAATGCATAGAATGCATTAAGGTGAAAAAACTTTTACCTTTACAACCCCTTTAATTAACTCCCTATTCTCCTCCATTTAATTATTATTTTCCTGCTTTTTTTCTTTTGTACACATCTATTTTATAAATGATAAACAATTAAAACTTTTTTTTTTGTTTGCTTTGTTAGTGAATGTTTTTACACATATATATTAACATATATTTACACGTTTCACATTGAAAAAGCGCTAAATTAAAAAAAAAACTATTTATTTCATTTGTAAATAACTTTTCAATGTTTTGTACCATTGCTGACAGCTGAAGTTAAAACAAAACAGTTCCGGCAGGTATCGGTAATTGTTATCGGCGAGTACTAAAAAAAAAGTATCGGTGCTTCTACTCATTGTAAAAAAAAATGGTATTGGTGCATCCCTAATATAAATATATAACAGGGGTGCAAGTTGTCAAATAATTGCCAAATAGAATTCCTCCCCGTGATCTACAGTTGACTTGAAACACTTATGTAAGAGGATTCAGTCTTGTCAGAAATGCCATACAACATAGATCATGGAACGATATCTAAAAAAATTGTATAATAGGTATATCTAAAGTACTTATACATTATAAAGTCAGCAAGCCACAAAAAATATAACTAAGATTGTGAGTCGCATGTTATCAGTAATAGATGTCATAGAACCATCTGTGGACTGGCAGCGTATACACTACAGTACGCGATATAATGAGCGAACATTGTTAGTCCACCCTCTAGTAACCAACAACATGGCCGCCGCTAAGGCAGTGACAACTTTTCCCCTCCTTAGCAGCTGTTCTATCAAAACAGCCAACTCATCATGTACTGTAGTGTACACGCTGCCTGTGTTGTGTAAAAACAGGCAACTCGTCAAAATCTCCAATTACTGATGCTGGAGAGTCACTGGAAGTGACATGCTTGGAGATTTGGTTATTTTGACAGAACACCGGCACACACAATATCCACCCAACTGGGGAGACGCAGTGGATGGGAGGGGAGATTAACAACACAGAAACCAATAGAAAAAAATAGGAACCTGCCCCCCGATACGTCTCTAATGATGCCCCCAGAGTGAACCATCCTCTCAGGTCTGTGTGCATTACAGATAGCCACAGTACTCCCCTGCAGAGAGGAGGAAGAGGAACAACACCGCCCAGTAGCTGGGAGGCAGAAAAACAAGGAGGGGACAACCACACATACAATGTATACATGAGACATATTGAATATATACAGTATATCTCAAAATTGATCAATCCTGATGTACTGACAGACAATTTAATTTCTTGAGGCCCTAAAATGACAGGACAGTACAAATAACCCTCAAATGCCCCTTTTTTGGAAAGTTGCCAGCCCAAGGTACTTAGTAAAAGGCATGTAAAGTCTTTTAAAGTTGTAATTTTTTTTGTTCAAATGTTTTGGAA
The DNA here is from genome assembly GCA_028564925.1 of Lithobates sylvaticus. Lineage (NCBI taxonomy): Eukaryota > Metazoa > Chordata > Amphibia > Anura > Ranidae > Lithobates > Lithobates sylvaticus. The sequence continues at coordinate 144,113,255 of CM053038.1, read as the reverse complement.
AATTAAGAAATTTGGGAAAAAAATTTTCACCAGTGCAGTACAGCGTCATCATATAACTAGTGTGGCGGTAATCAGGGACACTGACTGCTAGAGCTGGGCGAATAGTAGACATGTCCAATTAGTTTTGTTCCAAATTAGTTTTTTAACGAATTTAGACAATTTTGTTAATTCAGAAATATTAGAATTTTCAAATTTTTCCGAATATTCGGAAATTCGAAAATTCGGATATTTGAAATTCGAAAATTCGGAAATTCGGAATTCGAAAATCTGAAAATTCTAAATTTTGGAATTTTGGAAATTCGAAAATTCAGAAATTCGGAAATTGGTAATTGGAAAATCCGAAAATTTCGAAATTTTGGAAATTCAGAATTCGAAAAAATTGGAAGTTCCGAGAGTCGAAAATTCAAAATTCAAAAAATCAAAAAATTCGTAAATTTGAAAATGCGGTAATCCAAAAATAAGAATAAAAATCTGAAAATTAAAAAGAACGAAAATCTGAAAATAAGAAAATCTGAAAATCTGAAAATTCAAAAACCCAAAAACTGGAAAATCTACAGGGCTTTTTTTCTCAGAGAATAGGTGCAGGATCTCCCCCTTTCTGAGCCACCCTTTTCTCCACCCCTATCCACCTCCGAGGACCGTTCCTTGGTTCCATCCCCTACCCACCTCCCAGTACTGCCTTTTTAGATAATACAGAACTAAATATCAATTTGTGGTGCTAAGTAATCCGTGAGGTATTTGGTAATTATAACAAGAAAAGCAGTAAAATAGAACCCCTGCATCCAGTAACAATAGAGCCCCCATCAGCAACAATAGAGCCCCCCACCAGCAACAATAGACCACCCCACCACAAAAAAATCCCTCCCAGCAACAATAGACTCCCAGGAGCAACAGTAGATCTCCCCACAGCGCTCATCAATAGATTCTCCAGCAGACAGCAACAATAGACCCCTCCCTCAACAGTAGATCTCTCCCAGAAACAACTGACCCCCCAGCAATATAAGACCCACCCCCAGTAACAGTAGGTCTTCCACCAGCAACAATAGACTTCCTCAGAAACAATAGACCCCTTTGCAAAAATAGATACCCTCCAGCTAGAATAGACCCCCTAGCAGTCAGTATCAATAGACCCTGCAGCACACCCCAGCACCACTTGCTGTCAGTGGTGAAGGTGCCGCAACTGCGTTCCCGCTGAAAAAAAGCCCTGACTAACTATTAAATTATAGGTATTGGAATTTCCTTTCAAATTTGGCTGTTAGTGAGCATAACGAATACGAATTTATCCGAAGTTACGAATTATCCGTAATAACGAATGTCATATCTAAACGAATGGAACATAACAAATAAATACTAATAGATAACAATAATAATAATAAAAACATATTATTATTATTATTTTTTTTTTATTATTTAGTTTTGTACCATTTGTTTAGATGTGGCATTCTTTATTTCAGATAATTCGTAAGTTCAGATAAATTTGTATTCGTTACATTCGCTAACAGCCAAATTTGAAAGGAAATCCAATACCTATAATTTAATAGTTAGTTATTATTAGATAGTTATTATTTAGAATTTTTGGATTTTCGTTCTCTCTAATTTTTGGATTTTCCTTTCCTATTTTCGGATTTTCGAATTCACGAATTCCAAATTTTCTAATTTCTGATAGTCAAGGATTGGCCAAATCAAAAAATTTGCGGACTTTGTGGGCAAATAATGAGAGAATCAGTAAAAAAGTATAAATTTTATTACAAAATAGTTAAAAAACATATAAACAACATACAAACAACACCCTGTATGGACCCAGTTACCAGTTACCCAATAATGCAGTTATAAGGACTGGACCTTATTCCTATAGGCACAAAAAAGCCTAAAAAGCCTTTCCCTAGTCTTGATCAAGCCGATTGAGCCTTATACAATAATTAACCCAACTCTGAGAGGGTACTCACTCCTCCTGAAGATATTGAAGCCTTGTACCCCTATGGAGGTGGAATTTATTGTAAAGTGGACTGTTTCCATTGTGCACCCAGTCATTCATGCACTAAATCTATCTACTGTTTTTATTGAAGGCATTCCCTCCTTCAGGGATGTAGTTGATAGGTGTTTGGAGACTCTGTGAAGGCCCAGCTCTGCAGACAGCTATTGACATAGTGAACTTTCTTCCAACATGGATAGTAATAGTAATAGTAATGGATAGTAATCCATTCTTTCTGCAAGATTAAAACTCCTGCTCTTGACCCTACTGTGTAGACGCCACGTAATGTATGATATATCACCAGAATGTCCTTACTTTCTGTGCATATGCACGGAATTTTATTGCTTAGAGCTTGGCCAGCTGATCTGGCACAGAAAAGGTTCCTTTTACACATGCCCCTCTAAGGTTCTCTTTGGGAATTCCCATGAGGAATGCATAAGGCAGCTACTGAGGATAGGGGGTTCACAGTTCCCTATCGAATGGGCCTCCTCTACCTTACATGTACAATTTGTTCATCCCCCTCAAAACGTCATCTACTGCAGCGTCCTTTCTTTTCATGGCAGACCCTCTACCTCTAAGCCCACTAGACCTGCTCCAGCTTAGTACAGTACAGAGACATTCTGAACTTTTATTTTGCCCTGTCTTTGTATGCAGAGTATCTATTGCTGTCACCTCTCTTTTCCTTTCTACTACCCATCTCTATTTTCTGCTTCATAAAAAGCAGTCAGTTTCCCTACATTTCCTTGCAGCTTTACAGTCAGAAGGGATGATCATCTCCTTTGAGGAAACATTGGATTTTTCAGATCCTACACAAGGACCCTTGTCTGTTTAGGAATGCAGGTCCAAACATGCCCTCAAAACATCTGTCCTAATTGCTGCACAAGTTAGTCTCTTACACACATGCCACTATGTCTACTGCAATAGCTAGGCTTCAGCCTGGTCTCCTATAAACCTGTGACTATATCTCTCATGCAAGTAATTTTCTACCTATAATAGCAAACACTAAGTGATGGGTTTTGTGACGGATCCTATCCCACACTCCGCTTGAGTGCTTCCGTCAGTAATACCGCTTCCTCCAATCTGACCATCAGAGATATATATTATTATAGCTGCATTGAATACAAGTCTAGCCGAAAATAGCTTGTAGAATCTTGAATGATTTATTGGACAGAATACAGCCTTTTTATACACTTTTAACACAAGGGGTTAGATAATGAGGTAGGGCTGCTCATGGATACTTCCCCCACCCCTACAACTTAAAAGACAATTACATAATTAACATGTTAATTAACACAGCACTTAAGGCAGCCTAGGTGACTAAACAGTCCGTCTCCGGAGGTCCATGTGATCAGTTCTTTCAATGACCATCTATTGTTCAGAATTAAACAAACTAAGAATAGTCTTTACATATATCCTGGGAGATATTGTGGATAACTATTACTTACGGTACTTACATTTTAAGTAATCCAAGATATATTTTCTAACTCCTGGCACAGGGTGACTTAGACATACGTGGTGCATGGGGAGCTGAAACATGGGTTTCCCAACCTTTCCAAGGGATTCTTGGTTCCACGTGCCCTTCCGTCACAGGTTTTACGCCCTATCTATTTATACATCAAGTTAGTTCTTACCTTGCTGAAACAATCACCACATTCTGTGGTTCTGTATTAGATCATTCATCAGACCCTGAACATTTCATATCCCAGGGTGCCTTGGAGGCCTTTTGCTGCCTGGCTAATGAGCCTAATGTACTGAATATACTTATACTGTCCAGGATACCAGGGTCTAATACTGACATTCTCTTTCAGCATGACATTTTTGTCTGCCTAGTTCATGTTTAGGAACATACACTTATTGGCACCCTTTGTTGCCTCTCCATAACAATATCTCTCAGGTTATGCTGGTGGACCCTTTTGAAACAGCCCACGGTCTGTTTTCTCCATTCAGTCACTGGGACTCTTATGCTCACTACATGTGCTAGTATCCAGCCTGAAGGCATGTCATACATTTTGCTATTTACTTTAAGGTAGAGGTCAGGACTGTCATCAATGACTACCTGCCACATCTTCCCTTGGGAACAGGCCCTCTTCCCTTTCCTCACAGGGTCGCTTCTCTATTGGATTCCTCCCTCCTCTTCCACTGGCTGGGTGGTCATTTTTCCCCTTTTTAAAGGCTTCTGCCCTCAGGGAATGAGTCATCCCTTACCTACCTGAGCCCTTTCTCCCAGAGTTGTCCAAGTTCTCTGGCTTTTTACAGCATCTAGCACCTGTCCTTGTAACAAGCTGCAGGGCTGATGCTCTGATGCTTTTAGCTGATGCTCTGCTAAAAAAAATGTAATACTATTTGTTTGCCAGGTTGCTGTTTGTGCCTCTGCTGTTGAGTGTAAAGTGCTTCTGCTGTCAGCTTTCTGTTTGGGTTTGTTGACCCTTCTTGCGTTTTCATGGGGGCCTGTTGTTGCTGTTTTGTAACCCACCTCTCAAATTATTGCTTGGGGATTCCCATGCTCTAAGAATCAATTCCTGTGTCTGGTACTGTACAATTAAGATAATGGGAATTCTGACATACCTGTAAATTCCATATCTTGGAGTACAGGAAAGGACATGGGTCCCTCCCGGCTTTTCTCTGTACTCTCCTTTAGCTTGCAAAAAAACTGAAGCCTCCTGAAATGGGCAGGGTTGTATTAATGCACTAGGGGTCAGTCCCAGCAAAGCTGTTGCTAGTGTCCAGTCACCTGAAGATAGCGGCTATAGTTCTTCCCCCATTGGAGCCACTGGGATGGGTTCTCTGTTTTTTGCCTCAACCTTCTAAAGAACTTCAACCCCTCTGGCACAGTAGGTTTAATGTACAACGCATGCAATATCACAGAAAATCACCAATAGTAATACTTAGTACCCAGTAGAATAACTATATCAAAGAAAACATGCACTAAACCAGTTAGTAAAGGCAAATTTAATATATTGTCACCTGATATGGTTGGTAACAAAGTAAGCATAGAAATGTATTAACAATAGTAATAGCACAATTTAGCATACAGGGTGATTAATATTAAGTAATAGGCATAAGATGACACTTTGGGGTTTATTTACCTAAACTGGGGAATGCAAAATCAGGCTTATTCCCGCATAGAAACCAAACAGCTTTCAGGATTTATTGCCAAAGCTTATTCGAACAAGCTGAGGTTAAAAGCTGATTGGTTTCTATGCGGGAGTAAGCCTGATTTTGCACTCTCCAATTGTGGTAAATAAACCCCTTTGCATCTAGATCAGATCGGACCCCCCTCCGCCGGCGGGGACGGTCGGGATGTCATCTAAAGGTTAGTGCAGTGAGCAGTAATAAAGCTTGATTTACCAAACCCCCCAGATCACCCCCTCCCCCCCCAGTCACATGTCACATGTAAAGTGGAGCAATGTATATAGCGTCAGGTACCCCCTTATATTACCTAATAAAGTTTTGAACCCCCTGATTGCCCCTAGTTAACCCTTTCATTAAATGGTGCAGTATTCTAGACCTAGACCTTGCGGGTAAAGCTGAACAGATGTCGCTTTTTGTCACAAAGTTTTGAAAATTGAATAAAAGAAAATAAAATATTTTTTTTCTCTTTACTTCTCTCTCTATTTTTCTTTTTTTACTCCATTCTATTCTGCAATGTTTTATGATGTTTTATCATGTTTTATCATGCTTACTTTTCAGGTATGTAATTTTGTTTCAATAAAGCCGCGACTCCAACGCTGTAGGAGGTGATTTCACCACCACAGTTAAAAAAAAAGAGCATATATGCCGAAGCATGGGGGCAGCAGGGGGGGAGGAGCGTTTTGTGCTATTTTGGCATTTAATGGACTATTCGAAACGGTGATAGGTAGTGAGGAGTGAAATCAAAAATTTGCACCCTTAGAAATCCTGAAGGCATGGGCATTGGGTTTCGGGGCCCCGTACGCGAGGCTAGGCTCCCAAAAAGTCCCACACATGTAATTTTTTTATTTCACTTCTCACTGCCAATCACAGTTTCGGAGGCCATGGAATGCCCAGATGGCATAAAACCCCCCAAAATGACCCCATTTTGAAAGTAGACACCCCAAGCTATTTGCTGAGAGGTATTGTGTGTATTTTGCAGATCTCGCTTTTTGTGACAAAGTTTTGAAAATTGAAAAAAGAAAAAAAAAATTTTTTTTTATTTACTTTCTTCATTTTCAAAAACAAATGGGAGCTGTAAAATACTCACCATGCCTCTCAACAAATAGCTTGGGGTGTCTACTTTCCAAAATGGGGTCATTTGGGGGGGTTTTGTGCTATTTTGGCATTTTATGGCCTCGAAACGGTGATAGGTAGTGAGGAGTGAAATCAAAAATTTGCACCCTTAGAAATCCTGAAGGCGGTGCTTGGGTTTCGGGGCCCCGTACGCGTCTAGGCTCCCAAAAAGTCCCACAAATGTGGTATCCCCATACTCAGGAGAAGCAGCAAAATGTATTTTGGGGTGCAATTCCACATATAACTCTGGCATGTGTTAGCAATATATCATTTAGTGAAACTTTTTGAAAAAAAAAAAAAATAGTATTGTCCATAGAAATAAAGGAGAGGGAAGAAGGGAACAAAGAGCCTGCAGGTTGGTTTATGGGAGGGGAGTCCTTTATGATAATCTTCTTCCTGTTATTGTTGGTGTCCTTTAAAAAGCATTGCATAGTGTGGTAAAGGTGCAGTATACCTGTGGTGCAGTATAGGTGTGATATACTTCATGTCCTGCCTCCAGCAACTCAGTCTCTGCTAGCAGTGTGAGCAATGGGCAGTGTCCTCTAACCACTCCCTGTGATGTGTCTGTGAACTCTCACTGTAGAAAGAGGGCCCCTCAGTCTGTCCATAGAATACTCCTGGTGATCAGCAGTGGAATGTAGAGGGTGAGAGGATGCTTTGTTCTCCCTGCGGTGCAGGTGTGATCCGTGTGGTCTGTGCTACCTCTGGTGTCTCCTCCCCCAAGTCTGTCTCTGGCTTTGGTCACTCGCCCTGTGGATAATCTGTGTGCACCAGGACAGATGTGCACACTTCAGCTCCCGCACTGCCAAGAGGAAAAGGTCTCCAGTGCAGTATGATAAAAGCTTAAGCTTTTCCACCACTCACCTTCCTCCTCAATGGCTCCTGGAAGCTGTACTGTAAACGTCCATAAGTCCTATTCAATGATTGATGTTTCAGACTACAATTCCCATGATCCTCAGCATTCTGCATTGAATTCCATAGACTTTCCTGGCTATAGATCTTCCTCTGCCGACTGAAGGAGATTGCAGCATTACAGCAGAAAGTAAACTGATTGTAAAGGGGAAAATGCCATATTTAAAAAAAAAAAAGTCTGTTCTCCCTTCCTTTGTCTACACTGGATCATGTTCTAATATTAAGAGTTTTTTTTTTTTTACTTCCAATAGGCTTGTTCTGTTTAATAACATTTTCTTAAAGTGGTACTTCAGTTATTTTTTCATCTTTCCAGCTATTAAATCCTCTGCCCTCTAACTTTGGATAGTAAATTTTTTTTTTTCTGCCAGTAAATACCTTATACAGCCCACTCCATGTTTCTTGTCTGTAAAAAAAAGCCTAGGCTTATGACATCATGCACAGCTCTCTCTCTCTCACTCTCATAAGAGTTTGCCAGGAAGAAGAAAAAATTAGACTTTAGTATCACTTTAACCACTTCCGCACCGGAAGGATTTGCCCCTTAATGACCAGGCCATTTTTTGCGATACGGCACTGCGTCGCTTTAACTGACAATTGCGCGGTCGTGCTGCGCTGTACCCAAACAAAATCAATGTCTTTTTTTACCCATAAATAGAGCTTTCTTTTGGTGTTATTTGATCACCTCTTTTTTTTGGGGGGGCTATAAACAAAAAAAGACTGACAAATTTGAAAAAAAATAAAATTTTTTTTTACTTTTTGCTATAATACATATCCCACAAAAATTATATAAAAAAACAAATTTATTTATCAGTTTAGGCATATATATTTTCTTCTACATATTTTTGGTAAACAAAAATCACAATAGGCTAATATTGATTGGTTTGTGCAAAAGTTATTGCGTCTACAAACTACGGGATAGATTTAGAGACTTTTATTTTTTTTATTGTTTTTACTGGTAAAGATTTCAGCAGGCAAATCTGACCCCAAATGACACTTTTTGGGGAACAGTGACATTAATACATTGATCAGTGCAATAAAAATGCACTGATCGATGTAAAAATGACACAAGGCATTTCCCCGTTCTGCCTAGTGACATGACAGAGATCTTCTGTTCCCAGTGATCTGGAACAGTGATCTCTGTCATGTCCCTGGCAGCCCATCCCCCCTACAGTTAGAACACACACTAGGGAACACAGTTAACCCCTTGATCACCCCCTAGTGTTAACCCCTTCACTGCCATTTTTACAGTAAACAATGCATTTTTATAGCACTAATCGCTGTATAAATGCCAATGGTCCCAAAAATGGGTCAAAATAGTCTGATGTGTCCCCTATAATGTCGCAGTCACGATAAAAATCGCAGATCGCCACCATTACTAGTAAAAAAATAAAATAATAAAAATGCTATAAATCTATCCCCTATTTTGTAGACGCTATAACTTTTGCGCAAACCAATCAATTTACGCTTATTGCAATTTTTATTACCAAAAATATGTAGAAGAATACGTATCGGCCTAAACTGAGAAAAAAATTGCTTTTTTTAAAAAAAAGGGGGATGTTTATTATAGCAAAAAGTACAAAATATTGTGTTTTTTTCAAAATTGTAGTTTTTTTTGTTTATAGCGCAAAAACTAAAAAAAATGCAGAGGCGATCAAGTACCACCAAAAGAAAGCTCTATTTGTTGGAAAAAAAGGACGTCAATTTTGTTTAGGTACAGCGTCGCACGACCGCGCAATTGTCAGTTAAAGCGACACAGTGCCGAATCGCAAAATATGCTCTGGTCATTCAGCAGCCAAATCTAGCGTGGCTGAAGAAGTTAAACTAACAGGTCTATAGTTACTTGGTAAAGACTTTAATCCCTTTTAAATATAGGCACCACATTGGCCTTATGCCAATCCACTGGTACTATTCCAGTAATAAAAGAGTCCCTAAAAATTTGAAACAATGGCTTTGAAATGACAGAGCTCAATTCTTTGAGGGTCTGTTGGTGGATGCCATCGGGTCCAGGTGCTTTATTTACCTTTATTCTGTCTAAATATTTCTGGACCATATCAATTTTGAGCCATTGTGGATCATTTGGGGCTCTGTCAATACCATCCCCATTATGAACACAAGCTCCCCCACGCTCCTTTGTATACACAGAGCTGAAGAAGGTATTTAAAAATTTGCCTTTTCTTTGCCCCCAGTCACCCACTCTAGATTAAGTGAAGCCAGTACACCCTTTAGGAAGTATTGTAATCACAGGAAAAGGAATTATGCTATAGGAGAGGAAGGAGTCAGTAGTGGTAATAAAAACTGAGACGTCAAACCTGAACTTCTTGTCTCTAAAGACACCCAATGGGAGTAGCGAAACGCATTAGTCAAAGTTCCGGTGACATTGCGTCCAGTCCATGAAACGCACGCAGACCGGGGCATTCCCGGACTGTGATTCACATTCAACTACCTGTCATCTCTTGTTCAAAGCGGAATCTATTTTAATTTATGTACCGTATTTATCGGCGTATAACACGCACTTTTTCCCCCTTAAAATCGGGGGAAAGTCGTGGGTGCGTGTTATACGCCGATACCCAAAAAAAAAAAATGACAAAAATCGGTTGCGGCGCCGAAAAATGGCGACCGCGGCCGAAAAAAGGCCGAACCGCGGCCGAAAAAGGCCGGAAAAAGCCGAAGCGCGGCCGAAAAAGACCGAAGCCGGCTGTTCAGCTCCGCTTGTAGTCCCGCCTCCCTGCGCTCGCTCCCGAAACAGCAGGGAGGCGGGACTCCGAGCGGAGCTGAACAGTCGGCTCGGTCTTTTTCGGCCGCACTTCGGCCTTTTTCGGCCGCACTTCGGCCTTTTTCGGCCGCGCATGCGCGGTATTTCTCGCGGCGGGAAATTTAAACGCTGGCGAACTGCAAATGACACTAGCAAGCTGCAAATGACACTAGCAAGCTGCAAATGACGCCGGGCAAGCTACAAATGACGCTGGGCAAGCTACAAATGACGCTGGGCAAGCTACAAATGACGCTGGGCAGGTTGCAATTGATGCTGGGCACATTGCAAATGACGCTGTGAAAGGCTGCAAATGACGCTGGGCAAGCTGCAAATGATGCTGGGCAAGCTGCAAATGACGCTGGGCAAGCTACAAATGACGCTGGGCAGGTTGCAAATGACGCTGGGCAAGGCTGCAAATGACGCTGGGCAAGCTGCAAATGACGCTGGGCAAGCTGCAAATGACGCTGGGCAGGTTGCAAATGACGCTGGGCAAGGCTGCAAATGACGCTGGGCAAGCTGCAAATGACGCTGGGCAAGCTGCAAATGACGCTGGGCAAGCTGCAAATGACGCTCAAATGTAAGTTTTTTTTTTTCCCTAAACTTCTCTCCTAAAACTTTTTTTCTTAAAATTCCCTCCTAAACTTGGGGTGCGTGTTATACGCCGGTGCGTGTTATACGCCGATTAATACGGTAAGTGTAATTTTATATATCCTTGAGAATAAAGGTTAATACTACACTACGAATATTCCCTCTTCCCTTTGTTCTTTGTATTGCCTGAGTTGTTGCTCACTCTTTACTCATAACCATTGTATTCTACACAAACGGGAAATGGAAACAAGTATTTGAAGGAGAGTGGAGACCAAAACACAGTGGAATAAAGTGATAAACTACACCAGAGAAAGCTTATATGACTCTTATGCTAATAGCAGGGGGTCTATCCTGTCTGGTGAGTGTGATTGCAGGAGAGAGGGCATGGATCACCGATCACATTTGTTTTTGAGCACAAAGTCACTATGATTTGCAAAGCACAGAGCACTTTATTGAAGAAGATGTAAAGTGGAAGCACTATACAGTGGGTATAGAAAACAATCACCCCTCTTTAAAATAATCAAATTTTGTTGCTTTGCAGCCTGAAATGAAGACAGACACACATTTTGTTTTAACCAGTTGTATTTATTCTGTGCAACTAATAACATCCAAGTGAAAGATATAATATCAACATGTCAAAAAAAAAAAAGAATTACTGAGTTGGAAAAGGGAACACCCCCTTGTGTCAGTATTTTATTGAACCACATTTTGCTTTAATTACAGCCTTGTAATGTTGGAAATGTTGTTTCATACCAAACCCTTATCCGAGCATGCAACCTGGCAGGCCGCAGGAAAAAGGGGGGAGGGACGAGAGACCTCCCCCCTCCTGAACCGTAACAGGCCACATGCCTTCAAAATAGGGAGGGTGCTTTGGGGTCCCCCCAAAACACCTTGTCCCCATGTTGATGGGGACATGTGCAACTAATAACATCCAAGTGAAAGATATAATATCAACATGTCAAAAAAAAAAAGAATTACTGAGTTGGAAAAAGGAACACCCCCTTGTGTCAGTATTTTATTGAACCACATTTTGCTTTAATTGCCTGGTGGTTGTGGAGATCTGCGGGCAGGGGGCTTATCGGATTCTGGAATCCCCAATTAACAATGGGGTGCCCACTCATTCACCAAAAAAAGTGTCAAAAAAGTAAAAATTACAGGAGACAGTCCTTTATTAAAAAATGAAGAAATAAAAAAGTGTCCTGCAATGTCCATTCATCTTTAATCACAGCGTCCGACGTGCCAGAGAAAAAAAAATGGAAAAACTCTGCCTCCATAGGAGGCGTCCCAAAATTCCGTGTAAGCAGCCTTACATAGTGTGGGGCGTGGACTTAGCCCCAGAGCCATGATTGGCCAAAGGCACCATGCCTTTGGCCAATCATGGCTCTCACAGCTGTGATTGGCCAAAGCATGCAGGTCAGTTGCATGCTTTGGCCAATCAACAGTCATCAATGCACTGCGATCTCGCATTCCACAGTTCTTTATGGGGGGGGGGGGCGATCACGCAGTTCATTATGGGGCGTTCCACGGGCGCTCAAATTTCCTGCAAACGCTCTATAATGTTCTAAATTCGGCAAACACCCGTTTGACTCGAACATCAGGCTTATCCCTGGTTGGGATATGTCTCGACCAACCTTGCACATCTAGACTTCAGTTAAATTTGATGGTGCCCATTTGTGGACTGCAGTCTTTGAGTCATTCCACATTCCACAGATTTTCAATGGGGTTTAAGTCTGGGCTCTGACTAAGCCAGTCAAGGACATTCATCTTTTTCTCCTTGAACCACGGTGTGGTCATTTTTGCTGTGTGCTATGGGTCATTGTCATGTTGAAAAAAAAACCTTCTTCCCGTTGACAACTTCTTGGCAGAGGGCAGCAGATTTTCCTCAAGAATTTGACAGTATTTTGCCCTATTCATTTTGCCTTCTATCCTGACAAGTGCACCAGTCCCTGCTGCAGAGAACACCCCCATAACAGGATATTAACACCTCTATGCTTTACTGTAGAAATGGTGTTATTTGGATGGTGAACTGTATTGGATTTCTGCCAGACATATCGTTTAGTGTTGAGGCTAGGGATGCACCGATACCACTTTTTTGACACTGAGTACGAGTACCGATACTTGACATCATGTACTCGTCGATACCAATTATCAATACCTGATTTTTTTTTTTTTTTTAAATAATGAAAAATTTAACATTTTCGCCATAATATGAGGAATTGAAACACAGTCAAAAGACATTATGAAAGAAAACATGTTTATTTGCTGGTCACAAAGCTGTTAAAGCGCAAATTGCACAGAACATGTTATATAAATAAACAATAATGTCAAAATGTCATCAATGTACATTGCAAGCTCACAGTTTAGGCATGAGGAGAAGCAAGAACAGTAAAGTACCTCAGTCAACTCACAACACAAGACATTATAAAATTTCAAAAAACAAAAATAAAAATAAAAACACAACATGTTTGTTTCCAGTTCAACTTCTTACACATGTGTAAGAGAAACACATTTCACAGACAGAACATTCCAGGATGGCAAGGAAGGATGTGTGTTAGGTTGGCATGTAGGCTGCAGTAAGGCCTCATGCACAGCTCAAAGCAGCTGCTTCTCCAGGTGTTTTAGCTCTTTTTTCTCTACCTGTTACCTCTTCCCCTCCATGTTAGCCTATGTGTTCATTCATGGCCATTGGCCAAGGAACACTATGCGGTTTCAGAAGTTTAGTGGCAGGGCAGCTTACAGGCAGCAGGCAGAAAAAAAATCCAAAGGAATTGGAAATGGAAATCTTTGTATTTTTTTCCTGCCTGTAAACTTTCCTGCCACTAAACTCCTGAAACAAAACTCCTGCAAAAGAATCTGAACAACTCACATGCCGAGTCAACTCTTCAAAGGGAGCCAAGATATTGATCATCTTCTCCATGAGATTCCACTGATTTGTAGTGATCGTTGCAGGCAGCTCATGTCCTGAAAAAGTGTTGTTCCAGCGAGTCTGAACATCTTGTTGAAGTCTTTTAATGGGTTGACCAAGCTGGATCTGAATATCTTGCAGCCGAGAATATGCCAGGTTTGAATGTTTAAAGTGCCCAACTATTTTGCGCCCAACTCCCACAGCCTCCGTAATGCTGCGCTGTGATAAAAGCCCCTCTGAGACAGCCAGCTGCAGTGTTTGTGCCACACATGGGTGGCACGTGGTGTAGTGGTTAGCACTCTCACCTAGCAGTAAGAAGGGTCGCTGGTTCGAATCCCAACCACGACACTACCTGCCTGGAGTTTGCATGTTCTCCCTGTGCCTGCGTGGGTTTCCTCCGGGTACTCTGGTTTCCTCCCACAATCCAAAGACATGCAGGTTGGTTAATTGGATTCTGTCCAAAAAAACTGGCCCTAGTATATGAATGGGGACATTGGATTGTGGGCTCCTTGAGGGTAGGGACCGATGTGAGTGTGCAATGTACAGGGATAGGGACAATTGTAGACACTCACTCAGGTTGAACTGGATGGACTGATGTCTTTATTCAACCTTACTAACTATGAAACTATGAAAGACTCTGAAGATCAGCATCTTCTACACCTTTTTTCATATTTCTGCCATTATCACATGGACAGAACTTTTGGGAATAGCCCAAGTGTCAAGCCTTTCTTCTAGTATGCTTCTTATAGCTTGGCCTGTGTGAGAGCCTTGAAATTTCTTTGCGTGCAGCATGACTTGGTGCAGAGTGAAATTGGCATCAATCCACTGTGCAGTTAAGCTAATTACAGACACAGGACTCACACTACTGCTCCAAATGTCCGTGGTGAAACTGATAGCCTTTATGTCCTCCTGTAGCATGTTGGTAATGTGTTTTTTCACTGTGTTGTGTAATTGTGACAACAGGACATCTGTGACATGACGGCAGCTGGGAATTTCATACTTTGGCTCCAAAAGATTCATAAGTCGCAGAAAACCCACATTGTCAACTATTGATAGTGGCTGATCATCAAGAACAATGAATTGGGTAACTACTTCAGAAATGTTTTTGGCCCTTGGGTTATCCATGGAAAATTTTTCACGTCTGGCAAGGGTTTGCTGCAGTGTCAGCTGCTGAGTGAAAGAGCTAGTGACAACTGTAAATTCGCCATGCTCAGTCTTGTGTTTCATTTTGAGGTGTTTTATGAGATTACTGGTATTATAAGAACTAACTTTTGAACCTCCTCTGGATATTTTGGCAGAACAGAGTTTGCAGTCTGCAATGCGTTTGTTGATTTCATCAATTTTAAAGAACTTCCAGACAGCTGACATTTTGCTGGCAGTGGCATCCGTTTGCATTGCACTTAAAGCCAGAAATAAGTAAGTCTCACCACAAGGGTGAAAAAAATGGGGAAGAAAAAGTTAAGCCCAAATGATTTGTTTTCTGATTTTTTTCACACATGATGACACCTACTTTTTATTTGAATAATTAAGCTGCTTTCACCAGTGCTTGTTGTTTGTTCCTGCTGCATCCAGCGTCTTGGTATGGCCAAGTAAACCAGTGGCAGTGGGGATGATGAAATCCATCTGTCGGGTTTGGGTACAACGGTCACGGTCGGTATCTCTACAATACAAAAAGCAGAGGATGGTCTCAGAAAGGCACATGCAGGAAAATGTTAGGCAAGAGACAATGATGATTTATGTAACAGCAGCAGTCATTTGCCGCCATGATGGACATGTTAGGCAACAGAGACAATGTGGGACACTAAGTTATGTAACACACACACAAACACAGGCCCGCCGCCATGCTGAACAGTGGACATTATGTTAGGCAAGAGAGAGAGACAATGTGGGACAAACTAAGTGTAGCACAGGCCGGCTGCTATGTTAGACAAGCGAGAGAGAGAAAATGTGGGACAAAAATAACTAAGTACAGGCCGGCTGCCATGTTAGGCAAGAAAGAGAGAGACAATGTGGGACAAAAACTAAAGTATAACACAGGCCGGCCACCATGTTAGTCAAGAGAGAGAGACACACACAATGTGGGACAAAACTAAAGTATAACACAGGCCGGCCGCCATATTAGGCAAGTGATGTAAGCTAGTAGTATTGTACAGCAATCACCGGCCACGGGACACATAAGTAAGCAAGCAACAGTTAAATAGAGAAGAGCACTCACTGGCCACCATGAGGGGACATGGTGTAAGGAGGATGCTCGCCATGTGGGGCAGCCATTTAGCAGACGCAGCAGTAGACGCAGCAGCAAAACACATGTCATGAGGGAAACAGTTCTCACCGCCGCGTGGAGAGGCCGCAACCTTATCCGGTTCCCGAGCTCCGCCCAAGCTGACATCACTTCCGGTATCGGTTTATGGTATCGGTGGATTTTCACGAGTACCGATACCCCCGAAAAAGCCAAGTAAAGGTACCGATACCGTTATCGGTGCATCCCTAGTTGAGGCCAAATAAAACATTTTTAGTCTCATATTGACCATAACACCTTTTGCATGTGGCTTCAAGGTGCATGCACACAATGGACCATTCTTTATCATAAATTCCTGCAACGGCTTCAAAGTTGTTGTAGGCCTCTTGGTAGCCTCTCTGACCAGTTTCCTCCTGGCTCTTTCATCTAGTTTGGAGCAACGTCCTGACCCAGGCAGGGTCTGTGTTGTACCAAATACTGTCTGCTTCTTAAAATTAGACTTCACTGTGCTTCTAGGTATTGATAAAGCCTTTGAATTTTGTATCCATCTCCTGACTTGTGCCTGTCCACAACTTTATCCCAGAGATCTTTTAACAGTGCCTTGCCATCCATAGTTGATTGTTTTCTTCAGTTGCACTACCAGGGACTAAAATGCTCCAGGAAAGCTCTTTTCATGCTGAGCTAATCAAAATGACCACAGCAGATCATCACAGTTGAAAATCAAATGGCTTTGTATGCCATTGAGAAGGTGATTAGCTACACCTGATTGAGTTTACAAGTCATTTTTAGGAGGGGGGTGATCCTTTTTCCAACTCATTGATTCTGTTTTTGTTTGTTTTTTCTGACATGTTGGTGTTATATCTTTAAATTGGATGTTATAATTTGTACTGAGTAAATACAGATGGATAAAACAAAAAAAGGTGTCTGTCATTTCAGGCTGCAAAGCTACAAAATGTGATTATTTTAAAAGGGGGTGATTCTTTTCTATGGAAACAAACAGAGGGAGAGGGCGTTTCCATCTAAATGTAGACTGTCAGAACTGATACCATTATAAATGAAAAAAGTATTGCACCCACTTGGCAGAAATTGTTAATGTGCATGTCATCCTTGGAGATGTAAGCATCAACCAGGCTGTAGTGATCAGTAGACGAATGGCTGGTATAGACAGGGTTAAAGTGGACAGCATCTGTGAGTCAGGCAGCAGCTGCAAGAAGAAGTCAGGACTGCTGTGATGGTAGCGGCAGAAGAAGGCTGGAACACAAGCTGTCAGGCTGTGTAGTGGCTTCCAGGCCATATAATTATCAATCTACAGCTGGATGAGTAGGTCTAGGAGCTGGAGCGCAAGCCACCCTGCACTGTAGCAGCTTCCAGGTCCTGTCGGCCTGCTTGGTATTGGTCGTTTGGACTCGGCTCTCGTCGGTGGAAGACGTCACTACATCAGAGTGGCATGGTTACGTATTTCAGGGCACCACCCTTTTGTCTAACCAGTAGCAAGAAGGGAAGCTGTAAGTGCAGTTTATTGAAAGGAGACATGGGCAGAGATATTCATTGAGAGACTCCCATTGATGCTTGACTGACAACTCTTGTTATGTATGAACCAATACCCTCTCTTTTTTTTTTTTTTTTAGGGGGTATGTATGTTTTAAAATAAATTAGGTTTTACATTATGATTACCATTATCTGTGTGTGTAACCAATGCTAATATTGATTAGTAATAAAGATGAACTAACCCTTTAAGAGAAAAAAAAGTAAATGCACCAGGAGCTCCGTTTGTGGCTAATCTAATAATCTCTATAGTTAAAATAACAAACATATGGTACATTAAACCTGGAAATACTGACATCAAATTACAGTCAATACCGAGATTATAACTCAAAAACACATTTGCTGAAAATACACCAATATCCCTTTCATTAAAAGGGAAAAAAATAAAAATATTACAGAAATAAAGCATCCTGGTACTGTGGTATCCTGGCTAGGAGTTCTTGTAAATATTTTTTATTGAAGTTCTAACAAGTACAGAGAGAGCGAAGGGTGTCAGTGAATATCTCGTAGAATAGATGGTTTAATTCCACTGGAGATATGGTGTGTCTTTAACCGCTTCAATACAGGGCTTTTAAACACCCTTCCTTACCAGAGCATTTTTTGCGATTCGGCACTGCGTCGCTTTAACTAACAATGCGCGGTCGTGCGACGTTACACCCAAACAAAATTGACGTCCTTTTTTTTAGAGCTTTCTTTTGGTGGTATTTGATCGCCCCTGCGGTTTTTATTTTTTGCGCTATAAACAAAAGAGAGCGACAATTTTGAAAAAAAACACAATATTTTTTACTTTTTGCTATAATAAATATCCCATTTTTAAAAAAAAAAAAAATTTTTTTCCTCAGTTTAGGCCGAAACGTATTCTTCTACATATTTTTGGTAAAAAAAATCGCAATAAGCGTATATTGATCGGTTTGCGCAAAAGTTATAGCGTCTACAATGGTAGATCCACCTTGTGGGCGTCATATGACTATGGGCGGGTATTGAACTGGTTAAGCAAAGAGTTGCAATTCCCCAAAAAATAAAAAAAGGCAAATGAGCTTCCAAATTGGAGGCTTGTATCCTGCCGAGGTGGTGTTTTTTAATCCTGGATACAGAGCTACAGAGATACAGAGCTTCCAGGACTAGACAGGGTTTTTGTAATAAAATGAAATGCCTACATTCTCTCAAGAACATAGTGTACATACATGTAAGCACCAGTTTTCTAAAATCAAACCTGTCAATCTTCTTTCAAGCAACATGCTCAGATCTTAGAGGAATGTTCATCTTTACTAACAACTCAAGTCATTAGCAAAGTGGGTACATCCAGTGACCATCCTGTAAAATTTTTGATCTGGTTTGTTTTGTTGAAGACTTGCCAATATTTCGACTCTTGAAAGTTGGGGCACAAGTACGTCACACTGAGCACTGCGGCCTTAGAAGACTCAATCAAATTCAGACTGATTAGTTGCAGGGTTCCTCCCCTGATTGGCTGGTTGCTGAGGCATGTGACCTCCCCGTCGCCTGGGAGGATCGAGGTATTCAAATGGTTGTGAGTTGAAAGCATGTTCTTGAGGTCAGAAGGCATTGGGTCAGACCAGAAAAAGTCATGGTTAAGAGCATCTTCGCTGTCAATTCTCTGTGTTGGATCAAGGACATGTAGCTTGTCGATAAGATCGAGGGCATAGGCATCCTTCACATAAGCCTTCAGTCTTTCCTTAACCTTCCTTTTTTGGCCTTTGGGCAGTTCCAGTTTCTGATAAAGTTCATACTTGTCCACATTGGGCCACACCTCAGGGGTGATGGAACCACACAGCTGGCTGATCAGAGTTAGCTGGTGCTTTTCAGTATTCCCTTGCATGATGGGACTCCGGGTCCACATTTCGGCCATTATACATCCAGCGCCCCATAAGTCTATTGGAGGACCGTAATCACGCTCTCCTAGAAGTAGTTCAGGGGGGCGGTACCAGAGTGTGACCACGCGATTGGTGTATCTGTTTGGCTGGCTGTTTTTGGCAAGGCGGAAGGCCTGGGCCAATCCAAAATCAGCCAATTTCAAAACTCCATCTCTAGTGATCAGCACGTTTGCTGCCTTCATGTCTCTGTGCAGGATCTTATTCCTGTGGATGTAGTAGAGCAGCATCTGCATGACCTTCTTTATCTCAGAAAGAGTGAACTTGACATGCGTATTGCTAATAAGTCCAGCTAGATCATGTTCACAGAAGTCAAATACCAGGAAGATGCTTCCTTTGCAGCGATTGTACTGATTTGCTTTGGTTCTACAAATCTCAATCAAAATTACGACATTTTCATGTTTCAGCAGCTGAAGAATTTTTATCTCACGTAGAGCCGTGATTGGGAATCCTTCTTTCTCCATCAATACTTTTTTCAAAGCCACCTTTTTGGCCATGTGGCGGTGCTTGGCTTTAAACACTTCACCGAAGGTTCCCTGCCCGATCTTGGCCAGCCGCTCATACTTGGACACCTCGTCGCAGTACGGAAACTCCATGGTGTCGTAGTTCTTAGCCATGGTGCTGGCCGCCGAGGAGGGAGCAGCGGGCTCGGAGGGGGAATCCAGGCCTAAGCCGCCTCCGACAGCGCCCTCGTCTTGTTATCCAGACCTCCTCCTCAGTCACCCTGCACCGAGACTGGAATTTCCTCACCACCGATCTCTCCGCTTTTCTCCAGCCGAACAGAACTTCTCAGTCCTGAGATCCGATGTGCACCTCTATCTCTCTCTCTCTACGCCAACCAATACCCTCTTAACTAACATTTACACAAAGACATGTGTTTGTCACCGTAGGAATTGCTCTTCACTGTAATAACATGTGTTCACCACTATGGATCGCTCCACCCATTACAGATGTAATCCATTTATACATATCCCAAGATCGATCCGAATAACATACATTTTTTATCATTGTTCTCTCCATTTATCCTATTACTTTTCACCTTTATTTTTTTTTGCATAATCTTATTCTTCACATAAATATAGTATATGCATGTTTCACATGCATTTTTAATACTCTCCCTGGGTCCAGTTTTGTGATTTAATACTTGATTTTATAATTAACTAATAAAGTTTTTCATTTTTCACTCTTGCTATTTGACAAAAAGGCGATGCTCTGAAACACGTAACCACTCCCCTCTGATGTAGTGACGTCAATCTCGAGGAGAGCTGGGGAGAGCTGAGTCCAACCGACTAATACAGAGCAGGTTGACAAGACCTGGATGCTGCTACACTCCAGCTCCTAGACCTACCCAGTGGTCGATTGATGGATACAGGACCCGGAAGCCACTACAAAGCCTGACAGTTTGTGGTCCAGCCTTTTTTGGCCGCTATCATTACAGCAGTCCTGACTTCTTCCTGCAGCCGCTGCCTGATTCACAGACGCTATCCCTTTTAACCTTGTCTATACCAGCTGCTCGTCTACTGATCGCTACAGCCTGGTTGATGCTTACATCTCCAAGGATGACATGCACATTACCAATTTCTACCAAGTGAGTGCAATACTTGTTTCATTTATAATTGTATCGGCTCCGACAGTCTACATTTAGATGAAGGCACCCTCTTCTTCTGTCTGTTTCCATATGTGTATTAGGTACTCAGGACCTGCTAAAGGGGGGCAGCCACCATCTGTACCAACTTAATCATCTTATTAATTTTGTTCATATATTTTTTTACCTTCTTTGGCATTCACTAGTGTACAACAGTAGTGCCATAGTTTTTTTCTATCATTTTGTGATTCTTTTCTATACTCACTGTGTACATTTGTATTGGACACTGATGGACACTTTATAATCAATTATTGTTTACATTTTAAATTCATTTTGATCAATTAATGGTTTATACTTGAACAGCAGCACCAGGATTTAGACTAATCTATAGTGTGAGTTTCTTTTGTCTGTCACAGTGTAACAAAGCACAAAAACATCTGTCAGTGTACCAGTGTCCCATCAACATCTGTCACAGTGTACCAGTGCACAAAAACATCTGCAATAGTGTCTCATTGCAACATCAACATCTGCCAGTGTCCAACTGTCCCATCAACATCTGTCCGTGTCCCTATGGGACCATCAACATCTGTCAGTGGATCATTAACATCTGTTACAGTGTACAAAAGCACACAAAATTCTGTCAGTGTACCAGTGTCCCATCAACATCTGTCACAGTGTGCCAGTGCACATCAACCTCTAACACAGTGTACCACTGTCCCATCAACATCTGTAGTAGTGTCCTATTGCAACATCATCATATGTCAGTGTCCCTAGTGGACTGTCAACATCTCTCTGTGTCCCAGTGGACCATCAACATCTGTAACAGTGTCCCAGGCCAAAGAATTAGGGCTCATACCACATGTAGTATCGCCATACTTGGGAGGAATAACAGAATGTGTTCTGAGTTGTAATTCTAAGAATGGCCATGCTGTGTGTTAGAAATGTTTTAGAAATTGGCAACTTTGTGTAAAAAAATAAATTTTCACATTTCCCAAAAACTTGTGGCAAAAAAATGACATGTGGAAAAAAACTCATTATGTCTCTTAAAAAATACCTTGGGGTATTTTGCTTTCCAAAATGTGTTCATTTTGTGGGTATTTCCACTGGATTAGTGCTCCAGGTCCTCCAAAAATTTGATAGGTAGTGATGAAATTAGATGTGTTATTTATGCTCCTATAACGCCTGAAGGTGCTCCTTGGAGTAAAGTCCATTCATTTTGAACGTGACTCCAGGTAGACAGGACTAGCGAAGGAAGCCAATGTCACTGCCTCGATCGACGATATTGACACCTTGCTAGCCCTGTCACCTGGTATGGATTTAAAGGGGAATCCCTACGCCGAAAAAACGGCGTGGGGGTCCCCCCAAAGTCCATAGCAGACCCTTATCTGAGCACGCAGCCCGGCCGGTCAGGAAAGGGGGTGGGGATGATCGAGCGCTCCCCCTCCTGAGCCATACCAGGCCGCATGCCCTCAACATGGGGGGGTGCTTTGGGGTGGGGCGGCCCCCCCACCCTATAGCACCTTGTACCCATGTTGATGAGGAAAAGGGCCTCTTCCGGACAACCCTGGCCGTTTGTTGTCGGGGTCTGCAGGTGGGGGGCTTATCGGAATCCAGGAGCCCCCTTAAATAAGGGGGCCCCCAGATCCCGGCCCCCCACCCTATGTGAATGAGTATGGGGTTCATACCCCTACCCATTCACCTAAGGGAAAAAGTGTTACAGAAAAAAACACAACACAGGTTTTTAAAGTACTTTATTAGACAGCTCCGGGGGTCTTCTTCCGACTTCAGGCATCTTCTTCCAACTGCGGGGGTCTTGTCCCGCTCTTCGTTTCTTCTGCCGGGCCTCCGCTATCTTCTTGCAGCTCTTTTACTAGCGTTGGCCCGGTCTTCTGGTTCGTCGCTGTTGTTGCCGCTCCCGCCTTCTGCTTCTTCTTCTTCTTCCTTCTTCTCCCGATGTTGACACAACGCTCTCTCCGCTTGTAATGGCCAGGACACGTTGCGCGGCCACTTATATAGGGACAAGGGGTGGGGTCACCGGCTAATGTCACATGGTGACCCCACCCCTTATGATGTCACAGTCCAGGGGGATGCTGGGACTGTGACATCTGTGACAGTACAGTTCCCTGTCCTAGTAAATGTCACCCAGGGTTCTCAAATATGCAGGTTGAGGGGCTCCAGGGGTATTTAATGTGGAGGAATCTGTTTTATCAGTTTCCTCCAAAGTTCGTAAAATCCAGTTGGGGACCTGGAGCCCGGAGATTCCATAGCGTTATGGGTGGGACGGAATCTCCAATCCTGGGACCGG
Organism: Lithobates sylvaticus; assembly: GCA_028564925.1. NCBI lineage: Eukaryota > Metazoa > Chordata > Amphibia > Anura > Ranidae > Lithobates > Lithobates sylvaticus. The sequence goes on along the minus strand of CM053038.1, from coordinate 144,090,321 downwards.
GTTTTGGGAACAGCCAGGAGTCTGGCTGGTTGATTGAACAGGTGGATCCTGGGCTTATAGCAGAGTCAGGATTAGTGTTCTGGGCTCCACCCAGAGAGTGCAGGTGTGCACTAGTGAAAGCCAAAGACCCAAGTTTGAGGATCAGAGCAGTGAGGGGCTGCTTTCCAGATAGACGCTGTGTGCATTGAAGCTGTGCATCTAAGGAGACAGATGAGAGCCTGAAGTGGAAGGCCTGAGCAGCAAGGAAGCTGAAAAGAGGTACAGTGGTTGTACAGTTATATGGCCAAGAGGGCTGAAGTGTAAAGCCTAGGTGGCAATACTTCTGAAGAGAGCCAGGTGGCTTGGCATTTTCCATGTGTTGTTTTTGGGAGAAGAACCCCTGTGTGGGCATCCAAGTGCATGAACTTTCCTTTATTTTGTTCCTTTTTAATAAAAGTGGGCTACCATGCCCTTAAACTAAAGTTCTTGTTCGCTGTGAACTTACTGAAAAGGCATCTACCACTGAGCTAGACATCCCCCAATGTCACACATCATAATGGGCGAGATCACCCTGTGACATCAGCCGGTGACCCCGCCCCTTGTCCCTATATAAGTGGCCGCGCAACGGCGACGAACCAGAAGACCGGGCCAACGCTAGTATAAGAGCTGCAAGAAAATAGCAGAGGCCCGGCAGAAGAAACGAAGAGCGGGACAAGACCCCCGAAGTCGGAAGAAGACCCCCGGAGCTGTCTAATAAAGTACTTTAAAAACCTGTGTTGTGTTTTTTTCTTTAACACTTTTTCCCTTAGGTGAATGGGTAGGGGTACCATGTACCCCATACTCATTCACATAGGGTGGGGGCCGGGATCTGGAATCAGAACCAGTTCTTGATAAAATGGAAGGGCTATGGTCCTGAAGAAAATTCCGGGGAGCCCGAGTGCAATATCCACGCTAAGAGTCTAGTTCAATCCTTCAAGAGAGCCCATCCTGAGAAATTTGCCCAGAGGGGCATCCGGAGGCTGCCCCTAGGAGGGGGGCAATGTCATGAAGATCCTGCCAGAAACCTGAACCCTGGCCGTCTTGGCCCACAGGCGCCACTGCGCATGCGCGCCGGTGCGCGTGCACGTGTGCGACCGCGCACAGGCGCGCGCACAGGTAGACAGGTGCACGCTCTTGTTGGCGCCAGGTAGCCTATTTAAATCCGGCCAGAGCAGACGGTCCCCGCTGTCTGCTCTACAGCGTTGTGGTGATTGTAACCTGATCCTGATACCTCTGTCCTGTATTGACCCGGCCTGCCTGTGACTATTCATCTATCTGCCTGCACCCGACCTTGGCTTGTTTGTGACCATCCTTCTGCTTAATCCTCTTGTACCTTGCTGCCAGCCTAATATCCGACCCGGCCTGTTCTGATGACCCAGCTTACCTGTACTGATCCGGTCTGCTCTGAGGTCCTGTCTGCTTTGCTGAACCAGCTTACCTGTCCAGATCCAGCCTGCTCTGCTATCCAGTCTGCTGTGCTGATCCGGCCTGTCCATCCAGATCCAGCCTGCTCTGCTATCCAGTCTGCTGTGCTGATCTGGCCTGTCCATCCAGATCCAGCCTGCTCTGCTATCCAGTCTGCTGTGCTGATCCTCCCTGTCCATCCAGATCCAGCCTGCTCTGCTATCCAGTCTGCTGTGCTGATCCTGCCTGTCCATCCAGATCCAGCCTGCTCTGCTATTTAGTCTGCTGTGCTGATCCGGCCTGTCCATCCAGATCCAGCCTGCTCTGCTATCCAGTCTGCTGTGCTGATCCTGCCTGTCCATCCAGATCCAGCCTGCTCTGCTATCCAGTCTGCTGTGCTGATCCTGCCTGTCCATCCAGATCCAGCCTGCTCTTCTATCCAGTCTGCTGTGCTGATCCTGCCTGTCCATCCAGATCCAGCCTGCTCTTCTATCCAGTCTGCTGTGCTGATCCTGCCTGTCCATCCAGATCTAGCCTGCTCTGCTATCCAGTCTGCTGTGCTGATCCTGCCTGTCCATCCAGATCCAGCCTGCTCTGCTATCCAGTCTGCTGTGCTGATCCTGCCTGTCCTTCCAGATCCAGCCTGCTCTGCTATCCAGTCTGCTGTGCTGATCCTGCCTGTCCATCCAGATCCAGCCTGCTCTGCTATCCAGTTTGCTGTGCTGATCCTGCCTGTCCATCCAGATCCAGCCTGCTCTGCTATCCAGTCTGCTGTGCTGATCCTGTCTGTCTATCTTGACCCAGCCTGCTCTGCTATCCAGTCTGCTGTGCTGATCCAGTTACCCACCTTGTCCGTTGAGTTGACCCTGTGTCGCTCCACCGGTCTGTTTATCCTGCCAGGCACCCGTGCTTCTCCTCACTCCTGGGTCTCCTGTCACCCTACCAGGGAACCAAGAGTGGGAGACGCAAGGGAGGTCTCTCTCTGCAAACTCGGGCTCGCACCACCAGGTAGGTGACACAGAGAAGTCGCTCTTCTAAACACCAATTCAGGGGTTGGACGTACGACAAGGTCTGATCTTCAGCTAGAAGATGCCAATGGCGAGACAGGGAGGCTCGCAGGCATGATTCGTGGATGGAAAATCATGTAATGAATTTGACCGTGTGAGCAGAGGTCTTAAGCCCCATACACACGGTCGGACTTTTTCATCAATTTGGTCCGATCGGACAAGGTTGTTGAAAAATCAGACCGTGTGTATGCACCATCGGACAGTGTTCGTCGGTTTGTCCGTCGGACAAAGTCTTATCTCCTGCTGGAAAGATTTCCCGTCAACCCGGTCCGATCACACCAAATCCGAGCGTGTGTACGCTTGTCCGACCGGACAAAGTGCTACGCATGCTCAGATCACATTACAAGACCAAAGCTATTGGCTACTAGCCTCTACGTAGTCCCGTCGTAGGCAACAAACGTCACCACGTTCAGAATGATCGGATTTTCCGACAACTTTGTCCGATCGTGTGTACTCAAAACCAACATCAGACAAAGTATGACGGACATGGTCCGACGGACCTGGTCCACGGATTGTCCGCGCGTGTGTATGGGGCTTTAGAGGGAGATTTGTACAAAATATCTGACCTGGACCTCCATCTGGCCCTGTCGAAGGCCTTCCTTAGAAGTGATCTGGAATAGCCTCTAGCCAACAGTCTGTTTTTTAAAAGATCAGCCTGTTTAAGGAAGTCATTGTCTGTCTAACAATTTCTACGTAAACGTAGATATTGGGCATAAGGTATGCTATGAATGAGTGGAGACGGGTGAGAACTGGAAGCATGTAAAATTGTATTTCCAGATCTTAGTTTTCGATACAGATCAGTTGTCAAATCTCCCTTATAATTGATCATAATGGTAAGATCAAGAAAGGCAATCTTGCTAGGGCTGAAACTATGAGTACATTTTAAATTAAAGTCATTGATGTTCAAGATATCCAAGAAAGATAGCAATTCATCCCTGGATCCTGTCCAAATAATGAGCAGGTCATCAATGTAACGAAACCAATAAAGTACTTTGTTCAATCACCTGTCAAACTGCTCATCTGCAAAAATCAAAATTTCCCAACCGCCCAGGTATAAGTTTGCATATGACGTGGCACAACAGGTGCCCATCACGACTTCCTATTTTTGTAGATACATCTGATCCATGAAGGTAAAATGATTATGTGTTAGAATGAATCGGAGCAAGTCCAAAATAAAATAAAACGATTATGTGGCCATGTTCTGTCCTGCTCCATAAGATCCTGTCTGTCTATCTTGACCCAGCCTGCTCTGCTATCCAGTCTGCTGTGCTGATCCAGTTACCCACCTTGTCCGCTGAGTTGACCCTGTGTCGCTCCACCGGTCTGTTGATCCTGCCAGGCACCCGTGCTCCTCCTCACTCCTGGGTCTCCTGTCACCCTACCAGGGAACCAGGAGTGGGAGACGCAAGGGAGGTCTCTCTCTGCAAACTCTGGCTCGCACCACCAGGTAGGTGACACAGAGAAGTCGCTCTTCTAAACACCAATTCAGGGGTTGGACGTACGACAAGGTCTGATCTTCAGCTAGAAGATGCCAATGGCGAGACAGCATGTAAAATTGTATTTCCAGATCTTAGTTTTCGATACAGATCAGTTGTCAAATAATGGTAAGATCAAGAAAGGCAATCTTGCTAGGGCTGAAACTATGAGTACATTTTAAATTAAAGTCATTGATGTTCAAGATATCCAAGAAAGATAGCAATTCATCCCTGGATCCTGTCCAAATAATGAGCAGGTCATCAATGTAAGGAAACCAATAAAGTACTTTGTTCAACCACCTGTCAAATTGCTCATCTGCAAAAATCTAAATTTCCCAACCGCCCAGGTATAAGTTTGCATATGACGTGGCACAACAGGTGCCCATCACGACTTCCTATTTTTGTAGATACATGATCCATGAAGGTAAAATAATTATGTGTTAGAATGAATCGGAGCAAGTCCAAAATAAAATAAAACGATTATGTGGCCATGTTCTGTCCTGCTCCATAAGAAAGGATCCGATCACCCGGATGCCCCGAAGTGTGGGATGCTAGAGTACAAAGCCTCTTTATCCACTGTCACAAGCAGAGCAACCAGGGAAGCATGGGTACACTCTAGATGTCGCAGGAGATCATAAGTATCCCTAATGTAGGAAGGAAGGCAAATCACATGAGGCATTAACACAGAGTCAACGTATCTACTAGCTTTTTTGTTAAGAGATTCGTTGCCAGAAATAATGGGTCTGCCTGGAGGGCTGGAAAAATCCTTGTGCACTTTAGGAAGTGCATAAAACGTTGCCAAACGTGTTTTCTTAGGATTTAGGTAATCAAAGGTTTTTGAATCAAGGTTTTTGAATCAATCAGACCATTTGAATAGGCATCAGTACATAGAGATCATAATTCCTCAACATAGAGGGAGATTTGATCAATGCTTATACAACAGTACCAGCCAATGTTGATCAGAATATTCAAGCACATCTTCTGATATTGAGTCTGGGACATGATGACAATGTTCCCAACTTATCAGAAGGCTTGATTACAATGTCCTTACAGGAACAAAGTAACTTGAGAGCCTCAGTTTGCTCTGAAGTTAAATTCGAGTCGGGTCTGGGCCATGGTCGAGATTTGAGGTCCCTAATGGGGAGCTGTAAAAATGCCAATACACTAGGGCAGGTTAATAAATCAGGAAAATTACGGGACTTAGGTTTAAAACGTGTGTCTATTTTGGTGACACTTGTCACATTCTGAGTGATGGTCTCAACAGAGGAAGCATGGGAATCACCAGAGGACTCTTCGTAAAGAAGATAGATAGATAGATAGATATACTTTATTGTCATTGTATAAATACAACAACATTTTTCCAAGTACTCGTTACAGCAGCAATAAAAACACTTCTCAACAAAACCACATACATACTCCTAGCACATGCCCACATATCTATTTAAATATGTCAAAATATAAAATTTTATAAAAAAAAAAAAAATAAAATAAAATGTTCCCTTTTTTCTTTCTTTCTTTTCTCTCTCTTTAAAATTCCACATAAAATTCCTAAAACACTGTACCTGATGGGATTATGGACAATACAGCCCTAGGGTAAAAACTATGCTTTAAACGATTAGTGTGCGCTTTAAGTGCCCTATATCTTTTCCCAGATGGCAATGCGACAAACACACTGTAACCTGGGTGGGTTGGATCAATACTAATAGCTTTTGCCCGCTTTTTTAATCGGCTGGCATATGCTGTGTCCAAATTCGGTAGCTCTGTTCCTATGATCCGCTGTGCTGTTTTCACCACACGATACAGGCACTTCTTATCCTCCGCCCTGCAGCTGGCATACCACACTACAGCGCAGTGGAGAAGAATACTCTCAATGGTACACTGATAGAAATTGACCAAAAGCCTTAATGGCAATCCAGCCTGCTTCAGTCTCCGAAGAAAAAACAATCTCTGTTGCGCTTTTTTCATTAGAAAAAAAGTATTTTGAGACCATGACAAATCCCTTGTAATATGCACTCCCAAAAAATTTATAGTGTCCACCCTTTCCACCTCCTTACCACCTATATAAACCGGGCAATGATTGATCTTTCTTGATCTCCTATAATCCACTATTATTTCTTTTGTTTTTGCAGTATTGAGTATTAAGTCATTTTCTCTACACCACTCAACCAAATGTTGAATTTCCTGCCTATAAGCTGTCTCATCATTATCTTGTATAAGTCCCACTAAAGTGGTGTCATCAGCAAACTTCACTATAGTGTTAGACGCATGTATGGGAGTACAGTCGTGCGTAAACAATGTAAACAGGGCCGGACTTAACACACAACCCTGTGGTACCCCTGTATTCAAAATAATAGTGTTAGACACCTGATCTCCTATTCTCACCATTTGTGGCCTGTTTGTTAGAAAATCCATAATCCATGAGCGCAGCAATGGACATAAGCCCAAAGCTTTTAACTTTTTCACTAATTTGTCAGGAACTACTGTGTTAAATGCAGAGCAAAAATCAATGAACAACATCCTAACATATGTGTTTGAGAGCTCAAGATGCGTCAAGGCAGCATGCAATGCAATAGAAATTGCATCATCTGTGCATCTATTTGCACGATAGGCAAACTGATACTTATCCAGATCAACAGGAATGCTTGCCTTAAGATGTGATAATACGAGCCTCTCAAAACATTTCATGATGATAGGAGTTAGGGCAACTGGGCGATAATCATTTAAGCATGTTACTGATGATTTTTTAGGTATTGGGACAATAGTAGTAGATTTAAAACAAGAAGGTACTGCAGCCTGCTTCAATGAAAAATTTAAAATATCAGTAAAAACACCTGCTAACTGGTCTGCACATCCCCTCAGTATACGGCCTGACACCCCGTCTAGTCCTGCTGCCTTTCTGATGTCAATCTTCCTCAAATTTGACCTGACCTCATGTATTTTTAATACCAGTAAATGGTCGCCCTCCACTATTTCTTTACTATGGGTTTCACATCTCATATTTTGACCTTCAAAACGAGCAAAAAATTGGTTTAAGGTGTCAGGGAGCACTTTACAAACCTGTGTATTTTTAGATTTAAAATCTACCATTGCTTTAATCCCCTTCTACATGCTACAAGAGTTTTGATTTTCAAAATAAGGAGCATAAGGTCCCTAAGCGCTCTGAACTCATCCATGGTGAAATGTTTAAATAGTTCCGTGAGGTCTTTCTTCAATTTTTTATGATTACGATCAGAATCAAAAATAACTTTTTAAGTTAATCTACGCGCAAACAAATATAAATAGTTGATAGTTTTGTTTTTTTTTTAAGTTTTTTATTTGCCAACAAAAAATACAAACATGTTAAGGTTACTTTACAATATACCGGTACATGTTCCAACACAGTTTGATGTATATATCAGTATCATATTGTCACATAAACAATAAAGTCCTTCTTTCTCCCTGTGTCTCAAGCCCCATACACACGGTCGGATTTTCCGATGGATTCTGTCCTATCAGACAATGTTGTCGGAAATTCCGACCGTGTGTAGGCACCATCGGACAGTTTCCATCGGATTGTCTGACGGACAAAGTCCTATCTCCTGCTGGATAGATTTTTTGACAACAAAGTCCGATCACACCAAATCCGATCGTGTGTAGCGAATTCCGACGGACAAAGTGCTACGCATGCTCAGATCACATTACAAGACCAAAGCTATTGGCTACTAGCCTCTACATAGTCCCGACGTAGGCAACAAACGTCACCACGTTCAGAATGATCGGATTTTCCGACAACTTTGTCCGACCGTGTGTATGCAACACCAACATCGGACAAAGTACTACGGACATGATCCGACGGACCTGGTCCTCGGATAATCCGCGCGTGTGTATGGGGCTTTATACTTTATACTTCAGGCCATATATAGATATATATAGATACGTATATAGGTTGTTTTTTTTTTTTTATTAACATTATACTAATATGTAGTAAAACGTTTCTACATCAAACTAAGAGAACCGAAGTTACTTTCGGTAGAAAAACAAACAGGTATACCCCAGAGGAATCACCCTCTGGAAAACATTTGTGCTGTGCGCTGCCGCTCGATCTCCCACAGGCCCCCCGTCTCCCCACCCTGAGTACATGCATGGTATACATACACAGATAACAGGTTAGACAGTATTTTCAGAGGAGGTTCATCTTCCCCATACACTATTGAATTTTTTACTAAATCCTCTGGATTCATAGGTTTGTTTGTACAAGGTAACATTAGCGTTAACTAATCATTTCCACTCTTTGTGTAAGATGCTCTCTTCTGATCCAGTGGAGTGCAATTAATTTCCTCACATAGTAGAACAATAGTCTTAGAAGCGTTCTTGTGTTATTGCTCATAACCTCATCTTCTATAATCCCCAGTAATCCAAGAAGTGGGCTACATATGTTCGGGACATCTAGCTCATCAGCAATAAACTGGGTAACCTGGTACCACAGTGGTCTAATGCCTCGTACACACGGTCGGATTTTCCGATGGAAAATGTCCTATCGGACAATGTTGTCGGAAATTCCAACCGTGTGTAGGCTCCATCGGACTTTTTCCGACGGACAAAGTTTTATCTCCTGCTCTCAAATTTTCCGACAACAAAGTCCTATCGGACTTTTTCCGATTGTGTGTAGCGAATTCCGACGGACAAAGTGCCACGCATGCTCAGATCACATTACAAGACCAAAGCTATTGGCTACTAGCCTCTACGTAGTCCCGTCGTAGGCAACAAACGTCACCACGTTCAGAATGATCGGATTTTCCGACAACTTTGTCCGACCGTGTGTATGCAACACCAGTGTCGGACAAAATCCGTCGGAAAAAATCGGATGGATTTTGTGGTCGGATTTTCCGACCGTGTGTACGGGGCATTACTCTGTTACATTCCCAGACCATATGTATGAATGAGCCTACTTCAATCAGACATTTTTGACACGTGGGGCTGTCTCTGTGACCCATTTTGTACAGTCTTAAGCCCCATACACACGCTCGGACAATCCGCGGACCAGGTCGGTCGGATTTTGTCCGTCGTACTTTGTCCGATGTTGGTGTTGCGTACACACGGTCGGACTACGTTGTCGGAATATCCGGTCTGCAAGAACGTTGTGACGTAAGTCGTCGTCCACGAGATTACAAAAGGGAAGTTCAGCACCACGTCAGGCACCCGTTGGGCTCCTTCTGCTGATCCGTGTTTATCGAGAGTTAGTCGAAGTTTGCTGACTTAAGATTCGCGCTTCTCAGTTTTCTGACTCAGATCGTTACTGCTCTTCAGTTTGTGCTTGTCGTGCGTATCTGTTTATTAGTGCGTGTAGTCAGTTCGCATTTGTTGGTCATTGCGGCCTATATCTTGATATAGGACGCTTTGATTTGCACTGCTTATTGTCTGCTCGTTGCTGGTATTCATTTCGTTCTTTCAGGCCTTGCTGTTTATCGGTGCTTTCTGTTTGTCCGTTCTACCAGCCGACCTTTTGTGACCTTGTGAGCGATGTTTCCCGTGCGTACTCGTCGCCGAGTTCGTGCTGTACGCGGAAAGCTTTGAGCCAAGACCCGTCCATGAACAGAGTGACGAGGAGTATGTGCACCAAGAATTGGTTGCTTCAGCGTGACCAATTCTCGCACATGCCTTTGCTTCGTGAGATCCGGGAGAATAATCCTGATGATTTCAGGAACTTTCTCAGGATGACGGACCCCGATTTTCACCGTCTTTTGGCTTTGCTGACCCCCTTTATCAGCCGGCAGGATACCTGCATGAGACAAGCCATTACTTCGGAGCAGAGGCTTGTTGCCACGTTGAGGTACTTGGCGACAGGGAGAAGTCTTCAGGATTTGAAGTTCTCTTCAGGTATCTCTCCCCAGGCCCTGGGAATCATTATTCCAGAGACCTGTTCTGCCATCATTCAGGTCCTGCAGGAGGACTATATTAAGGTAACATTTCTACTTGACTATTCCCTTCTATGTATGCTCTGTTTGCTAATGTCTTCTATTTTTGACCTCCTTCCCTAATTACCATGATTGCAATATGTTCTAATATGCTGTGCCCCTTTTCTCCTTCATGCATTTTTCCCTTCACTTACCTCCCCAGCATGCTCTTCTGCCCCAATAGACACCTATGGCCTAGTCACTTAATCAATGTCTTTTGTCTGCTGCATAGTATTGTTTGCCCCCAAACAGCCCCTAAAATATGCTCAAATGTTTGCTGTGTGGTTTACTTCATGTCGAGCCCCCTTTTTTTATTTTTTTTTGGTGGGGGGGGGGGGGCAAACTCATTAGGAACCCCCTCCCCCAACTGCTCTGTCAGATGGTACCAATCCTTTATCTGCTGGCTTTCCCAAGGTCAATACACACTATATACCTACCTCTTTATAGTGGGCATCTTTAGGGATGAATTCAGCAAAGCATGTAGTGCAAGGGGCTGCCTCCATACATTCCATTTCCTATTTTTTTGTCTTCTTTCCCTCATATTAGCTTGCTTGGTAATTTCATAATGTCACACTGTGCCTGCCTTTTTTTTTGGGGGGGGGGAGGGGGGGGGGTTGAAATGTTATTTGATCTTTCCTGGGGGCTGCCAATAGTGTTAAGTACAGAGGGTCTGGCCAAACTAGCACACATTATTGAGCCATTTGCCAATCAATGAAGTGCAGAGGGTTACCTGTCCACCACCCCCCCCCCAAAACCCTAGTTATTGCCAATGTCCCATCAGAAGTGGGGGGATTGATGGGGGGTGAGTAATCTGTGAAGGGGAGCCTCTACTTTTCTGTGCAAATACTTTCCAGCCTCCAATTTTATACAATGCTCTTGTTCCAAGATGTTGATTGTCTAATCTGCTTGCAATGTTTAGGTGCAAAGTGACTAATTATTTTTTCTTGTTTCACTCCACAGTTCCCTTCCACGCCACAGGAATGGCAGACTGTGGCCTCCCACTTTGCCAGCCGTTGGGACTTTCCTAACTGCGGAGGGGCAATTGATGGGAAACACGTCCGCATCGTCCCACCGCCCAACTCGGGGTCCTACTATTATAATTATAAAGGGTTTAATAGTGTAGTGATGTTGGCGGTGGTGTCGGCAACATACGAGTTTATGTATGTGGACGTGGGGATGAACGGCCGGATCTCGGATGGTGGTGCCATTACGCACACGGAGTTCTACTGGCGTCTCCAAAGTGGCAGTCTGTGCTTGCCACCTCCAGAGGAGAATGCCGAAGGACTCCCCTTCGTCTTTGTCGCAGATGAAGCGTTTGCGTTGACTCCCCATGTGATGAGGCCGTTCCCGATGAGGACCCTCACCCCGGACCAGAGGGTCTTCAACTACAGGCTGTCCAGAGCCAGAAGAGTGGTGGAGAACACTTTTGGCATCCTGGCCAGCCGCTTCCGCCTGTTCCTGACGGCATTTAACTTGGCGGAATACAAACTGAACCACATAGTTCTTGCCTGTTGCATATTGCACAACTTCCTCAAAAGACATAACAGGAACTATGTGGTGCCCGTTGGCCCAGATGTGGAGGGCCCTCCAAATGCGGACCTCACAGCCCTTCAAGTGGCACGTCCAGGCTTGCCCCCTCTAAATGCCCGCGTGGTCCGCGAGCAATATATGGAGTACTTTGTGGGTAGGGGGGCCATTGCTCTGCCTGACTATGTGTGAGAGGCATTTTTTAATAAATCTGATATTTTAACCAACCTATGATTTCTTGTCATTTCAGTCTTCTTTTTAGCTTATTTTACCTTGACTTTTTTTCCCTTTGCCTTCGACAGTGGGAATGCACTTTCTGGGCAAAAGAAGGTAACAGTCTCTTCTTCCCAAAAAGATTATTCTCATGTTGTGTGTTTGCTACCTAATCTTTGGTCTAGAGAAGGTTTGTCCTGCATAACTGACACCCAAAATACTCCTTTTCATCACCAGGTCTGACATGTGTGTATTCTCAAAAATGCTGTGCTCCGTGTTTTCGTACAAAGCACTGTGGGTGTCATTTACATAAGTCAAATCCGCTATGCTCTACAAGTGCATTGAAAAAGTTCCCTGGGAAAGAAAATTGCAGTGCAAAGTGGATTTGCCTTTAGTAAATAACACCCATTGCCCCCCATATCCTTTAAATTTTACATACATAATGCATTGTGTTTTTTAAATAAGGAAGCCACACATTTAGAAAAATAAAAAAGTTTACTAGGAAAACATTCACAAGTGCGTTTACAATCTTCACGCCAAAACTGACAACATCTTGGTTATTTACAACATTGTTTACAAACATTCCGCAATTGGTAAAACCAGGCATGGAGCAAAACAGAACCTATGAACTAGGAAAGTTCAACTTTGTAAAGTGAAGACAAGATCAGACATGACTATATGTTCAAAGTGTGTTTGATCTTGCCTTCATCACATGGGGGGGTCACCCCCGGAAAGTGGAAATTTAGAACATGCACACAATTTGGGTCTGAAAATGGTCATTAGATGGTCAAACACATGCCTAAAAGCTTCAAAAGTGCCATTTTCCATCATGGGGATGAATGGACGTTTTTTGGGGGTGCAACCCCTTCACCACAACCACTTTCGTAGTTCGTAAAGTGTTTGCACCCCCAAAAAAACGTTGCCATTCATCCACCATGATGGGAGCTAGCACATGTGGACACAATGTGTGCATGTTCCAAATTTCACACAGTTTTTAAGTTGCAAATGTGTTCAGAAGCTGGCACAAATGTGTGTTAATTACTTGGTGCGTTTTCATATTTTTCCTAAAACTTCAATGATGTTCTTCAATTTTTGTTGAACATCATTGATGTTTTGCTTTATGTAATCTAGATCTCTATTGCAGACCATTATCTCCCCGATGAGTACGTGGGCACTCTCTGTGGTAAAGTGCGATTTTTCTTCCTCAACATCCACGTCACCTAAAAACCACAAACAAACAAAAAAGGGGTGTTGGAAATGAGGCAGCCATACATGGATTAGCTTACCAGTAGCTGTGTTCTCCCACACTCACCTGTTGTGGTGACAATTTCTCCAAGTTCGATGATCTCTCCTTCCTCCTCCTCCTCCTCCTCCTCTGCTTCTGCTCTTTCCCCTTTTTTGGGAGGTGTTGGTTTGGGGGTTTCCGCAGACGGCCCAAGTTTTCGCTCCCCTATGAGAATGTACAAAAGGAAGATTTAGCAACACTATATAATGAGGGCAGAAATAGGAAATGACAAACATTGCTTGAAAGTGACGGACACTATTTTAGTTTGGCCAGTTACAAATGCCAACTACATGAATGTAGTCAGTTTGTAAAGGTGCTAAACTGACTAGCTTTTTGGTAGAAGTTTGTGTGATGGAGACACCCCTCTAGTATCCACTGGAGCACATGTGTGGAAAAGCATAATAAAAAGGGGGTTTGGGTGTCCCAGCACTAGTGCTCTAGAGTCCAGATGGGTAAACAGCTACTGGGTGACCTCTCCTTTACATTGAATAAATTGGCTTTACATTCTTGATGACATTTCTAGTGAGAACAAACTTCCTTTCCCCAAAAAAAACACCAAACCACGTATTATAAGTGGCCGAACGTTCGAGGTTGCGTACGATCGCATGGACACACACACGACCATGACAGTGGCAGAAAGATCGAGGCTGAGTACGATCGAATGCACAGACGAACATGAAAGTGGCCATTTTGGAATGTACAACTTTGTAAAAATCAAACCACATGGAGCAGTATGCAAGCAAGAAATCAAACACAAAACACAACTACTTACTTTTTTGAAGAATTCGCTTGATCTTTCTGTACTGATCGGCCTCCCTCAGTTTCAGGTCTGACCAGCGTTTCCTCAGTTGCTCCTTGGATCGTTGTACCCCAAAATTATTGTACAGCCTTCTCACAACTTTAGACATGATCTTGGCCTTGCGGACATTGGGGTTGAGGTAAGGCCCATACTTCCCATCATAGTCGCTCCTCTTTAATATGTCCACCATCTCCAACATTTCTCCAAATGACATATTTGAGGCCTTGAATTTCAGGCTCCGGGATCGGGACGTTTCTGCCTCCGGACTTTCCTCGTCCTCCTCCTCGTTGGGGGGATATTTGGGGCGCACCTGCTGTGTCCCCGCCATGTGCTCTCCCCACTGCGCCGTAAAGAGAAGGGGTGGGGAATAGACGAGAAAGATCGTCAGGGGCGGGCGGAGTTTGACGCATGCGCACTGTATATAAAACGTCACACGCCTGTGTCGTAGCCACGATCTGGGAGACGAGGGGAGAGAAAGCTCACGCACGAGACGATCGCTACAAACGAAGGTACAATTTGACGTTGGTACATAACTAGCCTAGACTGATTAGAACTTGAGGCTTCTTTATGGAGAAGATTAGGAGAGTTTAGGCTGACATTATTTATATTGTTTTGTGTGGCGTTGTGTCTTGCAGAGGTGATGGAGGCCTTCTACGACGTGAGTTTTCTCCCCCTCTTCATTGATAAATACCGGGAATTCCCCCTCTTATGGCAACCTAAACATCGTGACTACAGCAACAGACCAAAGAGGTACGCAGCCCTGCTGAAACTTGTGGCATTTGTAAAGCCTAACCTGCCCATGGCAACCGTGGCAAACTTAAAAGTGAAGATCAACAACATGAAGAGTACCTATTTCCGGGAGCGCAATAAGGTCCGGAAGTCCCTAGCATCTGGAGCTGCAGCAGCTGATGTCCATGTCCCCACGCTCTGGTACTATGAGAGGCTCCACTTTCTCAAAGACCAGGCTACTGTCAGGAAGTCACTCTCGACTCTTCCTTGCACGCGTCCTTCCACGCACGCCACCCCTGATGAGGCTTCCGAGGACCAACCTGGGCCTTCCGGTATGGAATATGTGCAGGAGCCCAACTTGTTCCAGGTATAGTAGTTTTGTAACCAGTTTGGGGAATAATGAATGATGTTCAGTTAATTCAGGATCCCCAATTGCTTAGTTCCTAACGTGATTGACATATCAACAGACAGTGGTGTTGGAGACATTTTTGGGAAGAATCTAAACTGCAGGGCTGAGAATTGTATGGTTTTCTATTTGTAAACATTTTGCAACAGTCACTAGATGAGAATTGTGTGTGTTTGATGAACAAATAACTGAAACTATGTCCCTTTTTCATACACAGGAAGACCTCAGCCAGGAGGTGGCTGTGGAAGGTGGCAGTCAGGAGGAGGCAGGGGTTAGTGGCAGCCAAGAGGGGGGTAGGCGTAGGAGCCTGACTGTCTCCCAAGTCTCTCCCCTCCGCCTTCCCTACAGAAGGGCAAAAAACATGGGGGAGGTGGGAGAGTCAGCGCTCCAGCTGATCAGAGATGCCTCAGCCTCCCTCTATGCCACACCCACCTACGAGGAGGCCTTTGCCTCCTTGGTTGGCAGTAAACTTACGGGTATGGAGGCGGGGCAACGCAGCATGTGTGAGGAGGTCATCCTCAAAATACTAAATGAGGGGATGGCTGGGGAGATGACTCCCCTCACACATGTTTGCGAGAGTGACCTTGCTCCGCCTCCTCCTCCTCCTTCTGCCACCCCACCAGCACCAGCACCACGGCGTGGAAGGAAGCGTACAAGGAAGACAAGAGAGTGATGACCTTGATTCAGTCTGGTCTGAGAGAAGATGGAGCCTCTCGTAGGACCAGAGCCTGGGGACCTAGATGGCATCTGCTGCAGTTCCGGATGTTTTGGACTTCAGGACCAGATTGCGCTCCCTTATTATTTAGATAGGTACTCTTCATGCCCCCAATTGTTTAAGCCTGAAAAATGATGGTTGCCATGGGTGTCCAAGGCTTTGCAAATTCCCCAAGTTTCACCATGGCTGCGTTCCTCTTTGGTTTGTTGCTGAGACCTAAATAAATGTTTTTTGGATTTGAAATAATCATTGACTATTGTGTTTTACTTTTCTACAATGACAGTTTTTCTTTGAGTAGGCAGGTACATTTCACTAATCCTAAAGTATAATTAACAAGGGGCACCAACAACCAACAAACTCCTAGTAAATTTAAGCAAGAAATACAAATGTTAATAATGTGGTTTTGCTAAGTTGAGACATACAACCCCCCTCCAAAAAACAAAAAAATTCTCCTTCAAATATGTATTCCCCAAAAAAAAAAAAAAAAAAAAAATCATGCTAAAAATATAACAAAGATTCTTTTACGATCTGAGTAAAAATAAACATGTAGTGTATAAATGCTGAAAAGTAATAAAGAACTAAGTTTGTGAGAAGTGCGGGTGAATAGGAGCAGCTAAAACATGTCATTCTTGTTGCATTGTAAAGAAAAAGAGAATGTGCTGCATTAAAGACATTTTAACATTGCAGCGTGACGAATGTGCTGTGTCGATTAGGAAAGGTAGTTTTACCTGACCGAGCGCTTCCGTCACAGAATTTCTTCTGAGCATGCGTAGCACTTTGTCCGTCGGACAACCGTACACACGATCGGATTTGGTGTGATCGGACCGTGTTGACGGCAAATCTTTCCAGCAGGAGATAAGA
The DNA here is from genome assembly GCA_028564925.1 of Lithobates sylvaticus. NCBI lineage: Eukaryota > Metazoa > Chordata > Amphibia > Anura > Ranidae > Lithobates > Lithobates sylvaticus. The sequence goes on along the minus strand of CM053038.1, from coordinate 144,073,889 downwards.
CTTTGTCCGTCGGACAAACCGACGAACACTGTCCGATGGTGCATACACACGGTCTGATTTTTCAACAACCTTGTCCGATCGGACTGAATCCATGAAAAAGTCCGACCGTGTGTATGGGGCTTTAGAGGGGTATAATATGTTTGGTGTAGGTATCTGAGCTTTATCAACTTGTCCCTGGCAGAGATAACCGTAGGTAGGTATGAAGCAAGAACTCCCTCCCATTGTTCCTCCGTCATTTCAGGTATAATCTCACTCCATCTATCCCATCTAGGTCCAGAGGAAAGAGGACTGATTTGGTCCAGTTGATGCGGAAGCCGGAGAAATCACCGAACTCCCGAATCAAGGAACCAGCCGTAGTTAAAGACACCTCAGGGTCTCGTAGGTATAGGAGCATGTCGTCCGCGTACAATGATACACGTTCCTCTAGGTCCCCCATCACGAACCCCTGTAGGGCATCACTGCTTCTAAGCTTGATTGCCAGTGGTTCTATAGCTAAGGCAAATAGGAGAGGAGACAAGGGACATCCCTGTCTAGTTCCCCTGTGGATCTGAAATGAATCGGAGATAAGACCATTCACTCTGATACTAGCCTTGGGGTCCGTATACAATAATCTAGTCCAAGAGATAAATTTTGGTCCGAAGCCCATGTTGACTAAGAGAGAGAACAAATAGTTCCACTCCACATTGTTAAACGCTTTTTTCGTGTCCAAAGACGCTATTACTCGCTTGCCCTTATTCGCATGCTGAATCTGCAGGTTGACATATAGTCTTCGCAGGTTCATTTGTGTAGATCTACCGGGTATGAACCCTGTTTGGTCTGAATTAATGAGCTGAAGGATAACCGACTGTAATCTACTGGCCAGAATTTTGGCCAGTATTTTAATGTCTGTATTGATTAAGGAAATCGGCCTGTAGGACTCACAGTCTTGCAGGTCCCTCCCGGGTTTAGGAATCACTACAATTAGGGCTTCCCTCATAGATTCTGGTAGTATGCCTTCTTTTTCTGCTGCTATGAAGACTTTCTGGAGAGTTGGGGCCAGCTTCTCCTTATGCAAGCAGTACCACTCTGCTGGGAATCCATCCAGGCCAGGTGATTTACCATTTTTAAAGGAGGAGATGGCTCCATTGATCTCCTCCAGTGAGATTGGGAGTTCTAAGGCCTCCCTGTCCTCCTGGGTTAAGGAAGGGAGCGTTAAGTTTTGCATGTATCTTGTTAGTTCTTGGTCAGTGTTCTGGGTCTGAGTCTGATATAAGGTCTTATAGAAGTCCAAGAAAGTAGACAGAATCTCTTGGAATTCCCCCACCACTTCTCCGTGTGTGTTCTTAATGTTCATTACCGCTATCGGGGCATTAACTGGTTTTGCTAAAAAGGCAAGATAGCGACCGCTCTTATCACCAAATTCAAAAAAGGACCTGACCTGACGTAGTTGTTTTTTTATCGTGCATTCGGTCAGAAGTAGTCTGTACTGTCTCGTGTGGGTTTGCCAAGTCATATACTTATTCGGTGTGGGGTCCCGCACATACTCTTTCTCTGCGTTAGTGGCACTAGTCTCTGTAGCCCTCATGTCAACAGTGAGAGCCTTAGTAAAATTTCTAGTTTCTGTGTTAAACACACCCCTCATGGTTGCTTTAAAGGCATCCCATCTATTGGCCATCGGAGTTTCCGTCCCATTCTCCTTCCCAGTGGCGGCTGGTGCTCAAAATTTTTGGGGGGCGCAAATAAAATTCTGAAAAAAAAAGCCCATCAACTGCAGCCACTGTACCAAATGCAGCCACTGTGCCCATAAAACGCAGCCACTGTGCCCATTAAAACGCAGCCACTGTGCCCATTAAAACGCAGCCACTGTGCCCATTAAAACGCAGCCACTGTGCCCATCAAAATGCAGCCACTGTGCCCATCAAAACGCAGCCACTGTGCCCATCAAAACAGCCACTTTGCCCATCAAAACAGCCACTTTGCCCATCAAAATGCAGCCACTTTGCCCATCAAAACAAGCCACTTTGCCCATCAAAACGCAGCCACTTTGCCCATCAAAACGCAGCCACTTTGCCCATCAAAACGCAGCCACTTTACCCATCAAAACGCAGCCACTTTGCCCATCAAAACACAGCCACTTTGCCCATCAAAACACAGCCACTTTGTTTATCAAAACACAGCCACTTTGTCCATCAAAACAGTCCCTGCAAAGAAGGCTTCTGCAAAGAAGCTGCCACTGTGCCCCCCCCCCCCGCCCTGCACTTACCTTGTCTCGGGTGACGGCGGCATCGTGTCCTCCATTTCCTCTCCTGCCCGCTCCTCCTCTCATCCTCTGCTATGATTGGACGCCTGATAGGCGCCCAATCATAGCGCCTGTCGTTTCAGCCAATCAGGGCACAGGTAACACAGACCTGTGCTCCTGATTGGCTAAGGGGCAGTACAATGTTAGCAAACCGAATTCCTTCGGTTTGCTAACATCAGTGCTGAGTGACAAGGAACGCACAGCGTTGCGCCCGCTTGTAACCTTTTTGGACGCCTATTAGCGCCTACGGTGCTAATCAGGTGTTTCCAAAAAACACCCCCACCGCTGTAATTCAGGTGCCCGGTGACCGAAAAGGGGCCGGACACCTGAATAGGGGGTGTTAGCAGCGACCATAGATAGATTCATGCAATGCATGAATCTATCTATGGTATATAGAGAGTGACAGAAGAAGGGGACGCACCGCCCCTGCTCCTTCCAATACTGGTCTATAGCCACATTACAGCCAATGGTTATGTATTCTTCCTGGAGCCAGGTTGTATTCATCCTCCACTGCCTCCGTCCTCGTGGGGCCCCCAGATCCAAAGTGACCTCCAAGGGGGAGTGGTCAGAAATAGCCCTAGGGAGATGTCTGACGTTGGATATATATGACAAGCCGTCAGTAGACGATATTACCAAATCTATCCTAGAAAGCGTTTTGTGCGTTTCAGAGTGACATGTGTATTCTCTGACTCCAGCCACGAGGACAGAGAATAGCGAGAGCCAGAGATATTGCCATGCCTGTCAAGATCTCCGTCTGACACCGCATTAAAATCTCCTAGTAGCAGCATTGGTCCTTGTGCAATAAGTACGGCTTCTTTGAGGATATTATCCAGTATGGAGAAGGAGAAGGGGGGTGGAATATATACACATACCAACGTCAAAGATACATTATACATTTGGCACACTAGTATTGCGTATCTACCATTAGGGTCAAGTTTGACTTGTATTATGTGCGCAGCGGCCCTTTTTGTGACCAATATTGCAACACCTCTTGAGTATGTAGAGTACTCGGCATGTAGCACTCTCATAACGTTCGCCTTTTTCAGCGCCATAGCCTTAGACCCCTGGAGATGCGTCTCCTGCAGCATAATAATATGTGGTTTATATCATTTTATAAAATCAAATATCAGGGATCTCTTAATCTTTGAGTTCATACCTCGTACATTCCATGAGAACAATGTTATCTTACCCTCCATTGTGTATGTAGAAGAGAGATACTGCACCCAGGGGGACCCCTTGTCTGTCAGGTCCTAATGGACGGTACAGCCTGCGGAAAACACAACAACAAAGAGCAGCAGCACACAGCACAAATGAACAATCCTGACCAAAAACCCCACCCATCCCACCCTGCACACATCCCCAACCTGTTGTGTGCCTGAATCCCGTAACCATATGAAAAGTAAAGTGACCTTGGGGGGTCACAGGTCTCTAACAATAAATGGGAATAAATATATAAATAAATATATAAAATGGGGCGCCAGCATAAGTGGAAAGGTTAATAAAATAACAAGAGTAAATTAAAATAGATAATCAGATATAAATGTGGCGCTGATACACGTCTACCACTCCAAGGGGGATCATCCAGCCAAGGTGGCTCCAGACACAGCGTCCAAAGGAATTAATGGAATAAAAGATGGAGTATAGCATCAAATAATAAATAAGGCTATACAGACAACCTCAAGTGGGTGAATCAAACAATATAAATAAATAACCCTTGTGTCCAAGAAAAATAAAAATAGTGCAAAGTAAGGACTAAAAGTGGCAATAAATAATCAAATATACAATGGCGAATAACATGCATAAGCCACAATTCGATTAAAAAATATTATTAATAATGCACAAAGCAAACCGTGAATAAATGCACCTGTGTGTTAAAAACAAACAGCACAAATAAACATGTGTTGAAATATATATAATGACGTGAGTCCAGGATAAAAGTGTATATATAAATAAATAAATAAACAACAAGTCCTGTGCAATCAAGCGGATATTCCCATATATGGTGCACAATTCCTAAACAATCTCCAGGTGAGGTGGTGGATATGGTATTTGTGATAGTCTTTAAGAGAAAAAAGTGATGCTCCTTAACATGCAGGTGTCCTGGCTGTTTTCCCCAACCTTAAAGGTAAGGAAAAACAACCTTACTGGGCTCCTCCGGATCTGTTCCTCTGACTGGGTCCCTGCCAGCTCCTCTCAGGCGGACATGTGAGCAAACAGATAGATGCAATCCATTGTGTAGTATTTCAAAAGGTTTAATAGGTATAAGCAATAGATAACTTACAGTACATGCAGAGTTAATGCAGCGGTGGATGAAAAAACACACAGTGTGGGCTCCCGGCCGAGATCCCACACAGCTAAACGTCACCAGGCTCTGACTCTCCTTACGCGTTACATCACGCACACGTGACTTTCTCAAAGGTCCTTTTTATATATACACTTTTATCCTGGACTCACGTCATTATATATATTTCAACACATGTTTATTTGTGCTGTTTGTTTTTAACACACAGGTGCATTTATTCACGGTTTGCTTTGTGCATTATTAATAATATTTTTTAATCAAATTGTGGCTTATGCATGTTATTCGCCATTGTATATTTGATTATTTATTGCCACTTTTAGTCCTTACTTTGCACTATTTTTATTTTTCTTGGACACAAGGGTTATTTATTTATATTGTTTGATTCACCCACTTGAGGTTGTCTGTATAGCCTTATTTATTATTTGATGCTATACTCCATCTTTTATTCCATTAATTCCTTTGGACGCTGTGTCTGGAGCCACCTTGGCTGGATGATCCCCCTTGGAGTGGTAGACGTGTATCAGCACCACATTTATATCTGATTATCTATTTTAATTTACTCTTGTTATTTTATTAACCTTTCCACTTATGCTGGCGCCCCATTTTATATATTTATTTATATATTTATTCCCATGTACTGTCGGTGTGTGAACACCCTGATGGTGGCTGCGGCATTGGTTGTTATTGTTGTGTAGCTGATTAATTTCAGCTTTCTCCCCTCCCCCCACCCCCTTTTTTGGTTTGCGCAGTTGCACCCCTCCTTTTGCATACATTGTTTCTCTAACAATAAAACCGCCCCATTTCCATGGGTGGTGCAACAGATGAAAACAGTATTGTCACCTGATTCAAAGGTTTTTGTGTTTTTGTAGACAGTTAGTGTAACTGTCAGGAGAAGGTAAAATAAGGGGGGGGGGGGGGGAAGGCAGGGGATGGCCAAAAAAAAAAAAAGGGGAAAAGGAAAAAATCCGGATGGAGTCAGGAAGTTCTTCTTCACAAAAATCAAGAGTCAAAAAGGGGTCTGTGTGGAAAAATGGAGGAAGAGAAAAATGAAGGGGGAAAATATAAAGAAAAATAGGTATAAAAAGGAAAGGGAAGATGAAAAAAATAAAAATAAGATTCAAAAGTTGCTGTCTCCTTCTTTCTTCTTAGTCTTCCAACGAATCAGGTTTTCTTGTATCTCGGGTTGTAGTAAGATCTCGCCGGGACGATTCTTCTGAACACTGTAGTAACAGAGTGCAGTAGGCATATATACTTATTTTTCCTGATAGGTGTCGGTATTTTTTACCTGGCGTATATATTACAGACGTGCAGGTAGTCTCTATCAGTTCTCGCTGGGGCTGCGGCGTCCCCGTACATCCAACCATCTGGAGGCCTCTGTGGGGGTGGTTAAAAATGATACTTTTCGGAGGAGGGATGAGGACGTAGGACGGAGGACGTCCTGCAGAGGGAGGGGCTTAGCCTAGGAGAGGATGGCCAGACGGAGGGATGGAAGCGCGCGCTAAGCTGGGGACGCCACGCTACATGTGGAGGAAGTAGTCCGCCTAGGTGGAACGCAGCTCCCGGCCGACAGCCGACGCCACAGACAGGGCTACACTGTGTCCTACGCAGCAATGGCAGATGAAGCAGAGGCGACGGCGGGAATGAGTGCCTGTGGAGTCTTTCACTCTCCCTCCCGTTGATCTCCCGTAGTGGACCCCGACTCCCGCACACCACCTCCCGGCTCATTGCTCCCCCCACTTCCCACTGCAAAGTTGATCCCCAGGAAAAAGAGAAAAATATCAACGGATCATAGAGGACAACGGAGCAGAGGTGTAAGTCCCCTCATTGAAAGGGGTCACGTCAATTCAATGAACTCCCAGCGACATGGTAAGAAACATATTTAAACTTTTACTCTGGAAACTGCAATAAGGTCAGAAAAATCCATTAAGCTTCAAAACACAGGGACGAGGAAAATCCTGTACTTTGTCAAATTGGGTGTTACAAACACATTCACCTATACAGGCAGCAAATGTCACTTTGAACTCTGGGAGCATTCTTCTTAATATATTAAAGCGGGACTGTACAGAAAAAAAAAATTTAAAAGCCAGCAGCTACAAATACTGCAGCTGCTGACTTTTAAAAAATGGACACTTACCTGTCCCTGGTTCCAGCGGTGTCGGCAGCAGAGGCCGATCGCTCGCTCGCTCGGCTCTCTGCTGTAGCCGGCGCCATTCTCGGTGAGGGAATCAGGAAGTGGCTTCACTTCCCGATTCCCTACTGCGCATGCGCGAGTCGCGTGGCGCAATGAGAATCTTCAGCGCTGTCTGCCGGGACACGTGTGTGTCCCAGCAGACAGCGCGCCGGGACAGGAACTTGCGTAAACTCCCACGGGAGTTTTTGCCGGAAGTGGGTGCAGATACCTGTCTTAGACAGGTATCTGCACCCTCCTCCCCCCTGAAAGGTGCCAAATGTGACACCGGAGGGGGGGAGGGTTCCGAAAAGCGGGAGTTCCACTTTAGGGTGGAATCCCGCTTTAAGCTGCTGGTTTGTTTGGTCTGTATTCACATACGCAGGAGGTACTTAGAGTCCCTGTGAGAGAATAGAACTACAGAAAAAGATAACTGGAGACACAACCCAGAGACCCTTTCTATCCTTTTTTTTTTTTTTTGATATCTTACTACGCCTGATGTTCTCCCTCTCTCCCCCCCCTGTGCTTCCACCTCTAAAGTGCCCATGAATAGATGAATATTGTAATATAGACCAGTAGTAACAGGGGTTAAGGAAAGGAAGAGGCAAAAGTAAAAAAAAAAGAAAAAAAGATTAAACCCTTATTGGGCTTCTACGTATGTCTTGGGGAGGGAGTGGCCCCTCAAAAACTACCAGGCAAATCCTGGTAGTTTTTTTTCCAATGTAAAAACTCTTGTGGAGGGACATGTGTGGCGGGAGGGCCTGACGGACATTGTGGACCTGCGTGCTTGTTGTTTGGGAGGGATTTGCCCCCCCCCCCCCGGGACAGGTGGGCCCCACCGAGACCTACTGAGCTATAAAGAGGAAGGGAAAGGGGAAGGAAAAAAAGGAGAACAAGAAAGAAAAAGAAGGGGTTACTAACGGAGTATATAACGAGATATAAGAAACCTAATCTCTACTGGCAATTTTCCTTTGAATACTGACGCTACATTGAGTCTACTTTAAAAAACATCTTAACCTGTAATACAATAGGGCTTTATACAGGGATTATTATCCCATAGAAGAGGTCCACCCCGGGCAACCCTGTTATTCCCTTATATATACCACACCAGTTAAACTGGGGAAACGTAAGCCCATAAATAAGAAACCAGGTATGAAAGGCAAAATCACAAAGAGGGCTGAATAAAAAACAACGAAGGAAAAAGCAAACACCAGTACAATTACACAATACATGCTGCAGGGTTTGAGCCCAAAAACCCAGAGTATGGAAAAACAACCGGTTAAGCAGGTTAAGAAGAAGGAGGCGAATAAAAAAAAGGAAGAGACCCATGTGGCATCAGGAGGTAATACCACTGAAGAAACGGAAACAGATAGCAGTAGGATAGAAGACCAGAATGAAAATATTCAGGCTTTAACTAAGACAGTCCTATCTGAAATGCTAACAAAAATGGAAAACTCAATAAAAGATGAAATAATAGCACTACGCACAGATCTTACCCACCTTCTCAACCGATTAGAGGAAGCGGAGAATAAAATAGACAAGCAGGCACAAGAACTGTTTGACTTTAAAGATCAATTCAGGAAAATGAAGATAAACCAAAGACAGATGTTATATAAATTGGAGGAGCAGGAAAACCAGAGTAGAAGGCAGAATCTAAGAATTCGTGCTCTTCCAGAAGAGAGAGGTGAGGACCTCAGAAAAATTATAAAGGAATTATTTAACCCGATCATTAACAAAGGACCAGACTGGGAACCAAATATTGAGGGGATACATAGAGTCAGAAAACCCCAACATATTATAGACTTGCCTAGGGATATTCTTGTTAGATTCCAGGATTACCTGGAAAAAACTGAAATATGGACCAAACTAAGAGCAAAACCCCCATTAAAATATGGGGGATCAGACCTCCAGATTTATATGGATCTTTCTCCACAAACATTGGCCAGACAACGTCTGCTGAGGCCACTGTTAAACCAAATGCGGATAGAAAACGTAAAATATGGATGGGGATTTCCAGCGTGTTTAATAGCATATAAAGATGGTAGATCGGTAAAGTTAAAATACCCAGAAGAACTACCAGAATTCTGTAAAAACCTGGATCTACATCCTATAGAAATCCCAGAGTGGTCAGCTAGAGAAGGGCTGGACTAATTTCAAACGGAATAAACAGTGGTCACTTCGGTTCTCTGGATGATGTAAAATCGAAAGGGCCCAGTCTGGTCTTCCATCTATTGGAGAGCGGTTTTTCATCTCCCTACATTGGGGGTTTTTCCTTTTTCCTTTTTTTTTTTTTTCTCTTGTGTTCTGTGTTTTCTTCGGGAGCACTGTTTATGAGATTGCATATCGCTGAGTTATGTTCCCCATTATACTAGGGAAGATAGAGTTCATTAAGGGAGCGGAGAGGTGGGGGGGAGGGGTGTAGGGAAGGGGGGGAGAGTCTAAGTCCCAGGCTGAATGGAATCCGCTTGGGGGACCCTCCCACCCCCTCCCACCCCCCCTTCTCTTTTTTTTGGCGTAAGCCAGAGGGGGGGTGGAAGGGGGAAGGAGGCTAGAGCCCCACCTCTGAGAAAGAAGTCCAGAGGCGAAGAGGAAAGTTCTAATTCGCCAATGGCCTGGTGGTCGCTATCGGCCAGGTGGGAGAGGGGAGGGGACAGGGTTAGGGAGGAGAGGGAGGGGAGGGAGGAGGTGGGGTGTTGGGAATAGCACTAGGGGTGGGAAACAAAAGGGGAGGGGCCTCTCTCTAAAAATTAAAAACAAAAGAAAAAATCTTAGATTAAGTTCTTAACATATAATGTCCGGGGGTTAAATAACCCGGCCAAAAGACACAAAATATTAAAGGAGCTCAAACAGTACCAGGCAGATATAGTGTTTCTCCAGGAAACCCATCTCTTCCAAGGAGCTAATATAAAATTATACTCCAAAAAATATTCTACCTGGGTCTATGCGGATTCAACGACAAGGAAAGCTAAAGGAGTGGCGATAGGATTTTCAGAGGGACTATCGTTTAAAGAAGAAGAAAGGCTAGTTGACCCTGAAGGGCGATATCTCTTTTTAAGAGGATTTATAGGTGAAACACAATTAACTTTAGTTAACATTTATGCTCCAAACAAAAGACCAACAGAATTTTTGAAGAAGATGATAAGTACTCTTGCCCACTTTAGGCAAGGGTTGGTCATAATGGCAGGGGATTTGAATCTGTGCATGAACCCAGGTGAGGATAGTACATCCCGTTCGCGGGAGACAGGAGGGGCGCTCTTAAAAAAACTGAAAAAGACGCTGTACCATAATCAACTGATGGATGCATGGAGAACCCTGAATCCCAAAACTCGAGATTACACTTTCTTCTCCCCCGTGCACGGTACGTACACGCGTATCGATTACATATTTGTAGATCATAATACACTGTCAAAGGTCACAGAAGCCCATATAGAGATTTCTACCCTTTCAGATCACTCACCAGTTACGATGATATTAGAAGAATTTAAGATACCAAAGCCTCTCTCTAATTGGCGGTTAAACGAAGCGCTTCTCACTGAAAAGCAAGATATAGAAAGAATACAAGAAGAATTAACTTTTTTCTTTGAAACTAATGAATCAATAGATATATCATATTCCACACTATGGGAAACACATAAGGCATATATAAGGGGTATCTTTATCTCGATGGGCTCAGGGAAAATAAAAGAAAGAACAAATAAAACTAAAAAGTTAACGGAAGAAATATTTAGATTAGAGCAACTCCATAAGAAATCAGAGGGACACCATCAAGAGGTATACCACCACCTTATAATAAAAAGAGAAGAATTAAAAGACATACTAACGCATGATACTAAAAGGGTCTTTAATGCGATTTTGAAAGATAAACACCTTTGGGGCAATAAAATTGGGAAACACCTAGCTAAAACCTTAAGGAAGAAAAAAGCGAGGAATTACATTGAAAAAATTTGTAATAAACAAGGCGACCTAGTATTTAAGTCCAAAGACATTGCAGAAGTATTCCAGCGCTTTTATAAAACCTTATATAATGTGAATAAAGAGAATACAGATATAGAAAAAAAGAATAAAATAATAGAATTCCTAAAGAACTCAGGAATTTCCCGAATAACCCCCGAGGATAATATAGAGCTGGAAGCCCCTATTTCTGAAAGCGAGCTCCTTAGAGCCATGGCAGACACTGCGACCGGGAAAAGTCCGGGTCCGGACGGATTCCCGATCCTGTATCTCAAAAGATTTAGTAAGATTCTGGTACCAAGACTCTGCAGATATTTCAACGGACTGGGAACAGAATACGGACTGAGTTGAGACGCACAGAAAGCCCTAATAACGCTTATTCTGAAAGAGGGGAAAGATGACAGCTGCTGTTCAAGTTTTAGACCGATATCCCTATTAAATTTTGATACAAAGTTATATGCCAAAATCCTTGCAAATAGGTTAAAAAATCACATGAAGGGACTGATCCATGTAGATCAGGTAGGCTTTGTCGCTACAAGAGAAGGACGGGATAATGGAATTAGAACGTTACTACTATTACAAAAACTAAAAACAGACGGGCCCCCAGGTCTATTCCTGTCAATAGACGCCGAGAAGGCATTTGACAGGGTAGACTGGGGGCTCATGATGGAGACCTTAAAATATATGGGTTTAGGCACGATCATGTTGCAGAGAATCGGAGTTCTATATGAAAAACCGTCCGCAACAATAAAGATCAACGGAGTCCATTCACCCCTCTTTTTTATGAGCAACGGGACAAGACAGGGCTGCCCCCTGTCCCCGTTGCTATTTGTCCTCTCAATCGAACCACTATTGGCAACTATTAGATCAGATAACAACATAAAAGGAATCAGAGTAGGAGACCACGAACATAAAGTAGCAGCGTTCGCGGACGATTTACTGTTCTATGTCACGGAACCTAAGACATCAATGCCAAAATTGCTTGAGGTCCTAAAAGAGTACGGAGAGATATCCAACTTCAAAATAAATATCAACAAGTCAGAAATTTTAAACATAAATATAGGTAAAAAAGAAGTGCTTGGGCTTCAAAGAGAGTATCAGTTCCCATGGAAACATAAGGGGCTAAAATACTTAGGGATTAAATTAGCAAATTCCATTGAAAAGCTATATAGTGACAACTACATCCCGCTATTGGACGAAATTAGAAATGAACTTAAAAAAAAACAGTATAGGCCCCTCTCGTGGGTAGGTCGAATAAACACCGTGAAAATGTTAATCTTGCCTAAAATCACCTATAAGTTCCACATGATGCCGATTCCCCTCCCTGATTACTATCTCCAAACATTAAAAACTATTATAAATAGGTTCCTGTGGCAAAACAAGAAACCCAGGATATCACAAGACATTCTGAAACAAAATAAAGATCAAGGGGGACTCGGCGTTTCTTGATATTAAAAAGTACTACCACGCGGTAATACTGTCGAGAGCTGTAGAGTGGTCACGGAAGGAGACTCAAAAGCAATGGGTGCAATTAGAAAATGATATAAGTGAGGTAGATTTAAGAGTAGGGATTTGGAGCCCCCCTAAACACAGGGAGATGGGAGTAAATACACAAAAAATAACTAGACACGTTTTCAAAATTTGGGATTTAATGCACAAGCAATATAGCTGGAAATATAATTCACCACTGATGCCACTAAAAAATAATGAGTACTTCCCACCAGGAAAAAGAGAAATGGGGGGGAAATGGATAGGAGAGAACACACAACTAGGTGATTTGATAGAAAATGGTAAATTAAAACCACTGATAGAATTACAGTAAAGCACAGCACATATAAAGTTAAACGAATGGCGCTACCTCCAGCTGGCAAACTTTGTTGGGAAACTCCCCCAGCCAATTAGAACGAAGGATAATTATACATCCTTAGAGAAGATATGCCTAGCAAAAGGAGAAAAAAAAAAAGATACATCTTGTTTATATAAGATGCTTCTCGCAGAGGGTCGGCTGGAGGTACCTCCATTCTTAATAAAATGGGAAATGAATTAGACACACATGGGTACAAACACAATTTAAAAAAAATATTGAAATTAACACATAGATCAGCAATGGACACTAGAACCGCGGAAACAAACTACAAATGCCTCTCAAGATGGTACATTACACCTAATAGAAGTAGTAAATTTCAGCTGGGGAATTCGCAAGATTGTTGGAGAGGGTGTAGTCAACTGGGTACAATGGCCCACGTTTGGTGGGAATGTCCAAAAATCAGGAAATACTGGAAAAATATTTTAGATTTGATAAACGAAATTACTGGTATTAAAATAGTGGAAGATCCTTGGATATGCCTATTTCATAACACCACAGATTCAATAAAAACATACGTGAAGACGCTAATTCCGCACATGCTGAATGCCGCGAAGGCACTGATTCCTAGGAGGTGGCAACAAGAGGAACCACCAACGGAATTGGAATGGGTAGGAAAAATGGGAGAGATATACTTCCTGGAAAAACTTAGATATAAGGGAGAAGAAGATGGAGAAGATGCTATGAATAAATGGAAATGTTGGCAGAACTTTAAACAGACATGGAGGTACGCTGAAATAATAACTTAACCAGTAAAAGCCTGGATACTTAAATACAGAAGAACAAAAGTAGATGACAAATGAGAGAGGCATAGTGGGTTGGGTGGGGGGCGGGAGCGAAAAATTAGGTTGAGCTGAAGCTAAGAAAGATATCAGAGAGAATTGAGGGGATTATGTATTGGATGCGGATGAATGTTTACGTTTTTCTCTTTCCTTCTTTTTCAATAAAAATTAAAGTTCCACAATGATGATTATAATGGAAGAGATATAAATGAACGTTAAGTTGAACAAAAGTCTCTCCAATTTTCTCTGACGTGGAAAAAAAAAAAATGATACTTTTCCTCCATCTACTACCCTTAGTTTTGCTGGGTATAGCATGCTATAGGAGAGTTGCAGATCTCGGAGTCGTTTCTTCACATGTATGAAGCTGGCTCTTTGTCTCTGCGTGGCCGCAGAGAAGTCGGGGTAAATAGAAATGCGGTTGCCATTGTATTGCAGTTCACCTGCGGTGCGGGCTGCCCTGAGGATATTCTCTCGATCTCTAAAGTGTAGGATACGGGCAATCATAGGACGCGGATGTGCACCTGGCGGGGTTTAGATGGAATTCTGTGCGCTCTTTCTATGGCGAACAAGCGTGAGAATGTAGTATCACCCATATTGTCCTTAAGCCATAGTTCCAGAAAATCCTCTGGCTTTTTCCCTTCCGCCTTTTCAGGAAATCCGACAAAGCGGACATTGTTCCTCCTCTGTCTGTCCTCCATGTCCCCCAACTTGTCAGCATGTGCATTCACTTCCCGGTGGATATTTTGTACCTTATGCTCCATAGGCCGCACCACATCCTCCAGATCACTTATTCTCTGCTCAGCCTCTGTGGCCCTTTCCCTAATGTTCTGCACATCCTGCTTCAGGAAAGACAATTCTGCCCTCATCCCATCTATATGCTCAGTGAGGGTAGATTGGCAGGTGAAGATGGCCTCCATAATTTGTTTTAATGATGGCTCTCCTTCTGCAGCATCTGGGCCTGTGTCCCTGGTGTCTGTATGGGTCTGTCTGTCCAGGGACAAAACTCTTCTACTCTCAGGGGATCTCTGGGGCAGCGGGCTTACCTTCCCAGGGTGTTTGGGGGCTTCAGCTCCCGTCCGCTGTGTGTTGCTTGGGCCCTGGTCTGCCGCCTCGTGTGCGCCGCCATCTTGAGATCCCAAGGCGAATCGGGACAGCCGGTCCGCGGCCGGTTTGGCCTGAGCCTTGCCGTATTTAACCATCCCCGGTCGTTCAGGGGGTTCCAGGGAGCAAGGGGGTGTCCGTTGTGTGAGGATTATGCACCTCTGTCCCTCAGGATGTAAGCAGGATCGATCGTCCCGGTCGGAGCTCCTGTAAGACGCTGCTTACATGTCCGCTGCTGGCTCCGCCCCCCAAATAGTTGATAGTTTTAGATACATTGATAGGTTGTGCAGGACAGAACCCCAGTCCAAGCTGTAGGACTGATTTCTGTATGGAACTAAATTTGAAGGATGTTAGATTTATAATATTTAATTCGGTTTGACTTGTGGGGTCTGAGGATTCCCTGGTCGAAGGACAAAGGCACTCAGATTTTCCTGTTTTTTGGCTTCCAAAAGAGCCGATGCTGGGTCTAAAAAATCCCCCACGGTTAACGTGGATAGATTAAAATCGGAATCGTCCTATATGTGGCTCTCTCTAGATATCATTTCCCTATATACCTCTATTCCTCACCTCTTTGGCCTACTAGCATTGGAATCCTTACTTGTTCGAGACCTGCTCATTAATCCCAGACAAGCTGCTTTTATTTTGGAGGCTACAATTTTTTGTCTTACGCAGAATTATTTTGATTTTGATGGCGAGTTCTACCTGCAGGAACAAGGAACCTCTAAGGGCACCAATTTTGCCCCATCATATCCAAATTTAGCCATCGGTTATTGGGAAAATAACTATATCTGGCAACATAATCCATTTTTCTCCAATATTGTTTTTTTTTGGGTGCTACATTGACAACATAATCATGATTTGGGATTGCCCCCCTGACCTCGTCACTCCTTTTGTGGACCATTGCAATCACAATCCCTATTGTCTATCTTTTACCCATGTTTCGGATCCCACAAGCCTTGCTTTTCTTGATTTAGAACTAGCCCAGGTAAGTAAGCCAACGGCTGGTAATTCCTTCTTGCACCACAAAAGCTGTCACTACCCCAAATGCATACAAAATATACCTAAGGGACAGTTCTGTCATTTACGACAGAATTGTACCCTTGATACTGATTACACTTTACAAATTATCCCACTTAAAAATAAATTTATGGATAAAGAATACCCTGAGGAACTAGTAGATAAAGCACATGACTACTACTCTAATGGCAAATCCGCCAAAGCTGAAAAAGAACCGACAGATCATTCCACAAGATTCGTCAACACTTTTCACTTTCTATACAAAAAAATGGAAGAAATACTCAATAAGCATTGGAATATTCTATAATAAGACCCCCATCTCAAAACCATCCTCCCACCGGTACCCAGAGTCACCTATCAAAAAGCCCCCAACCTCAAACATAAAATTGCCCCCAGTAAACTAAAAAACATTCACACTACCCCCAGTATCACTACTCTTATACCCCTGACAGGCATGTATCAATGCAAAAAAAGCTTTGTGTAAAACCTGTTCCTTTGTCCAACATGGCAAAAAATCTTTTTCCTCAAAAGGAAAAACGTATCCATTAGATTACTTTTATGACTGCTCATCTGATTTCGTGGTGTATGGCCTCTCATCTATGTTGGCCGCACTATCTGCCCCCTTAGGCAGCGGTTTGGTCAGCTTAGAAGACTCATCGAGGGGGGTAAGGACATGCATAGTGTTACACGGCATTTTGCTGAATTCTATAAAAAGTCCACAATTGGCCTAACAGTTTGGATCATCAAACAAATCACAAAAACACTGACAGAAGCTAAACGTTTTAAGAAACTATGTGCCAGAGAGAACTTCTGGATATACAATCTCAATGTCTCGCCAGGTGGCCTAAACGAGGGTATCGAGATTGCTACTGTATTATAATAATTTTTTAATACATTTTTCTTGATGGGTTATTTGATTTTGATTTTACCAGTTTTTACCATTATTTTTGTTATTTCCATCACAGGTTCCTATATTTAATTTCTATCTTATATATGGGGGTGGAGGGTTTGTAACCCAGTGAGTATGCGTAATCTGACCATGACTATAGACGATACTATAGTTCATGAATTAGACTAGCCCCATTTCAAATTTGCATTAATTGTTTTCCACTGGACCCCTTTCCCTTACCCCTTTCCTTACCCCGCACTCTCTCCCCCATGCACCCTCCCCCCCCCCATTTTTTCCCCCTACCCCCCTCTTTTTCTTCCCTTCCCCCACTTTTTTTCTCCCCCCAGGCACCCCCTTATCCCACTTTTTTAACTCCCCCCAGGTTGTCCCCACATATCTTTCTCTCCCCCCTCCATTATTGGTATATAATTATTCCCCCCTCTCCGTGCTTATCTATTCAACACATATATACATCTGCATAAAAAGTTTTCCTGATGCCAACATGGCAGCATACTAGTGACGCCAACATGGCAGCATACTAGTGATAGAGCTCTGCCTCTTGACCACTCCCTCAGGACCAGTGAATAGCATTAATATAAGGCCTAGTTAGGCCCCACCCCATTCTTTTTTTTTTTTCCTCCTACCTCAATGCACCAGTGAAGAGTAAGCAGTACTATGTCCCCCCCTCTGCCTCCGTGTAGCATCCGGCTGGGTTCAAGCCTAGTGCGAAGTCCCAGCGCTCAGGCTGCTAACATGCGCTATAGACTTGAAGCCCCTTCTGTGGGTCTTATTCGGGCCCCTGCAGTGTTTCCTCTTTAGGAACGAAATCTGCTTTTAAAATTGATAACTGCAGCACTTGTGGAATATGGGGGGCCAGCTATGCGTTATCTTTCTCTTAGCCCCTTGTGCCATACAGGGTCGCCTGTACCTCTTACCTATGTCTCCCTCGTGTCCTTCATTACCTTTTCCATTCCCCGCTGTCCTCTGCAGGTGTTGCATGTGTGTGTGTAGGTATGTATGTATGTATATGTGATATGGGTGTGTGTATACGTATATACACGTTTAAAAAAGAAAAATGTATGTGGATGTGTGGGTATGCATATTTGTATGTGTGGGGTATATGTAAATACATGTATGTATTGTAGGGGATCAGAGGGGTGAAAGGCCAGTTCAGACAGTTCAGTAAAATAAAAATGGCTTTATTTAGCAAAAAAAAAACAGAAGAAAAAGACAGGCTTGTCTTGTCACACAGGTGCAGAGATAGGAAAGGTTCAGTCTCTTTAACCAACAGGCTGATATATAGACAAAGTACAGGGTTCTAGTCAGAGCTCCAGTCTCTGATATGGTTTTGCTCACCCCAGCAGGTTCACAATCCAGCAAATGGATCCTCACACTGTCTCTCTCTCTCTCTCTCTCTCTCTCCAAACACACTCTCCTCTCACATCTTCAGCTCAGCTGACAGTAAGCAGGGCTGAAGGTTCCTACCCTCTTTAATTAACCCTTTCCTAACCCGCCCCAGACTGACCCTCTGCAGTATATGTGTGTAGGTATGTGTATATATGTGGGTATGTTTGTATATGTGTACATATGTAGGTATATGTAGATAAATAAATCAAAAAGGAATCCTGATCCTTCTATTACTTTTCAGCTATCCTCACCTCAGCTGGCCGTCCCATTTCTCCACAGATCAAGAGTCAGTTACCGCTCATATAAAGACCCTCAACAACTAGGGTGGGGACCCCCATATTGGTACGTTATCAGGAAAAAGAGTGCCCTCTCATGCGGATTGGCTTTGATTTGCTTCAGCCCCGCACGCTCTCAAGATGGCCGGGCCAAGGCAAGGCGGACGTTCTTCATAGGAGCATAGCCCGGATGGCGCTCCCACTCCCAAGATTCCTGCAGGGCCTGTGGCGCAGTATCTATGCCCGGGAGGCTGGTGAGTAGACACTGCCTGGAGAAGTATGCAGCTAACAGGTAATGCCAAATGTCTTTATTATTGATAAGAATGGCACACGATTCTGGTCCCTAATGGCACACGAACTTGCCTTAATTACCCGGAGCAACTGTTACACTTGTATTGGAAACTGTTGGAGACTGTTGCCATAGGAGACAGCGTTCTTGTCCGTGCAGATGTGGCATCTTGCTGGATGCTTTTCCCTGCGTGGCTGTCCTCCTGTAGAAGTCTGGGTGTCTGCCGGGTTGGTGTTGCACAGACACATTTGGGTTCCCCAAGGAGAGCAGTAATGTAATGCACAGAGCGCTCTAGTGGGTGTGGCCAAATTGCCCTTGCTGACATCCTCAACTTTCAGTGAGGCCAAACAGCCACCTACAACAGCAACAGTTTTGTATATGGTATATGATATATGGTATCTCGGTTACTTGGGGAGCCACAGCCTGGTCTGAGTAATATGTCCGGGTCTCAGGTGGACTGAAACCCTGACACATGTTTAAAAATCCGAACTGTCCGGGTGAATCCTGGACAGGTGGCACAGGTGTCTGGTGCCCATGAATCTACTTTGCAGAGGCTGCCTGC
Organism: Lithobates sylvaticus; assembly: GCA_028564925.1. Lineage (NCBI taxonomy): Eukaryota > Metazoa > Chordata > Amphibia > Anura > Ranidae > Lithobates > Lithobates sylvaticus. Next base: position 144,055,005 of record CM053038.1, on the reverse strand, counting down.
TGGCTAAGTGGGTGACAATTCTGTCTAGTAGCACTGGGGTTGCTGGTTCAATTCCCCAACATGCTAATACTTGTTTTGATGTTTATTTCTTCTCCCTGTGTGGGTTTCTCAACACAACCCAAAGACATGCTCTGCACCTACTATGCCTTACAACCCACTCTATGTGGAGCGATATTGACAACTCATGGCCCTGGAGGTTCTCATTGGACTGAAGGGGGCCTGGGTCATTGTTACATTTATTACAGATGCAGCAGTCTGCTACTCAAAATATGGAGGCTGACCAGGAATTCCCTCCTAGTTGCTTGTATAGCCACTGAAAGAGCACCCTGGCACTTTGGCGACTAGGGAGGCCATATGGTTGAGACCCAGGGCTGCGTATTGCTTCCTAGAAACAAAAGTGGGGAAGAATGAAGGGGGTTAGAGAAAAATGCCCGTATAAACAGGATGTCGACACTGTATACTCTGAACAAGCTAATGGTCAACCTGCTCCTACATACTGTAGCATCTGCAGATGCCGGCAGACCAGCAATAACCAGCCCATGTGCTGGGTGAGTCTAATGGGAATGGTTTAATAATTATCAACCAGCTGCTGCACCTGCAGGACTCTGAGGAGAGTGTCAGGGTCTGCATCCCTTTAGATATGTTTTCCTATTGGAAGTGTAGCGTTCAGCGGTGATGGAAAGGCCTTGAGGAAGTCTCGGTCCGATAGGACCTTTTAGACTGGAGAATTGCTACAAATCATGACTGCAAGACAGCCAGGAAGATGCATTGCGAGGGACTTTCGGTCAAGGCAATCAGAGCTTCCCAGCCAAGGAGGATAGTCTTGAACGCGCTGGGGGTTCAAACAGCCCTTTTAAGCACTTTGGCCTCACTACACAGAGTCAAGGAGGACCAATCTCCCTGCAGTTTAGCAACAGGGCAGCAGTCGCCTATATTCAGCTTCAGTATGAAACTCGCAGCAATATGCTATTGGGAGAGGTGAAACTCATAACGCCTGGGGCAGAAGATCACCAGCAAAATTTCAGGAAGCAGTTTACCTCCCAGCATATTTTTCTTTTGAACGAATACAAGCTTCCCAGAGCACGAGTGGGTCTACATCCCAGGTCTTCTCTGAGCTGGTCCACAGGTGGGGCCTACCACAGACAGACCTCCTCAGGCCTCCTCCAAGGCGCAAGGGGCAGATGCTCTGGTCTATCCCTGGGACTGCAATCTAACCTATATATTTTCCCCAACATTTCCCGTAAATGAGATTCCCCTTGAGGCTGTCAAGGGAGAACATAGTTGTCATAGCCAGTTCTCCATATTGACCAGGAGGCCCTCGGTTTTCCCTGGCCATTCATTTCAGGATACAGAAGACATTTCCCCTCTATAACATGCGCAGACTGGGGCTGCAAGCAGGGGCACTAAAGGGGGAGGATGGGCAACTCAGGTTGCTCCAGTTTCACTCTATAGTGATCTCATTGACATTGATCGTACTGCCCTTCCAGTGTCAGTCTTCCTCCAGGCCTTAGCCTATCCCCACTTAGCTCACGAGTGTGGGCTATATTGACAATAACACATTTGAAAGGACCAAGAATCCTTCAGTTTGCACAACTTTTGAGGGCAGTCGTGAGGAGTCGGTCACCAAGGAAGAAAAGATCTATTGCAGTTGCTGGATCTCGTATCAGTTTATCCATTTAGCCATCACTTACAAAGCAGTATCAATCGCAAGAACTCAAAGCAGAAGTGTCACGTACCTGGTGGTGCGAGCCCGAGATTGCAGGGAGAGGCCTCCCTTGCGTCTCCCACTCCTGGTCCCCTGGTGTGGGAACAGGAGAGCCAGGAGTGAGGAGGAGCACGGGTGCCTGGCAGGATCAACAGACCGGTGGGAAGGAAACAGGTTAGCTGAGCAGGCGGGATCTCTGGGAAGCAGGCTCACAGGTAAACCGGATAGCAGAGCTGGCAGGATCACAGGAAAGCAGCAGGCTCACAGGTAAACTGGATAGCAGAGCTGGCAGGATCACAGGAAGCAGGCTCACAGGTTAGCAGAGCTGGCAGGATCACAGGAGCAGGCTCACAGGTAAACCGGATAGATCACAGGAAAGCAGGCTCACAGGTAAACTGGATAGCAGAGCTGGCAGGATCACAGGAAAGCAGGCTCACAGGTAAACGGATAGCAGAGCTGGCAGGATCACAGGAAGCAGGCTCACAGGTAAACTGGATAGCAGAGCTGGCAGGATCACAGGAAGCAGGCTCACAGGTAAACCGGATAGCAGAGCTGGCAGGATCACAGGAATGCAGGCTCACAGGTAAACCGGATAGCAGAGCTGAAGCAGGCTCACAGGTAAACCGGATAGCAGAGCTGGCAGGATCACAGGAAGCAGGCTCACAGGTAAACTGGATAGCAGAGCTGGCAGGATCACAGGAATCAGGCTCACAGGTAAACTGGATAGCAGAGCTGGCAGGAACTGGACAACGGCTTGGCAAGTAAGTTCACAGGTACACTGGATAGCAGAGCTGACAGGAACTGGACAACGGCTTGGCAAGTAAGTTCACAGGTACACTTGGATTGCAGAGCTGACAGGAACTGGACAACGGCTTGGCAAGTAAGTTCACAGGTACACTTGGATTGCAGAGCTGACAGGAACTGGACAACGGCTTGGCAAGCAAGTTCACAGGTACACTGGATAGCAGAGCTGACAGGAACTGGACAACGGCTTGGCAAGTAAGTTCACAGGTACACTGGATTGCAGAGCTGACAGGAACTGAACACAGGAAACGGAACCACAGACTGGACTGGAACCAACAGGTGAACAGGCTCGTTACAGAGGGTCAGACTGCAGACTGGACAGAGGCTAAACAAGGAACCAAAGTTCATCAAGAAGTCAGGTAATGAATCTGAACTAGGGCAAGGTACAGTGGAACAGGCAGGAGGATGGTCACTGGAAGCCGGGGTCGGGTACAGGCAGAAAGCAGGATAGTCTTTATGGCAAGCCGGGTCAAAGGAACAGGTATAACAGGATCAGGTTTCTTTTACAACACCACAACGCTGTAGAGCAGACAGCAAAGACCGTCTGCTCCAGTCAGGCTTAAATAGGCCGGCTGGTGCTAACTAGGGCGCGCGCCCGTCTCCCTGTGCGCGGTTGTGCACGTGCCCGCGCCCGGGCGCGCATGCGCAATGGAATCTGAGGGCCAGGACGGCCCGGGTTTAGATTTCTGGCAGGATCTTCATGACATTGCCCCCCTCCTAGGGGCAACCTCCGGGTGCCCCTCTGGGCAAATCTCTCAGGGTGAGCTCTTTTGAAGGCTTGAACTAGACTCTTAGCATGGATATTACACTCGGGCTCCCAGGAATTTTCTTCAGGACCATATCCCTTCCATTTGATCAAAAACTGGTTCTGGTTTCTCCTTTTTCTAACATTTAGTATGGCCTCTACCTCATATTCTTCCTCGCCATCTACCAAGACTGGGTCCGGGGGGACCGTCCTCCTGTTGGAAAAGGGGTTGGAAGTGGAGGGCTTTAACAGGGAAACATGAAAGACTGGATGGACCTTGAGGGAATCAGGAAGTTCCAACTCATAGGCTACTTCATTAATCTTTCGTTTGACTGGAAAGGGACCTAAGAACTTAGGGCCCAGTTTCTTTGAGGGACAAGCCAATTTCAGATTCAAGGTGGAGAGCCACACTGTGTCACCCGGTGCCAGTACCAATTCTCCACGCCTCTTTCGGTCAAAGACTGTTTTGTTATGTTCCTGGGTCCGGGCCATGGTGTCCTGCAGGAGTTGGTTATTGGAAGCAAAGAAGTCAATCTTCTCCTGGACTGCGGGCACAGTACATTCAGGAAGAGAATTGGGCAGGAACGAAGGATGAAAGCCATAGTTGGCGAAAAAAGGTGTCTGTTGGGTGGCCGAGTGGATAGCATTGTTATATGCAAACTCGGCAACTGGTAACAGGGAGATCCAATCGTCTTGGGAGAAGGAAGAAAAGCATCGAAGATATTGTTCCAGGGTCTGATTGGTTCTTTCGGTCTGCCCATTGGTTTGAGGGTGATAAGCGGAAGAAAACGATAGCTCAATATTGAGGGCCTTGCAGAGTGATTTCCAAAACCGAGAGGTGAATTGTACCCCTCGGTCGGACACTATGTTGGCTGGTACCCCATGGAGTCTGATGACTTCTCGGATGAACACTTGTGCGGTTTCTGAGGCAGAAGGGGTACCCTTCATGGGAACAAAGTGTGCCATCTTTGACAGACGATCAACTATCACGAAGATCGTAGTGTGGTCCTCTGCTGGGGGCAGTTCTACAATGAAATCTATGGACAGCATTTTCCAGGGGCGATCTGGGACTGGTAATGGCTTGAGTAAGCCCCAGGCTTTGGTTCTGTGACTCTTGCTCCGAATACACACAGTGCATGTTTCCACAAATTTCCTGCAGTCTTCCCTTAGCTGAGGCCACCAGAAGGTACGTTGTACCAATTCAGTGGTTTTGGTGACACCAAAGTGTCCAGCAAGCTTGTGATCATGGCACAATTCCAGGACGGTTACCCGCAGACCCTCGGGAATGAAAATCTTATCCCCATGCCACAATAGCCCATCCTTGGCCTGCAACCCAGGACCGGGAGTGGGTATGAGGCCACTGGAAGCCCGCCTGAGCAGGATTGGGTGAGTAGCCCCCTCTAGCAGGTAACGCCATTCCTCAAGGGCGGTCTTTATGGCCAGTAATTCCCGATCCCCCACATCGTAGTTCTTCTCGGCTGGGGACAGTTTCCGTGAGAAGAATGCCACGGGGTGTAGCAGGGCTTTGATGCCCTGTCTCTGGGATAGGATGGCCCCTACAGCTATCTCTGAAGCATCCACTTCAAGGACAAAGGGCAGAGAAGGATCTGGATGCTTCAGGATAGGGGCTGAGGTAAAGAGCCCCTTGAGGGCCTCGAAGGCCCCTTGGGCCTCAGGGGACCAATGAAAACGGGTACCTTGTTTGGTGAGTTGAGTAATGGGTGCCACTATGGCCGAGAATCCCTTGATGAACTTGCGATAAAAATTGGCAAAGCCAATGAATCGCTGGATCCCCTTTTTATCTGCGGGAACTGGCCAGTCCAGGATGGCTGAGATTTTCTGGGGGTCCATCCGGATGCCTCTACTGGAGATGATCAAACCTAGGAAGGGTATGCTTTCTACCTCAAAGAGACATTTTTCTGCCTTGGCTTAGAGGCCATGTTGCCGGAGACGACCCAACACACTTTTAACATGTCCACGATGCAGCTCTAGGGAGGAAGAGAAAATTAGTATGTCATCAAGATAAACAACAGCAAAAACATCAAGGAAGTCCCGAAGTACATCATTTATAAAGGCCTGGAAGGTAGCGGGGGCGTTACAGAGTCCAAACGGCATCACCAGGTACTCGAAGTGCCCAAATCGAGACCGAAATGCCGTCTTCCATTCGTCCCCATCCTTTATACGTATCAAATTGTATGCCCCTCTGAGGTCCAGTTTAGAAAAGATGGAGGCCGTGCCAAGCCTCTGAAACAGTTCAGGTACCAGGGGAAGCGGGTAGCGATTTTTGACTGTGACCTCGTTTAGGGCACGGTAGTCCACACAGGGTCTGAGAGAATGGTCCTTCTTTTCTACAAAAAATATTCCTGCACCTGCAGGAGACGTAGATGGGCGGATAAACCCTTTTTTCAGGTTATCATCAATATAGTCCTTTAATTTTCCCTGCTCCACCTCTGTTAACGGAAAAACTCTACCGAAGGGAATCTTGGCCCCGGGAAGGAGTTCAATGGGACAGTCATAGGGCCTATGTGGTGGCAGCACATCTGCCCTTTGTTTACTAAACACATCCAGGTATGCATGGTAGACTTCAGGGATGGACTGACGTAGACCTGCCTCGTTTTCGAGGCAGAGCAGAGCAGAGGGTCCTGCGGGGGCCAAGGAGCCGCAGGACCTTTGGCAGTAGGGAGAAGAAAAGGCCACCTCTCCTGTGGACCAGTTGATGACCGGGTTGTGTGCTTGCAGCCAGGGGATCCCTAGAATGACTGGAAACAAGGGAGAAGAAATTATGTCCAAACATAACAGTTCTTGATGTGACTCTGAGATCACTGTGTGCAATGGGGCAGTCTCCTGAGTCACTGGGCCAGATTTGATGGTGGACCCATCCGCCAGGTGGACAGACAGGCCTTGTTTTCTCAGACGGAGAGGAATTCGATGCCGGGCAGCAAAAGCAGAGTCCATAAAGCAACTGCAGGCACCAGAGTCAATGATAGCTGTGGTTTGTAGGGTCCTTCCTGAGAACTGGAAGGAAACAGAAAGGGCAAGATGAGATGAAACCCCGGTCACAGGATCCACATAACTGGAGAGAATAGTGGGGAACTTACGGAGTTTAGCCGGGCAGTTCCGAACATAATGACCAGGCTCTCCACAATACAGGCACAGATTGTTGCTGCGGCGTCTCTGACGCTCTGCTGGGGTGAGAGAAGGCCGCAGGAGTCCAAGTTGCATGGGTTCGGATGCTGAAGAGGCATGAGTAGGTTTAACGGGGGGAGCAGTGCGGAAGTGACTAGGACCCCTGGGGAGCATCCAGGTAGGTCTTGGGGACCCCAAGGTTCGTTCGGCCCTACGCTCCCGTAGGCGCCGGTCAATCTGGATGCTTAGGTCTATGAGGGAATTCAGGGTCTGGGGTACCCCCACTCTGGCGAGCTCGTCCTTGAGTGCGTCTGAGAGGCCCATGCGGAATTGGTGACGGAGGGCAGCATCGTTCCAGTCGGTGTCGGCACCCCAACGCCTGAACTCAGCCACATAGTCCTCTGCTGGTCTTCGACCCTGTTGGAGAGAACGTAAGGCGGCCTCCGCAGTGGTTGAGAGTTGGGGGTCCTCATAAAGCTGCGCCATGGCATCAAAGAAGGTGGAGAGACTGGTCAATGCTGCATCCTTTTGTTCCACGAGACGGTGGGCCCAGATTTGGGGATCCCCAGTCAGTAGGGCTACCACAAAACCCACCTTGGTGGTCTCTAAAGAGAAGGTCCTAGGTTGCAGGGCAAAATGGAGTTCACAGGAGTTACGGAAAGTTCTGAAGCTACCACGGGCACCCGTAAATTTCTCTGGAGTAGGTACCTTGGGCTCAGGTGGTAGCATCACTATAGTCTGGGTAGGTGCAGGCCCCGTTGGGGGTATTGCTGGGTGAGGAGTTCCTTGGGTACTGGATGGACCAGACAGGGCCAGTACCCGTTCCTCCAGCCGGGTATAACCCTGCTGGAGGTTCTTCACCGCTTCGGTCAGACCTGCCAGGTGTTGGCATAGCCCCTCCATGGCGGGGGCTCCCTGCTCGGGCTCAGACATGGCTGTCTGCTACTGTCACGTACCTGGTGGTGCGAGCCCGAGATTGCAGGGAGAGGCCTCCCTTGCGTCTCCCACTCCTGGTCCCCTGGTGTGGGAACAGGAGAGCCAGGAGTGAGGAGGAGCACGGGTGCCTGGCAGGATCAACAGACCGGTGGGAAGGAAACAGGTTAGCTGAGCAGGCGGGATCTCTGGGAAGCAGGCTCACAGGTAAACCGGATAGCAGAGCTGGCAGGATCACAGGAAAGCAGGCTCACAGGTAAACTGGATAGCAGAGCTGGCAGGATCACAGGAAGCAGGCTCACAGGTAAACCGGATAGCAGAGCTGGCAGGATCACAGGAAGCAGGCTCAGGTAAACTGGATAGCAGAGCTGGCAGGATCACAGGAAGCAGGCTCACAGGTAAACCGGATAGCAGAGCTGGCAGGATCACAGGAAGCAGGCTCACAGGTAAACCGGATAGCAGAGCTGGCAGATCACAGGAAGCAGGCTCACAGGTAAACCGGATAGCAGAGCTGGCAGGATCACAGGAAGCAGGCTCACAGGTAAACTGGATAGCAGAGCTGGCAGGATCACAAGAAGCAGGCTCACAGGTAAACCGGATAGCAGAGCTGGCAGGATCACAGGAAGCAGGCTCACAGGTAAACCGGATAGCAGAGCTGGCAGGATCACAGAATGCAGGCTCACAGGTAAACTGGATAGCAGAGCTGGCAGGATCACAGGAAGCAGGCTCACAGGTAAACAGGTAGCAGAGCTGGCAGGATCACAGGAATAAGGCTCACAGGTAAACTGGATAGCAGAGCTGGCAGGATCACAGGAATCAGGCTCACAGGTAAACTGGATAGCAGATATGGACAACGGCTTGGCAAGTAAGTTCACAGGTACACTGGATAGCAGAGCTGACAGAACTGGACAACGGCTTGGCAAGTAAGTTCACAGGTACACTTGGATTGCAGAGCTGACAGGAACTGGACAACGGCTTGGCAAGCAAGTTCACAGGTACACTGGATAGCAGAGCTGACAGGAACTGGACAACGGCTTGGCAAGTAAGTTCACAGGTACACTGGATTGCAGAGCTGACAGGAACTGAACACAGGAAACGGAACCACAGACTGGACTTGAACCAACAGGTGAACAGGCTCGTTACAGAGGGTCAGACTGCAGACTGGACAGAGGCTAAACAAGGAACCAAAGTTCATCAAGAAGTCAGGTAATGAATCTGAACTAGGGCAAGGTACAGTGGAACAGGCAGGAGGATGGTCACTGGAAGCCGGGGTCAGGTACAGGCAGAAAGCAGGATAGTCTTTTGGCAAGCCGGGTCAAAGGAACAGGTTTAACAGGATCAGGTTTCTTTTACAACACCACAACGCTGTAGAGCAGACAGCAAAGACCGTCTGCTCCAGTCAGGCTTAAATAGGCCGGCTGGTGCTAACTAGGGCGCGCGCCCGTCTCCCTGTGCGCGGTTGTGCACGTGCCCGCGCCCGGGCGCGCATGCGCATGCGCAATGGAATCTGAGGGCCAGGACGGCCCGGGTTTAGATTTCTGGCAGGATCTTCATGACAAGAAGGTTATCAGAGATTCAAGCTCTTGGAGCTTCAAAGTAAAAAAAAATAAAAATAAAGAAAAAATTATATATAATATATACCTTTCTTTCCAGAAAGAGTAGAGTTGGATCTTGTAGATCATTCTGCATCAAACGTAGTAACAGACTGCTATTTAACAGACAGCTGGACATTGCCTAACTTTCCAGAACATCACACAGGAAAGTCACACGTACTGTTCATTTTCAGAACTTTAAAGGAATATCTCTCCACAATTGTCCCTTTCAGGTCATCTAAATAATCCTTTTGTCATTCCAGTTGGGAATCATCAAGGGAAAGAGGTTACTGCCTGGATCCTAGCAGGCTTGGTTGTGTATAGGATAGAGGTTTCGAGCCTCCGTCAGCGGTGGCAGTGCACTCTACCAGAGCGGTTAAAGCCTCATAGGCAACACATTCAAGAGAATCTATGGTGTCCATCTGTACAGGGGTACACGGTCGCTCCAACATTCCTACACAAACTTGACGGAAAAGACCTGGGGGGCCTTGTCATCAGGGGACTTTGTAGGAAGGACTATTCAGTCCTCTGTCTCATCCTAATTAGAAGATTGGTTTGACAAGTAGATCCCACCCTGTCAGCTAGTTATTTATCACTAGTATGCAAATACTTACCGTAATTTTCCTTTCCTGACACCAAACCATGGCAGCATATGGTCCCACCCTTATACGTTTCGGTATGTAGCTAATTAAAGAGAATGGGGTGGGGCCTAACTAGGCCTTATATTTATGCTATTTACTGGTCCTGAGGGAGTGGTCAAGAGGCGGAGCTCTATCACTAGTGTGCTGCCATGTTGGCGTCACTAGTATGCTGCCATGGTTTGGCGTCAGGAAAAGAAAATTACGGTAAGTATTTGATACAATTTTCAGTTTTTTTCCCAAAAAGCTTTTTTTCTAAATTTATTGTATATAACAGAGGTGTCCAAACTTTTTTCAAAGAGGTCCAGATTTGATGAAGTGAACATGCGTGAGGGCCGACCATTTTGTCTGACATTTTTTAAACCAATAAAATTTGGTCTAAGTGTGTTTGTTCGAGCGCTAATACATTGCCCAACAAGAATTCTCTTGCCTTTGTCGCACTCGCTCCTGACACACAGACGAATGCTCTGCTCTTTAGGGGTACCGTTAATTATAAATGGTACCCTACACATTGGAAAACGTGGGGTGCTTTTGGTGCAGTGCAATTAAAAAAGGGAAGCCCATTGAAATGAATGGGCTGATCTACACGCAGCACGCAGCCACACAGATGTGAACCAAGAGCTTGTTCACATGTCAGGTTGGAGGGGCAGTAAAACCACATGGTTAAGCTGTTTTTACCACCCCCAACTTCTCCCCCTTTAGCTGCAGAGGGAGCAGCTGGGGGTATAAACATGCTGTGGCTGCAGCTGGAGGTACACCCAGGGTGAATGGGGCTGCACTGCAACTACCCGCAACTGTGTGCATTGCACAGTTGCGGCATAGAGTGATGCTGGATTTTATAGGCTTAAATCAGGTGGTGAGGAGGCAAAATAATGCCTCTTTACCGCCTGTCAAATGCCTCTGAAAAGCAATCTGTGCATGGATTGCTTTTCAGAGGAGCAGCAGTCCTGGCTGATATCACAAACAAGACCTACAAATGCAGTTCTGATGGTACAGGAATGGGGGGGGGGGGGGGTCCGGATTAAAAGTAACATACACACACACATACACACACACACACACACACACACACACACACACACAGACACATGGACACACAGACACATGTACATGGACACACATACAGACACATGTACATGGACACACATACAGACACATGTACATGGACACACATACAGACACATGTACATGGACACACATACAGACACATGTACATGGACACACATACAGACACATGTACATGGACACATGGACACACATACAGACACATGTACATGGACACGCATACAGACACATGTACAGACACATGTACATGGACACATGTACATGGACACATACAGACACATGTACAGGGACACATACAGACACATGTACATGGACACGCATACAGACACATGTACATGGGCACGCATACAGACACATGTACATGGACACGCATACAGACACATGTACATGGACACATACAGACACATGTACATGGACACACATACAGACACATGTACATGGACACACATACAGACACATGTACATGGACACGCATACAGACACATGTACATGGACACACATACAGACACATGTACATGGACACACATACAGACACATGTACATGGACACACATGGACACACACAGACACATGTACAGACACATGTACATGGACATGCATACAGACACATGTACATGGACACGCATACAGACACATGTACATGGACACACATACAGACACATGTACACACGCATACAGACACATGTACATGGACACGCATACAGGCACATGTACATGGACACATACAGACACATGTACATGGACACACATACAGACACATGTACATGGACACACATACAGACACATGTACATGGAGACACATACAGACACATGTACATGGACATGCATACAGACACATGTACATGGACACACATACAGACACATGTACATGGACACACATACAGACACATGTACATGGACACACATACAGACACATGTACATGGACACACATACAGACACATGTACATGGACACACATACAGACACATGTACATGGACACACATACAGACATGCATACAGACACATGTACATGGACACACATACAGACACATGTACATGGACACACATACAGACATGCATACAGACACATGTACATGGACACACATACAGACACATGTACATGGACACACATACAGACATGCATACAGACACATGTACATGGACACACATACAGACACATGCATACACACACATACAGACACATGTACATGGACACACATACAAACACACACACATACAGACACATGTACATGGACACACAAACACACACACATACAGACACATGTACATGGACACACATACAAACACACATGCACAGACAGACACACGAATAAAGCCCTTTTAAAACAAATCTAGCTTCTAGCATAGTACTGGACCTTTCCAGCTTCCTCATTCAGCCGGGTACTGCCCTCTAGGGGGAAGCAGAGAGCACAGCACACTCCTCTGGACTTTACTTTCACTTTTGAGGCTGACGGAGCTTCTCACACAGTGCCGATGTTCGGCAGGGGATCGCTCATCTGACAGCCCTAATCCCGCAGCACACTAGTTGTGAGAGGCTGGTTTAGATAACCAGGCGGGCCGTTCAAAACCGGACCGCGGGCCGCGATTGGCCCGCGGGCCGGACTTTGGACATGCCTGGTATATAATATATACATTTTATATATTTTTTTTTCACATATGATATAAATATGTATGTATGTTTTTTTTATATATATATATATATATAATTTTTTTATGTACTGTATGCATTTTTATCATATATATGTATTTCATGTGTGGTGAATTTGTATATAGTATATATATTTTATTGCGAAATACACTACGCTATTTTATAGAATTTTTGATTATTAATTGATAATTATTATCTTTTGATTTTTATTTTTTATTTTTTAACTCTCAATGCAATTAATTTGCATATTCGATATACAATATTTCACAAAAGTGAGTACACCCCTCACATTTTTGTAAATATTTTATTATATATTTTCATGTGACAACACTGAAGAAATGGCACTATGCTACTGTAAAGTAGTGAGTGTACAGCTGGTATAACAGAGTACATTTTCTGTCTCCTCAAAATAACTGCATGGCTGTCATCCCAGAAGGAAGCCTCTTCTAAAGATGATGCACAAGAAAGCCTGCAAACAGTTTGCTGAGGACAAGCATACTAAGTACATGGATTACTGGAACCGTCCTGTGGTCGGATAAGACCAAGATAAACTTATTTGGTTCAGATGGTGTCAACCGTGTGGTGGCAACCAGGTGGGGAGTACAAAGACAAGTGTGTCTTGCTTACAGTCAAGCATGGTGGTGGGAGTGTCATGGTCTGGGGTTACATGAGTGCTGCCGGCATTGGGGAGCTACAGTTCATTGAGGGAACCATAAATGCCAACATGTACTGTGACATACTGGAGCAGAGCACGATCCCCTCACTTAGGAGACTGGGCCGCAGGGCAGTATTCCAACATGATAACGACCCCAAACACACCTCCAAGACGACCACTGCCTTGTTAAAGAAGCTGGACTGGCCAAGCATGGCTCCAGACCTAAACCCTATTGAGCATCTGTGGGGCATCTTCATACGGAAGGTGGAGGAGCGCAGGGTCTCTAACTTCCACCAACTCAGTGATGTCGTCATGGAGGAGTGGAAGAGGACTCCAGTGGCAACCTGTGAAGCTCTTGTGAACTCCATGCCCAAGAGGGTTAAGGCAGTACACGAAAATAATGGTGGCCACACAAAATATTGACATTTTGGACCCAATTTGGACATTTTCACCTAGGGATGTACTCACTTTTGTTGCCAGTGCTTTAGACATTCATGGCTATGTGTTGAGTTATTTTGAGGGGACAGCACATTTACACTGTTATACAAGCTGTACACTCACTACTTTACATTGTAGCAGTGCCATTTCTTGTTGTGAAAAGATATAATAAAAATTTAACAAAAAATGTGAGAGGTATACTCACTTTTGTGAGGTAGTGTGTGTGTATATATATATATATTTTTTTTTTTTTTCTTTTTTTCTTTTTTTCCCCCTCCAACAGGTAAATCAGACAAATTAGGCCAAATAATTTGCCTGGCAACTGTATTTTTATATCTATCTTTTGTCAGATTTTGAAATATTTTAGATTTATTGTAATCTTTATTAATCATTCCAGATGTAGCCATGGTCATATAATTGGTAGGTTTTGAAAAAAAGTCTTCTTACAAATAATATATTGGGATAAATAAATCTATTAGATTATTATAGAAATAAATACACATTGAAAACATTGTAGCTGCTGAGATAATATGATTTTATTTATATGATTTGCCACTAATTTTACTAATTCTAGAGGTTATACAGGAAGAAGAATAACTGACATTAGATTAATTCAGATATTTCATTATTCATCAGGTTTACTATTGCTTATCTCTTCCTTGCCTAAAGTAATAAGAAGATGACTGGTCCTGACTTTGCCCTCCTTGTTGACTTCCGCTATTGCCCTGAGTCTGCTGACCTCCAGCTTGACCCTGTCGGTTGCTGCTGCTGCCGCTGCCAGTGCTGCAGGTGCCGCTGCCACTGACGGTGCTGCCGCTGACTGTGCTGCCACTGCCGCTGACGGTGCTGCTGCTGCCGCTGACGGTGCTGCTGCTGCCGCTGCTGGTGCCACCGGTGCTGCTGCTGCCGCTGCTGCAGGTGCTTGGCCATCCACTTCCTTGTTGAGATCCACCAGTTTGCTGTCCACTGCTCTGAGTTTTATCAACCTGGGTCTGTTGGCCACTGGCTTGGTTCTGCTGATCAGAGGTTTGAGTTTGATCACTGGTCTGGCTCTGCTGGCCACTGGTTAGGATTGGCCTGCTGGTCTGACTTTGCTGACCACTGGTAGCTTGGCCACTGCTCTGGCTCTGCTGACCACTGGTCAGGCTGCTGCTCTGCTGACCACTGGCTTGGGTTTGACCACTGGTCAGGCTACCGCTCTGCTGACCACTGGTTTGGGTTTGACCGCTGGTCTGGCTGCCGCTCTGCTGACCACTAGTTTGGGTTTGACCGCTGGTCTGGCTGCCGCTCTGCTGACCACTAGTTTGGGTTTGACCGCTGGTCTGGCTGCCGCTCTGCTGACCACTAGTTTGGGTTTGACCGCTGGTCTGGCTGCTGCTCTGCTGACCACGAGTTGCATCGCTGGCACTGCTCTGCTGATCACTGGCCTGGCTTTGTTGATTGCTGCTCAAACTCTGGTCTTGGCTTGCATCACTCCATCCTGCCTGTAAAGCACATAAAAACAATATCAGCAAGCAAACAGATTAAACATGTTTATATACTGTACATCTAACATTTTTATTTTTTTTTTTTTTTAACAGCAACTGCAGATAGTGTCAATTTATCTGCATGACCTAGCTGCTTCAGTGAAATACTGTAACATATATTATTCTGGAAAAATAAGAAAAAAGGGCATTAAAAAGGCCCCCTTTACCCACTGCTTTCTATATGAGGTCATACATTTTAACAAAATATATACTGTACGTAATTACCACAATATGGTTCAAAAACACATCTTTCCATTGAAATTATTTTTTGCTCATATATGACTGTATGCAATAATTCATAATTTAATTAACAAAACTTACTCCAGTCTGCTTGTTGCTAGAGACCTGTTAACAAAATTAAGATTAATGTTAAATTGCAAAAAATTGCGTTGGCACATTAGTCAATGCTATAATACATATGATATATGCAATTCCTTATTTGTATATGTCATAATTGTGTTAAAGAGACATTGAACACCCAAAAAACTTCTTTCCTGGTTAATACTATGAATATTGGTAAATATTTTCTCATGAAACAGCTCAAAGGCAGCCGCCATATAATACCATCTCTACTTTGCAATTGCGTTTTAGTTGGTAGTGCTTCCTGTGTCTTTTATCTTTGAGTTGTTAACCAATGCGTTATATAAAAAAGCTAAAAAACGAATGCTTACAGAGCTATTGTTCAGAGAAGTTAAAAAAGGTGTAAAAGTTGCTAACGTTTTTTTATGGTCTGCTGGATCCTTATGCCTTTTCACAATTCAGTGCAGTCTAATGCCCCAGAGTATGTGTTTGAGTTAATGTTTTAAGAACATTAGATCGCATTTTCAATTCCAAAACAGGGATAGATGTGATTGTTACAGTGTACAACTTACTGCTTTGCTACATGTGTCACTATTATTACAAATGGATCCTTAGAGCAGCCTTTTTCGACCAGGGTGCCTAGGCACCCTGGGGTGGCTTCAGGTGTCCTTAGGGTTGCTTTGGCAAAATGCCTAGAAATTGGCCAAATATTGTATACAAGCCAGTGGGGTGAATCAAGTCTACCTATTAGTTACATAAAGCCACAGGTTTTCATTGTGCACCATTACAACTTTTTAGCCACCAGTGTTCTAGCAACCAATTACATCCTTGGGTTGATAAGTAGGACGTCGGGCACCAGCACAACATCCTTGTTTGCCCCCCCCCGCCCCTCTGCATCAGCACTGGGGTCACATTAGCTGAGTGGGTGAGAGAAACTGAGGGAGAAGAGAAACATTGGAATACTAATCAGTGCCAGTGTGCAAAGGTGTGTTTGCTTTGGAAGGAAAAATCACCTCTAAAGTTGGGTGTCCTATGCATGTGAATGTTGCTGCATTATGTAAAACTATTTGTTTAATGTTTTAAATTTTAGAATGGGATGCCGTGAGATTGTGTGGAATTTTAAAGGATGCCTTGGCTAAAAAAAAGGTTGAAAAACACTGCCTTAGAGCATATATAAACCAAATAACAAAAACATATACTATATTACAGCTTACCAGTCTTTAGATGTGGTGGCTGCATTATTTTTCCTTCATTTCTACTTGCTGATCCTGCCAGTAACACACTCCTTGTCTTAGGTTGACAGTGCTTACTTTCTGCACTGTGTAGATAAGGAGGAGCAGCAGCATTGTCACCTAAGGCTGCTCCTCTGAATTGGACTACATACACCTCCCCCTCTTATCATCTCTATAGTATAGGAAGGAGGTGTTCTGCAGTTTACAGAAGATAGCTGGAAAGGCTGAAACCATGATTTTTGTTTACTGCACAGTAAGTTACAAGGGCAACAGATTTGCTGGTAGGATCAGTAGGAAGTAATGATCTGTACTTTCAGAAAATGTGCTCAGCTTGAAAAAAGCAAACAAATGCAGCCAGCAATCTAAGGATTGGTAAGCGGCAATATATTAAAATATTTGCTCTTGGTACTTTAACCTTTTCCGATGCTTTCATATCTCCATTGTCTTTACATGAATTCTGAACTAAGGCTATTACATGGACTGTCATATACCCTAAAATGCACCAATGTTATGTTAAAAAGCTTAATTAAATGACTATAATGTTCTTACCTTCTTGGTTGGGTTTGGTGCTAGAAGTAAAAACAAAAATAAATTAATGTCTGAAACCAAAATACTGGTCTTTATATATGAAAAGTGTTATTATGTATTTTAATTTGTTTGAAAAAAGACAGTTATAAACTGACTGGCTGCTAAAGGCCACAAGAACACTTTTCCTGTAAGAGAAATCATGCACGTTGCCAAAATTTGCTAATTTAATGTTCCTACCTCCTTCCATTGTGGTAGATAAGGTTTACGGATTCCTGTTAAGGACTGGCAAAGTAAAACCTGTGGACAAATCAGAATAATGTTACTATAGTTACGCACATTCAACAATTGATAAAAATCTTTAGGCTGTGGGCACATGCATTTTTGTAGCCTACATTTGCTTTGTTACATTTTTATTTTCTTTCAAAAGCAGCATAGAGAACACTTTCATATTGTGAGATGGATACCCCAGTGATAACAGACTGAAGATTGTCATTGAAATGTACAGCGATTGGTTGGTTTTCTCTGATTCTCCTTTTTCCATTCAGTCTGATATTACTGGAGGACAGGGATTTGTCTTGGCTTAAAAAAAAGGGCGGAGTTTTATGTAGAAACAGTATGAGCCATTTTCTTGTGCATAATCAAGCAAAAAAAACACTTTGCCAAAATCTTTGTAGGAAAATTCATTAGAACTGGCTGCAGTGCCGAGCAAGCATTCCTATATGTATAGGCTTGAATTGAAGACATTGCTGCATTTAACCATCCAGAGAGGAGAGAAGGGAAGTATAGTGAAAGATTTAGAACCTCTTGCAGGTTTTATCGCTGAAAGGTGCTCAGCAGGACAGGATGCAAGGGATAATTCCTCCATTTAAAACACAGGCAGCCCTAAACAATTATTGACTGGCTGGAGAATACCCATAGCCTTTGTTAGGTCACAATTGCTGTACTCCAAAGATTCTCTTGTTTTTTTTGTCCTTATGTAGATGGCTACCAGGAAAGGAAGAGAACGCAAGTCTCCCCAACAGGGAAACATTAAGCAAATTAAGGCTGACTGAGACTGTAGATTAACTTTGTATACTAAAATCAGTAAGGCACAACATAAACAACAAAAACGATTAACAATTATCCATTATATACAACATAAACTATTAATACATAAAACATAATATTATTTCAAACTTTAGCACACTGCAGAACAGTACCCCTTTTATTTAGGGGTAGCTCCCTGAAATTAAGAATAATTGTAACCATCACTTAGCCTGATTTATTTTTAGGGTGTGGAAAAGAGATATCAGTGTTGATTTACAATAATTATACTGAAATCTGAACTGGAAAAGTGAGTTGGGGAATAGAAGTTTGAATCTGTTTAGTTGTGGTACACACACACACTTTTTATTTTAAAGACTTGATAAAAAAAGATACTCTGAATTAGGGGAGAGCACAGGGCATTAGAATGTGGCTCCTGTATTCCACTTGAATCAGTTATTGACATTTAAAAGCAATTAAAAGAATACTAATCATAACTGGAGATGTTCTATTACAAACACATGTCCATCTATTGTGTAAGCACGGAGTTAGATTAAAGAGGTATCCAACCCAAAAACAACAATGTATTATATTGCAGCTTGCCAATTTTTAGAAGTGGTGGCTGCATTAGGTTTCTTATTTTAGGCTTTTTTTGCCCCTGTCAGTAAGTTAGTTCATTTTCACCTGCCACCAGACATAAAAACTGACAGTGGTGCTTATAATGGTCAGCTTTTATTTATTTATTTATGTAAAACTTTTATCCAATAGGGAAAAAAAAAACTATTGCTGTATCTGCTTAAAACGTGTTAGCTGGAGTTTACCTTTAATTATAGTCACATAGTAGGTGAGGTTGAAAAAAGACACAAGTCCATCAAGTCCAACCAATATGTGTGATTATAGGTCAGTATTACATTGTATATCCCTGTATGTTGTGGTCTTTCAGGTGCTTATCTAATAGTTTTTTGAAATTATCGAAGCTCCCTGCTGAAACCACTGCCTATGCAAGAGAATTCCACATTCACCGCTCTGTCAGTAAAGAACCCTCTACGCAGTTTAAGGTTAAATCGCTTTTCTTCTCATTTCTAATTAGTTGGTCAAGTTTCACGTAAATCTGCTAGTGCATCTAACTACTTCCAACTTGGACTTTGATCAGGCTGTACAGTCAGGCAAGAGTTTTGTAAAATTGTATGAAAGGCTTAAAAGCACAGCAAAAGATGAAAAACAAAAAAGGTCTAAATCTGGAGGATCAAAAATTTTAGCGTTATATGACAGGACCACCATATGATTCATATCTTCCATATGACAGGTCTACCATATGATTTATACTATTCAAATGACAGGGCCAACAAGGTCTACACTTTCTAAGCACAATGTTACTTACTAGTTTTGAAATAATTATGCAATACAGCCTGAAATATCTTTTAAAAAAAAAAATAAATGTTCTACTACAAAAACTCTTGTCTGCCAGATAACAGTTTTGTAGCCTAGTCACAACATTGAAGAATACATATCTGTTGGTTGCTATGAATTACATCATTAAAGAAAAGACAAAATCAGCTGTCTAGCTTCCCACTGTTCTTATACAGACTTGGAGATTACACATCTGAATGGAACATTCTCATGTAATTGGTTGGCTTGCTACTGTTTTCTCCTACAGTCTGGGAATCTGTGTTCTAATGCATGTATATGCTTTTTAATAATTGCTTGTCTAATCAACTTTAAAATGAGAAAGCCATAAACTGAAAGCTGGTTAAAAAAATCCTGGCATTTATTTGTAAGCTAGTTCTTTCTATTTTTTTTTGGCTGATGTTGCGGTATTTGAAATGCTAGGATTAGTAAATCTCTGCTTGTTAAATAGTTTACACCCCTCGTAAAATCATTACTGTCAACACTGATTTTAGAACAGGCATGGGCTAGCATGCGTTTTTTTATTTATTTTTCATTTTATAGACTTGTAATTTGATTTATTGTTTTTATATTACACCTTAAGCAATAATATAAAACAGAAAGCTTATGTACTAATATATCCAGTACATATCCTACATATTGTACATACAAACATGTATTAAAAAAAATAAATATATATATATATGTGCACAAAATAAATACATGCACAAAATAATAAAAGAAATGCCTGAATGCATTGTGGATTATCAAAAAAAAAAAATTGTCCAAAACATATTATTTATGTACATGTTAGTTCTACATGTAAATAGTTGCATGCAAAATCAAGTTTGTAAAAATTTCTCTTACTATTTTTCTACTTTCTATAAATTTCTATTTCTCAATAAACCTAGAAATCCCCATTCAGAATTGGCATGAATAAAATGCATTTGTTTGGTTGAGCATCATCTGAAAAGTTGATGAGTTCATAGAAAAGGCCACTTACCCTGTGTAGGTATCAATCGACTGTGAAGTTCAGGTGTCTGTAGCCATCTATTTATACCGCTAAAATAGGTGGTGTACAAAGCGCCTAAACATTATGGAATCCAGCCCAGCAAAGGCGTGTCCTGTGAAATTATACTGACTTAAATATTACGTATTGATGTACAGAACTCATAAAGAATAATTGCTCAGCAAACATTGAACAGTTGAAGTTAACTGCAGATTAATAATAGTCACTTCACTTGTCAGATAATGGCTATGATTATGTCAATTTTGTGGGAGGATTTTTGTAATAACAGACATGTGAGTGACATGAAATTCTAATAATGTAACTAGCCAACTACTGGAAGTCATGTTTAATAAAAAGTAATGACAATAAATATAAGTATGTAAACTAAAACATAAATCTGTCAACGCATACATAGATTAATATTGCATATATTCAATGAATAATGCATGAGTATTGCATGTGACGTAAACTGATCTTTATTTTTAAATTTTTAGACAAAAAAATGCATGCATACTCATAAAGAAGCATATAGACATATAGCCATAAAGAGTACACGTGTGTATTTATATTTTTCTATCTACTACTGTACACCCAAAGTGATACATCTAGTGCAGCTACAGTAATGGATGTATGGTACCAGAATATGCTATCTATAATATTACTAGCTGATTGGTTTCTATGCAGAAGTGAACCTGATTTTGCACTCTCCTGCTTTAGTAAATAAACCCCTAAGTGTCACTGTGGTCTGCTGCTTTATTCCTCCGCTATCAGCCTGAAGCACTTCTGACAAGTTTTAAGTTTTCCTGACACCAAGAGAAAAATGGTGACAGGGGAGGGATCTCCAGCTCATGGACAGATTCAGCTCTGTTTCTGTGTGCTATGTGAAGGGGTGGGTCCCTTCCCTCCAATCATTGGTGGCCTGATTGGCTGAAATGATAGGCGCTGTGATTGGATGCCTAGCAGGCGGAGAGGAGAGGATTGAAAAATACATCAAAGACATGGAGGAGCATGGAGGACAGACGGCGGGCAGGGGGGCCCAGTGGCAGAATTCGATGGGCACAGTGGGAGCATTTTATGGGCACAGTGGGAGCATTTAATGGGCACAGTGGGAGCATTTGATCGGCACAGTGGCAGCATTTGATGGGCACAGTGGCCGCATCTGATGGGCACAGTGGCAGCGTTTGATGGGCACAGTGAGGCTGCAATTGATGGGTTTTTTTCCAGTTGGTTTGCGCCCCCCCCCCCCCCCCCAAATTTTGAGCACCAGCCGCCACTGCTTCGTCCCCTTTTTTCTGAACTCTGACAATTTTGCAAGTTCAGCACCTTAAATGAGTGTAGAAAAGAACGGGCTGCAGATACACAGGTACAACTTATGTAGGAGGGTTTGTTTCATCTCTGCGTATCACCTGAGGATAGTCCCTTCACTGGGTATATGTAAGGGTTTACAATCACTTTAATTTAAAAAAAAGTACCTTCTATTGCTCTCAGCCTGCTTTTAGCCTCCTCCAAATGCCTTTGTTTTTCCAGTTGTGATCACACTTTTAGAAGGTGTCTAGGATCATTCCCCATGGTCCCATTGTATGTAGCAACATAGCCACCACCTCTTGCTTGCTCCCAAGATGGACAAGGGCAGTAATGCTCATGCACTCTGCAGTGTAGTTGAGCATCATGGGAAATATAGTTCCAAAATATCTGTGGTGCCAAGGTTCGTCATCACTGGACTAGGGACTAAGCCCCCATACACATGGTCGGAAATTCCGACCACAAAATCCGACGGATTTTGTCCAACACTGGTGTTGCATACACACGGTCGGACAACGTTTTCGGAAAATCCAATCATTCTGAACGTGGTGACGTTCGTTGCTTATGACGGAACTACGTAGAGGCTATTAGCCAATAGCTTTGGTCTCGTAATTTGATCTGAGCATGCGTGGCACTTTGTCCGTCGGAATTCTCTACACACGATCGGAAAAAGTCTGATCGGATTTTGTTGTCTGGAAATTTGAGAGCAGGATCTCAAATTTTTTCGGAATTTCCGACCGTGTGTACGGGGCATATGAGATAGGTAATGTGAATAGACCAGTGGAAGTAAAATGGAAGTAAGTGGTGAAAAGGAGAGATTTGGGAGAACACAGAGGGCATTACAAGGAGGCAGAAAAACTGTTTCTAACAATTCATGAAAATAGATTACAGGGTCATTAAGTGGCGGATGGTTATGATATTGGAGATACTCAGTGTTTATACTGGTATGTTTATTCATTTTAATTCTGTTGTAATATGACAGATCTTCTCATATTTCCTGAGAAATTGACACTGGGGTTGATTTACTGAGTGCAAAATCTGGTGCAGCGCTGCATAGAAGCTAATCAGCTTCTAACTTCAGCTTGTTCAATTAAAGCGGAGGTCCACCCTAAAATAAAAAATTACATTAACATTCTACAAAAAATATATATTAAAAAAGCATTTGAAAAAAAAAAAATGTTTTACTTACCAGAAATGCTTGTTGCTAGGCAGTTTTCCTAATCTGGCCCTTCCTATTCCGCGGCGCTGTTCCTTCCCTTCCTCCTCTTCGGCTAGCTGCCCCGTTGTCTTCTGGGACATGTGTGTGTTCCAGAAAACTACAGGGCCATTCACAAGGCGCCGCGCGACTCGCGTAATGCGCAGTAGGAAACGGCCAGTAAAGCCGCAAGGCTCCACTGCCTGTTTACATATAGTAGGTGAGGTTGAAAAAAGACACAAGTCCATCAAGTCCAACCTATGTGTGTGATTATATGTCAGTATTACATTGTATATCCCTGTATGTTGTGGTCGTTCAGGTGCTTATCTAATAGTTTCTTGAAACTATCAATGCCCCCCGCTGAGACCACCACCTGTGGAAGGGAATTCCACATCCTTGCCGCTCTTACAGTAAAGAACCCTCTACGTAGTTTAAGGTTAAACCTCTTTTCTTCTAATTTTAATGAGTGGCCACGAGTCTTGTTAAACTCTCTTTTGCAAAAAAGTTTTATCCCTATTGTGGGGTCATCAGTATGGTATTTGTATATTGAAATCATATCCCCTCTCAAGCGTCTCTTCTCCAGAGAGAATAAGTTCAGTGCTTGCAACCTTTCCTCATAACTAATATCCTCCAGACCCTTTATTAGCTTCCTGAGGACTGGTGCCCAGAACTGGACAGCATACTCCAGGTGCGGCCTGACCAGAGTCTTGTAGAGTGGGAGAATTATCGTTTTATCTCTAGAGTTGATCCCCTTTTTAATGCATGCCAATATTCTGTTTGCTTGGTTAGCAGCAGCTTGGCATTGCATGCGATTACTGAGCCTATCATCTACTAGGACCCCCAGGTCCTTTTCCATCCTAGGTTCCCTCAGAGGTTCTCCCCCCAGTGTATAGATTGCATTCATATTTTTGACACCCAAATGCATTATTTTACATTTTTCTACATTGAACCTCATTTGCCAGGTAGTTGCCCACAACATTAATTTGTTCAGATCTTTTTGCAAGGTTTACACATCCTGCAGAGAAGTTATTGCCCTGCTTAGCTTAGTATCGTCCGCAAATACAGAGATTGAACTGTTTATCCCATCCTCCAGGTCATTTATGAACAAATTAAATTACCACTACCCACCCCTGACGATTCCGAGTACTCCTCATTTATCACCACCCTCTAAACTTGCCCTTGTAGCCTGGTTTCAATCCATGTACTCACCCTCTGGTCCATGCCAACGGACCAGTAAAATGCTTTTGCAATATCCAGATACACCACGTCTATGGGCCTTCCTTTATCTAGCTGGCAACTCACCTCCTCATAGAAGGTTAGTAGATGGGTTTGGCAAGAACGATTCTTCATGAATCCATGCTGATTACTGCTAATGATACCGTTCTCATTACTAAAATCTTGTATATAGTCCCTTATCATCCCCTCCAAGAGTTTACATACTATTGATGTTAGGCTAACTGGTCTGTAATTCCCAGGGATGTATTTTAGGCCCTTTTTAAATATTGGTGCTACATTGGCTTTTCTCAAATTAGCTGGTACCATTCCAGTCAGTAAACTGTCAGTAAAAATTAGGAACAATGGTCTGGCAATTACATGATCAAGTTCCCTAAGTACCCTCGGGTGCAAGCCATCTGGTCCCGGTGATTTATTAATGTTAAGTTTCCCAAGTCTAATTTTAATTCTGTCCTCTGTTAACCATGGAGGTGCTTCCTGTGATGTGTCATGAGGATAAACACTGCAGTTTTGGTTACTGAAGCCCCCCGATTCCCTCGTGAAGACTGAGGAGAAGAATAAATCCAATACCTTCGACATCTCCCCATCCTTTGTAACCAAATGTCATTCCTTATTCTTTATGGTGCCAATATGGTCTGTCCTCCTTTTTTACTGTTTACATACTTAAAGAATTACTTGGGATTTATTTTTTTGCTCTCCTCCGCTATGTGACTTTCATGTTCTATCTTAGCCGTCCTTATTGCACCCTTACATTTCTTGTTGCATTCTTTATAAAGTCTGAATGCTGATGATGATCCCTCAACCTTGTATTTTTTGAAGGCGTTCTCCTTTGCTTTTATATGCATTTTTACATTGGAGTTAAGCCATAGTTTCCCTTAGTTAGGATGGCGGCGCCGTCACACGATCCAATGGACGGATCGGCCTTGGGGGGGCCAACATCGTGGGCTCGCTGGACAGGTAAGTGCCCTTATTAAAAGTCAGCAGCTACAGTGTTTGTAGTTGCTGACTTTCAAAAAATAAGAAAATAAAAACGGCCAGACTTCCAATTTAAGCTTTGACAAAAAAAAAAAAATGGGAGATGATTGGTTTCTATACAGAGCTGCACCAGATTTTCCACTCTCCAGTTTTAGTAAATCCACCCCACTGTCCACCCTAGTGAAACCCATGTTTGAGAACTTGGAAATCTGCAAATTTGAATAAACAATGGGCCAAACAGAGCACCTATATTGGGATGTATAGCCAGTGTGGAAATATAAGTTTATATATGCTGCTGCCAATGCTTTTAAGTTGCTTATATCAAACTGACCCAACCTGTTCCATTCCTGTTCCTCCACATTTAGCAATCCACCATGGATGAAATTTCCAAAACAATTTTCATCCCCATCATGTTTCTTCGCTCATGTGTTCATTAACCGCTTCAGCCCCGGAAGATTTTACCCCCCTTCCCGACCAGAGCACTTTTTGCGATTCAGGACTGCATCAATTTAACTGACAATTGCGCAGTTGTGCGACGTTGTACTCAAACAAAATTGACGTCCTTTTTTTCCCCACAAATAGAGCTTTCTTTTGGTGGTATTTGATCGCCTCTGCGGTTTTAATTTTTTGCGCTATAAACAAAACACTTTGCTATAATAAATATCCCCCAAAAATATATAAAAAAACTATTTTTTTTCTTCTATTCTTCTAAATATTTTTGGTAAAAAAATTGCAATAAGCGTATATTGATTGGTTTGTGCAAAGTTTATAGCGTCTACAAAATAGGGGATAGTTTTATGGCATTTTTATTTTTAATTTTTTTATATTAGTAATGGCAGCGATCTGCGATTTTTTATCGGGACTGCGACATTATGGCGGACACATTGGACATTTTTGACACTATTTTGGGACCGTTGTCATTTATACAGCGATCAGTGCTATAAAAATGCATTGATTACTGTGTAACACTGGCAGTGAAGGGGTTAACCACTAGGGGCCGGTGAAAGGGTTAAGTGTGTCTTAGGGAGTGATTCTAACTGTGAGGGGGTGGGACTTTAACACACAGGACAGTGATCACAGCTCTCGATGACAGAGAGCAGTGATCTCTGTCCTGTCACTAGACAGAACGGGGAAATGCTTTGTTTACAAAAGCATCTCCCCTTTCTTCCTCTCAATGACACGATCGCCGACACCCGACAGACATCGAGTCCGCGGGACCTGCTTCTTAAAGGGGACGTACCTGTACACCCTTTTGCCTACCAGTAGTGCCATTCTGCCAAAGTAAATCGGCGGGCACTGGTCGGCAAGCGGTTAATGATGTCACAATAAATACTTGTCTGCCCAATATTACTGTTAAATCATTGTAACTATGAATTTTTTTTGACGTTTAAGTTAAAAGACATACAATGGTTTATTTTTTGTACTATTTGTACTTCTTCTATATCCTACATTTTTTGCATACCTTGACAACTACACAAAAACCTTACTATTTAAAAAAAAAAAAATTATCTTACTTGGCCCCACAAAGGTAAATAGAAATAAGTTCTGATAACTGGATCTCAGCACTATGAGATTATTGTACTGCCAATGTTGGGACTTAAAGCGGTATTAAACCCAAAAGCAAAAATGTAATATATGTAGTAAATAAGTATGAGATCCAGATTGGTAAAATCCTTAGATGATGTCTAGTGATGCCTGCATTAGTTCTCTTTTTTAGGCTTTCTCCCTCTGTTTTCACCTGGTGATCTGGTCAGTATGGATGGTCTCAGGTGTGTTCAGATCCTAGTCCCAACCCACCTGAGCAAACCCGCCAGGAAGCAGTCACTGCACACCGCCAATCATGAACAGCCTAGTCACAGGCATGTGTATGTGCAGCTGTGGGCCAGGAAATGCTTCACTGCCTATGATTGGTGGGATTGCTCAGGTGGGATAGGACTAGGATCCGAGCACACCTGAGCCAATCCCTACTGGTCTGTACTGCACCTCCTGTATTATAGTGCCCCCACTCTAGATGAAGGAGCACAGGGGGCACCTTTGTACAGCAGCACTGTTATTCTGGAGAGGGAGTGCTGGATGCACTAGCAGATTTAGATACACTAACAAATTGTAGCTGAACTCCAGCTAACACATAATAAGCAGTTACAGCTAAAGTTTTTTTGGGATAAAGGTTTAACCCAAATAAATAAAAGATGATCACTGTAAGCACCTCTGTCAGTAGTGATGGTTCATCTCAACACTATAACTATTACATCTGCAGGACAGCTTGTTCTGTTGAAAAATACGAGACTTAAGCCTCGTACACACGATCAGATTATATTCTGCCCTTTTTTGTTGCATGCTAGTCTCATATTGAAAGTGAAGAGGTTACTCAATTTATGTAAATTCTCATGCGACATAATACAACTTTGGAAGTGATGTAATGTGTTGAATTGTTTTGTAATGTATTCTTTCGTTTCTGAGCATGCGTAGTCTTGCTCTTCCCATTTTTTTTGGACAAAAACTATACTAACTAAACGAAAATCATATGATATGAAAATTATAGCATGCGCCTTCAGGCTTTGTCATCCGAAAAGTCAGAATCGGTTGTCGAAAGCACTATACTAACGATCAGATAATCGGCCGATCGTTCATCGTACGTTTACTTACGATTTTATTATGGTGTGTACGAGTCTTTAAGCTGGCTACACATTATACTATTTTTCTTGTTCAATTTCTTTTAGCTTTACCTTCAACTATGTAGTGTAGTGCAAGGGCCTGCCTGATTGCATACAATTTTAAAGTATCAAGGTTTGACCTCATATTACAGTATATAGTTTTGGTAACTCTAATGCCTCGTACACACGAGCGGACTTTCCCGCGGATTGTCCGACGGAGAAGTCCGGGCGTGTGTGGGCAAGTCAGACGCTGGAAGGTCCGGCAGTTTGTCCGGCGGACATTCCCGCCGGAAAGTCCGAGCGTGTGTACGGGGCATTAGGCCCCTTTCACACGGGACGGATCCGTAATGATCCACCCTGTAAACATCCGCTTGCTCAGCGGGGATCGCTCCGTTGATTCCTGCTGAGCCGGCGGATGACAGAGCGGTCCCTGCACACTGTGCAGGGACCGCCCTGTCAGATCTCTGCTCTCCTCTATGGGGGATCGGATGAACACAGACCGTCTGTCCGTGTTCATCCGATCCGCTCTGCAGACGGATAGAAAAATAGGGTTTTCCTCCGTCTGCAGAATCGGACCTTAGCAGAGATGGACGATTTCGGGTGTCAGCGGATGCTCATCCGCTGACACCCGCTATCCCATAGGCATGCATGTATGTCCGTATTTCATCCGAAAACGGATGGATGAAATACAGACATATGGTCCGCATGTGTGAAAGGGGCCTTAAGGAAAATTGTACAAGAAAAGTGTATAATGTGTAGCCAGCTTTAGTGGCCAGATCATCTGGTGAAAATAAAGGAAAGAAAGCCTAAAAAAAAGAAGCAGCCATCCTATCTAAGAATTGGTAAGCTGCAATAACTACTTGTTAATCCTGCCAGGAATATTGTCAGCTGAAACCTGAGAAAAAGCAGTATGCCCTGTACACACGGTCGGACTTTCCGACGAAAAATGTGCGATCGGATCGTGTTGTCGGAAAATCCGATCGTGTGGGCTCCATCTGACTTTTTCCGTCGGAATTTCCGACACACAAAGTTTGAGAGCTGGACCTAAAATTTTCCGACAACAAAATCCAATCGTTTAAATTCTGATCGTGTGTAGACAATTCCGACAGACAAAGTGCCAAGCATACTCAGAATAAATTAAGAGACGAAAGCTATTGGCTACTGGCCCGTTTATAGTCCCAACATGTTGGATTTTCCGACAACTTTGTGCGACCGTGTGTATGCAAGACAAGTTTGGCCCATAATCCGTCTGAAAAATCAGGATTTTGACGTCGGAATCTCCGACCGTGTGTACAGGGCATTAGAGTATATAAGATCTAGAAACTGCTGGTTAGAGTGCAGTGTTCCTCGAAATCTTTGTGCCATATCGTAATTTTCAGGAACTGCCAGTCAGGAAACAGTTTTTACCTTCTGTAGCGCTAAAATTGGCCATAGATTCTCCTCTGGGCCAAAACTTTTGGAGACCATGGGTCAGAGAATAATAAAAATGGCAGCTGGCCCAACTGGCGATAGATAGTGTGTGTATCTGTATGCTTACATGTGATTATTGCTGTTATACAGGATTTTTATGGCACCAAGAGTTTGCACAGTGTTTTACAGAGAATTTGCAGGATGTGGTTGGAGAGGACATCAGACTGTAAGCTCCCTCAGGGGCAGGAACTGGTGTGAATGGCTCTATGTACATTATAAAGTAGTATGTAATAGGTACTATATAGATAAGGTAGATAACATAATAAAAAGTGCTATCTAAGGGGCACCCTTGTAAAGAGAAATCCATACCTTGTCAGAAGAACTAAAAGACAAAATCATAAATATCCAAGGGTGGTTGTATGTGCGGGCATAACCCAACTGCCCTGAGAAATTTGAATCCTCTGGCACTTTTCCAATCATGGACATGTTGGGCTACCCCTGAAGGAGCCGTTTGTGTTCTGTGTCTTAACTCCAAGAACAACCTCAGTCCCTCTGACACACCTGGTTAAGGCTCCTTTCACACTTGTGCGACTTCAAAGTCGCGCGATTTTACCGCAATTTTGCCACGATTTTTGTGCGATTTTGCTGCGATTTCACCGCAATTTCAAGGAATGCCTGTGTAAGTGGCATTAAAATTGGACCAAAGTAGTGCAGGGACTACTTTGAAGTCGAAACGACTTGAAGTCGTACTAATATGAATGGCTGTCATTGGAAATCATGGGGAACGACTTGCAATGCTACTTTGCAGTCCCAAATCGTGGGACAAGTCGTATAAGTGTGAAAGGGGCCTAAATAAAAGTCACTGAAAGCATTTATAAAAAATATGAGCATTAATACCTTTAACTTGGTTCTGAGCTGATACCAGGGGATAGACCCAAGACTGTTTAGTAGTAAATTAAATCAATGCATTGGTACAGTTTAGGGTAAATAATAGTAAGGCCATTAATGAGCACACAGAGGATGGATTCAGATACAGTCTGATAAACAAAGTGATCTCTAAGCCAAAGTAACTTAGGTTAGAGTTCTGTACCACTAGTCTGGAATCAACTCATAAATCAACAAAGTCAGCAATAAACAATGCCTACTCTATAAATATCAACTGCAATGTGAATAATAATACTGTTACTAGTCTAGAGTGCACTCTCTAGGTGATTAGAGTATAGCCCATAATTACTGCAAAAGAATGTGAAAAATAAGTGCGCTCAAATGTTCAATAATAATTATTAAACACAATTCTGGGATAATATCAAAAGACCATATTATCCAAAATATATAACCAGATGATGCCTCACTAAGGCCGAAACGCGTCGGGATACGAAGTGCTGATGCCACTGCTGCCAACCTTTTTTATACATGCCTACTAAAATCTTTGTACATGTGAGTACCCATTTTTGATTTATTAAATTACATTTTGCCTGACGGTATCACGCTATATGGTCTCATTTCTCTTTATCGGTAACACCTTTGGGGATGAGCCACATACCATACCTGCCTACTATTCCCATTCTGAGTTAACATCAACTACCCAGCGCATATACTTGTCGGTGGTCACCATACATTACCAACTGGAACTACTGCCCACGTTGGTGTATTGCAAACACCACACAGCAATTTTGACTCATACGGCGTAAGCCCATCTGAGTCCACGTCAGTCGGTAAGCCTTCCCATAATCGGTGACGGAATACATCAGACAAGCCGCACATATCACCTAAATGTCTTAATATATTCACTTTTGTCACTATATGGTGTATTAATAATCTATTTTCACAATAACTATTCACTTATTGTCTAAGTTATGGGACACAATATTGTTTAGTTCATGACAGCTTTATTGAGGTCACGTTCATTTTCACAACAATTATTTTTATAGATATGAGCAATATTGTTTAGTTCGTGATAGTTTTATTGAGGTCACGTTCTCTTTATATAAATATTTTCATGCAATATTTTATTATATTGGATATCATTTATATAACACATCTTCATCACTGGTTATATATTTTGGATAATATGGTCTTTTGATATTATCCCAGAATTGTGTTTAATAATTATTATTGAACATTTGAGCGCCGCACTTATTTTTCACATTCTTTTCCATTTAATTTACTAGTGTCGTGCAGGCTGCTGGTTTTATTTAAGTTTAGATAGCGCGGTTTTCTTCCCCCTTTTTTTTTTCTGCCATAATTACTGCAAAGCTACCCCTATAGGAAATACCAGGGTCCTTGTAGGGCAGCCAAGCAGTCCTACACCCTACCCTCCAGCTGGCGAACGTTGGGGCCCACCTTGCAATTGGTGCACATAAGCGTAGTCCCCTGTTTTGACTCTGGTCCTTAGATCAACCAGCTGTAGAGCTCTAGCATCGGTGCAGTGCAAGTTTGCTTCAGTAGTGACCCAGTCTCCACGCTATCCTCACTCTCTATTTCGTCTTCCTGCTGTATGAAACCAAGGTTTCCACCCCAACTACTAGCAAATCCAGGCAGGGGATGTGCTCACTCTGAACTCCAGCAGCAAAAGACCGCTCTATTCAAACTGCAGCTCAGGAAGATACCGATCCTTTCTCCTTCCCTGGCGCTGCCTCACCTGGGAACTGTAGTCCATTGATTAATAGATGTCCACTCTAACTCTCCATTCTTGGACTTCAATACCAACATTGCGGTCGGCCTCAAAGTCTGTGAGGTAGTTTTTAACGTTCCTGCTCCCCCTGCCAATGGGAGGTGGCAGTGTTCTTAAATCCAGTTTGTCTATTTATTCACAGTTAAAGTGCAGTCACAGATAGTGTTATGATTTGCCCCTTGCAACAAAGTACCTGAGTACAGACACTTGCATTGTGTGACCAATCCTGTTCAGACTAGCTGAAGACACTCAACATTTTCCAACTGGAAACAAAATTTTCCAATTGACCTGATTGAATTTCTCACTGAAAAGACTTGACCAACAATATGTTCTAGTGCTTTCATGAAATTAAAGTGTTACTAAACCCACAACAGTAAAATCAGTCTGTATATGCAGTAAAGCATGCTTGTTATACTCACTGTATTATGCCCTGTACACACGGCCGGACATTCCGATGACAAAATCCATCAGATTTTTTCAGACGGATTTTGGCCCAAACTTGTGTAGCGGGGTCGTACCCCTTTTACTGGAAAAGACTACATCCCCCATAATCCCCCAGGCTCCCGGGCTGCTTGTTTCCGCCCGAGAGGCTGCTGGGGGAGGTTATAAAAAGGAAGAGCGGAGACCGCCTCTTCCTCTTGGGACACTTCCTCTTCTGAGGCCTGACAGGACTGGCCTGCCTCTGCTGACAGAGCTTGTGACGCGGAGACTGCAGCCAGCGGAGACACCTGTGCGGACCGGAGCTGAAGGCCTGAAGCCAGGGCCTTGCAGCAGATGGAGTGAGACTCTCATACCTCAGAGTCAGCAGCAGCGGAGCGGAGACTCTTCCCTACAGACGGTCGGTCGGAGCTGAGGACCGGAGCGCAGGGGCTGTGACTGAGGAGACCAGAGCCGCCATTAGAGGGACCGGAGTGGAGGACGGTACCCCAGGATTGGTGAGAGAGCCGGAAGGCTCATCCTGCATTGATACACACGTTTTATGCCTACTGAACTGCCTAGGCGCAATTTACCTCAGAGCAGCAATGTTACTTTCTGTGGATTACAAAGACACCATTTAAAGCTACATGTGCACCACCTCTACAGATTCATTGCCGGTGAAGAACACTGTACTATTACAAGGACTGAGCTCTATTACTAGGGATCAGGCCTGGTCCGTTAGGTAGGCGCAGATAGATTTATTGCACCTCAGGGGTGCATAGCAGACGGTCGCCACACTTGGCGCTCCGTTTCCCCATTGCTAGTTGATACATATATGTGTACATGTTTAAGTGCATATTGCAGGGACCTGCTAAAGTATTGTAAGTCATATGTTTAAATGCATGTTACTATTTCTTTTCCTTACTGACAAAGTAAAGCCAGTTATTCTTATCTCAGCAGTCTGCTTGTGAGTTCATACCCATTACGCTTAGAGTATAAGCTATTTTTATGTGCATAGATTCATACCCCTTGACTAACTGTGCCAGAGCGGGTAGAGCAAATTGCCGGGGGTTGGTGGAGCTGTACTCAGGGACCCAAAACAAACCAGCGGCTCTCTTAACTGGGGGTAGCGCTACACGTGGGGGCTCGTAATCCGGGATCCTGAGTCAGCGGGAAAAGCCGCCAGAAGGCACCGGCATGGACCCAATAGAAGTGGGACGGTGGTCCGCAACATGGGCCGCTGACCCAGCCGCAGCAGCAGTCATTGAACTGCCAGGGATGTGGCAGAGAGAGGCAGTCAAGCAGCTCATAATGTCATTATCCCCATGCCAGAAGTCATGGATAATGGACATGAGAAATGATGCTGGGCACACATACGCCTTAATAGAATGGAAGGAAGAGACTCCAGAGCAGTTCAGGAGCCAAAGCATACAAGCACCGAATGGTCAGGCCTATCAAGTGCTGCATGCGCTGCCGCGCAAGGGAGAAGGTTCTCCTATGAAAGCCATTCTATCCCCTAAAAAGGAAGAGCAGAAGGGCGCGGAAAGTCCCGCACAGACTACTCTTAGTGCAGAACTGTGTGCTGTCCTAGGGGAGATTGTGACCCAGTGCAGAAGAGACCCCGGGGATTGTCGGGATACAGGAAACTCCGGATGTTTTCTGGGAGGACACCTGTACCCTCAAGTGAAGAGGGATTTGAAGAGTGGTTAGATGGTGCCACGCAGGCCCTAGAAGAATGGGAGGTCTCAGAAGGCAGAAAGAAGCAAAGGATTGTTGAGAGCCTAAAAGGACCTGCCCTAGAGGCCATACGCAATCTGAAGACAAGCAAAAAGGATTGCACTGCCCAGGACTACATAGACATCCTGGAAAGTGTGTTTGGTGGGACAGAAAAAGTCACAGAACTTACCTATCAACTGGAACACTGTTACCAGAAGACAGGGGAGAAGCTGTCAGAGTACATGGGACGCATAGACAAGATCCTGCATAGGATTATCCTGAAGAAGGGGATAGATCCAGGGAAGGTAGATGAAGCCCGTGCCCAACAGGTGATGAGGGGAGCCCAACCCCTGGACCCTGTCGCACTAGTACTACGCACCCGGCAGGATGGGAAGAGCCTGGACTACCCTGACCTCATCCGAATGGTCAGAGAAGAAGAGGCCATGTTGGAAGAGAAAAGGGAAAAGCAAGTGATGGGGTCTACAAAACTTCCAGTGGCCACGGTCAGGTCGGCCTTAACCCCTGAAAGAGACACAGAGGTAGATGCCCTGAAGTTGCAGATGTCCCAGATGATGGAGATACTGACGTCTCTGGTGGCGAAAGAGACGCCCAGTCCCAAGAAAGAAACAGGCAGGAAGGAATTGTTTCCAGCTGTTTCAGCACCAGCATCCCCACCTGACTACGGTGAGATGATTTGCTTTAATTGTGGAGGAATTGGTCATATTGCAGCTGTATGTTCCAGTCCCAAGAAGAAGAAGGCAGAAAGTCGCCAGCCGGCGGGAAACGCCAAAGGGCCCCGGTGAAGGAGTCAACCGGGTGCCCATCACCTTCAGTGAGCTCCAAGAAGCACAACAGGAAGAGAAAGCGAGGAGACCAAACCCCTCAAAAGGGGCCCAGGGATCCTCAACCAAGGTGCACTCCAGAGAAAGGGGGCAAGACCCCTCCGGAGAGACACAGCACTCCTAAACGTGAACTCTTCAAAGTGAGAGATAACAATGCCCCTCAACGGGTTCACACTCCCAGTAAGAGGGAGAAAATCAATGCATATCAGGCTCAAGAAAGGAGCAAGCGCAAATCCAGTGAGAAGGAAAAGAGTCCAAAGAAGAGGACAGCATCAACTCAGCCTTACCCAGAAGAGCTAGTTGGTCCATCTCCTACTGTACCCATCCAAGTGGAAGGAGTGTACACAAAGGCCCTCCTAGATACTGGAGCCCAAGTGACCCTGTTGTACAGGGACTTCTATGACAGATACCTGAGTCATCTGCCTATACAGAAGATAGAAGAGTTGGAGATAAGGGGATTGGGAACTCAGAGTTTCCCCTATGATGGATACTTACCCATCAGATTGACGTTTGACCCATCCGTAGCTGGGAAGTCTGAAGTGTTTGACACCTTAGCAGTGGTGTGTCCCCGCCCACCAGGAACCAGCAAGACTTCCCTGATCATAGGGACGAACACGGACCTAGTCAGAAGGCTTCTGACCCCCCTGGTGAAGAAAGAGAATCTTTAAACTCCCAAGATCCATCCCATGCTGAAGGCAGCCTACCAGCGGTTGGTCCTAGAGCAGAAGACCCCAAGTGAGGGGATAGGAAGGGTATGGAGGCTTGGAAAAGAAGGAGCAGTGTTACAGCCTGGAGAGGTAACCTGCATGAGAGCCACGGTGAAACTTACTTGGGAGCAGCCTGGCCCCTTTGTAATGCTGGAACCCGACCCAATGGAGGGTCACTCAGGTCTGGAGGTGATACCAGAAGTAATTTCACTGAAGGACCTGAAGAAGGCCAGAGGAAGAGTCCCTGTCAGTGTGAGGAACCCCACGGAGCGGCCCGTGGAGATCCCTGCCAGGATGCTTCTGGGACAGGTGAGTCCTGCTGTCCCAGTTGGCTGGTCAGAAGTGAAGGGGACGGGTGAAGGAGAAGATGTTTGGAAGAAACTCTCCATGGAAAACCCAAACCTACCTGGAGCTTGGAAAGAGAGAGCCAAGGCCCAGCTGACCAGATGGGAGAAGATTTTCTCTAAAGATGAGTTTGATGTGGGGTGTGCGAGGAGTGCCACCCATCGAATCCGCATGCAAGAGGACAAGCCATTCAGAGAAAGAGTGAGGCGAGTCCCGCTAGCAGATCTGGAGGATCTGAGGGAGCAGCTTGCGGAACTGAAGAAGACGGGAGTGATTAGGGAGTCCAGAAGCCCCTACGCCTCCCCAATTGTGGTAGTCAGGAAGAAGAATGGGTCATTAAGGCTCTGCATTGACTACAGAACTCTCAACAGGAGGACCATTCCTGACCAGTACACCACACCAAGGATAGAGGATGCCTTACAGAGTTTATCTGGAGCTAAGTGGTTCAGTGTGATGGACCTAAAGAGTGGGTATTACCAAATCCCCATGCATCCAGAAGATAGAGAAAAGACTGCCTTCATAACCCCAGTGGGATTCTTTGAGTTCAACAGGATGCCCCAGGGCCTATCTGGAGCTCCTGCTACGTTTCAACGCCTAATGGAAAGGACAGTTGGAGACATGAACCTCATAGAAGTCCTTGTGTACCTGGACGATGTCATTGTCTTTGGAAAGACTTTGGAAGAACATGAAGCCAGATTGGAGAAAGTACTGAAGAGGCTCAGTGAAGAGGGACTCAAACTTTCTCCAGAGAAGTGTCGGTTCTATCAGTCTTCTGTGAACTATCTGGGACACATAGTGTCTGAAAAAGGAGTGGCTACAGACCCTGAGAAGTTGGAGGCAGTTACTTCGTGGCCAAGGCCCACAACAGTTACAGAACTTCGGTCTTTCTTGGGGTTCTGCTCCTACTACCGCAGGTTTGTGGATGGGTTTGCCCGCATTGCCAAATCCCTCAACGAGCTGCTCAAGACAGAAGGAGAGGAAGATGGATTGGGGCCTAGGAGGTCCAGTGAGTCGGTCCAAGACCAATGGAACTCAAGGTGTGAAGAGGCTTTCAGAACCTTGAAGAGAAGTCTCACCACAGCCCCAGTTTTGGCCTATGCTGACCCCACTAGACCTTATGAGCTACATGTCGATGCCAGCCATGAGGGCCTAGGTGGAGTACTCTACCAGGAGTATGAAGACCAGCTACGACCAGTGGCCTATGTGAGCCGGAGCCTGACCCCCTCCGAGAAGAACTATCCCACCCACAAGTTGGAGTTCTTAGCCCTCAAGTGGGCAGTAGTTGACAAATTGAGAGACTATTTGTATGGGGCCGAGTTTACTGTAAAGACAGATAACAACCCCTTGACCTATCTATTTACCACCGCCAAGCTGGATGCAACTGGACACAGATGGTTGGCGGCGTTGTCTGGATTCAATTTCAGTCTCAAGTACAGACCAGGGACTGGAAATAGGGATGCAGACGCCCTGTCCCGAAGATCCCATGTCATGGACAATGACTGGGAAGACTGGACCCAAGTGGCACCAGATGGAGTGCGAGCCCTCTGCCAGGGGGCTGAACTCCAAGCCAGAGGAGGATCCAGAGCTGAAGAGGTAGGAGTTACCACAGTGGGAGTCCCAAAGTGTTACTGTGGGGTAACTCAACTAGCAGAAGAGTGCCTACCGAAGCTGTCCAAGAAAGAGTTAAGGTGTGACCAATTGGAAGACCCCATGGGGAAATTGGTCCTGGAAGCCCTGGAAGACAAGAGTCCAGAGGGACTTCGCCTTCACCCTTCTAAAGAAGCTCGTCTACTGAGGAGAGAGTTGGACAAGTTACAGGTGCATCAGGGGGTAGTCTACCGAAGGGGCCCCTCTGATGGCCCAGAAGACAAGTGGCAGTTGTTTCTCCCAGAGAAGCATCGAGAGACTGTGCTGATTGCCCTACATGACCAGCATGGTCACTTGGGAGCAGAGAGAACCTTCCAACTTGTCAGAGACCGGTTTTATTGGCCCTGCATGAGGGCCGAAGTGGAGGAGTATTGCCATTCCTGTGCAAGATGCATTCAGAGAAAGACTTTACCCCATCAAGCTGCCCCAATGGGCCACCTACAGAGTCAAGGCCCAATGGATCTGGTATGCATTGATTTTCTCCGCCTCGAACCCGATTTGAGTGGATTGGGAAATGTTCTGGTGGTAACCGACCATTTCACTCGTTATGCTCAGGCTTTCCCAACCAAGGACCAGAAGGCCTCTACAGTAGCCAAAGTACTTCTGGAGAAGTACTTTGTTCACTATGGACTGCCACAGAGAATCCATTCAGACCAAGGAAGGGACTTTGAGAGTCGCCTGATCAGGAAGTTACTAGATTCTCTGGGAGTAGAGAAGACTAGAACCACACCATATCACCCTCAAGGTGATGCCCAGCCTGAAAGGTTCAACAGGACCCTATTGAACATGTTGGGAACTTTGGAAACAGAGAAGAAGCAACATTGGAGTCAACACATATCAGCTCTGGTGCATGCCTACAATTGCACCACAAGTGATGTGACAGGTTTTTCCCCTTACCGACTTATGTTTGGGAGAGAAGCAAGATTGCCAGTGGATTTGGCCTTCGGCATTTCCTTGGACCACGCCTCTGCTGCCTCCCACAAAGGATATGTGGACAGACTGAGGCACAGTCTGAAGATAGCTTATGAGAAAGCTCAAGCGGCCTCTGACCAGAGGGGGGCCCGAAACAAGAGGAACTTTGATTTGAAAGTTAGAGTACAGGACCTACAGCCTGGGGACCGTGTACTGTTACGCAATCTAGGGATCCCTGGAAAACACAAGATTGCTGATAGATGGAGATCAGAGCCATATATCATCTGTAGGAAACTTCCAGGATTGCCTGTCTACAAATTGAAGCCAGAAGGAAGAGTGGGGCCTTTGAAGACCTGGCATAGGAATCACTTGCTCCCACTCACTGAAGCAGTCAGAATGCCTCCAGCGAGAGACTTACCTGAATCTGTTTCCATTCTGGATACCCCCAGGCCTAACACTAGGTCTCAGACATCCCAAGCTAGGGGTGGACAGGACCCCCAACCAGAAGAAGAAAGAGGAGAACTTGAATGGCTATGGCCTTCCTCAACCCCGGGAAATTCTGCCATAGATCTTCCACCTACTGAAGATGCGGAAGATAACACATTGAACCCAGAAGCCACAGAGTTTGTGCCATTCAGTGATGTGCCTGAGTGCTGGGAAGACATCCCTGGTCTCTACCCAGAAGAAGAAGTAGATGTTCCAGGACCAGAGGTGTTGCCAGAATGTGTTCCTGAAGAAGGCCCAAGAGAACAGAGAGCTCGCAGGAGTGTGAAGCCTCCCAAGAGGTTAACTTACCCCAAGATGGGAGAAAGTTCAGAGGACTCTGTTACCACAGCAAGGAGAAGTGCTGAAAGCCCTGACCCATCCACTGTTTGTTTGGTGGAGGGCAACCCCAGCTCACTCTCTGGCACAGTTAAACAGGTCGCCCACACTGAAGTGACCTGTAGACAGGACAGCTCCCCATCTTATGCTAATTGGTGGGAAGCTCCCCTGTCCAAATTATGTGAACGTGTTGTTACCAAGGACGCTTGTAGTTTGAACACTGTCTTTGGGGACCAAAGATTCAAAGTGGGGGGAGTGTGTAGCGGGGTCGTACCCCTTTTACTGGAAAAGACTACATCCCCCATAATCCCCCAGGCTCCCGGGCTGCTTGTTTCCGCCCGAGAGGCTGCTGGGGGAGGTTATAAAAAGGAAGAGCGGAGACCGCCTCTTCCTCTTGGGACACTTCCTCTTCTGAGGCCTGACAGGACTGGCCTGCCTCTGCTGACAGAGCTTGTGACGCGGAGACTGCAGCCAGCGGAGACACCTGTGCGGACCGGAGCTGAAGGCCTGAAGCCAGGGCCTTGCAGCAGATGGAGTGAGACTCTCATACCTCAGAGTCAGCAGCAGCGGAGCGGAGACTCTTCCCTACAGACGGTCGGTCGGAGCTGAGGACCGGAGCGCAGGGGCTGTGACTGAGGAGACCAGAGCCGCCATTAGAGGGACCGGAGTGGAGGACGGTACCCCAGGATTGGTGAGAGAGCCGGAAGGCTCATCCTGCATTGATACACACGTTTTATGCCTACTGAACTGCCTAGGCGCAATTTACCTCAGAGCAGCAATGTTACTTTCTGTGGATTACAAAGACACCATTTAAAGCTACATGTGCACCACCTCTACAGATTCATTGCCGGTGAAGAACACTGTACTATTACAAGGACTGAGCTCTATTACTAGGGATCAGGCCTGGTCCGTTAGGTAGGCGCAGATAGATTTATTGCACCTCAGGGGTGCATAGCAGACGGTCGCCACACTTGGCGCTCCGTTTCCCCATTGCTAGTTGATACATATATGTGTACATGTTTAAGTGCATATTGCAGGGACCTGCTAAAGTATTGTAAGTCATATGTTTAAATGCATGTTACTATTTCTTTTCCTTACTGACAAAGTAAAGCCAGTTATTCTTATCTCAGCAGTCTGCTTGTGAGTTCATACCCATTACGCTTAGAGTATAAGCTATTTTTATGTGCATAGATTCATACCCCTTGACTAACTGTGCCAGAGCGGGTAGAGCAAATTGCCGGGGGTTGGTGGAGCTGTACTCAGGGACCCAAAACAAACCAGCGGCTCTCTTAACTGGGGGTAGCGCTACACTTGTCTTGCATACACATGGTCACACAAAGTTGACGTTAAATCCAATCGTTCTGAACGAGGTGACGTACAACACGTACGTCGGGACTATAAACGGCCAGTAGCCAATAGCTTTCGTCTCTTAATTTATTCTGAGCATGCGTGGCACTTTGTCCGTCGGAGTTGTCTACACACAATCGGAATTCAAACGATCAGATTTTGTTGTCGGAAAATTTTAGATCCTGCTCTCAAACTTTGTATGTCGGAAATTCCGACAGAAAAAGTCAGATGGAGCCCACATACGATCGGATTTTCCGACAACACTATCCGATCGCACATTTTCCATCGGAAATTCCGACCGTGTGTACAGGGCAATACAGTTGTTTGATCCTGTTTTCTCTGTTCCTTACCTTCTTTCACTGTCCTCAATCCATCTCCTATTAGAACAGAGGCTAGGGGACAAGCTGCACATGCTCATTTTGGAGTGTATTAATAAAGATTTTTTTTTCTGTGACCAGCACAGGGCCAATCAGCACTGTCCAGATAGAGGGTCAGGGGTTATGCAGCCTTATAGGACAGTCAGAGGAGAATGAAAACTCCTCTTACAAGATTTAACCAGACACTGATAGAAGTCACAAGACTGTTATATACTGCTGATGAAAAAAGGTATTTAGCAGTTTATATTTACTAAAAACTATTGCATTTCCATGTTCTGTGTACTGTGGGAAACCAAATGTAGTGAATACAGGGTCCTGGGTTTAGTAACACTAAGTGCTGGCCGGCCGTGTCTGCTGGTGCTCTATAGACATTAGGTCAATGGCGGCTGGTGAAGTTTTAGGATGGGGGGGGGGCGCCAGACCCTGCCCTTCCTCTTTGACCCCTTCCACTTGTTGAAAATGGGCGTGGTTTGAGCGAAATAGTGGGCGTGGCTCTAAGGTGGTGTGGTTAGCGTCTGAGATGAACGAGGGATGGAGGGAGAGAGGAATGAAGGGACAGCAGGCCCAGATCCTACACAACAATATAAATGTGTATTCTAGAAAGTTTAACAAATCAGCAGATAAAGATACTCCAAACACCTGGTGTTAGCACTTCAATCATCCCGGGAACCATGGTTGTTATGGTGTCAGGATGATTGAAGCAAATTATTTCTATTATTACATTGTAATATAAAATTAAACCATTCAACTCACTATAATGCAGAATCAGTGGGAGCCCTGAGCGTGTCACTAGCCACGTCGCCTACAACCAGATGCCATCAGGCGTCCCCAGCAGAGTCCCTCCTTACATGCAGCCTGTGTCAAATCAAATGCAGCCTCTGTCAAATCAAATACAGCCTTTGTCCCACCAAATGCAGCAGCCTCTGTCCCACCAAATGCAGCAGCCTCTGTCCCACCAAATGCAGCCTCTGCCCCCCCACACAAATGCAGCCTCTGTCCCACCAAATGCAGCCTCTGCCCGCCCCCCCCCACAAATGCAGCCTCTGCCCCCCCCACAAATGCAGCCTCTGTCCCCGCCCACAAATGCAGCCTCTGCCCCCCCCACCCCAAATGCAGCCTGCCTGTGCCCCCCCCCCAAATGCAGCCTGCCTGTGTCCCATTAAATGCAGCCTGTGCCCCCCCAAATTCAGCCTGCCTGTGTCCCATTAAATGCAGCCTGTGTCTCCCCCCAAATGCAACCTGCCTGTGTCCCCCCCCAAATGCAACCTGCCTGTGTCCCCCCACAAATGCAACCTGCCTGCAGTGGCGTCACTAGGGTTGGTGTCACCTGGTGCGGAAAACATTGGTGTCACCCCCCCTCCACCAACTATAGTCCCCCCCTCAGTACAGACCCCCTCTCACAGTATAGATCCCCCTCCAACAGTATAGATCCCCCTCACTAAGAACAGACCCCCCTCCGTCAGTATAGACCCCCCTCCCTCAGTACAGACCACCCTCCCTCAGTATAGACCCCCCCCACTAAGTACAGACCCCCCTCCCTCAGTACAGACACCCCCATCAGTGTAGAATCCCCCCTCTTAGTGCAGACACCCCTCCTTTAATGCAGACCCCCATCAGTATAGAA
Source organism: Lithobates sylvaticus (assembly GCA_028564925.1). Lineage (NCBI taxonomy): Eukaryota > Metazoa > Chordata > Amphibia > Anura > Ranidae > Lithobates > Lithobates sylvaticus. The sequence goes on along the minus strand of CM053038.1, from coordinate 144,012,453 downwards.
TCCCCCCCTTAGTGAAGACCCCCACAGTATAGACACCCCCTTAGTGCAGACCCCCCCATCAGTATAGACACCCCCTTAATGCAAACCCCTGCAGTATAGAATCCCCCTTAGTGCAGACCCCCATCAGTATAGAATCCCCCTTGGTGCAGACCCCCCCATCAGTATAGACACCCACCATCAGTATAGACACCCCCTTAGTGCAAACCCCTGCAGTATAGAACGCCCTTAGTGCAGAACCCCCCATCAGTATAGAATCCCCCTTAGTGCAGAACCCCACAGTATAGACACCCCCCTTAGTGCAGACCCCACATCAGTATAGACACCCTCTTAGTGCAAACCCCCGCAGTATAGAATCCCCCCTTAGTGCAGACCCCCCCCCATCAGTATAGAATCCCCCCCCTTAGTGCAAACCCCCCATCAGTATAGAATCCCCCTTAGTGCAGACTTCCACAGTATAGACACCCCCTTAATGCAGACCCCCACAGTATAGACACCCCCTTAGTGCAGACCCCCCCATCAGTATAGACACCCCCTTAATGCAAACCCCTGCAGTATAGAATCCCCCCCTTAGTGCAGACCCCCATCAGTATAGACACCCCCCTTAGTGAACACCCCCACAGTATAGACACCCCCCTTAGTGCAGACCCCCATTAGTAAAGACACCCCCTTAGTGCAAACCACTGCAGTATAGAACCCCCCCCCTTAGTGCAGACCCCCATCCGTATATAATCCCCCCTTAGTGCAGACCCCCCCCATCAGTATATAATCCCCCCTTAGTGCAGAGCCCCCATCAGTATAGAATCCCCCCTTAGTGCCTGTGTCCCGTCCCCCCAAATGCAACCTCTGTACTTACCTTGCTGTTGTCCTCCTGCGGTGTCTCCTTCCACTAGCAGCGCTGATGATACTTCCTGTTTCCGCTCTGGGCGCAAGAGCAGATCGAAACAGGAAGTGACATCTAACTGAGGTCAGATGTCAATCAAATCTGAAGCGCCGAAGTAGCTTCCGCCCGGTGCCTGTAGTATATGTTAATATGGCCAGGCCGATGCTACTCTGCGATTCAGACAGCGCCGCAAGGCGGGCCAAACGCCCGCAAATGTAACGCCACGTCTGCAATCTCATGATTGCATAGACGTGGCGCCTCTAATAAGGGCAATGTGTCCGGCGTCCGAACACAGTGCACTTAAGGAACTTTTTTTTGTATTTTTAGGGGCAGTAATAAAATTGTTTTTTTTTTTACATTTTTTTTAATTTATTTTTTGTGGCTGCCTGGAGGGGGGGGGGGGCGCCCAGGCACCCCCTATGGACGGGCCGCCACTGCATTAGGTACAATGTTATGCAATGGGAGGTTTCTTTAAAAACAAGCTATCTTGTGCAAAGTTGGCTAAAATTACATTGTCCAAGTTTTTCCAGAATATGTAATTTTGCTATCCAATTATCAGATCAGCATCAGTAAGTGGGTCTAAGGGAAGCGACTCCCTGGACTTTTTAATTAGCATTCTGATTATGTGGTTATATGCAGTTCTCATTTTATTTTGCACATCATTTATATTCACAACTTGACTTGATTCTATATAAAAAAAGAGTTCCTTTAATTATTTTTAACAGTGTATAATATTTTTTTCTGAAAATAAAATTTTTTCTGAAAATATTTTTTTGCTTTTGGGTTAAACAGATTGTGGCAGCAGCAAAGTGATAGTCAGAGGGGATTTGATTTATTTTGATATTTTTTCTCATTTTGTAATAGTAGGAGTAGGGGAGTGTTATATAAGTTAACAATATTATACACTGTTAAAAATAATTAAAGGAACTCTTTTTATATAGAATCAAGTCAATTAAACGTCTAGGATATTGATCTGGTCAGTTAGGTAGCAGAGGGGGTTGTTAACCGCTTCAATACAGGGCTTTTAAACACCCTTCCTTACCAGAGCACTTTTTGCGATTCGGCACTGCGTCGCTTTAACTAACAATTGCGCGGTCGTGCGACGTTACACCCAAACAAAATTGACGTCCTTTTTTTCCCACAAATAGAGCTTTCTTTTGGTGGTATTTGATCGCCCCTGCGGTTTTTATTTTTTGCGCTATGAACAAAAGAAGAGCGACAATTTTGAAAAAAAACACAATATTTTTTACTTTTTGCTATAATAAATATCCCATTTTTTTTTAAAAAAACTATTTTTTTCCTCAGTTTAGGCCGATACGTATTCTTCTACATATTTTTGTTAAAAAAAATCGCAATAAGCGTATATTGATCGGTTTGCGCAAAAGTTATAGCGTCTACAAAATAGGGGATAGATTTATTGAATTTTTTTTTTTTTTTTTTTTTACTAGTAATGGCGGGGATCTGCGATTTTTTTTTCGTGACTGCGACATTGCGGCGGACACTTCGGACACTTTTGACACATTTTTGGAACCATTCACATTTACACAGCGATCGTTGCTATAAAATTGCAGTGATTACTGTGTAAATGTGACTGGCAGGGAAGGGGTTAACACTAGAGGGGGCGCTGGAGGGGTTAATATGTTCCCTAATAGACGTGATTCTAACTGTAGGGGGAGGGGACTTAAGGGGAGGAGACCGATCATGTGATCCTCTGTACTGGGATCACATGATCGGTCTCCTCTGCACTGACAGGACGTGGAGCTGTGTGTTTACACACACAGCTCCACGTTCCCGCCCGGTCCCGTTGTTTTAACGGGCAATCGCGGGGTGCCCGGCGGACATCGCGGCCGCCGGGCACTCGCACCGGGTCCCGAGCGATGCCGCGGGCGCGCGCGCGCGCCCCCCAGGCGGCCGGGAATCCGAGGACGTCATATGACGCCCACCCAGGATGGTAGATCCACCTTGTGGGCGTCATATGACGGCGGGCGGTATTGAAGTGGTTAATCAGTTTCAGCTGCTTTAGTGTTAATGAAATTAACAACAGGTGCACTAGATGGCCAACAAGAGGAAGACCTCCAAAACAGAAATGGTTTTACAGGTGTAGGCCACTGACATTTGTTTTCCCTACTCACCTTTCCTGACAGTCTTTCACTAGTTTTGCATTTGACCAGTGTCACTACTGGTAGCATGAGGTGATACCTGGACCCTATAGAGGTTGCACAGGCAATCCAACTTCTCCAGTATGTGCCATTGCCAGAAGGTTTGCTGTGTCTCCCAGCACAGTCTCAGAAGCATGGAGGAGATTCCAGGAGACAGGCAGTTACTCTAGGAGAGCTGGACAGGGCTGTAGAAGGACCTTAACCCATCCGTAGGACTGGTATCTTTTCCTTTGTGTAAAGAGGAACAGGATGAGCACTGCCAGAGCCCTAAAAATCTACCTCCAGCAGGCCACTGGTGTGAATGTCTCTGACCAAACAATCAGAAACAGACTTCATGAGGGTGGCCTGAGGGCCCAACATCCTCTAGTGCAGTAGTGCAGTGGTTCTCAACCTTTCTAGTGCTGTTACCCCTTGATAAAATTTCCCAAGTTGTGGGGACCCCTAATGCCGTGTACACACGAGCGGACTTTTCGACGGACTAGGTCCGACGGTCTTTCCGACGGACTTTTGGCGGATTTCCGACTGACTTTTCAAATGAACGGACTTTGCCACACACAAGCACACCAAAGTCCGACAGATTTGAATGTGATGACCTACGACCGGACTAGAATAAGGAAGTTCATAGCCAGTAGCCAATAGCTGCCCCAGCGTCGGTTTTCGTCCATCGGACTAGTACACAGACGAGCGGATTTTGATGGAGAAAGATTTGAAACATGCTTTATTTCTAGGTCCGTCTGACTTTTGGGAAAAAAAATCCGCTGGAGCCCACACACAATCGAATTGTCTAACGGATTCCAGTCCGCCGCACGTAGTCCGTCCAAAAGTTTGCTCGTGTGTACGCGCATATCAGTAACATTTTTGTAGTATGGGTTGTCAGCACCCAAGGCAAGACAAGTAATTTGCGCCCCTAACCCACAGACATTTAGGACTCCCTGAGTCCCTTCCACTCGTACAGTATTAAAACCCCTTATGGTACATTTTAGGATGTACCACTCTCTCTTTGTTCTCCTTTCTTTCCACTTTATCTCTCTCTATCCTAATTTCTTGTTTTTTTTTCCCCCATCCCTCTCGCTAGCCATCTTTCTTGTTCTTTCTCTTATTCTTTCTCTCCTTTTTTCTTTGTTCCTCCCCTCTTTTCCTCTCCCTTCCATGTATTCTCTATTTTTATTCCTTCTCTTGGGGGGTGGGATGAGTGGCAGTGCTGGGGGGAGTTCTGATCAGCCAACTTAGGTGCTCTTGATCAAGGTCATCTGCTGATCTGAGAACTGTAGTGGGGCCTTTAAATGGCAACAGGTAGTGTTACTGCGTCTCCGACTTCACTGTGTCTCCAGCTCTGTGGTGTCTCGCAGCAGTGACACCTATGCCGAAATCAGGAGATAGGGTCTCCTCCAGCCTTTCCCACTTCACATTCCTCACCAGTCTAGTCTCTGCCCCCCAGCCATGCTGTGAACTGAATGGGTGGCTGCGAAGAGGCTTGGTGGGTGGCCGCAGGCTCCAGGAAGAGCCCTGCTGGGCGGCCACAAAAAAGAACAGCCCAGTCTCATTAGGAGCATGCCCCGATGTTGTCAGGCATGCATACAAGCACGTGGTGGCCGTACCAACTACTGAGTACCATTTTGAGTTGCTGATTTATTTTTTTAACAAAGTGAACTAGCCTGCTGCATCATTTTTTCACTGATTTTTCAGGGTGTCTTTGAATTCAGCCCTCTGTAGGTTGATAATTTTAATTTCCATCAAACGATGTGGCATCCTTTTGTTCCTAACACATTATCCAGTCGATATCGGTATAGATATCCAGCATGATATTTTTCCCTATTGAGATTTGATGTGTTTTTAAAGTGTTCCTTGAATTTCTTTGAGCAGTGTATATAGAACAATAGTCAGTTGTATATATTGCTACATGGTTACAGAATATCAGTTTAAAGTGGAGTTCCACCCAAAAGTGGAACTTCCACTTTAAGGCCTCCTTCCCGGCTCCTGTTTGTGAAACTGAGCTTTTGGAAGCAGGATCTCTCCCTCCCGAAGTCTTCTGGGACATATGACAGGTCCTGGAAGACTTTAGGACCAGTCACGGAGTGCAGCGCTGCTTGCACATGCGCAGTGGGCATCTGGCTGTGAGCCGCAAGCTGTCACTGTCGGGTGCCCATAGTAGAGATGTAGGCCTTGCCGAGGGAGGACACGGGAACAACACAGCGCAAGTGAGTGCACCGCTGGACAGTGGGACAGGTTAGTGGCTGTTTATTAAAAGTCAGCAGCTACACTTTTTGTAGCTGCTGACTTTTAAAAAACACAAATATGACTGGAACTCCGCTTTAAGGTAATTGATATGGATGTTTTCTATAGTAAAAAAAAAATATTATACTATTTTGACTTAACCTGTAAGAGACTTATATTTACTCTGATTTCGAAGATCATTTAAATTATAACTTTTTCCAAAGAAAATACAGTATAAATATTATTATGTATGTGTTCTTGGTGTTTATTTTTTATGTGGGCTCCAGAGGTATCAGTGCTAAAAGTTTTTATCCCTAGCTCGCTTGCATGGGCATTAATCAGCAGTTCTAGTTCTAGTAGGTACTAATAAACATTTCTAGTAGGTACTAATACTAATACTAGTGCAAATGTCAATGTTTTTGTTTTTAATTATAGAGTACGTAAATAAAGAAGCAGGGCAGGATAAACAGGCAAGCCAAAGCCTGGATAATGATCAGTGACGATGGATTTTGGGATTGCTTTAATTATGTTCAAACAATAATTATCACATTTTTGGAGGCAAATTAAAGTATGGACTGAAAATAAACCAGGTGGGGTGATGCTGTGTATTATAAAGCTACAAATGAGCAAAATTAATCTCAAGACTATGCTTAGAAACTATTCACAGTTTAATAAAGACAGCATGGCATCACCATGAGGAACATGAAAGGCAGAGAGTAGTAGTTATAAAAAAAAAGCTCTTTCACAGCATTTTGGCTTATTAATGTCTATTCAACATATAGACAGCTAAAATTAGATGACCACAATGGGGTTGATTTACTGGAATTAACTAGATGTTAATTAAACAAAGTCAATCCTTTCGTCACTGAGCTTAGTAAAAAATATGAGGATGAGTTCAATTTGATCAGCCAATCATGGACAAGAATAAAATTCTCTTTTTTCCTCCCATGTAGATCTTTTGTCAATCATGACGCCCGCCGCACCACCGGACCTGAAAAAAAAAAAAACGCTCTGCCCATGACTAAGGCTAACCACCAAATACCCGCTCTGTCATTTGACAGTTCTTGTAAGGGGCGGGGCCACCTGATGACCTCACCTGGTGGCATCTGCCCCCCTTGTGACATCATCAACCAAACAGCTCGCCAAGTGCTCCGCCGAACGGGCTAACAGGCGATGTTTGGGCCGAACTTTACACTTTAAATGTAAAAGGGCATCGAATGCCCATGTTTCATACAGTGTTCCACCAGCTGACAATTCACTCTCCTGGTAGGGGAGCCACAGAAAAAGTGTAAAACATAGCTAGCTGTGGTCCACAAGTTGTTTGTGCAGCCATGCCCCATTGCCTTCTGTCTTCGCACATGAACACTTCTGCCCCATCATTTAGGACCTAATCACACTATAGCAGAGAGCTGCGTTTGTCTGCATAAGAAAAATACAGCTCTCTGCAAGGACACAGAAAATGATGTGCCCAGTTCACACTTCCCTGCAGTATACCCTATGGCCAAAACGTAAGGTTAAGGTGAAATTGCACTAGGGAAGAGGATTTCCTAAAAAATAATACAAATCAGACTTCTTAGACATGGCTATAGCAAGACCTGATAAAGAAAGCCTTTAACAGTGCTAGATTAAAGACCAGACACTCTCTGATCCATTCCAGAAGAAAGGAGATCCAACCCCAACAGACTAGACTAATAACTAGATTCTCCAAACAACATTCTCACTTACGTACCGTTCTTACACAACATTGGCATCTCTTAACGGATGATGCTATCACAGTAAAATATATTAGTAAAAAACCTACGATCACATATAAGAGAGAAAAATCTCAGAGACAAAGATTCGAGGCACCTTTCAGTGCAGGGATTGTGAATTTTGCGCGTGGATCAGGTTACCTAACGGACAAAATTGCCCCCCCCCCCCCCGATACCTGTCAGGAAAGGGTTCACCTGCTGGTGGCACTGTGGCTCCCAGATCTACAGGCTGTGGTTCCGGTGTCCACCAGCAGGTGTCCCTCAGAAGCCAGAAACTCACAATATCTCATGCAATCAGTCATCACCTGATGCTGGTTGCATGAAGTGTATTTAAAAACTCTGTCCATGCTCTTCATTCCTACCTTGGTGTTCTGTCTCCATGTGCCCCTGATGGACTCTGTGGGTGGCCAGACTGAGTGTAGTATAAATCAGAGACTCCAGGACTGGTAATTTTCACCACATACTGAACTCATCTAATTTAACCTGTGAGTTACTACTTGTTTTTGTTAAATATTTAATTTATACTGTACTCAATTTGGTGCCCCTCCGTTCCCATTTCTACAATTGTAACTGATAGACACTGTTAATGACTCTAATCACATCCTGCCAGTATCTCACCAGTTTTGGACATTTATCCAATAGGTGTATCAGAGTGCCAGGGTGTATTTGGCATTTTGGCCACAAGGGGGAGTCCCTCCTACCCCATTTATGCAGTTTAATAGGAGTTCTGTAGGCGAGAATAAAAAAATGCAATGGTTTTTGTGAAGCAGATATACTGTAGACACCAACGGACCAGCAGCCAGGATTTGTGTCCATCTTTCCCCATCAATAGGGCCAACATCAAATTCTCATTTATCCCTGCAGGGTAGCAAATCCGGGGCCTGTGTATTGGATAGCATATATTCGGGAAATGCTGCCCCTTTTGTCTGAGGTAGCAAAAAACGAGGTGAGAAAGTCAGACTCTTCCAAGTGTAAATTCGAGCTTCTGCCCTGCACTCTCAAGGCATGTTGCACTTGTAATTACAGGTAGTGGCTATTATGAAACCAAGGAAATTCCTGTCGCAATTGGTCATAGGTTTTCATATTGGACCCATCAAACAACTGCGAGAGGTATTTCATGCCAGCCCTCTGCCATAGTGAATAACCAGGAATTTTAGCCACTTCGGGGTACGAACTATTGTGCCAAATGGGGGTACATTCCAGGAACCCTGTCATTCCCATTCTCCTTCCATAATTTAACAATTAGCTGCACAGATAGGCATTCCGGCTCCGCAGCCGAGAGTCCCACCTTCAGTTGGGACATCGCCGAATACTCCGCAAATGATTTAATCAATCAAGGTCCTGGAAGGGTTCAGAATTCACGGCACGTCCCACCCGGAAAGGTGCTGCAACTGTGCAGCCAGGAAGTATGTAGAGGAGTGAGGAACTGCCATTCCACCCCGGTCCTTAAGGTCCTATAGCGTGGACAGCTTAATATGGGCCACTCCATTCTTCCATATTACCGCTCTATATTGGGAGTCTATGCCGTCAAACCAGTAATGTTGTAGCCACACTGGAGCGTTATGCAAGATATATAGTAATTGGGGAGCCCATATCATTTTGATAAGATTAGCCCTGACAAATGTAGTTTGCCCCAGCTAGCGCACTTGTGTTGTAAAATAGGTTTGAGATTTAGCTTAATATAATCTCTAGTATCCCCCTGTCACTTCAATCCCTAAATATTTGAAACGGTCTCTACTTGAGACACTGAATCCGGAAGAGGCAACTCTAGAGGATCCAGCAACATAAGAGAGGACTTGTGCCAGTTGATGGTAAACCCTGAATATTGTCCAAACAGATTTATCAAGTGCATTACAGATTCCAGGGAGCCAGCAGTGTCCCCCAGATATATCAGGGTATCATCTGCATAAAGGGAGAGTTTATCCTCCCTCTCGCCTCGACGGAATCCAACAATCTCTGGGGAGGCTCTAATCTTGGCTTCTAACAGTTCCAAGGCCAGAGCAAAAAGCAGGGGTGAGAGAGGGCACCCCTGCCTAGTCCCCCTAAATAATGGGAAGGCCTCAGATAAAGCCCTGTTAATCCTGACTCTTGCTTTGGTATCCGCATACAGCAGCTGTACCCAGGAGAGAAATGTTTTCCCCACTCGGAACCTCCGTATCACTGCCCATAGGTATCTCCACTCAACGCAATCGAAGGCCTTAGCGAGTAGTATTCATTACATTGTCATTTATCCTTATCAACATAAATATGCAAGGTTTTATAGAGTACTACAAGCCTTTTGAGTCATGCCAGGGTGATTGAGGAGAGAGAACAGAGGTATGGAGTCTTGTCTTCCTCCTGGGAAGGGAACAACATCAGTGTAAATTTATTTTCATTTATCTTTATTTTTATTCATTGTTATTTATTTATATCATTAAATTTTTTTATATTTATTAATAATAATGTTGAATTAAAATATATTCTTATTTTTATTTTTATATTCATTTTTATTTATACATTTATATTTATCTTTAATATTACTTCATATATATAATTTTTTTTTCTCGGCTTATATGATATGAGGACCTAGATTGTTCTCCCATCGTGGTTGTATGGATGTACTTTGTGTGGTTTGTGCTACAGTCTTCCATCCATGGCTGTAGTTCCATCCGATGTGTATGATTGGTGCGATTGGGACTGTCTGGTGGTATGATGCTTATGTGTGTATTGGCGGATGTTTTGATCACCTGGCTGCTGGTGCCTTGGTCGAGGTGATTGGTTGACAGGTGGTGGTAGGTTGTCCTTGGGGGCAATCCAGACAGGCACCCGTTGCTTCCTGGATGGGAAGATGCATCATGGTCCTGGGCAGGGCCTTTCTCCCACCATAACTGCTTCCCCTTTGATTTGGGGCTGTGGGTCCGTGCATCAGGGTTCTCGTCGGGAGTATGTTTCCATACCCTACCCTGCCATTTCTGGGAATGCACGGGTGTCCCCTGTGATCAAATGCATCACATAGAGGAACTCTTTTAAAGAGTGTGAAAAATTTAACTTACACCCAAGCGTTTAAAATCCCCTCCCACAAAAGATTTAAACCCTCCCCCACACACGCAAACATACAAAGGTAATGCATGCGTTGAGGACATTCATCTTGTCTTAATAAAGTATCACATGTTACTCCAGCAGCAGGTGCCAGCATTAAGTATTCCTACTGAAGATCTGGCTGACAGGAGCCTCCGTGCACTGCTACTTACACGCAGAGCAGGGTGTTTGGGTTCTGCAGTGGATCTATGTTTACCTTGGATGCGTAGAGGGCACCTATGCATGAAAACATAAATTGCAATACAAATGTTACATATCACTGCGCATGCTGGAGTGAGAGCAATAATTCTAGGCCCATTATTCATGGCTATCTCTAAACTATTGATCTGTATGTTTTTTTTGTAAAATATAGGGTACTGAAGACTGTCGTACAAAATCTTAAGATTTGACAAGTTGGTTACTTGGTGCAACCCCTCCTTTATATTTTGAACAAAAGTTGGGGTAATTTATGCATTTGTGTGACCTAAAATTACCTTTAGTGTATTTTTCACTGACAATTGGGCTATTACTGCGTGACAATTTTGGAAGATTGGACAATTGCAACTACTACTGTTTTGTTCTCTAGGGTGTTTGCTTTCAGAAAATATATAAAAAATATATAATGTAAAATGTATGGGGGTTTATGGAATCGTCAGGCTAAAATAATTTTTTAAACATATGTGTGAAAAACGCAAACATTTCTCTGGCAGCAAAAGGGTTAATATATACCCCTGTTAATTAGTGATTGGCAGAACACCCCTGGGTTATGTTCTACACCAAAACACCTGAACAGGAAAAAAGTTCTGACCTGAACCCAGAACCCTATTAAAGTCTATGGGACCAGAACTCAAAAAATCTAAAGTCCCCATTTTTAAGGCTTATATGCAAGTTATTGGTCATAAAAAGGGTATGGGGGCCCGGGTATTGCCCTGGGGGACAATGCAAAAAAAACTTTTTAAAAATATTGTTTGTAAATGATCAGTGATTTTAGCCACTTGCCCACTGGGCACTTAGACCTCCTTCCTAACCAGGCCAATTTTCAGCTTTCAGTGCTCTCACATTTTGAATGACAATTACTCAGTCATGAAAAAGAAGAGTAGTGGCACGCAAACAGTTAAACTAAACTAAGGACAGGTAAAAGATCAGGGAAGTGTATCCAGTAAAAGTATTAAAATAGCCTAAGGAGTTGGCAATAAACAATTTCACATAAAGGTGGTGTGCCAGTGATTATCGAAATAAAATCGCAAATATATAAAATGCATAAAACGTGGTGAAAAACCAAAATGGCGTAAAAGAGAAGTGAACAATAAATAAAGTGAATGGTGACTGTGGTAAAAAAAAATCACATATATAACTTCATGAAATGAGTGAATACAGTCAAATAAATAATAATAAATGCGATCAAGCGATTAAAGAAAGATAAATCGCAGTAGAGGTAATGATTGCAGTAAAAAATTGCAGTAAAAGTTGCAGTAAGAAAATCAATAAATGAGTAGTGATAGACCGGGCGTCTATATAGTGACTGAGGTGAAAGATATATAAAAATAATTAAAAAATAGAATAAATCGCAGGCTAAAAACGCATCATAACAGGTGTAATCAATGAATGTCCATATAAAGCATAAGTGCAAAGTTCATTCCAAAGTGCAGTGCAAGTGGTTCCGTTGGGTGTGCGATTATAGCTGTGGCTATCCTGTGCAGTTATAGCGATTCCATGTGATCCTGGTGGGGATGGTACAGCATGAGTATGTGTATCTTTATGGTCCCTGGTGACCTTCCTCCTTAGGGTCTCCAAACGGTGTCCCTTTCCTTAGTGGTACTTTGGTTGCGTGTAGGTGTATCCAGTTATGGGGGGGGGGGGGGGGGGGCTCACGTCAATGTATATAAAGGAAGGAAGTAGCCTCATAGTGTAGTATATTAATTGAGCAAAGATTTATTTCAAGCAGTTTAAAATACAATTAGGTTAAAAAGCGATCTCGATTAGCGTCACTTCCGGTCGGTGTACTGAGCTGGGGTCCCGACGCGTGTTCGTCACTGATCACGTGACTGAGTACACCTACCGGAAGTGACGCTAATCGAGCTCGCCGCTCGTTTGTACATTGTATTTTGCACATTGAAAAAATGTGAGTACCCCTTTTTAACCTAATTGTATTTTAAACTGCTTGAAATAAATCTTTGCTCAATTAATATACTACACTATGAGGCTACTTCCTTCCTTTATATACATTGACGTGAGCCCCCCCCCCCCCCCATATCTGGATACACCTACACGCAACCAAAGTACCACTAAGGACCCGGGACACCGTTTGGAGACCCTAAGGAGGAAGGTCACCAGGGACCATAAAGATACACATACTCATGCTGTAACCTTACAGCCGTAAGGTAAGGGGCCATCTATACCATCCCCACCAGGATCACATGGAATCGCTATAACTGCACAGGATAGCCACAGCTATAATAGCACACCCAACGGAACCACTTGCACTGCACTTTGGAATGAACTTTGCACTTATGCTTTATATGGGCATTCATTGATTACACCTGTTATGATGCGTTTTTAGCCTGCGATTTATTCTATTTTTTAATTATTTTTATATATCTTTCACCTCAGTCACTATATAGACGCCCGGTCTATCACTACTCATTTATTGATTTTCTTACTGCAACTTTTACTGCGATTTTTTACTGCAATCATTACCTCTACTGCGATTTATATTTCTTGAATCGCTTTATCGCATTTATTATTATTTATTTGACTGTATTCACTCATTTCATGAAGTTATATATGTGATTTTTTTACCACAGTCACCATTCACTTTATTTATTGTTCACTTCTCTTTTACGCCATTTTGTTTTTTCACCACGTTTTATGCATTTTATATATTTGCGATTTTATTTCGATAATCACTGGCACACCACCTTTATGTGAAATTGTTTATTGCCAACTCCTTAGGCTATTTTAATACTTTTACTGGATACACTTCCCTGATCTTTTACCTGTCCTTAGTTTAGTTTAACTGTTTGCGCGCCACTACTCTTCTTTTTCATTTTCCTCTTGGGTTCAGACATTCCCCCCAGTGTGCGCTGCATCACATTAGGCATTACTCTTTGTGCAAGCGCAGGATTCCTCTTTTTTACCTAATTACTCAGTCATGCAACACTGTACCTATATAACATTTTTGTCCTTTTTTGGACAAAAATAGAGCTTTCTTTTGGTGGTATTTAAACACCACTGTTTATTTATTTTTTTGCGCTATAAATTAAAAAAATAAATATATTTTGTAAAAAATGCATTTTTCTTAATTTCTGTTATAAAATTTAGCAAATTAGTAATTTTTTTTCATAAATTCTGTCCAAAATTTATACTGCTACAAATCTTTGGTCTATGTGAAGGTTATAGAATCTACAAGCTATGGTGCTAATCATTGAAAATTGATGACACCTGATCACACCTAATGTACTGACGGCCTATCTCATTTCTTGAGACACTAAGGCGTAAGAAGCCAGGAAACTTCAAATACACCCCAAATTACCCCTTTTTGGAAAGTAGACATTCCAAGGTATCTAGTAAGTGGCATAGTGAGTTTTTTGAAGTTGTCATTTTTTTCCCACAATACTTTGCAAAATAAAGATTTTTTTTTTTTTTACAAAATTGTCATTTAACAGGTTATTTCTCTCCCATGGCATGTGCATACCACAAATTACCCCCCAAAATACATTCTGCTACTCTACCCTATCGTATGTTTTTAATTATTTTTTACTTGACCTGTTTAATATGACGTATGCCTCGTACACACGTACGGACTTTTCCCGGCGGACCTAAGTCCAGCGGACAATCCGCTGGACTTTCCGGCTAGGTCCGCTGGACTTTCCGAGGGTGTGGACTTGCCCACACACGCACGGACTTCTCCAGCGGATAATCCGCCGGCCAAAAGTCCGCGGGACTTTTGAAAATGAACGGACTTGCCCACACACGGAGCAGTCCGTTCATTTCGAACGTAACTTCAGGTTACGTAGCTAGCGTAGGCAGTAAATGCCGCCGCGCTAGCTCCGCAAGCTGGCATGGATTTAAAGGGAATCCCCACGCCGAAAAAACGGCGTGGGGGTTCCCCCCAAATCCATGTCAGACCCTCATCCGAGCACGCAGCCTGGCAGGCCAGGAAAGGGGTGGGGACGAACGAGCGCCCCCCCCCCTCCTGAGCCGTACCAGGCCGCGTGCCCTCAACATGGGGGGTGCCCTGGGGAAAGGGGGGCCGTGCGGCCCCCCCCACCCCAAAGCACCTTGTCCCCATGTTGATGAGGACAAGGGCCTCTTCCCGACAACCCTGGCCGTTGGTTGTCGGGGTCTGCGGGCGGGGGCTTATCGGAATCTGGGAGCCCCCTTTAATAAGGGGCCCCCCAGATACCGGCCCCCCACCCTATGTGAATGAGTATGGGGTACGATGTACCCCTACCCATTCACCTAAGGTGTAAAATGTAAAGTAAAAAAAAACACCCACACTTTTGAAAAAATAGTTTATTGCACTGCTCCGGGGGTCTTCTTCCGTCTTGGGGGTCTTCTCGCCGGACTCCCCCGCCATTTACCAAGCTCTTTTACCGAGCGAGGGGAGTCCGGCTACCTTCTTCGTCGTCGCCGCCGTCTGGGGGTCTCGATCCGCCTTCGGGGGTCTTCTTCCGTCTTGGGGGTCTTCTCGCCGGACTCCTCCCCTCTCTTCTGCTCTTTTACCTAGCTCTTTCACGAGGGGAGGAGTCCGGCTACCTTCTTCGTCGTCGCCGCCGTCGTCTGGGGGTCTCGATCCGCCTTCGGGGGTCTTCCGGGGGTCTCTTCTGTTCTTGCGGCGGTCGTCGTCTTCCGCGCCGCCGGCGCCTTGTCCTTCTTCTTGTCCTTCTTGTTCTTCTTCTTCTTCCGATGTTGACCCGTCGCTGTCTCTGCCCGGAATGCCTGTGCCGATCTGCGCTCGGACTTATATAGGGACATGGGGGACAGGGTCACATGTTCATGTCACATGGTGACCCCGCCCCCTTGCGATGTCACAGTCCCAGCATCCTCCGGGACTGTGACAACACAAGGGGGCGGGGTCACCATGTGACATGAACATGTGACCCTGTCCCCCATGTCCCTATATAAGTCCGAGCGCAGATCGGCACAGGCATTCCGGGCAGAGACAGCGACGGGTCAACATCGGAAGAAGAAGAAGAACAAGAAGGACAAGAAGAAGGACAAGGCGCCGGCGGCGCGGAAGACGACGACCGCCGCAAGAACAGAAGAGACCCCCGGAAGACCCCCGAAGGCGGATCGAGACCCCCAGACGACGGCGGCGACGACGAAGAAGGTAGCCGGACTCCTCCCCTCGTGAAAGAGCTAGGTAAAAGAGCAGAAGAGAGGGGAGGAGTCCGGCGAGAAGACCCCCAAGACGGAAGAAGACCCCGAAGGCGGATCGAGACCCCCAGACGGCGGCGACGACGAAGAAGGTAGCCGGACTCCCCTCGCTCGGTAAAAGAGCTTGGTAAATGGCGGGGGAGTCCGGCGAGAAGACCCCCAAGACGGAAGAAGACCCCCGGAGCAGTGCAATAAACTATTTTTTCAAAAGTGTGGGTGTTTTTTTTTACTTTACATTTTACACCTTAGGTGAATGGGTAGGGGTACATCGTACCCCATACTCATTCACATAGGGTGGGGGGCCGGTATCTGGGGGGCCCCTTATTAAAGGGGGCTCCCAGATTCCGATAAGCCCCCGCCCGCAGACCCCGACAACCAACGGCCAGGGTTGTCGGGAAGAGGCCCTTGTCCTCATCAACATGGGGACAAGGTGCTTTGGGGTGGGGGGGCCGCACGGCCCCCCTTTCCCCAGGGCACCCCCCATGTTGAGGGCACGCGGGCCTGGTACGGCTCAGGAGGGGGGGGGGCGCTCGTTCGTCCCCACCCCTTTCCTGGCCTGCCAGGCTGCGTGCTCGGATGAGGGTCTGACATGGATTTGGGGGGAACCCCACGCCGTTTTTTCGGCGTGGGGATTCCCTTTAAATCCATGCCAGCTTGCGGAGCTAGCGCGGCGGCATTTACTGCCTACGCTAGCTACGTAACCTGAAGTCACGTGCTAAATGAACGGACTTGCCGATGAGCGGCAAGTCCCTTCATTTCAAAAGTCCCGCGGACTTGCCCACTAACGGCGGGATTGTCCGCTGGACTTCCAAGTCCAGCGGATAATTTGAGAACAAAACCTGAAACTTTAGTCCGCCGTACTTTGGCGCCAAAAAGTCCGCCGGCGCCCACACACGAGGGGATTATCCGCTGGACTTCAGTCCAGAGGATAATCCCGCGGGATTGTCCCTTCGTGTGTACGCGGCCTAATTGTTAATCAAATATATTTTTGTACTATATCATAGTCCATCTTGCCTGTAAATAAAGCCACATTTAGGTGCACTCAGAACAAGATTATAGATTTTTTGGATAAATTATGATGTCTCTTTGGCAGACTTTGGTTGGAAATAACAACATTTTGCACCACAGTGAGCAAGCCTTATATGAAGAAGCCAAATTATAGTACACTCAGGCCAAGATTAACATTTTTTTTAGATAAAGTCTGGTGTCTCTTTCGCAGACTCTGGCTAGAAGTAACAGGTGTGGAAAAATTGGGCCTTAGGTGTTGGTGGTGCCTTCACACCATAACCTTTTTACTGTTATCCTTAGCAAATGCAGGATTGTATTCTGTCTTAAAAATTAAGTCACACAGGTACCAAAAAAAATTGGGCCTTGGGTGTTGGTGGTGCCTGTACACTGTAAGTCCTCACAGTTACTCTTGAAGGGCGCAGGACTGGACCCTGCTGCAAGAAAACTCAAATTATTTGCTGTCACACAGGTGTGGAAAAATTGGGCCTTGAGTGTTGGTGGTGCCTCTGCACTGTAACCCTATAGAAGTACTCTTCATGAAAGCAAGAATTGGCCTTGCTTTAAAAAATTTAAATTGTATGCACCTGTCAAACAGGTGCGGAAAAAATGGGCCTTAAATGTTGGCAGTGCCTGCACATTGTAACCCCTCACCGTTACTCTTGGGGTGTGCAGGACTGGACCCTGATGTAAAGAGATTCAAATATATGCACTTGTCACAGGTGCAGAAACAGTTGGCCTTGGGTATTTAATTGGGCCCATGAAACCTATGCCAAAAAATGATGTAAAGATAAAATAAACACCCACAAAATAGGCAGCCTAGACAGTCTTGCATAGATTCCGCATCCCCAACAAATTTAATTAGCAACATCGGCATCAGGGGTTTGATAGCTGCTGCTAATCCAGGACTGATTCATTTTGAGAAATGTCAGCCAGTCAATGGAGTCTCTGGACAGACGCACTCTTTTATCTGTCACAAAACCTCTGGCAGGACTGAATGCCTGTTTGGAAAGCAGCATGCTGGATGCAAGGCAGCCCAGCAGCTCAATTGCATACTGGGCAAGTTCTGGCCAGTGGTCTATTCTCGTGATCCAGAAACCCAGTGGATTATCTACTGGAAAGCTCTCTATGTCTGTTTTCGCCCATAGATAATTTTCCACCATATGATGCAGATGCTGCCAGTGGGATGTGGAAGCTGACATCCCTGAGTTCTGAGGAGTAAATCTTTTTTAAAGGCATCACTTAGGCGGTGCCCTTCTCCACCACTCCTCCTTTAACCAAATTGATCAATAGAAGCCTCAAAAATACCTTTGCCATTAGACTGTAACCTACCAGAATCTGGAAAGGTGTTACATAAACTCCTCTTTATGGCGTCCTCAAGATATTTCATTCTGTGCTCCCTTTGCAAGGGCAGGATGGGTTCTGAGACTTTCCCGTTGTAACTGTGCACACGGAGGGTTGATCCTTCTCCCCTAATGCCATAAATTCTTGGGTCCTTTTGCAGGCTTTGAAAAATAAGGGAGCCCATGCACCACACGTTTGTGAAGGCATGAGAATAGGAGTCCTCGGGGTCACTGAAGATTACACTATACGAGTTACGTACTACTCCCAAGGTTTCTGGGATTGAAAACCATCTCTTAAAGATTGACGTTTGTCATCCTGCTTCAATGCCTCCACAACTGCCATAATCCTCCTCTTTCTCCTCTTGTGTGTTCTGTGGCATTGCAAGAAGGGTGTCTGCATTAAGTGGGCCTTGAGAGCAAAGGAAGTCCTCCTCTTCCTCCCGCTGCTCTGCCTGTAGTGCCCTGTCCATAATGCCACCCAGAGTCTGCTCCAGCAGGAACACAAGAGGGATAGTGTCACTTATGCATGCATTGTCACAGCTCACTATCCTTGTCACCTCTTCAAATGGTGAGAGTACAGTGCATTCATCCTTTATCAGCAGCCATTGGCATTGGGAAAAAAAGCAGAGCTCTCCTGAGCCTGTACTTGTGCCACAGGTACTCGTTGATGGCTGCAGCATTGCTAAAGTTGAGTTCCACCTGGTGGGCATGTCACAAATCAGGCAGTTTACGTGCAGGTGGAATTCCCACTGAATTTCAGCCAACCCAACACTGGCTGTTTTTAAACACCTGAAATGACTACAGACTCTCTTGGCCTGCCTTAGAAGTTCTTGCAACCTTGGGTACCTGTTTAAGAAACACAGCATCGCCAAATTGAGGACATGTGCCAGGCATGGTACATGTGTCCACTTCCCCTGTTGAAGGGCAGACAGAAGGTTAGTACCATTAGCGCATACCACCATTCCTGGCTCAGGCTGCCGTGGCGTTAACCACCTCTGGCCTGCCCCTGCAGAGCTAAATTAATCTCTGCTCTGGTGTGGCTCCTGTCCTGTCAGGTGCTGTTGCCAATGAGCTGAGTGTTGGGAGGTTAAATGCCTTTTCAACAGGTGGTACCAAAATGGCTGGTGTTTTTGCCACGCTTGATCTGCTTGCGGCAGAGATTGCAAATTGCAACTGTGCATTTGGCTGCGCATTTTCAAAAATAGCCCACACAGCTGAGCTCTGGGGAGTGGGCCAAAAAAAATAAGAGCTCTACAATCTGAGGGAATAGGGTGGCTGCTCCCTACTGTTCCATGATGGCTGCCTCTGGATGAAATCCTGCCTCATTGGGATTGTGCCTCCCCTTCACTTTCCTCTTCTGCTCTATCAGGCACCAAAGTAGAGTCAGTGACCTCATCATCATCATCCCCTCCATCATCATCACTGGAGCAAACTTGGCAATAGGCTGCGGCTGGGGGAACATGACTGCCAATTTATTGTTTATCAGTGTTATTCCCTCTCTGTAGGCTCATGTTGCTTCCTTCCTCAACCCCAGATCCAACATCAGAATCAAGTAACAGCATTGCATCCTCAAGAAGCAAATGGCTGATGCTGTGTTCAAATAATCCAGCTGACTCCTCCATGCATGATGGAGGGGCTATGGCAGGAGCAGCTGTGGACAAGGAGGCAGAATAGGCCGATCTGGCAGCTGCTTTGGACTGCAAGCTAGTGTCAGCTTGGGTGATAAATAATAATAAATAAATAAAAAAGGACGCAGCAGCAAAAAACAAAAGAAAATGTAATGTGGTGCTTGGTGCACTGTAAACCGTGTACAATTGGGGACTGCCGCTGACACAAATTGAAAAACTATATATATATATATATATATATATATATATATATATATATATATATATATATATATATATATATATATATATATATATATAAATATATATAAATAAAAAAAGGCTAAAAAAACAAGGAGAGGGGCGCCTATGAGAATATATCAAACCACTTTATGATGATAAACAATATCCACTCACATGGAAGTAAGTGGATATTGAATAGGGAATTAAATTTAAAATATACAAAAAGATAGATAGTAGGGCACACACACACACATACATATCCATACACGTACGTATACATATATACACATACACATACATGGTCATATTAAGAGAATTGATCAATGTCTAAAAATATAATCTGTTGCTTTAGAGGTACTGTGTTTATATTTTATTTTTAGTTACATTTCCAGGTCTAGAACAACCTTAAGGTCCATGGGAGGGGAGTTAGCATATGTATATGGCATAAAAAGTCTGTTTTACGGTAAAAGGTTAAAAATTATATATAAGAAAAAATCATAGTGATAGTTTCTAAAAATATATATTAGATGAAATATTTAATGAAAAAATAAAAAAATGAAAATTAGGTTAGGAGAAAAAAGAAGGGAGAAAAAAAAGGGAGGGGCAACGACAATAGACAAGATTTTATACCAAATCTATTCCATATAATCCATGTAGATGCTATAACTTTTGCGCAAACCAATCAATATACGCTTATTGGGATTTTTTTTTTACCAAAAACTTGTAGCAGAATACATACTGGCTTAAATTGATGAAGAATTTTTTTTTCTTTTTTATGTTTGTATGTTGGTATGTTTTATAGGAAACAGTAAAAAATATTGTTTTATTTGGGTAAATTGTCGCACAGCCACGCAATTGTCTGTTGAAGCAACGCAGTGCAGTATCACAAAAAAATGGTCAGGAATGGGTTAAAACTTGCCGGAGCTGAAGTAGTTAAACTACTTTTTATTTGGCTATCTAGATATTGTTCATTGATAACTTCATTTTAATATAAAAATCTTATGGTTTCTTTCAACAAATCCATCATACATGAGTCATAATTCAAAGTAATACTTAAAAAAATAACATAACAATCAAGTTAGGCCTTCTGTAATGTATCTGATGAATAAAGGAACTCTGTGACTCCTGTGTTGGAAGGTAAACTTGGGTGTGGTAATTAGGTTAAGATATTAGATGTCAAATAGGATAAGAACAATCTTGTATAGCAAGGTTTTGAATATTTCCTTTGTGTCTATGGGTGTACGTAATACTTAATGTATATTACAGCACTAGAAACAGCTTTCCATTAGTAAAGTATTGTTTATTACAGCATGCCTTCTTGAACAGAAGCATTGTGTATGTTATCACTTCCAACACATACCCAAAAAGCAAAGGGAACATTCCTATAGTACACTTGTTGAAGTTGTGGAAGTTATATTAATGTTAAATGTTTTTATTGTTAAATATTTAAAGTTCTAAAAAAATACTGCACATCTCTGTTACTAAAGAAATAGAGACAGTTAAAGGGGTAAAAGCTCAAAAACAAAAATATTATATATTCAGCTTGCCTATCTTTAAGACCCCTTTCACACTGAAGCAGTTTTCAGGCATTTTAGCACTCAAAATTGCGCCTGTAAACCACCTGAAAACTTCCTCTAATGCCTCCCCAGTGCCTGGGTGCTTTCACACTGGGGCGCTGCGCTTGCTGGTCGGGAAATAAAGTCCTGCAAGCAGCATCTTTGGGGTGGTGTAGGAGTGCTGTGTACACTGCTCCTCCACTGCCCCTGCCCATTGGAATGAATGGGCAGAGCTTCCGAAGCACCTGAAAAGAGATTCGGAAGCGCCGCAACATGGGCACTTTTAACCCCTTGTTAACACCTTCTTGGGGGTTAAAAGCACCCCACTGGCGGCCGAAAAGTGCTGCTTAAATAGACTGACCTGCCGCCCCAATGTGAAAGGGGTTTAAATTTGATTGACAGCAGCAGGAGTCAATGAGTCGAGTGAGGATGGAGAGAGAGAGTAGTGCAGCTGCTCTTGGGCACAGCCCTGGATCAATTTCAGGCTCAGGTAAGCATTTAGTGGGAGCTTGGGGGGGAGCTACATATGGAAGGTTTTATACTTTAATGCAGAGAATGCATTAAGGAAAAAGAACTGAAGCCTTTACAAGCACTTTAAATGTGGTGGCTAAATTTGTTTTCCTTTGATAAGCTTTTTTTCTTTATTTTCTCTTGGTGAATTGACCAGTAACACACTTCCTGTCTTGAGGTGTCTCCACTCCACTGGAGGAGCAGTGAGGACACCTTTGGACAGCAGCATTGTCAATCTAGGGAGAGGGTAGTTATATGCAGTAGCAGATTTAGATGGATTTGACTAACAAATTAAGGCTGAACTCCAGCTAACACATTTAACCACTTGTCAACCGACTCACGCCGATATACAGGGGCAAAGTGGTTTGTTCCTGCGAATCGCCGTATGGGTATGTCTGTACCTTTTAAGGGTGATAGCAGGGGCGCGTGCGCCTGCTGCACAGCGGGGACCCGATGCACGTGGCCGGCGGGTGCAATCGCCGCTGGCCACGTGCGATCACATGCACGAGAGCAGGAACAGGGATTTGTGTGTGCAAACACACAAATCCCTGTTCTGTCAGGAGGGAAGAGACATATTTTTGTTCCTACTAAGTAGGGACAACAATATATCTCCTCCTCTAGTCGGTCCTATCCCCTCACAGTTAGAACAAACCTAGGGAACACATATTTAACCCCTTGATCGCCCCCTAGTGTTAACCCCTTTCCTGCCAGTGACATTTAGACAGTAATCAGTGCATTTTTATAGTAGTGATCGCTGTATAGATGTCAGTGGTCCCAAAAATGTGTCAAAAGTTTCCGATCTGTCCGCAGCAAAGTCGCAGATCACCGCCATTACTAGTAAAAAAAAAAATTATATATTAATAAAAATGCCATAAATCTTTCCCATAGTTTGTAGACACTATAACTTTTCCCACAAATAGAGAAAGCTCTATTTGTGGGCAAAAAAGGACGTCAATTTTGTTTGGGTACAGCGTCGTACGCAATCGTCAGTTAAAGCGACGCAGCGCCATATCGCAAAAAATGGCCTGGTCATTAAGTAACCAAAACTTCTAGTCTGTAAGTGGTTAAGCAGTTACAGCAATTTTTTTTTTTCCTTTTGGGATAAAGCTTTTATATACTGTAAGACTGGTTTCACACTGGGGCGTTGGGGGCGCTGGCGGTAAAGAGGCTCTATATTTAGCGCCGCTTTACCGTAGTTTTAGCGGCGCATTTCGCCCGCTAACGGGGCGGTTTTACCCCCGTGAGCGGCCGAAAGAGGGTTAATACCGCCCGCAAACCGCCGCTGCAGCGGCGTTTTGCGGGCGGGTTCGGAGCGCTGGCCCATTGTTTTCAATGGGAAGGGGCGCTATAGGAGCGGTAAATATACCGCTCCTACAGCGCACCAAAGATGTGGCTTGCAGGACATTTTTCAGCGTCCTGCAAGCGCACCGCTTCAGTGTGAAAGCCCTCGGGCTTTCACACTGAAGACACAGTAACAGCTGTTTCGGGTCGGTTTGCAGGCGCTATTTTTAGCGCAATAGCGCCTGCAAACCGCCCCAGTGTGAAAGGGGCCTAAATGAATAAGACATTTGTAAAATAGAAGTTTTAACCACCCCTGTCAATGTTAAACTGTTTGTCTCAATCCTCTAACTGCCACTTTTCCTGGACAGCTTGGTCTGTTAATGGAATTTGAAAAATAACAGATTTCCTGGCCAAAGCACCAGGTGAAAACAAACAAAAAATGAGTAGGTTGCAATGTGTAAAATGTTTCTTTGTGAGTTGAAAAAAGCTTTTGCAAAGTGTATTATCACATTGCAAAGTAATAGTTTACTTAGCTTAATGGATAATTCAAAGTTGTGTTCATTTCAATCAGCCAATCTTATATGAGCAAACATACATTTTTTTAAATGTCCCTTGCAAGTGACAAATTCAAACAAAAACACATTTTTGACTCAGTTGAATTAGGTGAACATTCATCTTTCTAAACCCCAAACCCCAATCAACTCCATTGGCTAGGTTTTTACAGGTTATACAATTAGCACATGGGGTTCAAATTATTGATTAATACAGAGCTTGACCAATTTGCTTTGAATCTAGGAGGCAGTTAAAAAAGTTAGGAGCCAGTTTTTTAACTAACAAATCTTACATGTGGAACATGTAACATGTTCCCGAAGGTGAACTTATTGTTTAACCCTTTCACAGCCAGAGCAGTTTTTTTGCACAAGTTTAAAAATTATTTTAGGCCTGAAGATGACATAAAACCCCCAAACATTAAAAATTTTCTGAAAGCAGACACCCTAGAGAATAAAATAGTGGTAGTTCCAATTTTTTATGTCATACGATATTACCGCAGAGGTGTAGGAAACACAAAATTTCAGTTAGAAAAACACATTGAATTTTAATTTTGGGGGCACAAAAGTGCAATAAATGACCCCCATTTGTTTGGTAAAATGTAAAAGCCAAGGTTGTACCAAGTACGCTTAATAGGGTGATCCAGTCTGTGGTACCACTTGACCCTAAATATTTCTTGTTAGGCATCCTAAGTGTCCAGATGCAACTACTGCAGTGCCTTGGTCGACCAACATAACTACACTTGTGTAACGCCGAGCGCTCCGGGTGTCCCGTCCACCCCGGAGCGCTCACAGCGTCCTCTGCCCTGCAGCGCCTCGGTCAGCTCCCCTGACCGCAGGCGCTGCCCTGTCTCCGGGATGCGATCCTCGGCCCGCCCAGGGATCGCATCCCGCTTCTCTCACCTCCTCCGTCGGCTTCCTCCGGCACGCGCGCGCCCCCGCTCCCCAGGCGCGCG
Organism: Lithobates sylvaticus; assembly: GCA_028564925.1. NCBI lineage: Eukaryota > Metazoa > Chordata > Amphibia > Anura > Ranidae > Lithobates > Lithobates sylvaticus. Next base: position 143,987,964 of record CM053038.1, on the reverse strand, counting down.
CGACCTTGCCTGTTATTAAAGGGCCAGCGCACAATCAATTAGTGCCTGGCCCAATCAGCATTTCCCAGGATCCTTCATATACCCACTTCCCCTTCCTATCCTGGCCGGATCTTGAGTTGCCTATAGTGCCCAGTGAAAGCGTTTCTGTGTTTGCTCCTACTGTGTATCCAGATCTCTGCCGTTGCCCCTGACTACGAACCTTTGCCACCTGCCCTGACCTTTTGCTACGTTTGACCTCGCCTCTGCTTAATCCCTGTGTACCGCGCCTGTCTCAGCTGTCAGTGGGGTCGAGTTGCTATTGGAAGACACGACCTGGTTGCTACTGCCGCTGCAAGTCCATCCCGCCTTGCGGCGGGCTCTGGTGAAAACCAGTAGCAACATTAGAACCGGTCCTCCAATACAACCCGTGCTATCGCCTCATTGGCATAGGGGATCCACCTCCTGTTCCCCGCCATACCCGGAACGTGACAGTAGATCCGGCCATGGATCCCGCTGAGGTCCCGCTGCCAAGCCTCTCGGATCTGACCACGGTGGTCGCTCAACAGGGACAGCAACTGGCGCAGTTGACTGCTATGCTACAGCAGCTTCTGCCATCTCCACCGCCAGCTCCGGCATCTCCTCCACCACGAGTTGCTGCTACTAGAGTCCGCCTGTCCCTTCCTGACAAATTCAATGGGGACCCCAAGCTGTGCCGAGGGTTCCTATCCCAGTGTTCCCTCCATCTGGAGATGTTGTCGGACCAGTTCCCCACAGAACGGTCAAAGGTGGCGTTCGTGGTTAGCCTACTATCTGATAAGGCCCTAGCCTGGGCTACACCACTTTGGGACCGTGGCGATCCTGCCACAGCTTCAATTCCAGCCTTCTTTTCTGAAGTCCGCAGTGTCTTCGAGGAGCCAGCCCGGGCCTCCTCTGCCAAGACGGCTCTCTTGAACCTTGTCCAGGGGAATTCTTCAGTGGGCGATTACGCCATTCAGTTCCGCACCCTGGCATCTGAACTCTCTTGGAACAATGAGGCCCTCTGCGCGACCTTCAAAAAAGGTCTATCCAGTCATGTCAAAGATGTGCTGGCCGCACAAGAGATTCCTGCTACCCTGTCTGAACTCATACAGCTGGCCACCCGCATTGACATGCGTTTTACCGAAAGACGCCTAGAGCTACGCCAAGGAAAAGACTTTGGTCGCGTCAGGCGGTTTCCTCGCCTGGCACCTCTCTTCCAGACTCCTCTGCAACCCGTTCCTGCGCCTCCTGCTGGAGGAGGCTATGCAAGTGGATCGGTCACGCCTGACCACACAAGAGAGGACTCGCCGCCGAGACCATAATCTGTGCCTGTATTGCGCCAGTCCTGACCATTTCTTAAAGGATTGCTCTATCCGCCCTCAGCGTCAGGGAAACGCTTGCACCTAGCTAACGTGGGAGAGGCGTTGCTAGGTGTGGACTCTTCCTCTCCATGTCTGACTGTACCAGTGAGGATTTCTTTTTCCAAGGAGTCCTCTTTCTCCGCTGTGGCCTTTCTGGATTCTGGTTCTGCAGGAAATTTCATTGAAGCCTCACTCATCAACAAATTTAATATTCCAGTCATCCGTCTTGTCAGGCCATTTTTCATCTCCTCTGTAAATGGTCAAAATTTGAACTGTGTCGTGCGTTATCGCATCAAACTTCTCCTCATGAAAATTGGAGTTCTCCATCATGAAAAGATTGACTTTTTTCTGCTACCCAACTGTACCTCTGAGATCCTTTTGGGCCTACCCTGGCTCCAGCTACATTCTCCTACCCTCGACTGGACCCCGGGGGACATCAAAAGTTGGGGTCCTTCCTGCCACAGGCATTGCCTCAAAGCGGTGCCCACTAAACGAGTTTCCATCGCTACCTCTCTGCCCAGTCTCCCCAAGCCTTACCAGGACTTCGCTGATGTCTTTTGCAAAAAACAAGCTGAGGTCTTGCCGCCACATAGACCCTTTGATTGCCCTATCGATCTTCTTCCTGGGACCACTCCGTCCCGTGGCAGGATCTACCCTCTCTCCATCCCGGAGATGCAAGCTATGACAGAGTACATCCAGGAGAACCTCAAGAGAGGTTTCATCCGCAAATCTTCTTCCCCGGCTGGAGCAGGATTCTTCTTTGGAGAGGGAGGCTTGGATAGCTCGGGTGGCAGTTATACCTCGTCCCGGATTGTATGGTAAAAGGAGAAGCAGGGATAGAGTAGGGGACTATAGCGGTAAACGAAAAAAAGTAGATAATACTTGCAACTTTTTGAATAAGAAATAATTTTTTTATTTTTTATTATTTACAAAATAGTTTATTCTTGAGCAATTAAACAATGAAAATCATAAATGACAAACATTCACATATATTACAAACATGGGTATCGTGGGGTGGGTCCTAAAGTCATATCCTGACCAATGCAATGGTGGAGGCGCATAGGGTCCGGGGATGACTAGGGGACCGTGGGGATAGGCAATAAAATATGAGCTTTATAAAAAGGATCTACAGGAATTTGATAGATCCTGGGTACAAAGAGGCTGGTTGGAGAAAGCCGACCAACATGTTTCGCCACACTATGGCTTCTTCAGGGTCAGTTTGTACCGTGAAAAAGAGAGAAAGGATCTGAGAAATATGAAAAACACAAGGAAAAATTATTTATATAAAACAATAAGTATGGTGAAAAAGAATAATTTATGTGTCACCACAAAACAGCCCACCCGTCCAATATACAACACTGCACTATGCTCAGCCCAGTAAGTTCACACCTGGAGTTTACAGAAGGCACATTCCCCAAAATGCTGGAGCAACCACCTGAGTCGCCGATGTGGCCAATTGTACTTGAATCCCAAGTAGCAAGGAACTATCGAGGATCTATATAGAGCCTGGTAAGATAAGGTGGAAAAAACAATAAAGAATATATGAATATGTACGGCAAAAGATTATTATTATTTTCCTTTGCCATTAACTGGCTAAACATAGCCTAAATTTAGATTGTATAAAAACTTACCAATATATCAGAGATGGAAAATATGGATGGAGCGCCAAATAAGAACAGTCATCTGAGAGTTTTGGAAAAAGTCAGCTCTGATGAAAAATAGCAAAAAAAGACCAGGGATAAGAATAGGGTGGATAGATATAGCAATCCAAAGGAAACAGAGGGAAAAAAAAAAAAAAAAAACTCACCTAAAACATGGGTATTAGTTGGTTAAGACTGGACAGGAGAAGTCTGAAACCAAACCAATAGACAGCTCTATTTGGCTAGGTCACCGACAAGGGACCAGTGGCTGCAAAGAGAGAATATTGCAGTATAACTAGGTAAGAACCTTTTCAAGCAGACTAATAAGGCATAGGCTGGAGAAGAGAGGAAAACAGACCTGCATCGTTGAAGTTCACAGCATGAATGGCCCTCCAGATTCCAACACAAAAGGTGCTGGAGGAAAGGCAGGCTATATAGGTCCTCCACACCTGATCATGGTTGACATGATGAGGCGGCGGGCAGAATGGGCTGTTGGCACGTGTGCAGTAGCACCAGTGCGTGTGCCTACATTTCCCATAATGCAACATGTTCGGGAGATGCGAGCGCAGCTCAACAGACACGCATACAATAAATTCCGAACAGAAAAGAGCCCTCTAGCGAGTGGAGGGGGTAACTACATCACAATTGTCAGGGCAAATGTGCTGGAAACAAAGGGGAAGATGGAAAAACATTGGATCCAAGGCTAAGAGTGGAATTCGAGCTGTTAGGTTACCAGGTGTAAGTGGAGCATAAGGGAGGTGTGCAGGCAACCAAGCCAAGCGCGCTGCGACCATAGGTTCGCAGCCCTGGGGTGCCCAAACAGTTACCTATGCAAATGGGGAGTACAATTGGTCAAGATGATAGGGCGAAGGTGGGAAAGCCAGAAATGGGGTAAAACGCGCCCAGGCACTCCAGATGATCCCTGGGACCAAGGAAGATGGAAAGCAAGGGCAGTGGGATTGAGACGGTGAGCCAAGACCCATTTGTCCCCCAAAAAATGGGGTTCCAGTTGTGGCGACATGGGGGTACATGAACTTTAACATTAAAAGTCCCAGGGATCATCTGGAGTGCCTGGGCGCGTTTTACCCCATTTCTGGCTTTCCCACCTTCGCCCTATCATCTTGACCAATTGTACTCCCCATTTGCATCGGTAACTGTTTTGGCACCCCAGGGCTGCGAACCTATGGTCGCAGCCCGCTTGGCTTGGTTGCCTGCACACCTCCCTTATGCTCCACTTACACCTGGTAACCTAACAGCTCGAATTCCACTCTTAGCCTTGGATCCAATGTTTTTCCATCTTCCCCTTTGTTTCCAGCACATTTGCCCTGACAATTGTGATGTAGTTACCCCCTCCACTCGCTAGAGGGCTCTTTTCTGTTCGGAATTTATTGTATGCGTGTCTGTTGAGCTGCGCTCGCATCTCCCGAACATGTTGCATTATGGGAAATGTAGGCACACGCACTGGTGCTACTGCACACGTGCGAACAGCCCATTCTGCCCGCCGCCTCATCATGTCAACCATGATCAGGTGTGGAGGACCTATATAGCCTGCCTTTCCTCCAGCACCTTTTGTGTTGGAATCTAGAGCGCCATTCATGCTGTGAACTTCAACGATGCAGGTCTGTTTTCCTCTCTTCTCCAGCCTATGCCTTATTAGTCTGCTTGAAAAGGTTCTTACCTAGTTATACTGCAATATTCTCTCTTTGCAGCCACTGGTCCCTTGTCGGTGACCTAGCCAAATAGAGCTGTCTATTGGTTTGGTTTCAGACTTCTCCTGTCCAGTCTTAACTAACTAATACCCATGTTTTAGGTGAGTTTTTTTTTTTTTTTTTTTTTTTTTTCCCCTCTGTTTCCTTTGGATTGCTATATCTATCCACCCTATTCTTATCCCTGGTCTTTTTTTGCTATTTTTCATCAGAGCTGACTTTTTCCAAAACTCTCAGATGACTGTTCTTATTTGGCGCTCCATCCATATTTTCCATCTCTGATATATTGGTAAGTTTTTATACAATCTAAATTTAGGCTATGTTTAGCCAGTTAATGGCAAAGGAAAATAATAATAATCTTTTGCCGTACATATTCATATATTCTTTATTGTTTTTTTCACCTTATCTTACCAGGCTCTATATAGATCCTCGATAGTTCCTTGCTACTTGGGATTCAAGTACAATTGGCCACATCGGCGACTCAGGTGGTTGCTCCAGCATTTTGGGGAATGTGCCTTCTGTAAACTCCAGGTGTGAACTTACTGGGCTGAGCATAGTGCAGTGTTGTATATTGGACGGGTGGGCTGTTTTGTGGCGATGTGGTGACACATAAATTATTCTTTTTCACCATACTTATTGTTTTATATAAATAATTTTTCCTTGTGTTTTCATATTTCTCAGATCCTTTCTCTCTTTTTCACGGTACAAACTGACCCTGAAGAAGCCATAGTGTGGCGAAACATGTTGGTCGGCTTTCTCCAACCAGCCTCTTTGTACCCAGGATCTATCAAATTCCTGTAGATCCTTTTTATAAAGCTCATATTTTATTGCCTATCCCCACGGTCCCCTAGTCATCCCCGGACCCTATGCGCCTCCACCATTGCATTGGTCAGGATATGACTTTAGGACCCACCCCACGATACCCATGTTTGTAATATATGTGAATGTTTGTCATTTATGATTTTCATTGTTTAACTGCTCAAGAATAAACTATTTTGTAAATAATAAAAAATAAAAAAATTATTTCTTATTCAAAAAGTTGCAAGTATTATCTACTTTTTTTCGTTTTTTCGTTTACCGCTATAGTCCCCTACTCTATCCCTGCTTCTCCTTTTACCAGGATTCTTCTTTGTTGCCAAAAAGGACGGGTCCTTACGTCCCTGCATTGACTATCGTAGTCTTAATAAAATCACTATAAAGAACCGCTACCCTCTGCCGCTTATCTCAGAACTTTTTGACCGTTTGCGCGGAGCAAGCATTTTCACCAAACTGGACCTCCGGGGCGCATATAATCTCATTCGTATCCGTAAAGGCGATGAATGGAAAACCGCCTTTAACACCCGTGACGGACACTTTGAATACCTTGTCATGCCTTTTGGTTTATGCAACGCTCCTGCGGTCTTCCAAGACTTTGTGAATGAGATTTTCAGAGATTTGCTGTACTCCTGTGTTGTTGTCTATCTGGATGATATCCTGATCTTCTCCTCTAGCTTAGAGGAGCACCGTCTTCATGTCCGTCAAGTGCTCCAACGGCTCCGTGATCACCATCTTTACGCCAAACTTGAGAAATGTCTCTTTGAACGCTGCAGTCTTCCCTTCCTGGTTTACTTAGTCTCTGGACAAGGTCTCCAAATGGACCCTGAGAAACTTTCTGCCGTCCTGAACTGGCCACGTCCTACCGGGTTACAGGCCATCCAGCGTTTCCTCGGGTTCGCCAACTATTATCGCCAGTTCATTTCTCACTTCTCCACCATTGTCGCGCCTATTGTGGCACTAACCAAAAAAGACGCGAATCCGAGGTCCTGGCCTCCTCAAGCTGATGAGGCATTTAACCACCTCAAGTCCATCTTTGCCTCTGCACCCGTTTTATCCAGGCCTGATCCTCTCAAACCATTTTTTCTGGAAGTCGATGTCTCCTCTGTGGGAGCTGGAGCCGTGCTTCTCCAGAAAGACTCCAAGGGCAAGAACATCACCTGTGGTTTATTTTCTAAGACCTTTTCTCCCCCCGAAAAGAACTACTCCATCGGAGACCGTGAATTACTGGCCATCAAGCTGGCACTTGAGGAATGGAGACATCTCCTTGAGGGATCCGTGCACCTCATCACGATCTTCACAGACCACAAAAATCTCTCCTATCTCCAGTCCGCCCAGCGATTAAACCCACGCCAAGCTAGGTGGTCGTTGTTTTTTGCCCGCTTCAACTTCGAGATCCATTTCCGTCCTGCGGACAAGAATGTCAGGGCTGACGCCCTATCACGTTCCACTGATACTTCTGAGTCCGAGTCTCCTGTACAACACATTGTACCCCCTGAGTGTCTGATCTCTTCTGCTCCTGCCTCCTTGCTGCAAGTTCCTCCTGGGAAAACCTTGGTCCCTCCACGTCTTCGTCTCTAGATCCTCAAATGGGGTCACTCCTCTCATCTGGCTGGTCATCCGGGAGTTAAGAAATCCTCCCAACTGATTTCCAGGTATTACTGGTGGCTCTCCTTAAAGAAGGATGTGACGGACTTCGTACAGGCCTGTACTGTATGTGCTCGAGACAAAAGCCTGCTGGTCTTCTTCACCCTCTGCCCGTGCCTGAACGACCTTGGGTCCACATAGCCATGGACTTCATCACGGACCTTCCTCCTTCCCACGGCCACACTACCATATGGGTGGTCGTGGATCGTTTTTCCAAAATGGCACATTTTGTCCCGCTACCAGGTCTCCCTTCTGCACCTATACTGGCAAAACATTTCTTCCTCCAGATATTTCGTCTTCATGGACTTCCATTTCACATCGTCTCGGATAGAGGCGTCCAGTTTGTGTCTAAATTCTGGAGAGCTCTCTGCAGGCAATTGAAAATCAAACTGGACTTCTCCTCTGCCTACCATCCACAGTCCAATGGACAAGTGGAGAGGGTCAATCAAACCCTTGGGGCCTACCTGCGACACTTTGTCTCTGCTCGTCAAGACGACTGGGCTGACCTCCTGCCCTGGGCCCGAATTTTCTTACAACCTGAAAGAATCTGAGTCCTCCTCTAAATCACCCTTCTTTGTGGTTTACGGCCGTCATCCTCTTCCCCCCCCTACCCATCCCCACTTCTTCCGGAGTCCCTGCTGTAGATGAAGTCACCCAAGAGCTGTCGTCCATCTGGAAAGAGACCCAAAAGTCGCTTGCCCTGGCCTCTTCACGCATGAAGAGACATGCTGACAGTAAAAGAAGACCTCCTCCTGTATTCTCCCCTGGTGATAGGGTGTGGCTCTCCTCCAGGTACATCAGGTTCCGCATCCCCAGTTACAAGTTGGGCCCCCGCTATCTCGGTCCATTCAAGATCAAGGTTCGGATCAATTCCATGTCCTACAAACTGCATCTTCCTCCTTCCCTCCGCATCCCCAACTCTTTCCATGTTTCCCTCCTCAAACCCTTTGTTCTTAATCGCTTTTCCCCCAAGGTCACCGCTCCTGCTCCGGTCACCGGCTCCTCCGACATCTTCTCCGTTAAAGAGATCCTCGCCTCTAGAACCGTCCGAGGTAAACGCTTCTATCTTGTTGATTGGGAGAATTGTGGTCCTGAAGAGAGGTCCTGGGAACCTGAGGGTAAAATCATTGACAAGGATCTCATCTTTAGGTTCTTGGGTTCCAGGAGGAGGGGGAGGCCCAAGAAGAGGGGGAGATCCAAGGGGGGGGGTACTGTAACGCCGAGCGCTCCGGGTGTCCCATACACCCCGGAGCGCTCACGGCGTCCTCTGCCCTGCAGCGCCTCGGTCAGCTCCCCTGACTGCAGGCGCTGCCCTGTCTCCGGGATGCGATCCTCAGCCCGCCCGGGGATCGCATCCCGCTCCTCTCACCTCCTCCGTCCCCGCTCCCCAGGCGCACGCGCGACCTTGCCTGTTATTAAAGGGCCAGCGCACAATCAATTAGTGCCTGGCCCAATCAGCATTTCCCAGGATCCTTCATATACCCACTTCCCCTTCCTATCCTGGCCGGATCTTGAGTTGTCTATAGTGCCCAGTGAAAGCGTTTCTGTGTTTGCTCCTACTGTGTATCCAGATCTCTGCCGTTGCCCCTGACTACGAACCTTTGCCACCTGCCCTGACCTTTTGCTACGTTTGACCTCGCCTCTGCTTAATCCCTGTGTACCGCGCCTGTCTCAGCTGTCAGTGGGGTCGAGTTGCTATTGGAAGACACGACCTGGTTGCTACCGCCGCTGCAAGTCCATCCCGCCTTGCGGCGGGCTCTGGTGAAAACCAGTAGCAACATTAGAACCGGTCCTCCAATACAACCCGTGCTATCGCCTCATTGGCATAGGGGATCCACCTCCTGTTCCCCGCCATACCCGGAACGTGACAACTTGGTTTATCTAACGCTAGGTTGGACGCTGCTTATGCTCTTGTCCTTTGCTATGATTCTTTTACACTTAATTGGGGATATACATATGCAAATAATGTGTCTATATGTGAATAGGGATGGGCTGGAGTCGAACTAATGGGGTGCTCATGGGAAGTTCACCCGCCGGCGAGCGCCCTATAATGCACCGCGAGATTGCAGTGCATTGATGGCTGCTGATTGGCCAAAGCATGCACCTGACCTGTATGCTTTGGCCAATCACCGCGCGATGTGCTGTGAGAGGTGCCTTTGACCAATCATGACTCAGGGGCTAAGTCCATGCCCTACACTATATAAGGCTGCTTACATGTGGCCATATATAGTGTATATGAATGGAGATTAGGCAGGGTAGTTAGTGTAGTGTGCGGTCAGTCAGTGTAGAGTATATAATACAGTGTAGTGTAGAATATATAATACAGTGTAGTGTAGAGAATATATAATACAGTGTAGTGTAGAGAATATATAATACAGTGCAGTGTAGAATATATAATACAGTGTAGTAAAGTGTATATGTAATACAGTGCAATGTAGAGAATATATAATATACAAGTAAAGGTGCAGGGAACTAGAATAAGAATTATCCCACAGTGTTGTTAACCATAAATTAATTAATTAAAAAGCATAGTAATCTATGCAAACATGAGATAAGGTGTAAACTGTCCATGATCTTTTGGTATATTAAAAAGTTAAAGGACTGTATTAGGTGGTAATGGAGGGTCCCACATGCAGGGCTGCCGTCAGGGGGGAACAGAAACCATGTTTCAGTACACTCAAAAGACACAAAGAGAGAGGCGCCTCTGGGTGCAGATATAGGACAGGTTTAATAGCACATAGTACAGGCAACTCACATTTGAGTCATAGATAGGCATGAACAAGTCCCAGCATGGGGGTGATCTGGTCATCAGTGTGTCAATCCGGTCCTGCGAGGAGGAGGCGCGTTGCTCGATACAACAACGCTGATGGTAGGAAGCTGGCCACGGTGGAGACCACTCAAAACGAGGCTTGAGGCGCAGTTGGTTTGCAGGCCAGGAGGGATGACGTCACTGGAAAGCGATGTGTTTCTTGAGCATATGTGCTGCGGATGACACGGCAGTTGCACTCCTTTTTCTTGTTTTTATTTTTATTGAAAAATGTCATCAATATAACAAAACATCGTAATAACAAATATCCCCAACCGGGAGCCAACATGGCCCTTTGGTAGGGTTTATCAAAAACAACATTTAGGAAGATAACAGTGTGTTAATGTAACAACAAATATATAACACATATCGATGATACCCAATCCCCTGAAGGCTTGTTACAAACCATTGATCAGAGCAAATGAGTGACAATAAACTCGTTGTGTGCCATAGGTTAATAAGATTGAGCAGGGGTTGGCAGAGTATCAATATCTGATTTTGTTCCAGTCGGTTCAAGGGAGAACACGCCAGCCACCCCAACAGGGATCTAGCTGTGGACTGTAAGTGTCCCCCTGCTCCTCCTGGACAATTCGGTTCTGCCCTCCGCCCCTTCCCTGCCCCTCCATTTCAATTTATTAAATACATGTATGGGCTGCCTAGGGACATTACTCCAAGTGATGTAGTTAGTAATAGATGACTGTGATCAAATGGCATGCAAGATAAGATAACAAAAAAAAATAGGTGCATAGGAAAGAAAACTGTAAGTGAACTTCACTTTTTTTAAAAAGCACAGCAGTTCAGGTGATAGGTACGTTGGGCTCCACAGAGTAGGCCCTGGGGAGTCATCTTGTTGTCATAATAGGTAATAAGAGAAGAGAGTAATAGGAAAGAAGAAAGAAGAGAAAGAGAAAGTGCATATGTGATGTGCCGCACTCCTTTTTCAAGCTCCTCAAGCCTTGTTTTGAGTGGTCTTCATCGAAGCCGGCTTCCTACCATCAGCAGTGTTGTATCGAGCAACGCACCTCCGCCTCGCAGGACCGGATTGACACACAGATGACCAGATCACCCCCATGCTGGGACTTGTTCAATGCTATCTATGACTTCTCAAATGTGAGTTGCCTGTACTAAGTGCTATTAAACTTGTCCTATATCTGCACCCAGAGGCGCCTCTCTCCTTGTGTCTTTTTAGAGAATATATAATACAGTGTAGTGTAGAGAATATATAATACAGTGGAGTATAGAGAATATATAGTATAGTGTAGTGTACAGAATAAATAATACAGTGTAGTGCAGAGTATAGAATACCGTGTATTGAAATGGTTAAGGGAAACCCTATGACAGAATTAAAGGGGTTGTAAACCCTTCTGTTTTTTCACCTTAGCAGGGGTCTCAAACTGGCAGCCCTCCAGCTGATGCAAAACTACAAGTCCCATCATGCCTCTGCGTGTGGGAATCATGCTTGTAACTGTGAGCCTTGCAATGCGTCATGGGACTTGTATTTTCGCAACAGCTGGAGGGCCATCAGTTTGAGACCCCTGCCTTAATGCATTCTATGCATTAAGGTGAAAAATGGCATGGGTTCCCCCTAAAATCCATACCAGGCCCTTATCCAAGCATGCAGCCTGGCAGGCCAGGAAAGGGGGGGACCCTCCAGGCATGATATTTAAAGGAATAGTTCATTTTTATTGTTTCACTTTATGCATCATTAAAATCACTGCTCCTTTAAAAACAACTGTTTTAAAAACTTTTTTTGCATTGATACATGTCCCCTAGGGCAATACCCGGGTCCCCATACACATTTATGGCAATAACTTGCATATAAGCCTTTAAAATTAGGACTTTTCATGTTTGTATCCCATAGACTTTAATAGGGTTTGCATGTTCGCTTGAACTTTTTGTCTGATCGAGATGTTCTGGTAAGAAACGAACCGGGGGGTGTTTAGCCCATCCCTATATGTGATGTATTCTTATACTCTTTTCTTTTTGGCTGATGGTATGTGTAATGCTGCTGTGGAAAGCGTTTTTAAGTCAGCGGATTGAATTTGATTGTATACAGTTTAATAAAGAACCTGTTGGATATACAAAAAAAAGAGCGCATTAATATTACATGTTCTTATATAGCTCTGTCAATTTACACAGCACTTTACATATAGTATATATTGAACATTCACATCCATCCCTGCCCTAAAAGAGCTGACAATCTAACGTCCCTAACTCACATTCATGCATACACATACTAGGGTCAATTTAGACAGGAGCCAAATAACATAGCAGCATGTCTTTGAAGTGTTGGAGGAAACCCACACACGCACAGGGAGAACATGCAGACTCTAGGCAGGTAGTGCCGTGGTTGGGATTTGAACCAACAACCCTAGTGCTGTGCATTATAAAAGGTTTGGCTCAGTAGTTTTATGAAAATAAATAGGAATTTTTAAAACTGTATTATTTATTTTTGTGATTAGCACTATTTTTATTATCATTTATATTCAATATTGTTTTGATTTTATTCATACAACTGGGTGGGGTTTAATTAGCACTTATTATTGCATTACTAATTACTAATTAGCATGGAATTTTTGGGGAGATTTACTACTGTATTTCTATTTTCACAAGTTCACTTCAATCAAGACTTTTTGATTTGCCATTTAACCCACACTCACTATTTTCTCACCTGACTGAAGAGACTACAGCAAATCATTGTTAGCATTGTTGTAGACTGACCAAGTGCGCAAAGCAAAACTCTCATGTCGTTTTAACCACCTCCCCACTCACCACTGTAGTTAAACAGCTAATCAGGTGGTTATTTTTATTAAACGTCCTTGTGTATACAGCATGTGTGCACACCAGGAGCATGCATAATGCCTTTGTTTGCACTGTCATTAGACATTACAGATCATGGACAAAATGCACACAGCCAGTCGGAGTGGCACTGTGCCTTGTGATCGCTGTGAACCAATCACATGATCACAGGTGTAAACACAAAATGTAAACACAGCCCTCTCCTTCAGTCTCAGCCACTGATCGTGTCACCCAACACCCTGCTACAGGCAGTAATGTTGCCATCACCACACTAAACACAGCGCCCAATTACAAACACTGAGAGAAAAAACAGAAACTGTAGATACATGGTGCCAGAAAGAAGGAGACCCCAGCAGCCATTGGCTTGTGATTGTATTTTAGGGGCTTCAAGAAATGTGATTGGCACTTTGGCCTAAAGTGCTGTGTCCTTATAACAACTTCCATTGAGTTTTTAGATAAAATAATTTGTTTTACCTTTCTTTTTCAGCATTTTTATATCTCAATGTTGTAGGTTTCTTTCTGCTAATTCCTGTCTAATATACAAGTGCAGTAAGTGCCAGAACAAGGACCTTTATAACAGGATAATCAGGTATTATTTTAATGAAAACTGCAGTATTTTAAAGATTGAAAACTTTTTTAAAAATCTTTCTCGCTCTGAACATGTAAAAAGATATTAATTATTTCCTGAAAAAAAAAATCTTTGTGTAGCAGATGCATTTAGTTTGCTAAGAAAAATTCAAAAAAATCAAGGTCATTTTATTTTTTCCCAAGAACACTTTTTACTATATAGAGCTACACATTTTCGATAATTAGTAGTCTGATGACCATTTTAAAATACTAAAACATTTTATAGTAAATAAGAACAGTAGTCTTAAAAAAATCAACTTAAATACATTTATCATATTCCTTATTAAAAGTCAAGCTACCGAATCCTACAAGCTATTGTACAAAAGTAAACATAATCAATGTTACATCAACACATCTTTCTGTATATAATTTTTTGTTTGGCAGTGACTTTAATTACTACTCTGTATATCCAAGGCAATGATAAATATATCACTCACAATCTGAGTCATCTAGATGGATATCTCTTTATGTGATTCCTTTAGTTAAAATGCCTTAATACCAAACAAAACATGTCTTTATCAGGGCTGTTTTGATTAGTAAATATGCCATTTTTATGATGATGCACTAAAATAAAATAAGATTGTTTAATCCAGTTAATGCTTTAATTACTGTATATGGGCCGTAAGCAGAGGTAACAAAGCACAGGTAACTAGTAAAATGTTTTATCCATATATAGAGCTGTGAGATGCCTAAAAATGTTAACGCAATGAAATGCTCTCCTAATATGTTTATAACAATGTCTGGAAAGTATGCATTTTATATAACTAACGATAGTAAACAGCGGCGCTAGATAAGGGTGATAGCATAAAGGTTATATAGCAACTGGAATGTGTTCACATAAAAAGACACAAATGTTATAAAACATATATTAAAAACAAATAGTCCATCAATGTCCATTTTCTTGTGTGTTCAGCACCTGGAGGCAGCACCCTAATGCCGGAAAATGTCCTATCGGATCATGTTGTCGGAAATTCCGACCGTGTGTGGGCTCCATCTGACTTTTTCCGTCGGAATTTCCAACGGAAAAAGTTTGAGATCCTGCTCTCAAATTTTCCGACAACAAAGTCCTATCGGACTTTTTCCGATCGTGTGTAGCGAATTCCGACGGACAAAGTGCCACACATGCTCAGATCACATTACAAGACCAAAGCTATTGGCTACTAGCCTCTACGTAGTCCCGTCGTACGCAACGAACGTCACCACGTTCAGAATGATCGGATTTTCCGACAACTTTGTCCACCGTGTGTATGCAACACCAGTGTCGGACAAAATCCATTGGAAAAAATCCGACGGATTTTGTGGTCGGAGTTTCCGACCGTGTGTACGGGGCATTAGAGTGAAGCAGTGAACTGTGTGTAAAAGGGAACAGAGGGTGTGACGGTATGCGAAGTGAGATACACGATAATAGGTACATTTCACCTCGCATTCATTCCATTGTAAGGGACTAAACCAGAATCCAGCCCGGTTTTTCCAGCCTCTGTGGCAGGCTGGGTTCTGGTCCAGATGATCGAGTCCACTGGAGTCCACAGTCAGCTGGACTTTAAATATCCAGGAAGAGAGCACAGCAGGGCTCTGGTTTTGAGACTCAGGAAGGAACCCGAGTGAGAGGAGCTCTGGCTGTTGGACTAAAAAAAAAGGTTTTGCTTTTCCGTATGTTTGGTGGGTGACGGGGACCAGCCCTGCACTGTATAGAGATGAGACTATTTGTTTAGTTAGCGCCAGACGGCAAGGATTTAATTTACTGTCTGTTTGTTTTTACTTTGCAAACCTCCTGCAAATAAACCTGGCATCTGCCAGATTTTTAAGAAAGTGCCTGCTCCACTTTATTAATAATAGCTAATTACATGATGCACGTTCATATTATATGGCCAAACAATCACGCTGGATTAAACATAAATAACCAAGATGATGATCTTAAGATATTTTAACTTAATTAAATAGATCACTGTTTGACCAGAAGGGTGCAAGTAGATGCATCGCATCATCAATTAATCATTAAACAATCATTTAATAATCTAGGCTAATTGAACACTACATTATTATTTGTAGCATGATAGCTATTAAGTTAGAGATGATCTGTCTGTGACACACCTCGATTATATTGTAGCTTAAACTAAAGTCCTTTTGATTTTTGTTATACAGGTAACCAAGGGGTGCCCTCTTTCTCAGAAACTTCACCCATGTCCAATAGGGGGCGACTGCTTGTAAGTTGTGCGGAGGCCTGGGGGGGGGGGGGGCTTTTGCCTCTGTTGAGAGCGTGGGAATACTTTGGTAGAATGGGATCTTCTGGGCTGGAGATGCTTTTAAAAAAATGGCAATTGAGGGCGTGGCCAGCCGGCAAGAGAGATGGACGCTTAGTGCTGAGCTCTGCTGTGAGGGAGTCGAACCGGAACGATTAGGGACCGCTGGAGCCGGTATTTTTGTACAAAAACTTCCCCACATTAGCCCGGTAGTGACCCACAACAATGTCCCGTAAGAGAACTGGGGACCACAAGCCCCAAAAGCTCACCACACTCCTGTACCCTCCTGAAGCGCTGGTCAGTCAAAATCAAAATGGAGCTGAAGGCCTAGCAGCGCCTCAGACTAAACATACAGAAATCCCTAATAACATTTCTGGTGACTCACCAAACAGGGAGATGTCTAGCTCCCATGACAATGACACAGAGGGGGATCCCTTAATGAACAGCCCAGCTAAGGCAAAAATGAGAATGGATGCTCTAGCACAGCGGCCACCTCACTCAGAAATTGAGCCCCAGGCTTTTATTCCACTACAATCTAACCAGGCCTTACATTCCTCAATGGCATCCTTCCCAACCTGCGGTCAGCCTGTTATTGACACTACACTGAAAGAGATGTTAATATCACTGCATTCCTCTCTTGTGACTGATTTATCCACTCTATTTACTAAACTCACTACAGATGTCAGTCTAATAGATAACAGAGTATCCACTATTGAGAAAGGTATGATGGAATGCGCCTCCACAGTCAATGACATCATTGATTCTATTGATGAGGTAAAAGATGAACAAGAGTGGATAAGGGGCAAATTAGCAAATTTGGAAGACCGCTCTAGACGAAACAATGTCAAGTTAAGGGGGGTCCCCGAAAATATAACAACTCCAGAATTACCCAAATACGCCAAAGAACTTATACGCACTATTCTACCTGAAGTTACGCCACGTGACATTATAATTGACAGAATACACAGAATTGCAAAACCTTCACACCTGGCTGCATCAGTGCCTAGAGATATACTTATGAGGATCCATTTTTTCCATATTAAAGAAAAAATGATGTCAGAAGCCAGATTGAAAGGCCCTCTACCACGTCCGTTTGAGGGTGTTCAAATATTTCCTGATTTATCAAGATATACGCTTCAACTACGTAGAGATTTGAACCCCATAACTAAAGGAATGCAAAACCATAAGATTCTATACAAATGGCGCTACCCGCCACACTAATTGTCTCCAAAAACGGATCCACTCATATAATAAATGACCTACACAAGGGTTTGAAACTTTTGAAAGAATGGGGAATAATCCCGGAATACCACAAAGATGAAACTTCGCTTCTTCCAAAACGTCCTTCAACATATCACTACAATCAAAGATCCCGGAATCATCAACCTATGGAAGTATCTGGCTCCTGAGCGGTCCGCTAACTACGTTTATAGCGTCCCCTCCAGGAATTTTGTTTGATCTCACTTGCCTTTGGTATTAACTGTTCCACACTGCAGCAGTAAAAGCTGACTCTTTGCTTTTTTTTTTGTGCTTGACACAAATCTGCCGCATCCTGTTTTCATATCTTTTGCTATATTTTTAAATAGCTGTTATATATAATTGTAATTTCATTCCAGGTTTTATAGAAATACATCTAGTTACGGAACCCAGGTATCCTGATAAGCCGAAAGGAACTGAATTTACTGTATACACCAAGAAATATCTGCAAACTGTAAGTGTTATAGTCTCCCACGATCCATCACTTAGCCACAACAGGAAATATGCCATTCACGATAGTATCCTTGAACGCCAAGGGTCTCAACCACCCAGCAAAGAGACAATCTTTGTGGCATACTGCTGAAAAGCTTGATAGTGATATCTTATGTGTCCAAGAGACACACTTGACCCCACTTTCAGCCACTTTATGTCGCAGTAACAAATTTCCCCATATTTTCTATTCTAATTTCTCTTCCAAGAAGAGAGGAGTGCTTGTAGCGATCAAGAAAGACACTGACTTCCACCTCATAAAAGAAATAGGTGACCCCAATGGTCGTTTTCTTATTTTAATCTGTATGATTAATGGAACTAAATATACCTTACTCAACTTGTATGCTCCCAATTCTAGACAGGCAAATTTTGTCAAAAAGACTTTGACCAAAATTAAAGAGTTACAACAAGGATATCTCCTTGTATGCGGAGACTTTAATATGGTTGCAGATATTTATATGGACACTACTTCAGCGGATAAGAGAAGACCCTCTCCCCTGGGGCAAATCCTGACATCGTCTGATCTTTACGATGTCTGGAGATGCCACCATGGATCAGAGAGGGATTATACTTATTTCTCCCCGCAACACAAGTCGTATTCCAGAATTGACATGTTTGTTGTTGATAAATTGTTATTACAAAAGGTGACTACCTCTGTTATCCACACCATGACATGGTCAGACCACAACCCAATTTCGATAATTATTGATGATATGTCTCCTCAACGGAACTCTTTTCTCTGGAGAGACAATAATTTCATATTACAACATGCTACATACTCCAAAGAAATTGCCACTCATTTGAAAGAATATTTTGAATTAAACGCTGATTCAGTGGGGGATCCTGCCGTGGTGTGGAACGCGCATAAAGCGGTAATGAGAGGTGTTCTTATAAAACTGGGCTCCATTCACAAAAAAAAAAGAACACAACAAATAGACTCCCTTACTTCCCAAATTGCTCATTTGGAGGCAGACCATAAGTCATCTGCATGTCCCACTACACTAGCACAATTAATGTCGCTTAGACAGGAACTCAGGCTGCTTCTTCTCCATACATACGAACATATGCAACGCAAATTCAAAGCCATCTCTTATTCCACATCCAATAAGGCAGGAAAAAGATTAGCACAACGTATCAAAGGGGCTAGAGTTAAATCTAAAATTCCCTTCTTATTCCACCCACACTCGAAAGTGAAGCTATCTAATCCACAAGACATTGCGAATGCTTTTAGCGATTACTATAGTGACCTATATAATCTCAAGAATGACCCTACAACCCACCAACCATCCCCAGAGGAAATTGATGACTTTCTCCATAAGATAAATTTACCGACTCTGACAGAAACACAATTGTCTTATTTAAATGCTCCTTTTTCAGCACCAGAACTTCTAGCTACCATCTCATCACTGCCTTGTAACAAAACACCAGGCCCGGATGGCCTTACAGGGGAATACTTCAAACAATTCTCTACCTATTTGATTCCACACTTGCTGAAATTTCTTAACCAAGCTGCATATTCTTCCAAATTCCCTGTAGAATCGCTAAACGCATTAATTATCACTCTCCCAAAACCTGAAAAAGATCCGACTGCCCCACAAAACTTCCGGCCAATCTCCTTACTTAACCTTGATTTAAAAATATACGCCAAAACTATTGCTAGACGCTTAATGAAGATTATGCCAGACCTGATTCACAAAGACCAAACAGGATTTATTAAAGGGAGGCAAGCATCCGACGCGACGCGTCGCATGATTGACTTAATCCATTGCGTAAATTCCAGTGGAACACCTTCTCTGCTTCTTTCTTTAGATGCAGAGAAGGCATTTGATCGGGTGCACTGGACCTATCTACAGAAAGTTCTCATGAAATTTGGGTTTAAAGACAATATTTATAATGCTATCATGGCACTATATACTTGCCCAGCTGCTCAAGTTTTTTCGGCTAATATGATATCTCATCCATTCCAAATTTCGAACGGTACCCGCCAGGGTTGCCCATTGTCGCCCTTAATTTTTGATCTAACTATAGAACCTTTAGCTGAGCACATACGCACGAACTCGAACATCTCAGGCATAACTGTTGGCAACACTACTCATAAGATTAGTCTTTTTGCTGATGATGTGATTTTAATATTATCAAATCCTACCTCCTCCTTAGCAGCAGCCCGAGACGTTTTAGATTGGTTTGGACGAATATCATTTTACAAACTAAATGTCACCAAATCACAAATACTAGATCTCAAATTGAATTCCACCACTAAATTACTATTACAAGCCCAATACCCCTTCACATGGTCTGAACACAGCATTTCTTACCTAGGTATTCAACTCACTAGAACCACTAAACTCCTCTTTTCATCAAACTTCAAGCCTCTCTTAGATAAATTACGTACTGAATCTCAGAAATTAGCTAAAATGGAACTGTCATGGTCTGGCAGATTAGCGGCATTCAAGATGATGCATTTACCTCAAATTTTATACCTGTTTAGGACCATTCCTATTCCTATTCCTAAATATTACTTTAAGTCACTTCAAACGATACTCAACCGATGTATTTGGCACGGTACAAAACCTAGATGCGCTCATTCTATACTTAGGATACACAAATTAGCGGGAGGATCAGGTTCAATAGATTTTACAGATTATCACACTGCAGCGATCATAGCTCAAGCAACTGAGTGGTTTCAGCAAGATCCGAATAAAAACTGGTGCAATATAGAACTTTCCTTACTATTTCGTCCTAGTTTAAAAAATTGGTTGTTGAGCACTCCATTAGACGCTAAAATACCAAAAGCGATTCCCCCTACCATGATAGCCACGGTCAGAGCATGGAAAATTCTAACCCAAACTATCCATCAAGAACCCACTACTACACAGATACCGATACCTATAGAAGTCTTAAACCACATCTCACCTGAATTATCTACATCCCATTGGTCTAACCGAAAAATCTCATTCATAAATCAACTATTTCATGACTCAAACCCAAAATCCTTTTCAACCCTCCAAAATGAATTTCACTTGCCTGAATCAGACTTTATTGCATATTCCAAACTTCTGAAATGCCTTAACAAAATCAAACCTCTCTTATATACAGTTTCTTCAGTAATATGGAAATACCTGCACTTTGAATTTCCTAAACAGAAGGGTATTTCACTTGTATACAACACCCTGAACCAAAAGCGTGTATTTACTAAATCCACACCACATACACACTGGGAAAATGATCTAGCAACGACTTATACAGAATCACAATGGGAACAAGCTTCACGAAGTGTATACAAATCCACGAAAAGCTCTGCGTTGTGGGAACTCACACAAAAATTGTCCCTTAGATGGTATTTGACGCCTTCTCGCTTGGCAACATTCTATCCCACATTATCTAATAAGTGCTGGAGATGTAATTCCAACATAGGAAGCATATTCCACATATTTTGGGAATGTACCCTCATACAGGAATACTGGAAAACCGTTTTTCTTCTCTTAAAAGATATATCCCAGATAGATATACCAATGTCTCCGGGTCTAGCTATCCTGAATTTATCCATTGAAGACATACCCTTTTCATTTCGTCATGTGACGACACATATCCTATTGGCAGCTAGGTTAACTATAACCAGATTATGGAAGTCAGATACAACTCCCTCTATCACTCACCTCTTAGATACCGTAAACCTACATTATAGTTATGAATTAATGATGGCATCCAGTGAGGGTAAATTACCCAAGGAAAAAACCAAGTGGGCATCATGGGAACAATGGTCGACTATTACTAACTTTTTGTAACACTCATATCTAACAGATTGATATACACTTTTGCCTCTGGGTTCTAGAGTATGGACACAGGTTCCTGGATAAGTTCTATTATTGTGGCAACGTTCTCCTCTTAGACACAGTGTAGTCCCCATGGGGGTGTCTAGAGGACATATACTTCTATTTGATCTTATGTTACTATATTGATCTTATATTTCTATATTGAATGTATTGCGTTTTGTAGCATTTTAATAACAGTAATTCTTGTTCTGTAACACTTCATTGATAATTGAGTTGACATTATTTAAGTGCTATTCTGAGCTAATTTATTTTAACGGCATACAATGTGTAATTTGCATCTTTACTGTATGTTATGAAATTCAATAAAAACTGATTGAAAAGTAAAAAAATGGCAATTCATCTAACTGGAAATGTAGTTTTCTCTTCAAGAATTGGTAAATATATACATCTTTGTCACAAAACGATGATGCAAAATAAATGATATAATTATAGACAAAATAAATCTAAAATGTTTTCTTTCTCGCATAGAGTAAACTCCCATGAAGAAGACCGTTACATATATAGGTTGAAACGCGTAGCAATATCATGTGAAACGCTCTTAAAAATTAAAATTGTTTCTATACATAGAATGAGTTTTAAATGTGTTTTTTTTCCTAATGTTGACGAGATATGTGTTTTTATGTTAAGACCAGAATTGCTTTTTATAACTCCTTTGCATTAATGCATTATACCTCCTTTTTGATACTACAACTTTAATAAAGAAACAATATTTTTTAAGGAAATCATTGTTGTTTGCCCAAACATCTTCTTGATACTTAAAAACCATTTGAGGGAATTTTCATTCAAAATATTACATTGTATATCCCTGTATGTTGTTTTTCTAATAGTTTCTTGAAACTATCGATGCTCCCCGCTGAAACCACCGCCTTGGAATTCCACATCCTTGCCGCTCTTACAGTAAAGAACCCTTCACGCAGTTTAACCACTTGCCGACCGCCGGCCATCAAATGACGGCCAGGCGGCGCTTCTCTCGTTCCGGGAGGGCGTCATATGACGTCCTCGCCTTTGAACAGGGAATGCGCGCGATCGAGCGCGCGCATCCCCGTTCCTTTGGTGGCGGCGTGTCACGGAGACTCCGCTCGCCACCGAAGAGGGTGAACAGCCATTCGTCATGGCTGTTTACCACGTGATCGGCCGTGATGAAGTCACGGCCGATCACAAATGGTTCCACCCCCAATGTGCATGGCGCATGCACGCGATCGCGAGCGCGCTGCGCATGCACGTCGGTGACGGCGTGTTCCCCGGGAACACGGCTCGTCACTGACGCCGGTAAATAGCCATTGGCTGGCTGTTTAGTCACGTGATCGGCTGTGATCCTTTCACAGCCGATCAGTAAATGTAAACACAGCGCGGTAACGAGCTGTTACCAGCGCTTCTCTCCTCACACACCGTTTCTAGTGTGAGGAGAGAAGAGCCTGGAGCAGTGAGTTACCGATCTGTGTTCTGTAGTGTCTGCACCAACACCACACTTGTCAGATCGCCCCCCCCCCCCCCAATGTCATCTGTCACCCAACAGTCACCACAGTCACCACAGTCACCCCATAAAGTGCACCTGTCACATAGGAGACTGCCATCAGTGACCGTCAGCGGTGCGCCTGTTACCCGTCACCCATCAGTGACCGCCACCAGTCACCCATCAGTGACCGCCAGCTGTCACCCATCAGTGACCACCAGCTGTCACCCGTCACCCATCAGTGACCACCACCCATCACCCATCAGTGACCGCCACCAGTCACCTGTCACCCATCAGTGACCGCCAGCTGTCACCCGTCACCCATCAGTGACCGCCAGCTGTCACCCGTCACCCATCAGTGACCGCCACCAGTCACCCGTCACCCATCAGTGACCGCCACCAGTCACCCGTCACCTCTCAGTGACCGCCAGCTGTCACCTGTCACCCATCAGTGACCGCCAGCCATCACCATCAGTGACCACCAGCCGTCACCCATCACCCATCAGTGACCGCCAGCCGTCACCCATCACCTGTAACCCATCAGTGACTGCCAGCCATCACCCATCAGTGACCGCCAGCCGTCACCCATCAGCCATCACCTGTCACCCATCAGTGACCGCCAGCCATCAGCCACCGCCAGTCTTCAGCCATCACCCATCAGTGACCGCCAGCCATCACCCATCAGTGACCGCCAGCCATCAGTGACCGCCAGCCTTCAGTGACCATTACCTGTCACTGTCCGTGGCCTGTCACCCATCAGTGACCATCGCCTGTCACACCGTCATCACCTATCAGTGAAAGTCACCTGCTACCCATCACACAGCCCATCAGTGACCATCACCTGCCACCTGTCACACAGCCATCAGCGTCATGTCCAAAAGGCTTTACAATAGTGAGGAGGCGTTCCAGATCCTCTCCATGACTGTTGAGAGCAACGGGGAGTTCTCATCGGAATCAAATTCTGATTCCGAATCAAATCCCGATTCCGAATCAAATCTCGATTTCGAATCTGCATTTGAACCGAATAGTGATGGGCCCCACCAACAAATGCCCAGACCCAGAACCAGTGCTGCCACATCACGCCTGAGTACCAGCCCAGGAAATTCCAATCCAACTACTGGAGTGTCACATCCCCCAAGAGCCAGGGCCTCTACATATATGCCAGATTGTCTTGCCAACCCAACATGGCTGCCTTCCGACTTGGCTTCACCAATTATTCCCCCTTTCACAGCACAGCCAGGTGTGCAGGCCAACACCCAAAATTTTTCAGAGATTGATTTCTTTCATTTATTTTTGCCCGACACTTTTCTGAAATTTATTGTGGACCAGACAAATTTATACGCCCAGCAGTATATTGCCAATAACCCCCGATCATCATATGCCCGTCCGTTTCAGTGGACAGATCTGAATTTGAATGAGTTCAAAGTGTTTATGGGCCTCACCCTAAACATGGGGGTTACAAAAAAAAAAAAAGAAGGACATACCTATTGGTTCACCCGACCCATGCACGCCATGCCCATTTATTCTGCCATAATGTCCAGGTCCCGATACAACATCATAATGCGCTTTCTTCACTTCAGCGACAACACCCAGTGCCCTCCCCACAATCATCCAAATTACGACAAGTTATATAAACTTCGCCCACTGATAAATTTCCTTTCCAAACAATTTGCAGAAGTTTATGTCCCCGAGCAGAATATATGTGTCGATGAGTCCCTGGTACCCTTTTCTGGCCGGCTAGGAATAAAGCAATATATTCCTAGCAAAAGGGCCAGATACTGAGTCAAATTATACAAACTGTGTGAGAGAGCCACGGGATATTTTTATGCATTCCGCATATATGAAGGAAGAGATTCCCAGCTCCAGCCCCCTGAATGCCCGGCCTACATGGGCACAACTGGAAAGATTGTATGGGACCTGGCATACTCACTTCTGAACAAAGGATATCATCTATACCTTGACAACTTTTATACCAGCCTGCCCCTTTTCAGACACTTGTACCTGGCAAAAACCCTGGCCTGCGGAACCTCCAGAAAAAATAGGAAGGGCTTCCCACAATCACTGGCGAATAAAAAGCTGCGAAGGGGGGAAAGAGCATCATTGAGATGCAATGAAGTGCTGGCCTTGAGGTGGAAGGATAAAAGGGACGTGCACATGATGTCCACCATCCATGAGGACACTACAATTGAGGTTCAAAGAAGACAAGGTCCCATTGAAAAGCCAAAATGTGTCCAAGATTATAATCTCTACTTGGGGGGGGGGGGGGGGGCGGTGGATTTCAATGATCAAATGATCAAGCCCTATTTGTCAATAAGGAGGTCCAGATTCTGGTACAAAAAAGTAGTTTTATCTTTTCCATTTGGCCATTTTTAATTCCTATGTAGTCTACACCAAATCCATGGAAAGTCACGCCCCCTTTCTAAAATTCATAGAAGAAATTGTCACGTCCCTCACCTATCACCAAGGACCCCCTCCAGAAGACCTTCGCTCTGAGGCTGTTTGCCGACTTTATGAGCGCCACTTCCCCTTCAAAATTCCACCATCTGAAGCAGGCCGAAGAAGGCAAAAAAAATGTCGCGTGTGCACCAAAAGAGGGTTTCGGACAGATACCAGCTTCCATTGTCCCCAGTGTCCCTCCCAACCTGGCCTTTGCATCGGTGAATGCTTCCAACTTTATCATACATCCCTAAAATATTAACCATTTCCCCATTTTCAGTGCTGACCATTTTCCATGCTTCCCCAAATAACCATGCCACTGCCTTCCACGTGAACTGACCCTGGCCTGTTTTTTTGACTATGCCTCTGCCTACTGTTTGGACTGCTTCCACGTGAACTGACCCTGGCCTGTTTTTTTTACTATGCCTCTGCCTACCGTTTGGACTGCTTCCACAAAAACTGACCCCAGCCTGTTTTATTAACTACGCTACTGCCTACCGATTGGACTGCTTGCACGTGAACTGACCTTGGCCTGTTTTATGGACTATGCTTTTGCCTACCGCTTGGACTGATCTATTGCCCTGCTACTGTAGTACACAGGGGTCTCACATATGTGAGGGGCTCCAGAATTGTTTTTCCGGATGGAGAAAACAATTTGTTTTTGTTTTCTCCGGTTTTCGGATTAGGGTCTGGAGTCCGGAGGCTTCATAGAGATTTGGGTGGGTCGAAGCCTCTACCCCTGTGCACCTGTGCACAGGTCTTACCTGATTGCAGCCCTCAGCCTGCTGCTGACTTACTGCCACCATGCCTCTGCCTGCCGCATGGACGGACCACACCGCTACCTGGACTATGCAAATAATTATCTGTAGCAAGAGGCAGTATGTTTATGAAGGGCTGGAGAGCGGTACAATGAGTGTATGCAGGTAACAGTGTACCAGGACCAATATTATGGCTGTGCTGGCTGTCTCTGCCTGGACAATTTCTATGGACTGCTGTGCTGACAATATCCTTGTGCTGACTATAGACAATATTCCTGCCTGTTGCCTGGATAATTACCATTGCTGTCGCTAAGCACATCCCTACATGCTGCCTGGACCAGTGCTCTCCTCTGTGGATACTACTAAAAGCACAGGTAATGCTTTTTTTTTTTTTTACCCTTTCCGCAATAAAATTTATTTTGAATTGTAATTCTTGGTATGTACATGCTATGTGTTAGAAATATGAAGGGCCTTCAAAAATGATAGGTTGCCAGGAAATTCTATATGTAATTTATGCTCCTAGAACACCTGATGGTGCTACTTGGATGTTGGGCCTTTGTATGTGGCCAGGCTGTGTAAAAGTCTCACACATGTGGTGTTGCCATACTCGGGAGGAGTAGAAGAATGTATTTTGGGGTGTCATCTTTGCTGTGTACATGCTATGTGTTGGATATATCTGATAAATGGACAACTTTGTGTAAAAAAAATGCGTTTTCATATTTTTTCCACATTTTCCAAAAGCTTCTGGAAAAAAAATGAACCGTTCAAAAGACTCATTATGCCTCATAGATTATACGTTGGGTGTTTGCTTTCCAAAATAGGGTCATTTTGGTGTCCATTCCATTGTCCTGGTGCTCCAGGGCCTTCAAAACTGTAATAGGTGGTTGAGAAATGAGATGTGTCATTTATGCTCGTAGAACGCCTGAAGATGCTACTTCAATGCTGGGCCTCTGTATGTGGCCAGGCTGTGAAAAAGTCTCACACATGTGGTATCGCCATACTCAGGAGGAGTAGCAGAATGTATTTTGGGGTGTCATCTTTGCTATGCACATGCTATATGTTGGAAATATCTGATAAATGGACAACTTTGTGTAAAAAAAATGCGTTTTCATTTTTTTTCCACATTTTCCAAAAACTTCTGGAAAAAAATGAACCGCTCAAAAGACTCATTATGCCTCATAGATTATACGTTGGGGTGATTGCTTTCCAAAATGGGGTCATTTTGGGGGCAATTCCATTGTCCTGATGCTCCAGTAGAATGTATTTTGGGGTGTAATCTGTTGTATGCATATGCTCTGTGAGAGAAATAACCTGTTAATATGAGAATTTTGTAAAAAAAAAATAATAAATAAAAAAAATCTTCATTTTGCAAAGAATTGTGGGAAAAAATTACAACTTAAAAAAATTCACTATGCTACTTACTTAATACCTTGGGATGTCTACTTTCTAAAAAGGGGTCATTTGTGGGGTATTTGTACTTTCCTGACTTGTTAGTGTCTCAAGAAATGAGATACACCTGATATACTGAAGGCTTGATCAGATGTGATCAATTTTCAGTGATTGGCACCATAGTTTGTAGACTCTATAACTTTCACAAAGACCAAATAATTTACACTAATTTGGGTTATTTTTACCAAAGATATGTAGCAGTATAAATTTTGGCCAAAATTTATTAAGAAAAATTACTAATTTGCTAAATTTTATGACAGAAATAAAGAAAAATGCATTTTTTTAAACAAAATTTATGGTATTTTTTATTTATAGCACAAAAAATAAAAAACCCACTAGTGATTAATAACCACCAAAAGAAAGCTCTATTTGTGTGAAAAAAAGGACGCAAATTTCATATGGGTACAGTGTTGCATGACTGAGTAATTGTCATTCAAAGTGAGAGAGCACTGAAAGCTGAAAATTGGTCTGGTCAGGAAGGGGGTGTAAGTGCACTGTATTGCGGTGGTTAAGGTTAAAACTATTTTCTTCTAAATTTAATGAGTGGCCATCTGTCTTTTTAAACTCCCTTTTGTGGAAAAGTTTTATCCGTAGTATGGGGTCTCTAGTATGGTATTTGTAAATTGAAATCATATCCCCTCTCAAGAGTCTCTTCTCCAAAGAGAATACGTTTAGTGCTTGTAACCTTTCTTCATAACTAATGTCCTCCAATCCCTTTATTAGTTTTGTTGCCCTTCTCTGTGCTCGCTCCATTTCCAGCACATCCTTCCTGAGGACTGGTGCCCAGAACTGGACAGCATTCTCCAGGTGAGGCTGGACCAGAGTCTTTTAGAGTGGGAGAATTATCGCTTTATCTCTGGAGTTAATCCACTTTTTAATGCATGCCAATATTCTGTTTGCCTTGTTAGCAGCAGCTTGGCATTGCATGCCATTGCTGAGCCTATCATCTACTAGGACCCCCAGGTCCTTTTCTATCCTTGATTCCCCCAGAGGTTCTCCCCCCCACTGAGTAGATTGCATTCATATTTTTGCCACCCAAATGCATTATTTTACATTTTTCCACATTCAAATTCATTTGCCATGTAGTTGCCCACCCCATTACTTTGTTCAGATCTACTTGCAAGGTTTTCACATCCTGTGGAGAAGTTATTGCCCTGCTTAGCTTAGTATTGTCTGCAAATACAGAGATTAAACTGTTTACCGCATCCTCCAGGTTGTTTATGAACAAATTAAATAAGATTGGTCCCAGGACAGAACCCTGGGAGACCCCACTTTCCACCCCTGACCATTCTGAGTACTTCCCATTAATCACCACCCCCTGAACTCGCCCTTGTAGCCAGTTTTTAACCACTTGACCACTGGGCACTTAAACCCCCTTCCTAACCAGACCAATTTTCAGCTTTCGGTGCTCTCACACTTTGAATGACAATTACTCAGTCATGCAACACTGAACCCAAATTAATTTTGTGTCCTTTTTTTCACACAAATAGAGCTTTCTTTTGGTGGTATTTAATCACCGCTGGGTTTTTTAATTTTTGCGCTATAAATCAAAATATACTGAAAATTCGTAAAAAAAATAAATAAAAAATCTTTGTTTCTATTAAAATGTATTGCAGAGTATTGGCAGAGTATTGGTAGAGTATTGGCGAGTATTGGCAGAGTATTGGTGAGTATTGGCAGAGTATTGGTGAGTATTGGCAGAGTATTGGCAGAGTATTGGCGAGTATTGGCAGAGTATTGGCGAGTACTGGCAGAGTATTGCAGTGTTGCAGTGTTGCACAGTGGTGGCAGAGCATTGCACAGTGATTGCAGAGCATTGCAGTGGTGGCAGAGCGTTGCACAGTGGTTGCAGAGCGTTGCACAGTGGTTGCAGAGCATTGCACAGTGGTTGCAGAGTATTGCACAGTGGGGGCAGAGCGTTGCACAGTGGGGGCAGAGCGTTGCACAGTGGTTGCAGAGCATTGCACAGTGGGGGCAGAGTATTGCACAGTGGTTGCAGAGCATTGCACAGTGGTTGCAGAGCATTGCACAGTGGTTGCAGAGTATTGCACAGTGGGGCAGAGCATTGCACAGTGGGGGCAGAGTATTGCACAGTGGTGGCAGAGTATTGCACAGTGGTGGCAGTGTAGCTGTCACTGACCAGCGCTGTGGGCACTACACATCCAGCCCACAGCGCTGGTCCCATCTCCCCCCTCTCCGCTTCTCCCCTCTCACTGTACCGATCGGTACAGAGAGGGGAGGGAGGAACCGGCGTCATGACGTGACGCCGGTTTGTGTACATGTGATCGCTCCGTCATTTGACAGAGCGATCACGTGGTAAACGGCCGCTATCAGCGGCCGTTTACCGTGATCCGTGATGCGCCGGGTCCTCGGGACCCGGCGGTCATGGATGTTCCTGAGTGCTCGCCCCAGGGGGCGCGCGGGAACAAGTTTCTAGGAGGACGTCCATAGGACGTCCACCCAGGATAAGCCGACCGCGCTGTAGCCGTCTTTTGACTATAGCGCGGTCGGCATGTGGTTAATCCATGTACTCACCCTATGGTCCATGCCAACGGACCTTACATTGTACAGCAAACCTTTATGGGGAACTGTATCAAATGCTTTAGCAAAATCCAGATACACCACATCTACAGGCTTCTCTTTATCTGGATGGCAGCTCACATCCTCATAGAAGGTTAATAGATTGGTTTGGCAAGAACGATTCTTCATGAATCCATGCTGATTACTGCTAATGATACCGTTTTTTACTACTAAAATAAAATCTTGTATATAGTCCCTTATCGTCCCCTCCTTGGTCTGTAATTCCCAGGGATGGATTTTGGCCCTTTTTTAAATATTGGTGCTACATTGTCTTTTCTCCAATCAGCTGGTACCATTCCAGTCAGTAGACTGTCAGTAAAAATTATTAACAATGGTCTGGCAATTACTTGACTAAGGACCCTCGGGTACAAGCCATCTGGTCCCGGTGACTTATTAATGTTAAGTTTTTTAAGTCTATTTCTAATTCTGTCCTCTGTTAGCCATGAGGGGGCTTCCTGTGATGTGTCATGAGGATAAACACTGCAGTTTTGGTTACTGAAGCCCCCCGATTCCCTTGTGAAGACTGAGGAGAAGAATAAATTCAATACCTTCGCCACCTCACCATCCTTCGTAACCAGATGTCCTTCCTTATTCTTTATGGGGCCAATATGATCTGTCCTCCCTCTTTTACTGTTTATATACTTAAAGAATTTTTGGGGATTTTCTTTGCTCTCCTCCGCTATGTGTCTTTTGTGTTCTATGTTAACTGCCCTAATTGCACCCTTACATTTCTTGTTGCATTCTTTGTAAAGTTTGAATGCTGATGATGATCCCTCAGCCTTGTATTTTTTGAACGCCTTCTCCTTTGATGTTATATGCATTTCTACATTGTTAAATCACCCAGGACTTTTATTCGCTCATTTAAATTTATTTCCCACAGGGATGCACTGGCTAATGCCCTTATTTAATATGCTCTTAAAGCAAACCCATCTCTCCTCCATGTTCTTTGTTCCTAAGATTTTATCCCAATTAATATCTTCTAGCAAGGTTCGTAGTTTAGGGAAGTTGGCTCTTTTGAAATTCAGTGTCTTTGTATTCCCCTTATGTTTCCTATTTGTATGATTTATACTGAAGCTAATTGACCTGTGACTGCTGTTTCCTAAATTGCCCCGTATTTCCACATCCGTGACCAGGTCTGTATTTTTGGTAATCAGTAGGTCTAGTAACACTTTGTTTCTAGTTGGTGCGTCTACCATCTGACCCATGAAATTGTTCTGCAAGACATTTAGGAACTGACAAGCCTTATGCCACGTACACATGATCGGACTTTCCAGCAGACTTAGTCCGGCAGACCAGAGTCCGTCGGACAATTCGATCGTGTGTGGGCTCCAGCGGACTTTTTCTTCCCAAAAGTCCGGCTGACCTAGAAATAAGACTGTCTTCAAAATTGTCTGCCGGACTCAGCTTTCTAGCGGACAATCCGTTCATCTGTGTGCATGTCCGGCGGACCAAAAATTACGCATGGTGAGAAGCAAGTACAGGACAGAAGCGCTCGGTTTGATAAAACTAGCGTTCGTATTGAAGCTAGCACATTCCTCACGCTGCTAATTCTGTGATCTTTTAATACAGCACATTCTTTTCTTCTTTATAATGCTAGAAGAATGAAGTTGCTTGGCTGCTTATATTCACACAGAGTTATCACAAACGTCTTTCTTCATTATTTATCCTCATCTAATGACTAATATTCTAGTTTTTAAACGTCACATCTCCATAAATAATGTTTACAATTCTTTTTTAGACTCATCTTTTATAATTTTAGATTCCAACAATATATATGTTTTCAACAAAAAAAAAAAAAAAAGCTAGGGCTTTCCATTTTTTTTATATATTTTTTTTGGAGTGAGGGCACTAGGTTTTTTATTTTTTATATATTTTTTGGGAGTTTCAAGTTACCACAATAACATTATTAGCTTGTATTTTTTCTGAACCTTAATGGGGTTGGTGTCCCTTGTTAAATTGACATAGGGGGGTTATTTACAAAAGGAAAATGAATTTAGCACTACAAGTGCAAAGTGCAAAGTGCACTTGAAATTGCTCTGAAAGAGGCTTTGAAGTGCATTTGCTGTGGATCCAAGTGTCACATGCAATGAAATGTCAAAAAACAACGTTTTAGCTTACACATGATTGGATGATAAAATCAGCAGAGCTTCCCCTCATTTCAGATATTACCCTCAGATTTACAGCGACTGCACTTCCAAGTGCACTTGCAGTGCAATTTCAAGTGCACTTTGCACTTGTAGTTAGCACTTGTATTGCAAAATGAATGTGCCTTTTGTAAATAACCCCCATAGTCTTTTGACATGTACCTGCCTACTCACAAACAAACTGTCGTTTTGGAATAAAAACACATAGTACATTTTTTGGGGAAAATTAAATGTGCATTTATTATGGTTAAAACAAAATAAAGAGGAAGGCAACACTGGAGACACTTTTGGAGTTTGTGAAGCCTTTTCTCCCCCAGGGCACACATCAAGTCAGTGACCAACAAAATTCGTCCAGGAATCTCACAGACCAGGAACAGCAGCAGATGACATCTATGTCCCCAGGCTGTAGTACTATAACAGCCTTCGTCTTCTGTCAGACCAGACTGAAGCCAGACAATCACTTCCGACTCTTCCGTGCAGCCTTTGCTCCACGCTGCCCTGCAGCCTTCCCTCCACACTTCTCTGCAGCCTTCCTTGGATTTGTGGCAGGAGGAGGAGGAGGAGGGGCTTCATCATACAGATGTGTGGTTGTTGTAAGCTCGCCCCTCAAACCCTTCTGAAGGGCCGCAAAAAAAGAGCCTCACACAGTTGGCATTGGCCCTTCTCTAGTTCCAGCAACCTGGTGGCCAAATATGTTCCATAGGCCTCTTCAGCATTGGGGGGGTTACTTAGAAATTGGCTTGCTTCCCTAATGAAAGCAATGGATTCCTCCTCAGTTTGTGTCATCCTCCTGGGCCTTCTGGTGGTAATGCAGAGGGGAGGCACCTGGCATTCTGTCAGGCTCCTGCTGGGCCCAGTCACCTCCTGCCTGCTGCTGGTCCCGGTCTCCTCCTCTATACCACTGGGCACGGCCTCCTCCTGGGTGAGCTCATCATGTGTATAAAAAAAGGGGACATAGTTGTATTTTTTGCTTCATCAATCACAGACAATTTTTTGTTTCTCACTTGCAAATTGAATTTTCAACAAATATAAAAGGCTATCATTTTGACCCCAGCATTTTTCAAGCTGTTCACCAAGATTTTATCTACATTTTTGGCCACTACTGTATAGTCATATGTATACTTAATATATTTTGGTATTAAATCATAGATTTGTAAGCAATTCAAAGATTTTACTTTACATCATTAATATTAGGACAATCAATATTTCCTAAAATAAAATATATCTGGCTCCAGCTGGGCGCATCCACTACTTCCAGGATGGAAGGGTCTGGTTCTTCCTGGGACGCCTCAGCTGGGGTGGAGGGAAGGGTGGAGGGAAGGATGGAAAGTGATTGCCTCGCTTCCGTCTGGTCATCGAGAAAACAGAGTTTGTTGTAGTACCACAGCTTGGGTACATAAACCTTATCTGCTGCTGCTCCTGATTTATGGGACTTCTTTATCTTGTTGTGCTCCCGCTTATACATATTACGCACAATCCCAATTTTATGCTCCACAAACTTAATGTCTGCCTGGGGTAGTCGAGTCTTCACAAACTGCAAAAGTGTCCCCAGTGTTGCCTTCCGTGCTGCTTTATTAGAAGGGGTGCTTTACCTCCCACAGGTTTCTGTTCTTTTCATATAATTCTATGAACTGCCTCATAAATGCCTCCTCCTTAAAGTGATTCATGTTAAAGGTAGTCATTTTTTTTCTGAAAGACAATACAAAAGACAAAAACACTAATGTCAGTCCAAACTCACAGTATTATTTTTCTCACAATATAGGCCCCTCACACACACACCACACACACACATATAAAATCTAAAACACCTATGTCAGTCCAAAGTCTCAGTATCTTATCTCAATCTAGACCTAAATTTTGAAGCAGTATAGACAACTGTGATGGGTCAAGTTTGAATCTTACCTTCGTTAAGGACGCTCGCTACTTCCGTTCGGACATACGTACGGCAGCGTACTAGCTTTATAATACACTGCGCATGTGTTAAGCTCCGCCTGCGTCGAAAGAATCAAGAAGGTGCTTAAAATAAGTAAGTACTTGTTGTGCGTTCTTATTCTGATACTTAACTTGCATGCTGATCCATGTGCTTTTAGTTTATACTGTTTCGTGTCCATGATCGTTCGTAAATATCATTCGTTTGCTAATATATACGATGTTTGTAAATATCGTTTGTTTGTCCAAACTAATTACGATGTTGGTACAGGGTTATATCTGCATTTTGGTCTGGATAATTTGTATTATTAAAATCAGTTTAGGATATTGTTGTGTAGATGTCTTTGAAGCTAGAATGTTTTTTGAACTTAATTCAGTGTAATGCAATGAGAGGACACAGCAGCTGTTTCAACATCTGGACTCAGGAGCACTAGTGTAGTGTGAGACACAATAGAATTTTTTTTAGGGTAACCCACACAGGGGCTCCAGGGGATGCTTGGGGTGTCTCCATCTGTGAAACTTGGCCAAAAAAGGTAAATATTGCAGTTTGGTTAACCTGTAGCCGACCGACCACTGTCTATTGACGGCAGAGCGGTGCGGCTCTTGGCAACTTGGGGGCGCGAGCGCGCCGCGGGAGGCAGGCACCCGCGATTGCCCAGTAACTGAGCAGGACGTGGATCTGTGTATGTAAACACACAGATCCACGTCCTGTCACTGGAGAGGAGAACGATGGTGTGTCCCTTGTACATAGGGACACCGATCGGTCCCCTCCCCCCACAGTTAGAATCACTAACATAGGGAACATATTAACCCCTGCAGCACCCCCCTAGTGTTAACCCCTTCCCTGCCAGTCACATTTATACAGTAATCAATGCATTTTTATAGCACGGATCGCTGTATAAATGTGAATGGTCCCAAAAATGTGTCAAAAGTGTCCGATATGTCCGCCGCAATGTCGCAGTCATGATAAAAATCGCAGATCGCCGCCATTACTAGTAAAAAAAAATGATAATAAAAATGCTATAAATCTATCCCCTATTTTGTAGACGCTATAACTTTTGCGCAAACCAATCAATATACGCTTATTGCGATTTTTTTTTTTACCAAAAATATGTAGAAGAATACGTATCGGCCTAAACTGAGGAAAAAATAAAAAAAAAAAAAAATTGGATATTTATTATAATAAAAAGTAAAAAATATTATGTTTTTTCAAACTTGTCACTCTTCTTTTGTTTATAGCGCAATAAATAAAAACTGCAGAGGTGATCAAATACCACCAAAATAAAGCTCTATCTGTGGGGAAAAAATGATAAAAATTTTGGCAAACTGTTGGCGCTATATAAATCCTGTATAATAAAAATAATAATAATAGTAATCTCTCTAACAAAGAAGGTTAATAGCACAGATCTGGCCTTTTGCCCAATATGTGAAATTTAAATGATGCAAATAATCAACCAATAACTCCTAGGTCAACTACATTTCATTGTATCTCTATAAATATTAATACAGATCCTGAGTCTTTTTTTTTTTTTTATTTACTTTTATTTAAATCTTGACCTAAATAATTATAATTATTTAGTGTTAAAGAAGTATTTTCACATCCCCAGGCCTATCCTGTAGGCTGTATGTGTGTTCTGAAATGATGGATTATCCTCAGTTAGTGTATGGATTATAATAGTGACAAATCATTTATAAAATAGTTATAGTTCTAACTTGGCACAACACTGTTTATCCTTTTATTCCATTTAGTATTAAAACCCAACTTCAACCAAAACATTTAATTTGGACATTGTGCTTTTACAGGTGAGTCGCTGTACTTTGTGACATGTACAGAAAGTGGGAATTCTCCCCAATGGGTACACAGACAGCAGTAAAAAACATTTAACCCTAACACACTGTATACAGTCATTTGGACATAAAGATATTTAATCACTTATTATAACACATAAACAAAGAAGCTTTAAGCTGCTCTATGGGTATTTACTTAATAATAAATGATGGATCATCCAAAACCTCTGTTTTGTGGAGAAAGTGAATTATAGCATTATAAAATATATGTTGCTATGGTTTGCTGAATGCTCAATTAAACAGACCAGTTAGAACTTGTTTAGAAGTATAGAGTGACATTAT
The DNA here is from genome assembly GCA_028564925.1 of Lithobates sylvaticus. Taxonomy (NCBI): domain Eukaryota; kingdom Metazoa; phylum Chordata; class Amphibia; order Anura; family Ranidae; genus Lithobates; species Lithobates sylvaticus. The sequence continues at coordinate 143,951,870 of CM053038.1, read as the reverse complement.
TGGGTGTATGAGTAAATGAAGGTGATTTCAATACACAAGCAACCAGAATCTGCTAATTACAATGTAGCATATTAACCACTTCATTCCTGAAGGTAAAACAAATCTTAACCTCTTGCCGTCCGCGCTATAGCCGAATGACGGCCACAGTGCGGACCTGAATTTCCGGGAGGCCGTCATATGACGTCCTCCCCTGTGCGTGCACCCCTGCAGGGCGCGCGCGGCGAGCGCTGTGATCACCGACCCCAACAGCTTGAGGAGAAAAAAAAGCAGATCACTGACTTATCTGCAAGGGACATCGGTCCCGAAGAGGAAGAGACAATTATGCCTCATCTGTACCCACCAGTACCCCCTGCCAGTGCCACCTGCTATTGCCACCTGCCAGTGCATACAGTGCCCACCAGTGCCACCCATCAATGCCCATGAGTGCCACCTATCAATGCCCACAAGTGCCACCTATCAATGCCCACCAGTGGTGTCAATCAGTGCCACCTAGCAGTGTTGCCTATCAGTGTAAACGATGAGAGCCCGTCACTGCCACCCATCAGTGCCCATCACTGCCACCTATCAGTGCCGCCTCATCAGTGTACATCAATGAAGGAGAAAAATGACCTGTTCGCAAAATTGTATAACAAAATATAAAAAAATATATATATATTTTTTTAAATTCGCTCTTTCATTTTTTTTACAAAAAATAAAAACCGCAGAGGTGATTAAATTTAACAAAAAGCAAGCTCAATTTGTAGGAAAAAAATTATAAAAAATTAATTTGAGTACAGTGTTGTATGACTGCGCAATTGTCATTCAAAATGCATCTGCGCTGAAAGCTGAAAATTGGTCTGGACAGGAGGGGGGTTTAAATGCCCAGTAAGCAAGTGGTTAAAGGAGAAGTCCAGCCTGAGCTTTTTAGGCTGGGCTTCTCCTAAGGGTCACAGGAGTGCAATCCGTTTTGCACTCCTGTGACCTGTTTTCAGCAGAGATCGGTCTGATGTCCGCTCTCCGCTGACATCACTGCCATCAGTCGAGGCAGCGCGTCATCCCGACTTCCCAAGTCTGGATCCGCCAGCTGCCTTGATTAATGGCAGTCTCAGCGTCCAGATGTCAAAAATTTACATCTGTTTTTCTATTCTCTTCAAGTGGAACTTAAAGTGTAAGTTCACCTTTACAGAAAATCTGTAAGGTGAACTTACACTGGACCCCCTTCCCATTGCACCCGGTCCTGCTAACCTGGAGCCTGGATCGCATCATCGCTGTACCTGTCCGAGGGTTTGAAATCCCAGCGGCTTTCTCTACTTTTCACCTGTGGTGACAGGATGGGCTACGCAGGTTCTGATTGGTCACGCCGCCCATGTGACGGCGCCGACCAATTAGAATGCTCCTAAACGTACCTCCTGACGAGGTACATTTTGGAGATTAGGCTGCAGGGGATTTCTAAGCCCCAGACGGTGCGACAGTGACCCGATGTCTCCTAGTGGGTGATCGCCACGCACATTTGTAGAGGCTGATCTGCTGACAGCCTTGAAGCAGAATTAAACCCTCCTATCGTTTACAGCCAAGGAAGCTGCTTGTGTTTGATCTGCAACTGCCATGGTGCTGCACATGTGATCAGTTATAAATCCAGGCATTTGATGGTTTGACAGTTTGGTTGAGGACACAAGCAAATGTGACAGTTAGCAATCCCGGCATTCCAGGAATGTAATGTCCCGTACACACGATCGGATTTTCCAACAACAAATGTTGAATGTGAGCTTGTTGGCGGAAAGTCCGACCGCATGTATGCTCCATCGGACATTTGTTGTTGGACTTTGTGTGTTGACAAGTCTGTCGGACAAAAGTCCAAAGTACAAACACACATGCTCAGAATCAATGCTCACCAAACACAACATTGGCAGAAGGAGCCTAAAGGGTGGCGCATGACTATTGAACTTCCTTTTTATCGGCTCGCCACTACGTTTTATCGTCACTACGTTCGTAATTGTTGGCCAAAATTTGTGTGACCGTGTGTATGCAAGACAAGTTGGAGCCAACACCCTTCGAACAAAATTCCATGGTTTTGTTGTTGGAAAGTCCAATCGTGTGTGTACGGGGCTTAACTGTTTTTTTAAACCAGAAGATCGATGGGTTTAGTTCTGCTTAATGATTTACTACTGTTCAGGGTCTCTGGGCTTCAGCAAAATGACAGCATCCAGCAAGAAGAAATAGGAGCAATGCTGGAGGCAATTTACAGCACACACTAATTTTGGTCGCATAATTATTAATGTGGAATGTATGTTACTTGCTAAAGTACATTACTTTTTACCATTTTTTACCACCAGCCACAACATATGTATACCTCTGTCTACTGCCTTTGGAGCTTAAGGGGGGGGGGGGGGGGGGGGGGTTCAGTAAAAAAACACAGCTTTCTGAAGCTTAGACAAGTTGTGTAAATTCTGAACTTTGAACTGATGTACACGAGAGAAGACTTCAGATAAACAGGTACAACTTATGCAGGGGGATTTGTTTCATTTCTGTGTATCACCTGAGGCCAGTAACTTCATTGGGTATAATGTAAAAAGGAGAGAAAGTGCGCCGGACTAAGTGCAGTATATATGAAAAAGCATTTTATTTTAATAAAAGCATTCAGCCAAGTGGCTACTCACAAAGGTGGGTAATAATCAGGTATGTAGCTAAGTAGTAGTCTTAATCCATGTCACAAGCAGGTCCAGGGAGATGCTGAGGTGGTATGATGCTGGCAAGCCAAGAAGGGGGGCAGTGATGTGAAGTCCTCAGTGTCCTCAGCGGTGATATCAAATTCGCCGCCTAGCTGTGATGGCAATGTGTGTGGCTTCTCTAGCAGCGTCCGGACGGTCGAATAACCCGGAACCGGAAGTGCACCTCAGCATGGAACGCAAGCTCCGTAATCCGGAAGTGACGTGTCGGCCAATCAGAAGACGTGTTTCACAACATCCGTTGTTTCCTCAGTTCTCAGAGCTTGCAGGGGTTAAAAGTTCCCCGCTAGCAGCCAAAAAGCACTGCTATAACAGCGGTAAAGTGACGCTAAAATTACCACTAACGTCCCCCGCCCCAGTGTGAAAGTAGCCTTACAGATTTAAAAGCATTGAAAAAGATTTTGAGTTTACAATAACAAAGTTAAAGCTTATATAAAATTGTAATGTTTGGATTTACATACACTTTATTGATTATGCTTGGCAACACTTAAGCCCCATACACACGCTCGGACTATCCGAGGACCAGGTCCGTTGGATCATGTCCGTCATACTTTGTCCGATGTTGGTTTTGCGTACACACGGTCGGACAAAGTTGTCGGAAAATCCGATCATTCTGAACATGGTGACGTTTGTTGCCTACGACGGGACTACGTAGAGGCTAGTAGCCAATAGCTTTGGTCTTGTAATGTGATCTGAGCATGCATAGCACTTTGTCCGTCGGACAACCGTACACACGATCGGATTTGGTGTGATCGGACCGTGTTGTCGGCAAATCTTTCCAGCAGGAGATAAGACTTTGTCCGTCGGACAATCCGACGTACACTGTCCGATGGTGCATACACACGGTCTGATTTTTCAACAACATTGTCCGATCGGACAGAATCCATGAAAAAGTCCGACCGTGTGTATGGGGCTTTACAGTGGGACAAAAAGTAATTTACAAAAAATCACCAGGAGATTTTTTCAGAAAAAGTGACATGCAAAAAATATTTTTTTCCAGCTCCTTGTGACATGCACAAAGCAAATTTTCCAAGGATGAGGGCTGCTCTCCAAGACTTAGATTGGGAGGGAATATTGGCATTGATGAACACAGAACAGAAATTGGAATTCTTCAAAAAGACTGTATGCAAACTCACTGCAAAGTATATTCCCATGGGCAATACGTTTAAAAGGCTAAAAATAAAATTTATGTGGCTCACGGCCAAAGATAAAAAAGCTATAAATAATAAGAAAAGGGCATTTAAAAAATATAAAAATGAAGGAACACTATCTTAATTTAAATGTTACAAAGAATATAACAAAATATGTAAAAAGGCTTTCGAGGATGCAATAATTCAAAACGAACAGCAGATTGCAAAAGATAGTAGGACAAACCCCCAAAAATTCTTCAAATATATTAATAGTAAAAGGTCAGGTCTGCGCATGTAGGTCCTTTACAAAATAATCTAGAGTGGGTGACTGGGGACAAAGAGAAGGCTAATTTATTAAATACTTTCTTTAGCTCTGTTTATACAAAGGAGCATGGGGGAGCTCATGTCCATAATGGGGATGTATTGACACTAATGATCTACTATGGCTCAATGGCTCAAAAGTGATATGGTCCAGAAATATTTAGACAGAATAAAGGTGGATAAACCACCTGGAACAGATGGCAACCACCCACGGATCCTAATAGAATTGAGCTCTGTCATTTCAAAGCCATTGTTTCTCATTTTTAGGGACTCTTTAATGACTGGAATAGTACCACTGGATTGGCATAGGGATAATGTGGTGCCTATATTTAACCACTTCAAAACAGGGCACTTTCCCCCATTCTGTCCAGGCTAATTTTCAGCTTTCAGCTCTGTTGTACTTTAGATGACAATTGCGCAGTCAAACAACATTTTTAGAATTGTGTTCCCACAAATAGAACTTTCTTTTGGTGGTATTTGATCACCACTGGGGTTTTTATTTTCTGCTAAACAAATAGGAAAGTAATTTAGAAAAAAAAACACACTGATGGGCACTCATAGGTGGCACTGATGGGCACTGGTAGGTAACACTGAGGGGCACTGAAAGGCAGCAATGATGGGCACTGAAAGGCAGCACTGATAGGCTGCACTGATAGGTGGCACTGATGGGCACTGATAGATGGCTCTGATAGGCAGCACTTATGAGGAGGAACTGTCAGGCATTACTGATGTGCACTGATTGGCACCTCTAATGGGCACTGATTGGCACCTCTAATGGGCACTGATTGGGCACTCTGGTGATCATGGGTGGGCATACCTGGTGGTCCTGGGTGGGAATCCCTGGTGGGCATGGGTGGGCATCCTAGGGTGCTGCACTGGTAATCAATCAGCGCAGTCCCCCCCCCCCCCCGTCAGGAGAGCAGCCGATCGTCTTTCCTCTACTTCTGTCGGTGCGAGTGGAGGAAAAGAAAATACACAGATCTTCCTGTTTACGCTGTAATCAGCTGTGATTGAAAACAGCTGTTCAAAAGTTAAAGAGCGTACATCAGAGGCTCTTTACCGAGATCGGTGATGCAATGTGTCAGACTGACACACCAACGATCGGCGCACGGTCGCGGCTTATACTGCTGGATGTCATATGACATCCAGTCAGGATAACTGAACCAATTTCTGGCTGTCATTCTGCTATATGGCGGGCGGGAAGTGGTTAAAAGGGATCAATATCTTTACCAAGTAACTATAGACCTGTTAGTTTAAGACCCCTTTCACACCAAGGGCGTTTTGCAGGTGCTATAGCGTTAGAAATAGCGCCTGCAATCCGCCCTAAAAACAGCTGCACCATTGTCTCCAGTAGGAAAGCCGGAGGGCTTTCACACTGGAGCGGTGCGCTGGCAGGACGTCAGGAAAAGTCCTGCCAGCAGCTTCTTTGGAGCAGTGAAGGAGCTCCTCCACCGCTCCTGCTTTTATATAGGGAAGACCAAGCTGGAGTTCTGGAAAAGAGCCTACAGACACATTCACAGTATGAAGACTTGCGACCCAGACCTCCCGCTTGGGAGACACACTATCACCATTCATGCGGGTAAATTTCCAAACATTAAATTCCTCATCTTGGATCGCATCCATCCCAATCCGAGAGGAGGAGATTGGAATAAATCCCTCCTCCAATTGGAAGCACGATGGATTTTTAAGCTCAAAGCGACCCAAACCCCAGGCCTCAACGAGGCAATCTGGTTTAAACCATTCCTGGAGGGTTTCTCCTCTGGAGGGATGGAGAAATAGATACATTATATCTGTTTGTGAATAACATACAATACAACCATCCTTTCTTCCCTTTAATTTTAGTGTTTCTTGCCGGATCAAACATTTGGGTCCTCCCTGTTTTTTCCTACATTAAACTCTCTACTGTGCATGTGTCTGTACGCTCGATATTTGAATAATACATCGTTCAATTCAGCTATTCCAGTAGTGTTCTGCCTTTGACCTCTGCATAGTGTAGACACAATATAGAGCATCCAATGATATGATCCCTGCATCTGTATGCGCATAGTTCATAAGATATCTAGAAAAATACTTTGGCTATAGATAGAGATTATATACTGTTCCTGGTTAGGGACAGGTTGGGAAAATAGCATTAATGTCATTTTATCTCTGTACTATGCGTATGCAATGTATAGGGAATCCAAGCTAGATATTAGATCATAGATGTATGCACGAGTATTATTGTAGTACCAGCTAAGGCATTCCACATATACACCATTCAGTCACTTTCTCCCATGTAATGTAATATTTGATGGTATCTCTCTTGCTATATATATTCTCTGTTTATTCTTTATATGCCAATAATTGTGTATATATATATAAGTTCATATATTCTATTCTCTAAATACAAATATGTGTTACTCTGTAACTTTATGTCTAAAACCGCTATGAGCAATCTGTATAATTGATTTCCGTGTTTCTTTCTCCATTAAACTTTGCTTCCCCCTCAATACATTGAAGAATCGCTACACAGTGTGTGGATGAAGGAGCTTCAAGACAACATTATACCCATCAGTTTGCACACACTTGGCAGCGGTACAGGATGTGGGTGGTCCTGAGAGACCGCCCGGCACGCCCAGCCGTCCGCCCACTCTCGCATGGACGGGCGGCATGGTGGGAGTTCCCGGCGTCGTTTCTCGACGCCGGGACTCCATATTGCTTCACCCGGCGAGCGTACGTCGCTCGTCGGTGAAGCCTGACGTGCCGGCGGGAGCAGTGGGCGTGCCCGGGTCACAATGCGCAGCCATTGATTGGTGCGCGGGACCCGGGTGCGCGCGCAGCCCTCGGGGGGCCGGGTTCTACGAGGTACCTGTCATTTCCCCTTCCCCTGGCAATCAGCTGTACTCACAACAGCTGTTTGCAGGGCGGGGATCCTATTGAAATAGACCGCTCGTCCCGTCCAGCAGACTGCAATTGCCAGTCTGAGGAGGAGACGAGCGGTGTACAAACGGCCAAAGAGGTAAATAGCAATCTTACTACTAAAATTCTCACATTCTATGTTCATCCTGTCCTCCGGGTGGTATGTTTACACTTTATTTAGTTCTGCAGTTTCTGCTACACCATTGGCGTGCACAAGACACGTTTTGTTTGCTTTCAAGCTGGGGCCTTTTATATGGGATATTAATACTATATACAACTATAAATGAGCCATCATGTTAGTCGTGTATGCAAATATAATAGAAGCCGTTCCTGCAATGGCCAACACATATTGAGAAAGATATATATATATATTTATATGTGTACATTAGGCTCAATAATATCTACACATTTAAATATAGCCACAATATACCCATATGTCCCATTGCATTCCAACACTATGGGGTTCCAATTGTGGGGATCATTCGGGAGGGATACTCATAGGTGACTATGATGATTTTTTATCTGGACATCTCTGACCCTCTCTCCATAGCTTCTGAATGCTCATTGGTGTCCTACCACTAATGCAAGGTTTGATGAGGATACGTCACAGATCTATAACACAGGTCTGTGAAAATAAATTTTCAGTACTCATACATTCATGTATTGACAATTACTTACACATGTTTCAAATCTACCAGGGCCTTCATACCCGACCCCAGTGTGTCTCACAGGCGCCCCCTGCTGTTATCGTGCCAAGTTACTTGCAATCTGCTTTGGGATTCCAACAAATTCTAGACATATGACATAATCTTTAGGAGTGGTCATATCCATTACACGGACACCAATTTTTGATCAAAATCTGTCTTTTCAAGAAATCTGGTCTAAGGAGCTCCTCCTCCCAGTCACTGTTTTTAACTACATTGAAAAATCTCTCTGTAAACGGTATGTGAATATTTTTCCTATGCATATATCTTTATACAAAAAATTGTTATGTTCTTTGAAAGCATCATTATACATTAAGATTTATCTCTTTTGACAAATTGTTCTATTACAATATTCTTCAGATATTAGAAATGTTGTGCTCCTACCTCTGAAGAAGGAGGAAATTTGCAAAAACCTCCGAAACGCGTCAGGTGTGAGTCAACGCCTACACAAATATCTATTTATATACTGTATGTATAAATCGTTGTTCGAATTTTTCAAAAGCTTTTATTCTGATATTTTGTCAAATGCTCTATGTATAATTAATTTTTTGTAATAAAACATTTTCTACTAAATACATAATATTTTATATTATATCTGGGGTTATATACCATACATGCCTTAAAAGTCCAAACCCTTAGGGGACCCCCTCCCTGCTTTTCTGTACTATAGGATGTGGCATGAAACTCAAAAATCCCCTTCTCTTTACATGTGTGATCTCTGCTAAGCCTATAACTTTCTCCACCGCTCCTCCACCGCTGCTCCCCATTGAAATCAATGGGGCAGCGCTGTAATACCGCCAGCAAAACGATGCTATTGCGGCATATAGCCCATTCTCGGCCGCTAGCGGAGGGGGAAAAAGGCGCCCCACTAGTGGCCGAAATGCGCTGCAAATCCGACGGTAAAACGCTGCTAAAAATATGGGCGGTGTGGTGTGAAAGGGGTCTAACTTCTATAGTTGGGAAGATACTGGAGAGTTTAATAAATGACCACATAGATGAGTTCTTGCTGGAAAAAAATGTTTTAAGCAACAGACAGCATGGATTCATGAAAGACAGAAGTTCCTTTTTTATGAAGAGGTAAGAAAAACCTTGGACAGAGGGATGGCTGTGGACGTGGTATACTTGGATTTTGCAAAAATGTTTGACACCGTTCCCCACACACGGCTCATGTGTAAGGTAAAGTCTACAGTCTTGGAAAGATCAATTTGTAAATAGATAGAAAAAGAATGGAAAATGGAATGGAAAGCTAAAAGACAGAATTCAGAGAATAGTGGTTAATGATTCTTACTCTGAATGATCTAAGGTTATCAGTGGTGTACCCCAAGGTCAGTGTTGGGACCCTTACTTTTTAATATCTTTATAAATTATATAGGGTCTGGGAATAAAAGTACCATTTTGGAGGCGTGGCCTAGCACCGGAGGAAGATGGCAGCATAAACTGGGAGCTCCCCACCTAGAGCTCCTGTACTGCCTTTAATCAGCGGGACAACCCTTACACCTATGTGCGATGATGACCGGGAGGAGTTTGTCAGTCCCCCGGTCCCAGCAGGACCCATCCACGCAGCTCAGCCGTAATATACCGGCGATGTGCCAGACCCAGCATGTTGATCCACAGGCCGCATCTCAAGCCTCGGACCGGAGTGCGGCGAGTCACGCCGCCACCGCTGAGTGACTCCCTGGGTGCCTTTGCTGTGGGTATGCTTCCTGACCACGTTGTTATCGTTGACCCTTAATCCATGGACATCTTCCAGAACATAGGTACTGGGCTGCGATGACCACATATATGGCATACCCTACATGGCCTTGTGACTCACATCCTCTAATACATGGGTACTCAGGCAATCCTCCCAAGCTTGGGGGGAGGTTTTTGTTGTCCTTATTTGTGTTGTTGACCTGACACTTCATGGAAACCCAGTGAGCAGACAGGTCTCCTAGATGCAGGACTCTGTGACTACAATGAGTGGAGACATGCGTCCTCTCTCAGGACTCCCAAAATTTGTGTGCTATAGGTACTGTGCTGATTGTGCTCCAAAGGAAATTGCACTGGCCGCAGTCACAGTTGATCTTATGGGAGCTGCGAGTGATCCCACACTCGGCCGGCTGAGACACCTGCAGGCCGCTGGACATTAGTTGTGTGGTCTCATATACAGCGGCTTTACCTGTGCTCTACTCCACCTGCTGATATATATGTGTCACTATTCTCTTGCATAAGCAGGAAGTATATACAGTTCACGATGGACATCGCAGCAATGGTACTTTTAATTTACGGATTTATTCTGATGTTTATGGTTATCTTTTTCTTCCCATAGTTTGGCCCCTGGGGTTCTGGCTAGTTTTTTTACCTTTTTTATTTTGGTAGAACCCGTGAGACTTCAGCCAAATATCACAGCAAGAGAAAAGGTACCCTGGAATTGATATTAATGTTAGCAATGCTTATCACGTGTAAAATAGAGGGAGGGCATTTCCTCTCCTGACATAGAAATGGGATTGATCCTTAGTTGAGTATGAGACCCTTCCCCCGAGGCTTTCGATACTTCAGAACCGCGGCTTCCACTGCGGCCTGGTGGTTGGGATCTTGGGGGTCGGGGGGGTCTCGGTTAAGATAACATTTAAAATGCTCAAGATTTGTTACATATCGGAGGTCCAGGCCCTCTACTTGCTACAAAGTGTTAAGTAAAGTGATAACTTGCTCATGTAGTGCCTCTAACCTGATGGATGCCTTTCTATTATATCTACAATATGTACTGTGGGATTTGTTACCTGGTTGGGGTGATGTGGTCCCTCTGTCTGTGTGAGTCCGGGGTGTCCCCAGTGGTGCAGTGTGCAGTGCTGGGGCCTTGGCTCCCTGGGCTCATGCCTCTTTGGTGGAGCCCTGGAGGCGGAGGCCCAGGCATGCAGCACAGTACCAACCATAGCGGTTGCATGGGTTACATGGATTATCTGCCACATACCACTTTTGCCTTCACTTAGATCCTGGAAATGCAGTGGGGAGGGGGCTTCGGGGTAGAGCCCGTGGCCACCTATCCTGGGTAGGCTCTATCTGGAACCCTCCGGTATCTATAGCTAAAGGCTTGTCCCATAGTTTGTGAGCTTTAATTCAGGAGTCTCTGGGCTACACCCGCCTCTGGTATTTTTTACGCTCTACCTGTATTAGGGGTGTTCATCACATATGTGTAGGGTCTTACGTCCATTACTGGAAACACTTGCAGTGCATACATAGGCTAGAGGTGTCTCTCGACCCTCTCTCCTTCTATACTCGCTCTAATTTCTCTCCCTACCCCTCTCCCCTCCCCCCCCCTGAACCCTCTGCATCTACGACTCACGAGTGCCATTCATGCACACTAATATTGCTCACCCATGTCTTCTACAGTGCATTCTTCAGCTCCTCTATCACTCAAAGTGTATTCCCTCAATGCTAAGGGCCTCAATGTCCCGGAAAAGCACAGCAGTGTTTTGGCGGAAACTCACCGAAATGGAGCCCAAATTGTCTTCCTGCAGGAAACCCACTTTAAAACAGGATCCATCCCCCACCTAGCTAATAGGTGTTTCCCTGAGGCGTACCACGTGACCTGTGCTGACTCAAAAACAAAGGGGGTTTCCATTTTGATGGCCAAGTCGCTCATGTTTCACCTTACTGTCCAAATGCTGGACCCTTCAGGTCAGAGTTCTCTTTTTAAAGGGCACCTGCAAAAACATTTATTGTCCCAATTCCAAGAGGGTGACCTTCCTGAAAGAGACTCTTTTGAAACTTGCTTCATTTCAGGCAGGCCTTTTAATCCTAGGTTGGGACTTTACCATGGCTCTGGACCTGCTGTTGGATACATCCACCTACACCTCCTCATTTCCCTTCACTGCTCTGTGTCAGGTGAAGCCTCAACTGGCATCCCTTACGTTACATGACACCTGCCGCACTCTTAACCCTCGAGAGAAGGATTGCACATTTTTCTCATCACCACATAATCGCTACTCGAGGCTGGATTATCTTTTTATTCACCAGGCTGACCTGACGTACCTTGCGGACGCTAGACGCTTGAAAACATGGTGCTCTCCGATCATCACTTGATTACACTAACTTTACGATTCCCACAGAGGGAGGGGTCCACTAAGACGTGGAGATTGGTTGCTTCCATTCTTGCTGACCCTGGACATTTGGAAAACATCAGACAGGTCCTTAGCGACTATTTTTGTTATAATGACACACCTGAGGTGTCACCCATGACTCAATGGGAGGCACCAAAGTGTGTTATACGCAGTGCTGTATTTTGACCTAGGCCGACAAGGCCTAGGCCTAGGGCGGCACTTTGCGGGGGGGGGTGGCAAAAAAGTTGCGCCTCTCTGCCTGGCATGTTATGTGTCTCCTGAGGTCTCTCTCTGATCTGCCCCCCTCACCCCCTCTCTGTCAACCCCCCTCCCCCTCTGTCAGTCTGCCCACCCTTCTCTGTCAGCATCCCCTTTGTCAACCCCCCCTCCCCCTCTGTCAGCCCACTCCTCTCTATCAGCATCCCCTCTGTCAACCCCCCTTCCCCTCTGTCAGCATCCCCTCTGTCAACCCCCCTCCCCCTCTGTCAGTCAGCCCACCTCTCTCTGTCAGCCCCCTCTGTCAGTCAGCCCACCTCTCTCTGTCAACTCCCCCTCTGTCAGTCAGCCCACCTCTCTCTGTCAACCCCCCCTCCCCCTCTGTCAGTCAGCCCATCTCTCTCTGTCAACTCCCCCTCTGTCAGTCAGCCCACCTCTCTCTGTCAACCCCCCCCTCCCCCTCTGTCAGTCAGCCCATCTCTCTCTGTCAACCCCCCTCCCCCTCTGTCAGTCAGCCCACCTCTCTCTGTCAGCCCCCCCCACCCCTCTGTCAGTGCCCCCCTCTGTCAGCACCCCCCTCTGTCAGCCCCCCTCCCCCTCTGTTAGTGCCCTCTCTCTGTCACTGCCCCCTCTCTATCAGCTCACCCCTCTCTGTCAGCATCGCCTCTGTCAACCCCCCCTTCCCATCTGTCAGCATCCCCTCTGTCAACCCCCCTCCCCCTCTGTCAGTCAGCTAACCTCTCTCTGTCAGTCAGTCCACCTCTCTCTGTCAACCCCCCTCCCCCTCTGTCAGTCAGCCCACCTCTCTCTATCAACCCCCCTCCCCCTCTGTCAGTCAGCCCACCTCTCTCTATCAACCCCTCCTCCCCTCTGTCATTTAGCCCACCTCTCTCTGTCAGCCCCCCCCCCTCTCTGTCAGAGCCCCCCTCTGTCAGCACCCCCCTCTGTAAGTTTTATTTTTACTTTGTGAGAGGTTGGGGCAGGGGTGAGAGTCATGGTACAAGGAGGGGGTCCCATGAGGACCAGGGTGAATTAAGGTGTTTACTGTACACTCTGTTAGGAAGAGGCCCCCTCCAGGTCCCATTATACACCTTTTCAGTTTTCTAATGGGACCTGGAGGGGACTCTTTCTAACAGACTCTCTAATGGACACTGAAAGGGCCTTTGTTAGAGAGACCCCCCTCCAGGTCCCATTAGACCCCTTTGAAGTCTCCAATGGTTCTTGGAGGGGGCTCTCTCTCCCTCCAGGTCCCATTAGACCCCTTTGAAGTCTCCAATGGTTCTTGGAGGGGGCTCTCTCTCTAACAGAGACTTTCTAATGGACACTGTTAGAGCGAGACCCCCCTCCGGGTCCCATTATACTCTGTTGTGGGCTGCACTGATAGGGCTGCACTGATGGGGCTGCACAGGCAGGGCAGGTCTTAAACAGGAGGGGGTGTGGCCTTGACAGGAAGGGATGGGTAATATTTAAATTAGGGGGTGCACGAGTTTAGTCAGGCTTAAGGCAGCACAAAACCTAAATACACCACTGGTTATACAGGGACAACTGCTTGCTGTAACAGCTAGGAAAAAGAAAGAGCATCAAACTCTGATACTATCCCTTTCTAAAAAGATCACTCAACTGGAAGCTCATCATAAATGCTCCTGGGCTATCCAGGTAGCAAAAGAATTAGCGGACACGCAATCACTGTTGGTGGAGGAACTCTTTAAAAGGGTGTAAAGACGTCACATACTATCACAAAAACTGTTTTATGAGCAGGGCAACAAGCCAGGTAAGCTATTAGCTAGATTCACGCAAAAACGTATCCTTGCTTCCACAGTCCACCATGTGACTGACCCTTCTGGGTCTACTCCAAAAACGAGGACATTGTGCAACAATTCCTTCACTTCTACAGAAAACTTTACAATCTTAAGGGGACAAACCATTGATGGAAGACCCGCTCTGAATTTATACGGGACTTTCTTAGCAAATATAGCCCTAGTTCCCTGCGACCGGACCGCTTTGGAAGCCCCATTGTCCTCTGAGGAATGGACAGAAGCCCTGAAGGCCACGAAACCTGGCAAAAACCGGGGCCGGATGGCTCCTCAGAGCTATACTGGAGCCACATTTTCTTAAAGCTTTTAACACTCTAGCTACTACCCCTTGCCCCTTGGGAACCTTGCGGGAAGCTTACATCTCCGTGATCCCCAAAGAAAATAAGAATCCCACTAATGTGGCTAACTATTGGCCAATTTCACTTCTGAACGTGGATATAAAACTTTTCTCTAAAATCCTGGCGACCCACTCAGCTTACCATGTATCCGTCTGGGTAGGCTTAGATCAGGTTGGTTTTGTCCCTGGCAGGGAAGCTAGGAACAACACCATTAAAGCCCTTAATTTACATCATTGGCTCACCTTCACCCAATGGGAGGGATTTTTCTTGGCAATGGATGCAGAGAAGGCGTTTGATAGAGTGGCCTGGGACTACATGGAGGTGGTGTTAGCAGCTCTTGGATTGGGGATCTGTATGCGTGCCTTCATTGGATCCCTTTATGTGAATCCACGAGCTAAAGTGGTGGTGGATTGGAGGGTTAATGCCTGTTGCAAAAGCTGTGTGAATCTTGAGCGACTGATTTCGGGATCTGAGCTCAGCTCGATACCCTGGGTCTCTAAACAGCACGTGCCACCTAGCCTCCACACGCATTCCCCTTACTGCAGCAACTCTCCAGGTCTTTGACAGGGTATGTAAAGTCCATGTGCTTTCGACCACGGACTGCCCAATTACTCCCATTAGAGGCAATCCAGACTCCCCTCCAGGATTGGCGAGAACCTACCTATCAAAAGAAATGGCCATACAAGGAGATGCAGACAAATTTTTTTCCACGGGGGCAAGTTTCTACGGTTACAGGAACTCGCTGCTTGTCTAACACTAAGTCTTTGCCCTTTTGGTCTTATATGCAATTAAAACACTATCTAGACGATCCAGCGAAAAAAGAGAAAAATACATGAAAGCTCCTACGGTGTTCGAAACTCCTCGCCACAGAGTCATGTGATCTCAGCGCTATACGCTTCCATGTTTGGGGAGCCATACTTCTCTATGCATTCGGATCATGCATTCTGGGAATCAGCATTGGACATGGCAATAGAGGACTCTGTAAATAGGCAATAGAGCTGGGATCGCATTCACTTGTTTATCCACAAAGGATCGCTAAATGTAAACACGCAGGAAAATGGGTATAACCTTTAAACTAGATGGTATAAGACTCCAGAGCTGCTTCATAGGATCTTTCTGATGGTGCCAGACCATTGCTGGCATTGTGAAAAGGAAATATGCACTTTTCTCCACATTTGGTGGTCATGCCCACTGAACCAGCCGCATTGCCGTAAGGTACATGAGGTGATGATGGCTATCTCTTCGCTTCCATTGGAGTTCTCACCAGCACAATACCTCCTTCATTTTTCAAAAAATCCCCCAAAAAAGATATTATAAATCGTTAGTAGACATGTGCAAAAGGAAAAAATTTGTTTCGTTTCGTTTTAATTTGTTAATTAATTAATTTTGTTTAGTTAGATTCGTTAAATTTGTTAAATTCGTTTTCGGATTTTGTTTCGTTTTCGACCGATTTTCGAATTCAAAAATATTTCAACCGTAATTCGAAAATATTTCTACCGGATTCGAAATTATTTCAACTGCATTTGAAAATATTTCAACCGGATTCGAAAATATTTTGCGACCCAACTTTGGGGTTTCTAGCTACAAGTGGCCCCGAGATATGTGGCCCCAAAATCGGGTCGAAAAATGTAATTCTCTGGTGCAGAAAAGTGCTTGACATTTTGCGACCCAAATTTGGGGCCACGTATCTTGGGGCCACTTATAGCTAGAAACCCCAACGTTTGGTATGCAGACACAGTATAACTAGCACTACAACCTCTCCAAATTTGGGGTTTCTATCACCAAGTAACCCCGAGATATGTGGACCCAAAGTCGGGTCGCATAATATTTTCGAATCCGGTTGAAATAGTTTCAAATGCGGTTGAAATAATTTCAAATGCAGTTGAAATAATTTCAAATGCAGTTAAAAT
Organism: Lithobates sylvaticus; assembly: GCA_028564925.1. Lineage (NCBI taxonomy): Eukaryota > Metazoa > Chordata > Amphibia > Anura > Ranidae > Lithobates > Lithobates sylvaticus. The sequence continues at coordinate 143,935,755 of CM053038.1, read as the reverse complement.
AATTTCAAATGCAGTTGAAATAATTTCAAATCATGTTGATACTATTTCAAGCGGTTTCGAAAATATTTTGCGACCCGACGTTGAAAAAAAAAATGAAATTCATTCTAACAGTCTGCAGAAGATCTGCAAAAAAAAAAAAAGAAGTGAAATGGCTGTTAATAGTCTACAGGAGATCTGCTATTAAATTATATATTTTTTTCTATTCTGTTCTAATCTTTTCTATTTGAATTATAAATTTTGGAAGATGGTTATTTACTTATATACATCTGTCACATAAAAAAAAAAAAAGATGTGAAATAGCTGTCACGGATGTCGATCGCAAGGCAAGTACATATGCTGTATGTCATTGTCCACTTGCCACAACACCTGCCACAAGTGCCAAGACACCTGCCACGATTGCCACGTGACTGGCCACGAGTGCCACGTGACCGACCACAAGTGCCACGTGACCTGCCATATCTCGGGCCACTTGTAGCTAGAAACCCCAAATATGGTATGCAATATTACCCCAAATATTGGTATGCAAACACAGTAGAACAAGTACTACAACATATCCAAATTTGGGGTTTCTATCACTAAGTGACCCTGAGATATTTCGAATTTCGTCGCGATTTTTCGATTCGAAAAAAATTCGGATTCAGTTAAATTCGTTAGTATTGTAATTCGGTCATTCGGATGCATCCGAATGTCTGAATAATGAAAAATTCGTCCGAATTTCGATTCGGAACATAACGAAATGCACATTTCTAATCGTTAGTTATGCACTTGATAAACGCTGCTAGGCTTTGTATACCGGTGCATTGGAGGTCCACATTGCCTCCTTCACTCAAAGAATGGGCACTACGTATTGACCACATAGCGACGATGGAGGAGCTGATATACACTTGGCAATATAGAATCTCTAGCTTTTCAGCTACTTGGGAGGCGTGGATCATTTCCAAATGTATCAAGAATTGTTGCGACACAACATATGACCTATTTTCAAGATGCATTGTTCTCTTTTACGTTCCATCCGGTGAACACGGTGGACCCCGTTGATGTATTTTGCTAACAGTAGATAGAGGGGGTAGCTGGTGGCCCCTCTCCGGCTGTCCCCCTTTTGTGTGCGTTCCCTCTCCCCCACCTCCCCTTCTTCTCTTTTTTTATTTTTATTTTTTTATTCTTTCTTCTCCCTCGTTACCTGAGCCCTACTACATGGTAGCTTTGGAGCTGAGGGCAAACTGGGGAAGTCAGCCCTCACCTGGGCTGCCATTGACTGACTAAACAGTTAGGGAATGAAGAGCCCTTGAGAACTGGCTTTTTCAGGTGGTTCTGATATATTGCTAGACTGGTAGAAGGCCAGTTTGGACTTGGTCACAAAATGAATAGGGAGGTTACTACACCCTTCAACTTTAGACATTGATTATTATGCAAATGTGGTCCTACACATCGCTTGGTTTTCCTTTTACTTTCTGTGTTTGTAATCTGTAGATTAATGTCTGAGGTGCTACAAATGGAACCTGTATCCTAATTTGCTACAATACGATGTATGTTTTTTGAAAATCTATCTTTATGTTAAAAAAAAAAGTACCATTTCAGTCTTTGCAAATGACACCAAGCTATACAGTCGAATAACATAAGCCTCCAACTTACAAGCCAACCTCAATGCACTGTCCAATTGGGCAACTAGCTGGCAAATGAGGTTTAATGTTGATAAATGTAAGTTTTGCACTTTGAGCTTAGCTGACGCACCGGAAGTGACGCAACACCGAGCTCGCCGCTCGTTTGTACCATACTGTTTGACTCATTTTAAAATGTGAGTACCCCCCTGCTTTTATATGCAAAATTGTCTTTACTTGAATAAACTATACTTTTTAACATACTACACTATGAGGCTACTTCCTTCCTCTTATTTTTACTGATGCGAGCCCCCCCCCCCCCCCGCCCAATTGGATGCAACTTAAGTATCAGCAAAGGACTGGGATACAGATTGGAGCTCTCAAAGGAGGAAGGTCACCAGGGACCCCAAAGACCCATTTAACCCATGCTGTAACCTTACAGCTGTAAGGTAAGGGGCCAACTATACCACCCCCACCAGGATCACAGAGCGTTGCTATAAATCGCACAAGATAGTCACAGTCAAAAAACCATCACACATTCAACTGGATTTATTTTTGCACTTCACTCTGGGAACGAACTGTTACCTGCACCCATGTTTATATGGACATTTTTTTCATTTACTGTGATGCGATTTTAGCTTGCGACTAATTTTGAATTTATATATTTTTACTTTTTTTCACTTTTTTCATCTATTTTTATTATTCACTCCAGTCACTTTAAAGATATGGTTTTATATTTATTCTTTTAGCATTTTCCTTCATTGGTTACTGCATTTTATCGCTTCCACTGCGTTTTCTCACCCACTTTGATTGTTCACATTTCTTTGGATTTTGAAGATTCACGTTGTTTTTATATCACAGTCACCATCCATTATTTTATCAATTTTACTGTGTCGTTTATTATGTTTTGATGCATTTTACTAATATGTGATATACTTTCACAATTCTTGGTACACTCTTATGTGAATCTATTTCTACTACTTTATTCACCACCGATTTGGTTATTTAATGTCACTCCTCTTACCTGCTCTCATTGGATCTATTACATCCTCTGTGTAACAAGATCTTCTTTAAAGTCCTCCAGTTCAACGTAAATTCGACTCGAACATCGGGTGTTCGCCTGTTTGCCGAATAGCGAACAATTTAGGGGTGTTTGTGGCAAATTCGAAAGCTGCGGAACACCCTTTAAAAGTCTATGGGAGAAATCAAAAGTGCTAATTTTAAAGGCTTATATGCATGGTATTGTCATAAAAAATTTTGGGGACCTGGATCCTGCCCCAGCGTACATGTATCAATGCAAAAAAAAGTTTTAAAAAAAGCTATTTTTTGGGAGCAGTGATTTTAATAATTCTTAAAGTGAAACAATAAAAGTAAAATATTACTTACAATTTCGTACCTGGGGGTGTCTATAGTATGCCTGTAAAGTGGCGAATTTTTCCCATGTTTAGAATAGTCCCTGCACAAAATGACATTTCTAAAGGAAAAAAAAAGTAATTTAAAACATTACTCTCGGCTATAATGAATTGTCGGGTCCTGGTAATACAGATAAAAGTCATTGAAAAAAATGGCATGGGATCCCCCCAGTCCATTACCAGGCCCTTTGGGTCTGGTATGAATATTAAGGGGAACCCCAAACCAAAATTAAAAAGATTGACGCCATTTTAAATGACTTTTTTTCCTTTAGAAATGTCATTTTGTTCAGGGACTGTTCTAAACATGGGAAAAATACACCCCCCAGGTACGAATATTTCACTTTTATTGTTTTACTTTAAGCATTATTAAAATCACTGATCCCGAAAAAACTGTCATTTTTAAAACTTTTTGTTGCATTGATACATGTACCCTGGGGCAGGACCCAGGTCCCCAAACACTTTTTATGACAATAACTTGCATATTAACCCTTAAAATTATCACTTTAGATTTTTCATGTTCGTGTCCCATAGACTTTAACGGTGTTCGCGTGTTCGAACACTTTTTTTTGCCTGTTCGCATGTTCTGTTGCGAACCAAACTGGGGGTGTTCGGCTCATCCCTGTACTCCAGTAAACATTAATAAAATACAAATGCACTGATTACTTCAAGGTGGTGCAAAGATGTCTGAACCCAGAGTGTCAGGTGGGTTGGAATGTTTACAGGGTCATGGTGATGCAGATGAGCAGGTAAATCCAAGCAGTCCTCAAGGGGGTCGTGCTACACTATTATAACATGGCCACCACACATAATTCTTAAGAGACTACAATAATATGGCCGTCATGTAAAGCCTATAAAAGATAGAGCAGAGTGTCGTTCGTTCATATTCCCCTGAGGAAGCCATGTGACCCTGTTGCGTAATGCGTAGGGGAGGGGCTTGATGACGTCATGATGCTTGGGAATAGATGTGAGATTGCGAGACCTGTAAATCCAAATAACACTGATTGTATTGTGTTACTGCCTGCCTGATACATTCCAATGCTGACAATACCTGCTTTGTGGAAGCACCAGGAGTGCCAGAAGAGTGTGTTTCTGTGGGGTTGTAAAAGTAGTAATAAAGTGGTGTTAAGAAAAAAGCACTATCTTCTGTCAATCTGTTTCTTTATGCTGAGCAGAGGAAAAAGGAGGAGGTAGTTTAGAGTGTATGTTACCAGAGCTTCTGGAAATCTTGCATGCCTTTGAAGGACCCCAGGATTGAACACAGATATTGAAACTAGGGATGAGCTTCGTGTTCGAGTCAAACCCATGTTTGACTCGAACATCGTCTGTTCGCCTGTTCGGCGAATTCCGAACATTATGGTTCGTTCGCGTCAAATTCGAGTGACACGTCACGGCCCATAATTCACTGCGGCACCGCAGTGCATTGCTGGCTGATGATTGGCCAAGCATGCACTATGACCCGTATGCTTTGGCCAATCACAGCGTGGAAAAAACGGAGAGCCATAATTGGCCAAAGCCAGGGTGACTTTGACCAATTGTGGCTCAGGGGGTTTAGTACCTGCTCCACGCCTGCGTGGCGGCCTTGTGTAGTGTGTTCCGGCGGCGGAGAGCGATAGACAGAAAGACGGTGTGATTTCATTTCATTTTGAAGCTGTTGCAAATACAGTGGGTGTATTGTGCAACCTGCACAGTGTACACGCCTGAAGCTACCCCAAATGCTGTTGTTGTGCTCATCCTATCCGTAGGCAGTTGTTGCAAATACAGTGGGTATATTGTGCCACCTGCACAGTGTACACGCCTGAAGCTACCCCAAATGCTGTTGTTGTGCTCATCCTATCCGTAGCCAGCTGTTCCAAATACAGTGGGTGTATTGTGCCACCTGCACAGTACACGCCTGAAGCTACCCCAAATGCTGTAGTTGTGCTCATCCTATCCGTAGGCAGCTGTTGAAAATACAGTGGGTGTATTGTACCACCTGCACAGTGTACACGCCTGAAGCTACCCCAAATGCTGTTGTTGTGCTCATCCTATCCGTAGGCAGCTGTTGCAAATACAGTGGGTGTATTGTGCCATCTGCACAGTGTACACGCGTGAAGCTACCCCAAATGCTGTTGTTGTGCTCATCCTATCCGTAGGCAGCTGTTGCAAATACAGTCAGTGTATTGTGCCACCTGCACAGTGTACACGCCTGAAGCTACCCCAAATGCTGTTGTTGTGCTCATCCTATCCGTAGGCAGCTGTTGCAAATACAGTCGGTGTATTGTACCACCTGCATAGTGTACACGCCTGAAGCTACCCCAAATGCTGTTGTGCTCATCCTATGCGTAGGCAGCTGTCGCAAATACAGTGGGTGTATTGTGCCACCTGCACAGTGTACACGCCTGAAGCTACCCCAAATGCTGTAGTTGTGCTCATCCTATCCGTAGGCAGCTGTTGCAAATACAGTGGGTGTATTGTACCACCTGCACAGTGTACACGCCTGAAGCTACCCCAAATGCTGTTGTTGTGCTCATCCTATCCGTAGGCAGCTGTTGCAAATACAGTGGGTGTATTGTGCCATCTGCACAGTGTACATGCCTGAAGCTACCCCAAATGCTGTTGTTGTGCTCATCCTATCCGTAGGCAGCTGTTGCAAATACAGTGGGTATATTGTGCCACCTGCACAGTGTACACGCCTGAAGCTACCCCAAATGCTGTTGTTGTGCTCATTCTATCCATAGGCAGCTGTTGCAAATACAGTCAGTGTATTGTGCCACCTGCACAGTGTACACGCCTGAAGCTACCCCAAATGCTGTTTTTGTGCTCATCCTATCTGTAGGCAGCTGTTGCAAATACAGTCGGTGTATTGTACCACCTGCATAGTGTACACGCCTGAAGCTACCCCAAAAGCTGTTGTGCTCATCCTATCCGTAGGCAGCTGTTGCAAATACAGTGGGTGTATTATGCCACCTGCACAGTGTAGACGCCTGAAGCTACCCCACATGATGTTGTTGTGCTCATCCTATCCGTAGGCAACTGTTGCAAATACAGTGGGTGTATTGGGCCATCTGCACAGTGTACACGCCTGAAGCTACCCCAAATGCTGTTGTTGTGCTCATCCTATCCGTAGGCAGCTGTTGCAAATACAGTGGGTGTATTGTGCCATCTGCACAATGTACACGCCTGAAGCTACCCCAAATGCTGTTGTGCTCATCCTATCCGTAGGCAGCTGTTGCAAATACAGTGGGTGTATTGTGCCATCTGCACAGTGTTCACGCCTTAAGCTACCCCAAATGCTGTTGTTGTGCTCATCCTATCCGTAGGCAGCTGTTGCAAATACAGTGAGTGTATTGTGCCATCTGCACAGTGTACACGTCTGAAGCTACCCCAAATGCTGTTGTTGTGCTCATCCTATCCGTAAGCAGCTGTTGCAAATACAGTGGGTGTATTGTGCCATTTGCACAGTGTACACGCCTGAAGCTACCCCAAATGCTGTTGTTGTGCTCATCCTATCCGTAGGCAGCTGTTGCAAATACAGTGGGTGTATTGTGCCATCTGCACAGTGTACACGCGTGAAGCTACCCCAAATGCTGTTGTTGTGCTCATCCTATCCGTAGGCAGCTGTTGCAAATACAGTCAGTGTATTGTGCCACCTGCACAGTGTACACGCCTGAAGCTACCCCAAATGCTGTTGTTGTGCTCATCCTATCCGTAGGCAGCTGTTGCAAATACAGTCAGTGTATTGTACCACCTGCATAGTGTACACGCCTGAAGCTACCCCAAATGCTGTTGTGCTCATCCTATGCGTAGGCAGCTGTCGCAAATACAGTGGGTGTATTGTGCCACCTGCACAGTGTACACGCCTGAAGCTACCCCAAATGCTGTAGTTGTGCTCATCCTATCCGTAGGCAGCTGTTGCAAATACAGTGGGTGTATTGTACCACCTGCACAGTGTACACGCCTGAAGCTACCCCAAATGCTGTTGCTGTGCTCATCCTATCCGTAGGCAGCTGTTGCAAATACAGTGGGTGTATTGTGCCATCTGCACAGTGTACACGCCTGAAGCTACCCCAAATGCTGTTGTTGTGCTCATCCTATCCGTAGGCAGCTGTTGCAAATACAGTGGGTATATTGTGCCACCTGCACAGTGTACACGCCTGAAGCTACCCCAAATGCTGTTGTTGTGCTCATTCTATCCATAGGCAGCTGTTGCAAATACAGTCAGTGTATTGTGCCACCTGCACAGTGTACACGCCTGAAGCTACCCCAAATGCTGTTGTTGTGCTCATCCTATCTGTAGGCAGCTGTTGCAAATACAGTCGGTGTATTGTACCACCTGCATAGTGTACACGCCTGAAGCTACCCCAAAAGCTGTTGTGCTCATCCTATCCGTAGGCAGCTGTTGCAAATACAGTGGGTGTATTGTGCCACCTGCACAGTGTAGACGCCTGAAGCTACCCCACATGATGTTGTTGTGCTCATCCTATCCGTAGGCAACTGTTGCAAATACAGTGGGTGTATTGTGCCATCTGCACAGTGTACACGCCTGAAGCTACCCCAAATGCTGTTGTTGTGCTCATCCTATCCGTAGGCAGCTGTTGCAAATACAGTGGGTGTATTGTGCCATCTGCACAATGTACACGCCTGAAACTACCCCAAATGCTGTTGTGCTCATCCTATCCGTAGGCAGCTGTTGCAAATACAGTGGGTGTATTGTGCCATCTGCACAGTGTTCACGCCTTAAGCTACCCCAAATGCTGTTGTTGTGCTCATCCTATCCGTAGGCAGCTGTTGCAAATACAGTGAGTGTATTGTGCCATCTGCACAGTGTACACGTCTGAAGCTACCCCAAATGCTGTTGTTGTGCTCATCCTATCCGTAAGCAGCTGTTGCAAATACAGTGGGTGTATTGTGCCATTTGCACAGTGTACATGCCTGAAGCTACCCCAAATGCTGTTGTTGTGCTCATCCTATCCGTAGGCAGCTGTTGCAAATACAGTGGGTATATTGTGCCACCTGCACAGTGTACACGCCTGAAGCTACCCCAAATGCTGTTGTTGTGCTCATCCTATCTGTAGGCAGCTGTTGCAAATACAGTCGGTGTATTGTACCACCTGCATAGTGTACACGCCTGAAGCTACCCCAAAAGCTGTTGTGCTCATCCTATCCGTAGGCAGCTGTTGCAAATACAGTCGGTGTATTGTGCCACCTGCACAGTGTACACACCTGAAGCTACATTAAATGCTGTTGTTGTGCTCATCCTATCCGTAGGCAGCTGTTGCAAATACAGTTGGTGTATTATGCCACCTGCATAGTGTACACGCCTGAAGCTACCCCAAATGCTGTTGTGCTCATCCTATCCGTAGTCAGCTGTTGCAAATACAGTGGGTGTATTGTGCCACCTGCACAGTGTACACGCCTGAAGCTACCCCACATGATGTTATTGAGCTCATCCTATCCGTAGGCAACTGTTGCAAATACAGTGGGTGTATTGTGCCATCTGCACAGTGTACACGCCTGAAGCTACCCCAAATGCTGTTGTTGTGCTCATCCTATCCGTAGGCAGCTGTTGCAAATACAGTGGGTGTATTGTGCCACCTGCACAGAGTTCACGCCTGAAGCTACCCCAAATGCTGTTGTTGTGCTCATCCTATCCGTTATCCTCCTCAGTCCTCATCCTTTCTCACCCAGGCTCAGGGTACTGGCAAAGCAGATGCCAACGCGGCCTCTTCTCTAGGCTCAATGGCAACAGTCACTCCTTCCCTAGCCCCACCATGTCCTCCTGAGGAGTCCCCCGAACTGTTTGAGCACAGTCAAACACTGCAACACCTAACAGAAACTCTAGTTGGAGCGCAGGTCATGAGCCCTGCTGCAAAGTATTGCATCAAAAATTGTAATTACACGCCCCTGTTAAACAGGGGCTGAAAAATTGGGCCTTAGCCACTGGTGGCGGTGCCAAGAACCAAAAATGTTCTTACAAGCTATCAGCATGATCATTGAGGAGGAAGAGGATAGTCACTAAGCATAACAGGATAGTCACTCAGCAACAGCATAGGCAGTCTTGAAGGGATCACAAATTTCAAAAAAATGTATTCGGTTACAGCAGCATCAGGTGCTTGGTAGCTGGTGGTGATTTAAGATTGATTCATTTTTATGAAGGTCAGTCAATCAACCGAGTCGGTGGACAGGTGCACCATGTGATCGGTTACAAAGCCTCAAGCAGCACTGAATGTGCGTTCCGAAAGAACGCTGGATGCTGGACAGGCCAGTAGTTCAATTGCATACTGTGCAATCTCTGGCCAGTGATCCATCTTCCAGAGGATTGTGCCATCTGCACAGTGTTCACGCATTAAGCTACCCCAAATGCTGTTGTTGTGCTCATCCTATCCGTAGGCAGCTGTTGCAAATACAGTGAGTGTATTGTGCCATCTGCACAGTGTACACGTCTGAAGCTACCCCAAATGCTGTTGTTGTGCTCATCCTATCCGTAAGCAGCTGTTGCAAATACAGTGGATGTATTGTGCCATTTGCACAGTGTACAAGAACAGCCCGCAGCTATGAACGAAGGGATCAGCGCAGGGCTGGCATGAATAAAGTCAACATGCCATTTTTGTGTATGGCCGTTTAAGGATTGCAAGGTGGGTGGAGCCAGGCAGCAGGAAGGGGAGGGATCCTCCTCCTCAGAGTCAGTCTGCTGTTAGGAAAGTTCCAGAGAGGAAGCATGGAGGAGCTCCTGGCTAATATCAGGGCGGCTGCAGCGGCGAACGGGTCGGACTGGATGAGGGCTCAGGTAGAGCGGGCCCTGGGTGGGGGGGAGAGCGGAGGGGGGGGGACGGTACACGGCGGCCGGTCCAGGCCGATCCGGCCTCCGGTCAGGTATTCACCTGAGGGGCGCAGGGCCCAGCACAGGCAGGGGGACAGCTTCTCAGCCACAGCCGCCGAACCGCCGGCTAAGCGGTCGGCCAGGGGGACAGCGTCACTCTCCAACCAGGCATCCGGGGGGGGCAGGCACCCGGGGGGGCCCGGCGGCAGCGGCAAGCCTTCCACTACCACTAGGCCGTATGGACAGGCTTCAGGCCTTGCTGTGCACGTGGCGGCGGCGGGGGGGGCACTCGGCGGCCATCTTGTGTGTGGCACACAGCGCAGGAGCTCCAGGGGAAAGAGCAGAGGGGACCTGGGGAGCGACCAGCACACAGCCAGCACACAGCCACTGGGGACAGACACCATCCGGGCGGCCGCCCATGCTAGCGGCCCGCCAGGGGGGGGGGGGCGAGCAGGATCACCAGGAGCCGAGGGGGATACCAACAGGCGGGCATTGGGCCGGTGGAGGAACACAGGGAAGCGCAAGGGGGCGTGCCGCCCATTAGACAAGGTCAGCAGGCCCGGTCAGGGGGCATTCCGCCCAGCCGGCGTGCGGCAGCCGGGGGGGCCAGGGCAAGTCGGCCCGGCAGCCACCCACAGAACAAGCGGGGTGAAGGCGGTCCGCCCACGCGGGGAAACACAAGTGGGAGGAGCCACGCAGACGGCAGCGGGAATAAACAGCCCGCTGGGGCTGGGGGCGCACAGCCCAGGCCTGAAGCACCACTACAGGGGTACAGAGGCGTGCGGCCTAACCCTACAGCGATGGAGCCAGCAGCAGAGCCAAGGTCACAGAGCCCAAGAAAATGCACCAGGAAGTCGGCGGGTGGACGGAAGAGGAGCATGAGAGAGCGAAGTTCGTCCGCCTCTGGGGGTGAATCCTCTGGGGGGCAGGCTTCGGAGTCGATGGAGGAAGAGCCGGAGCTGTCGGAGGGAGAGCTGACCAGATCGGAGGACGAGATCCCGGAAGGACGGGTGGCGGCGGTGGAACCGGAAACTACGGCTGGTGGGAGCGTTTCCAGGCAGCCTGGTAAGTCCTTTTCAGTTACGGGTATCGGGGGGGAGATGTATTTTCAGGTTGGGAACCGTGGGAGGGGGCGGGGCATGCCGGGAGGGGTGCAGCCCGGGGGTCACTTTTGGGGGGCGGCGGGGTTCCCGAACCCTCCCTGTCGGGAGACGGCCTCAGGGTCCTCCTGGCAGGGCTTAGGGACCTCGTGGGCAGGTTTGACCTTAACCCGCCGGCTCCGGCGGGGGCAGCGCAAGCCTGGGTCCCACACGGGGGGGACGGGACTGGGGGGGGTGTGGGGGGAGGGGTAGTGCCAGGTGGGGTACGGGCAAATGAGCAGGCGGGGGACACGGCGGTGGCGGCTCCGCCCGTGGTGGCCCCGGGGGAGAACGAGGCAGGAGTGGGGAGCACGGCAGTGGCGTGTCCGCCCGCGGCTCCGGCTACTGGGGAGGGAGAAAAAGGGGGCGACAAACCCAAAAAACAAGATATCGTACGGCTGGCGGACTCCGCACGCTGCAAAGTCTACGTTTGTTTTGAAGGGCCCCTGGGGGCCCACTTAAAGCAAGAAGTAAGGGAAAAGATTTGGAAAGGGGAGTATGTGGAGATTTTCTCACTACTTCCCCTGGAAAAGTTCAATCTAGATAGGGTAAAACCTGATGACAGCAAGAAGGAGGATGAAGAGAAGAGGAGATATAGGTTGATTCCCAGGACCTTCCAGAATTGGCTTCAGGCGTTTGCAATTCTGGCAAGCGTGATAGGGGAGAAGGAACCGGAGCACTGCTCGGCCCTTTTCTGTTACCTGGATGCCATTGGGGAAGCTCATAGGACGTATGGGGGGTTGTCATGGCTGCGCTATGACGAACAATTTCGCCAGAGAAGGGCAGTCAGGCCGGCCCTTCGCTGGGACCACAAGGACATCAGCCTCTGGATGCGCCTGATGTCATCGGCGAAGCCGGCGGGGCAGTCTTTTCAAGGGGGGGCCGGTGGATCAGGGGCTTCAGGTCAATCGGCCGCAAAAAAGAAGGGAGTCTGCTGGCAATATAATGAGGGCACCTGCAAATTCGGAACGGGGTGCAAGTTTAAGCACGAGTGCTCAGGATGCGGGGGATCTCACCCCAGCTCGCGGTGCTTTAAACAAGGGAAGGGTAAGGCCAGCGAGTCTAGCAACAAAGGGGAAGACGCCGGTGAAAGTGGAAAGAATGCTGCCTTTTCTAGGTAGGTATCCGGATAGGACAGTGGCCCAATTATTGACAAGGGGTTTCGGTGAGGGCTTTGTGATTCCTGCGGTATTGGGCACGGTGCCTCCCGGAGCGGATAACTTGAGGTCAGCTCTGAGACACCGAGCTGTGGTATCGGAGAAACTACACAAAGAGGTAGCGCTGGGTAGAATGGCGGGCCCCTTTACTGAGATGCCCATCCCCGATCTGGTGGTTTCTCCTTTGGGAGTGGTCCCCAAGAAGGAACTAAATAAATTCAGGCTCATTCACCACCTGTCTTACCCCAAAGGGGGGTCGGTGAACGATGCCATTGACCCGCAGGCGTGCGCAGTCCATTACACATCCTTTGATGCCGCAGTTTTCTGGGTACGTAAGTATGGTAGGGGGGCGCTGATGGCAAAGACAGACATTGAGGCGGCTTTTCGCTTGTTACCTGTTCACCCCGATAGCTTTTACTTATTGGGTTGCAGGTGGCAGGAAGAATACTATGTGGATAAGTGTTTACCGATGGGTTGCTCTATCTCGTGTGCATTCTTCGAATGTTTTAGCTCCTTCGTGGAATGGGTGGTGAGGGACGTGTCTGGTTTGAACTCAGTGATCCACTATTTGGACGACTTTCTGTGTGTCGGTCCGCCCGCATCCAAGGTTTGCGCGGTGTTACTGACGACGCTGGAGAGGATAGCGAGGGATTTCGGCATTCCCCTTGCACCTGACAAGACGGAAGGGCCCAGGACAGAGATTAGCTTTCTGGGGATCGTCCTTGATTCGGTAGCCATGGAATGCAGGCTACCTGAATCGAAATTAGTTGCGCTAAAAGCAGAAGTGCGGGCATTAGTAGGGCGGCGCAAGGTCCAGCTCAGAGTTCTGCAATCGGTGTTGGGCAAGCTCAACTTTGCGTGCAGGATTATCCCGATGGGTAGGATTTTTAGCAGGAGGTTGTCAGCAAGCACAGGCGGGGTTGAGTCGCCCAGGCATTACGTGACACTTTCTAGGGACCATAAGGACGACCTGCGGATGTGGCACGTATTCCTGGACAACTTCAATGGTAGAGCGCTGTGGATGACGGGGCCAGTTAGCAACTTCGACCTGGAGTTGTTCACTGACGCCGCAGGGTCGGCAGGGTACGGGGCCTTTTTTAAGGGACGCTGGAGTGCGGGCTCTTGGCCGGAGAGCTGGAAACTAAGGGGGTTGACCAAGAACATGTTGTTACTTGAATTGTTTCCGGTGGTGCTGGCGGTCGAGTTGTGGGGTGAATTCTTCCGCGATCGGAAAGTTCGCTTCCACATAGATAACTTGGGGGTAGTACAGGTTATCAACAAGGTGTCGGTGGCATCGCCGCCGGTGATACGCTTGTTGAGACATCTGGTACTCAGGTGCATGCAGCTGAACATTTTCATCCATGCAGTGCACCTGCCAGGAGTGGACAACGTTATCGCTGATGCTCTCTCTCGGTTTCAGTGGGAAAAATTTTGAGAGCTGGCGCCGGAGGCAGAGCATCAGGGGATCCCGTGTCCGGCGGAGATGTGGAGGATTGCCCTGGACGAATAGCGGGATGGATTAAGCGGTCGGTGAGCCAAGGGACTTGGAAAGCATACAGGAAAGTATGGGACGACTGGGCGGCTTTCCAGGATCAGGCCTCAGGGGGAGAGGGGGAACCTAGGCTGCTGTTTATTTATTTTATCGCCAGGTACATGGAGAGAGGTATTTCCGTGTCGAGGCTGGGGAAAGTGATGGCGGCCATGGCATTTTGGTGTAAGCTTGGGGGGGGATGCGACTGGACAAAAGAGTTCTGGGCGCGCCAGGCAGTGAAGGGGTACAAGAAAGGGAAGTTTCGGCGGGACGAGCGAAGGCCGGTGACCTTCGAACTGTTGGGCAGAGTGGTGGACACTCTGTGGGGAGTTTGCTCGTCCGGTTACGAGGTGGACCTTTTCCGCACGGCTTTTGTGTTGGCCTTCTTTGGGGCCTTCCGCATAGGGGAGTTGGTAAGTTCCTCCAAGAGGAAAGGGGATGGAATGGCCATGGGGGACGTGCGGTGCTCAGGGGACAGGTTGGTTTTGCACCTTCGGAGATCAAAGACGGATCAGCAGGGCCGAGGCAAGGATGTGGTGGTTTTCGCCATTCCAGACGCCAAACTCTGCCCCGTTTTGGTTACGACGGTGTTCTTGCAAAGGAGGCCAGATGTGGGGGGCCCCCTGTTGGTGCACCAAAATGGTGAGGCGCTGTCGCGCTTTCAATTCATAAGAGTTTTCCAAAAATGTTTGTGTAGACTGAATATGGGAGATTTGAAGTTCTCCTCACATTCATTTAGGATTGGGGCGGCAACGGAGGCGGTAAGGTGGGGTTTAACGGAAGAGGCGGTGAAACAGATCGGGAGGTGGGAATCTCGACGTTTCAGGTCATACGTTAGGACGGATTTGGTGTAAAGTTTTATAACATAAAAGGCTGTGTGTAGTACCGACATGGTTTCGTGTGGTACTAAGCAGTGAAGTTCACCTGAATTTTATTGTTTCTCTTTCAGATTCATCACCAAGCCTCGTGTGGATTATGGGGCATTCATATGTCTGCTGGGGAGCCAGAAGGGGCGATGACAGACCAGATGGGAGACAGTTAGGTTTCTCTAGGAGGGAGGCCTATATAAAGTGGTTGGGTTTCCCGGGTATGCTTTGGAGTCGTCTGATCCCGGAAGCGCTTAAGTTTGCGAGATGGGATAGACCTCCGGAAGTTCTAGTCATCCACGTTGGGGGTAACAATTTGGGGCTCAGGACAAAACTTGATGTCACTAGGGACATCAAGTACGATTTCTGCCGACTTCAGGCGGCCTTTCCCAACACTGTCCTGGTCTGGTCAGACATGATAGCCAGGACGTCGTGGCGTTTTGCCAGGTCAGTTGATCATCTCAATAAGGCTAGGAAGAAGGTTAACCAGGAGGTCAGTAGGTTTTTTATCAAGAATGGGGGGTTGGCCATCAGGCATAGGGAATTAGAGGTCGACACTTGGCGTTATCTGAGGGCTGATGGAGTTCACCTGAACCCAGTTGGCACAGATATGTGGGCCATCGGTATTCAGGATGGCATTGAGCGAGCACTTAGGGTGTGGAGGTGCTCTCAAGGTTAAGGTGTTAACCTTGATTGCGGTGGCGGATGTTGGGTGATGTAGGCATAGAGAAGAAACCCCCTCCCCACAGAAAACTTGATGCGGGACCCATTGGTGATATGGGCCCGTTTGGTATATTCCTTACAAGTGATGTGGGAATATGGTGGATGACTGCACTGCGGGAATAGTTTTGTCTCTGAGCTAGTATGTCAGCTTGAGGCCTAGTTACAGTTGAGATGACCGCAGTGCACGAGTTGTTGTTTATGGTAATTTGGGTGGGGGGGGGGTAATGTCAGCTATAGGCCTACGTCACGTGTTCTTGTTACTGTTTATTGGTTTGTTTATTTGTTTATAAAAGTTATTTATAAAGTTATTTATAAAGTTATTTATATATATTTTGGTATTTAATAAAGGGGCTGCTACGGCCTATTTTACACTCCAGCATGGTGTGGTCTCCATTACTGGGAAAGGTAAGGGGGTGGGAGTGTATAGGTGGGCAGCTCAGAAATGTAGCTATGTGGTACTTGGTCAAGAACAGCCCGCAGCTATGAACGAAGGGATCAGCGCAGGGCTGGCATGAATAAAGTCAACATGCCATTTTTGTGTATGGCCGTTTAAGGATTGCAAGGTGGGTGGAGCCAGGCAGCAGGAAGGGGAGGGATCCTCCTCCTCAGAGTCAGTCTGCTGTTAGGAAAGTTCCCGCCCTCCCGCCCTTTGTTTTAACTCTTTCTCTTCACAGGTGGATAATAATGTTTTTACAGGATCATTGGATGTCGTAGCGTTGGCGGATGTTGGGTGACGTAGGCATAGAGAAGAAACCCCCTCCCCACAGAAAACTTGATGCGGGACCCATTGGTGATATGGGCCCGTTTGGTATATTCCTTACAAGTGATGTGGGAATATGGTGGATGACTGCACTGCGGGAATAGTTTTGTCTCTGAGCTAGTATGTCAGCTTGAGGCCTAGTTACAGTTGAGATGACCGCAGTGCACGAGTTGTTGTTTATGGTAATTTGGGTGGGGGGGGGGGTAATGTCAGCTATAGGCCTACGTCACGTGTTCTTGTTACTGTTTATTGGTTTGTTTATTTGTTTATAAAAGTTATTTATAAAGTTATTTATAAAGTTATTTATATATATTTTGGTATTTAATAAAGGGGCTGCTACGGCCTATTTTACACTCCAGCATGGTGTGGTCTCCATTACTGGGAAAGGTAAGGGGGTGGGAGTGTATAGGTGGGCAGCTCAGAAATGTAGCTATGTGGTACTTGGTCATGCCTGAAGCTACCCCAAATGCTGTTGCTGTGCTCATCCTATCCGTAGGCAGCTGTTGCAAATACAGTGGGTATATTGTGCCACCTGCACAGTGTACACGCCTGAAGCTACCCCAAATGCCGTTGTTGTGCTCATCCTATCCGTAGGCAGCTGGTGCAAATACAGTCGGTGTATTGTGCCACCTGCACAGTGTACACACCTGAAGCTGCATTAAATGCTGTTGTTGTGCTCATCCTATCCGTAGTCAGCTGTTGCAAATACAGTGGGTGTATTGTGCCACCTGCACAGTGTACACGCCTGAAGCTACCCCACATGATGTTATTGAGCTCATCCTATCCGTAGGCAACTGTTGCAAATACAGTGGGTGTATTGTGCCATCTGCACAGTGTACACGCCTGAAGCTACCCCAAATGCTGTTGTTGTGCTCATCCTATCCGTAGGCAGCTGTTGCAAATACAGTGGGTGTATTGTGCCACCTGCACAGAGTTCACGCCTGAAGCTACCCCAAATGCTGTTGTTGTGCTCATCCTATCCGTTATCCTCCTCAGTCCTCATCCTTTCTCACCCAGGCTCAGGGTACTGGCAAAGCAGATGCCAACGCGGCCTCTTCTCTAGGCTCAATGGCAACAGTCACTCCTTCCCTAGCCCCACCATGTCCTCCTGAGGAGTCCCCCGAACTGTTTGAGCACAGTCAAACACTGCAACACCTAACAGAAACTCTAGTTGGAGCGCAGGTCATGAGCCCTGCTGCAAAGTATTGCATCAAAAATTGTAATTACACGCCCCTGTTAAACAGGGGCTGAAAAATTGGGCCTTAGCCACTGGTGGCGGTGCCAAGAACCAAAAATGTTCTTACAAGCTATCAGCATGATCATTGAGGAGGAGGAGGATAGTCACTAAGCATAACAGGATAGTCACTCAGCAACAGCATAGGCAGTCTTGAAGGGATCACAAATTTCAAAAGAATGTATTTGGTTACAGCAGCATCAGGTGCTTGGTAGCTGGTGGTGATTTAAGACTGATTCATTTTTATGAAGGTCAGTCAATCAACCGAGTCGGTGGACAGGTGCACCATGTGATCGGTTACAAAGCCTCAAGCAGCACTGAATGTGCGTTCCGAAAGAACGCTGGATGCTGGACAGGCCAGTAGTTCAATTGCATACTGTGCAATCTCTGGCCAGTGATCCATCTTCCAGAGGATTGTGCCATCTGCACAGTGTTCACGCATTAAGCTACCCCAAATGCTGTTGTTGTGCTCATCCTATCCGTAGGCAGCTGTTGCAAATACAGTGGGTGTATTGTGCCACCTGCACAGTGTACACGCCTGAAGCTACCCCACATGATGTTATTGAGCTCATCCTATCCGTAGGCAACTGTTGCAAATACAGTGGGTGTATTGTGCCATCTGCACAGTGTACACGCCTGAAGCTACCCCAAATGCTGTTGTTGTGCTCATCCTATCCGTAGGCAGCTGTTGCAAATACAGTGGGTGTATTGTGCCACCTGCACAGAGTTCACGCCTGAAGCTACCCCAAATGCTGTTGTTGTGCTCATCCTATCCGTAGGCAGCTGTTGCAAATACAGTGGGTGTATTGTGCCACCTGCACAGAGTTCACGCCTGAAGCTACCCCAAATGCTGTTGTTGTGCTCATCCTATCCGTTATCCTCCTCAGTCCTCATCCTTTCTCACCCAGGCTCAGGGTACTGGCAAAGCAGATGCCAACGCGGCCTCTTCTCTAGGCTCAATGGCAACAGTCACTCCTTCCCTAGCCCCACCATGTCCTCCTGAGGAGTCCCCCGAACTGTTTGAGCACAGTCAAACACTGCAACACCTAACAGAAACTCTAGTTGGAGCGCAGGTCATGAGCCCTGCTGCAAAGTATTGCATCAAAAATTGTAATTACACGCCCCTGTTAAACAGGGGCTGAAAAATTGGGCCTTAGCCACTGGTGGCGGTGCCAAGAACCAAAAATGTTCTTACAAGCTATCAGCATGATCATTGAGGAGGAAGAGGATAGTCACTAAGCATAACAGGATAGTCACTCAGCAACAGCATAGGCAGTCTTGAAGGGATCACAAATTTCAAAAAAATGTATTCGGTTACAGCAGCATCAGGTGCTTGGTAGCTGGTGGTGATTTAAGACTGATTCATTTTTATGAAGGTCAGTCAATCAACCGAGTCGGTGGACAGGTGCACCATGTGATCGGTTACAAAGCCTCAAGCAGCACTGAATGTGCGTTCCGAAAGAACGCTGGATGCTGGACAGGCCAGTAGTTCAATTGCATACTGTGCAATCTCTGGCCAGTGATCCATCTTCCAGAGGATTGTGCCATCTGCACAGTGTTCACGCATTAAGCTACCCCAAATGTGGTTGTTGTGCTCATCCTATCCGTAGGCAGCTGTTGCAAATACAGTGAGTGTATTGTGCCATCTGCACAGTGTACACGTCTGAAGCTACCCCAAATGCTGTTGTTGTGCTCATCCTATCCGTAAGCAGCTGTTGCAAATACAGTGGATGTATTGTGCCATTTGCACAGTGTACATGCCTGAAGCTACCCCAAATGCTGTTGCTGTGCTCATCCTATCCGTAGGCAGCTGTTGCAAATACAGTGGGTATATTGTGCCACCTGCACAGTGTACACGCCTGAAGCTACCCCAAATGCCGTTGTTGTGCTCATCCTATCCGTAGGCAGCTGGTGCAAATACAGTCGGTGTATTGTGCCACCTGCACAGTGTACACACCTGAAGCTGCATTAAATGCTGTTGTTGTGCTCATCCTATCCGTAGGCAACTGTTGCAAATACAGTGGGTGTATTGTGCCATCTGCACAGTGTACACGCCTGAAGCTACCCCAAATGCTGTTGTTGTGCTCATCCTATCCGTAGGCAGCTGTTGCAAATACAGTGGGTGTATTGTGCCATCTGCACAGTGTTCACGCCTTAAGCTACCCCAAATGCTGTTGTTGTGCTCATCCTATCCGTAGGCAGCTGTTGCAAATACAGTGAGTGTATTGTGCCATCTGCACAGTGTACACGTCTGAAGCTACCCCAAATGCTGTTGTTGTGCTCATCCTATCCGTAAGCAGCTGTTGCAAATACAGTGGGTATATTGTGCCACCTGCACAGTGTACACGCCTGAAGCTACCCCAAATGCTGTAGTTGTGCTCATCCTATCCGTAGGCAGCTGTTGCAAATACAGTGGGTGTATTGTGCCATCTGCACAGTGTACACGTCTGAAGCTACCCCAAATGCTGTTGTTGTGCTCATTCTATCCGTAGGCAGCTGTTGCAAATACAGTCAGTGTATTATGCCACCTGCACAGTGTACACGCCTGAAGCTACCCCAAATGCTGTTGTTGTGCTCATCCTATCTGTAGGCAGCTGTTGCAAATACAGTCGGTGTATTGTACCACCTGCATAGTGTACACGCCTGAAGCTACCCCAAAAGCTGTTGTGCTCATTCTATCCGTAGGCAGCTGCTGCAAATACAGTGGGTGTATTGTGCCATCTGCACAATGTTCACGCTTGAAGCTACCCCAAATGCTGTTGTGCTCATCCTATCCGTAGGCAGCTGTTGCAAATACAGTGGGTGTATTGTGCCATCTGCACAGTGTTCAGCCTTAAGCTACCCCAAATGCTGTTGTTGTGCTCATCATATCCGTAGGCAGCTGTTGCAAATACAGTGAGTGTATTGTGCCATCTGCACAGTGTACACGTCTGAAGCTACCCCAAATGCTGTTGTTGTGCTCATCCTATCCGTAAGCAGCTGTTGCAAATACAGTGGGTGTATTGTGCCATTTGCACAGTGTACATGCCTGAAGCTACCCCAAATGCTGTTGCTGTGCTCATCCTATCCGTAAGCAGCTGTTGCAAATACAGTGGGTATATTGTGCCACCTGCACAGTGTACACGCCTGAAGCTACCCCAAATGCTGTTGTTGTGCTCATCCTATCCGTAGGCAGCTGTTGCAAATAAAGTCGGTGTATTGTGCCACCTGCACAGTGTACACACCTGAAGCTACATTAAATGCTGTTGTTGTGCTCATCCTATCCGTAGGCAGCTGTTGCAAATACAGTCGGTGTATTATGCCACCTGCATAGTGTACACGCCTGAAGCTACCCCAAATGCTGTTGTGCTCATCCTATCCGTAGTCAGCTGTTGCAAATACAGTGGGTGTATTGTGCCACCTGCACAGTGTACACGCCTGAAGCTACCCCACATGATGTTATTGAGCTCATCCTATCCGTAGGCAACTGTTGCAAATACAGTGGGTGTATTGTGCCACCTGCACAGTGTACACGCCTGAAGCTACCCCAAATGCTGTTTATCAGGAACTAAAGTACGCACCGAGGCCAAGATGCCGAGAGCGGTTGCCCTTGCGACTCAGCGCCCACTGTCCCTGAAGGTGGTACAGGGGACGGTTGGCACCAAGAGGCACAAGCCACCTGTTGAGTGGTGGCTAGGCGTGGATCCAGGTATAGTAGGGTAGAAGCTGAAAGACTGGCTGAGGCTCCAACACTGATGGATAGACAGGCAGCAGGCTGAGGATCAAACACAAGGTTAATCAGGCACAAGTTAGAGGGTCAAACACAGGTGGGCAAGTCCAGGTAGAATGGTCAGGCGTAAGCAGGAAGGTCGAGGCAGGCTGAGGGTCAAGTACTGGTAAACAGGAGTGGAAGTCTGGTATGAAGGCCGAGGGTCAAACACAGGAGACAGACGGTAATCCGGGTAAACAAGCCAAGGGTCAAGGTTGGAGAAGGTAGAGAGGTCAAAGACAATCCGGGTCGGCAACTGGTAGGCAGGTAGATCAAGCAGGCACAGGTACAAGGACAAGGGAACAGCTGACAGACGAACCAGCGTCTGTTTGGGTGCAGAGGCCTCTCTTTTATAGGCCAGCTGGAGGTCACATGGGGCGTGCGCTATTGCGCATGCGCGCGCGCCGCTCAGCTGGGCCGCGAGCGTGCGTGCGCCGCCACAGCGTCCCTCTATCTCTTACTATGCACCGCAGCGCCGGACCTGTGCGCCTGCGCACTAGGGCGCGCGGCGGACAAGGTCCCTGATAGTGCCGCCCCTGGGGGGCGGACTCCGGACGCCAAGACTATCCATTAGTTCGGGGTGTTCCTGCTGGAAAATCTTGATTAGCCTTGGTGCATGGAAATTTCCCGATGGCTCCCAGGAGTTATCCTCTGGCGGATACCCCTTCCATTTTACTAGGTATTGTAGCTGACGACCCACCTTCCTGCACCCTAGAAGTAATTCCACCTCGAATTCTTCCATACCATCGATTGTGACGGGTGGTGGAGGAGGTTCCTCTCTGTTTGGGAAGGGACTTGGGACCAAAGGCCTCAGTAGAGATGCATGAAAAACAGGATGTATTTTGTATGCCTTAGGTAGAGAAAGCTCAAAGGCCACGGGATTCACTGCCTTTTTGACCTCAAATGGCCCAATAAATTTGGGACCCAGTTTCCGTGAAGGGCAAGAGAGCCTTAGATGAGCCGTTGACAACCACACCTTTTCTCCGACTTCGAAATGAGGGTTCACCCTCCTTCCCCTGTTGTGATACTTTTCGTATCCCTCTTGAGCCTGTTGCATAGTCTCCTGGAGTTTTTGGAAATTGGTTTGAATAGCTTCTAGTCGTTCTTGTACAGCAGGAACTGGTGATTCAGGAAACGAGTTTGGGAGGAATGATGGGTGGAAGCCACAATTTGCCCAGAAGGGAGTTTGGTTGGTGGCTGAGTGGGAGGAATTGTTGTACGCGAATTCTGCGTATGCCAGCAGGGAGGACCAGTCATCTTGTGCAGAGGAGCAGAAGCAGCGTAAATATTGCTCGAGCGTTTGGTTGGTACGCTCCGTTTGGCCATTGCTCTGTGGATGGTAGGCCGAGGAAAGACAGGCCTTAATTCCCAAGGTTTTGCAGAGTTCCTTCCAAAACTTGGAAGTGAATTGTGAACCTCTGTCAGAGACAATGCTCCTGGGAACCCCATGGAGCCTGACGACCTCTTTAATAAAAATGTTGGCAGTCTCAAGGGCAGAGGGAGTACCAACCATGGGCAGGAAGTGGCCCATTTTAGACAGCCGATCAACCACTACCAGTATGGTGGAAAAGCCTTCTGAGGGGGGTAGTTCCACAATAAAGTCCATTGAAATGTCTGCCCATGGACGTTCCGGAATGGGTATTGGCCTCAATAACCCCCAGGGCTTGGTTTTAGGACCCTTGTTTCGTTGGCACGGGACACAGGAAGAGATGTAGGTACGGCAGTCCTGCCTCCAGCCTGGCCACCAGAAGGTGCGTGAGATAAGTTCAGCTGTCTTTCGGTTTCCGAAGTGACCTGCCAGTTTGTGGTCATGGAGAGTTTTCAAGACCAAAGGTCTTATTTCTAGAGGTACAAAGATCCTATCCCGAGACCAGAATAGGTCTTCACGTTTCTCTAGGGTAGACACAATGGGGTCCTGGCAATGAGCTGAGGCAGTGAGGAGAGAAGTAGATAGATCTACTGGAGTAAGAAGCAGAAAATTTTGGGGGGCCAAAATGGTACTTGGTTCCGATACTTGAGAGGGTCCGGGGAGATTCGGGAGAGTGCATCTGCTTTGCTGTTTTTGGACCCCGGCCGGTAGGAGATGTGGAAGGTGAACCTAGAAAAAAAAAGTGCCCAGCGGGCTTGACGGGGCCTCAACCGTTTGGCGGTACGTAAATATTCGAGGTTTTTATGATCAGTAAAATTAGTAATAGGGTGGGTTGCCCCCTCGAGAAGGTACCTCCATTCTTCCAAAGCGGCTTTAATGGCCAGTAACTCACGATCACCGACATCATAATTTCTTTCGGACGGGCTCAATTTCCGGGAGGCAAAGGCCACTGGGTGAAGGAGGGCTTTTGGCCCGTGACGTTGTGAAAGGATGGCCCCTGTGGCTGATTCTGAGGCGTCTACTTCTAGTACAAAGGGAAGTAAAGGGTCCGGATGTCGTAGAATGGGAGCAGAGGTGAAGAGGGTTTTTAATTTGGTGAAGGCATCCTGGGCTTCCTGGGACCATTGGAAATGGCCATGCTGTTGGGTTAGGCGGGTGATGGGAGCAACAATAGTAGAGAACCCGATGATGAACCTCCGATAAAAATTAGCAAACCCAATAAAACGTTAGACGGCCTTTTTGTCCTTGGGAGCTGACCATTCTACTACTGCCTTGACCTTTTAGGGATCCATTGCAGTGCCTTTGGTAGAAATGATAAATCCCAAAAACTGTACAGTAGTCTTCTCAAATTCACACTTCTCGGCCTTAAGGTATAATTGAAGGGTTCTAAGGATGGTAAGTACTCTCCTAACGTGTTTCCGATGCAGATCCAGGGTGGCTGAGAAAATGAGGATATCATCCAAGTATACGACCAAGAAGTCGTCCAGGTGCTCCCTAAAGATGTCATTCACCAGATGTTGGAAAGTGGCTGGAGCATTGCACAGGCCAAATGGCATCACTAAATATTCATAATGGCCAAACCTGGACCTGAAGGCTGTCTTCCACTCATCACCTGCGCGGATCCTGACAAGATTATAGGCGCCCCTCATGTCAAGCTTGGAAAAAACTTTAGCCGATCGGAAACGTTGGAGGAGCTCAGGAATTAGAGGTAATGGGTACCGATTTTTTACTGTAATTTTATTCAGCTCCCTATAGTCGATGCAGGGTCGGAGTGACCCATCCTTCTTCCCCACAAAAAAAATGCCAGCCCCGGCCGGAGAGGTAGAGGGCCGAACAAAGCCCTTTTCAAGGTTTTCGTCGATGTAGATTTTCAACGCCTTTAATTCAGTTTCAGATAACGGAAATATGCGCCCGAAAGGAATCTCGGAGCCAGTGAGTAGTTCAATGGGGCAGTCATAAGCCCGGTGAGGTGGTAGGTGGTCGGCCTTCTTTTTATCGAACACATCCTTGAAGTCCTGGTAGACTGGCGGAATGTGCTGGAGGTTCTCTGGTGCCGAGATGACTGCCAGATGGCAGCTCGGAGCTGGGGAGATGCAATGTTGGTAGCAGTAGGGAGAAGAGAAGGAGACCTCCTTCCGGTCCCAATGGATTTGGGGATCTTGGGCCTGTAACCAGGGGAGTCCAAGGATGATGGGAAACATCGGGGAGGAAATCAGATTGAATCGTAACAGTTCCTGGTGACCGGAGTCTGTAGTGGTGAGGATAGGTGGAGTCTCCTGGACTACTGGTCCTGAGTGTGGAAGGGACCCGTCAGCCAAGTGAACCAGTAAGGGTCTTTCTTTATTTAAACAAGGGATATGCCATTCGTTGGCGATGGAGATGTCCAGGAAACAACTGCAGGCACCCGAATCAATTACGGCCGGTAGCCGAATCTTCTTTCCCGCCAGCTGTAGGGAGACAGAAAGAGTCACGTAAGCCTGGACAAGGTTAATGGTTTGACAGTTCATAGTAGGTTGAGGTGGCATTTTACTGGGCCGGATGGGACAGTTCAGTAGGTAGTGTCCGGAACCCCCGCAGTAGAGGCACAGATTAGATCTGCGTCTGCGCTGTCTTTCTTCCTGGGAAAGCCGGGGGCGAACTAAGCCTAGTTGCATGGGCTCCCCCTCCGGAGCCAGTTTGCCTGGAGAAAAGGAGGAGGCAGGGTATGCAGGCGGAGCCCTAGGGGGTACCCACACTGGTCGGGGATTTTGTAGGCGCTCGGAACGCCGTTCCCGCAAGCGTCGGTCCAGTTTGGTGGCCAGTTGGATTAACTCCTCCAGGGTTGTGGGGGTCTCAACACGAGCTAATTCATCCTTGAGGGTCTCGTTCAGCCCCAGCCGATATTGATAACGAAGGGCTGCCTCATTCCAGGTAGTGTCGGCCGACCACTTGCGGAATTCCGCCGTGTAGTCCTCCACTAGCCTTTTACCCTGGGAGAGGGTATGTAGGGTGGCTTCGGCTGTGGCAGAACGCTGGGGATCATCATAAAGTTGGCCCATTGCTTCAAAGAAGGAGTCTACGGTGTTTAACAGGGGGTTCCTCTGCTCCATGAGGCCGTGGGCCCAGGTCTGGGGTTCCTCTGATAGCAGTGACATGATAAATCCTACTTTTACAATCTCTGAAGAGAAGGTTCGGGGCTGTAAGGCAAGGTATAGGGTGCAGGCGTTTTTGAAGGACCTGAACTTCCTGCGATCGCCTGAAAATCGCTCTGGTACTGGTACCTTGGGTTCGGGTACAGCCATCATCATGGCAGGTGGAGCTTGGGCTTGTGGTGCAGAACTTCCACTGGCTGATCCAGGAGCTGGGCTTGCTGGAAGAGAAGCAGCTGCCAACTGTTGGAGGCGGCTGTCCACTTGTACATAGCCTTCTTGCAGTTTTTGTACAGCTTCCATGAGGGAAGATACCTGTTGGCATAGCATCTCCAGAGGAGATCCCGCTCTGTTGGCCTCTGTCATGGCTGGTTCTTACTATCAGGAACTAAAGTACTCACCGAGGCCAAGATGCCGAGAGCGGTTGCCCTTGCGACTCAGCGCCCACTGTCCCTGAAGGTGGTACAGGGGACGGTTGGCACCAAGAGGCACAAGCCACCTGTTGAGTGGTGGCTAGGCGTGGATCCAGGTATAGTAGGGTAGAAGCTGGAAGACTGGCTGAGGCTCCAACACTGATGGATAGACAGGCAGCGGGCTGAGGATCAAACACAAGGTTAATCAGGCACAAGTTAGAGGGTCAAACACAGGTGGGCAAGTCCAGGTAGAATGGTCAGGCGTAAGCAGGAAGGTCGAGGAAGTCCGAGGGTCAAACACAGGAGACAGACGGTAATCCGGGTAAACAAGCCAAGGGTCAAGGTTGGAGAAGGTAGAGAGGTCAAAGACAATCCGGGTCGGCAACTGGTAGGCAGGTAGATCAAGCAGGCACAGGTACAAGGACAAGGGAACAGCTGACAGACGAACCAGCGTCTGTTTGGGTGCAGAGGCCTCTCTTTTATAGGCCGGCTGGAGGTCACATGGGGCGTGCGCTAGTGCGCATGCGCGCGCCGCTCAGCTGGGCCGCGAGCGTGCGTGCGCCGCCACAGCGTCCCTCTATCTCTTATAATGCACCGCAGCGCCGGACCTGTGCGCCTGCGCACTAGGGCGCGCGGCGGACAAGGTCCCTGATACTGTTGTTGTGCTCATCCTATCCGTGTGCCACCTGCACAGAGTTCACGCCTGAAGCTACCCCAAATGCTGTTGTTGTGCTCATCCTATCCGTTATCCTCCTCAGTCCTCATCTACTCTCACCCAGGCTCAGGGTACTGGCAAAGCAGCTGCCAACGCTGCCTCTTCTCTAGGCTCAATGGCAACAGTCACTCCTTCCCTAGCCCCACCATGTCCTCCTGAGGAGTCCCCCGAAATGTTTGAGCACAGTCAAACACTGCAACACCTAACAGAAACTCTAGTTGGAGCGCAGGTCATGAGCCCTGCTGCAAAGTATTGCATCAAAAATTGTAATTACACGCCCCTAAAAACAGGGGCTGAAAAATTGGGCCTTAGCCACTGGTGGCGGTGCCAAGAACCAAAAATGTTCTTACAAGCTATCAGCATGATCATTGAGGAGGAAGAGGATAGTCACTAAGCATAACAGGATAGTCACTCAGCAACAGCATAGGCAGTCTTGAAGGGATCACAAATTTCAAAAAAATTTATTCGGTTACAGCAGCATCAGGTGCTTGGTAGCTGGTGGTGATTTAAGACTGATTCATTTTTATGAAGGTCAGTCAATCAACCGAGTCGGTGGACAGGTGCACCATGTGATCGGTTACAAAGCCTCAAGCAGCACTGAATGTGCGTTCCGAAAGAACGCTGGATGCTGGACAGGCCAGTAGTTCAATTGCATACTGTGCAATCTCTGGCCAGTGATCCATCTTCCAGAGGATTGTGCCATCTGCACAGTGTTCACGCATTAAGCTACCCCAAATGCTGTTGTTGTGCTCATCCTATCCGTAGGCAGCTGTTGCAAATACAGTGAGTGTATTGTGCCATCTGCACAGTGTACACGTCTGAAGCTACCCCAAATGCTGTTGTTGTGCTCATCCTATCCGTAGGCAGCTGTTGCAAATACAGTGGGTGTATTGTGCCACCTGCACAGTGTACACGCCTGAAGCTACCCCAAATGCTGTTGTTGTGCTCATCCTATCCGTAGGCAACTGTTGCAAATACAGTGGGTGTATTGTGCCATCTGCACAATGTACACGTCTGAAGCTACCCCAAATGCTGTTGTTGTGCTCATCCTATCTGTAGGCAGCTGTTGCAAATACAGTCGGTGTATTGTACCACCTGCATAGTGTACACGCCTGAAGCTACCCCAAAAGCTGTTGTGCTCATCCTATCCGTAGGCAGCTGTTGCAAATACAGTGGGTGTATTGTGCCACCTGCACAGTGTAGACGCCTGAAGCTACCCCACATGATGTTGTTGTGCTCATCCTATCCGTAGGCAACTGTTGCAAAAACAGTGGGTGTATTGTGCCATCTGCACAGTGTACACGCCTGAAGCTACCCCAAATGCTGTTGTTGTGCTCATCCTATCCGTAGGCAGCTGTGGCAAATACAGTGGGTGTATTGTGCCATCTGCACAATGTACACGCCTGAAGCTACCCCAAATGCTGTTGTGCTCATCCTATCCGTAGGCAGCTGTTGCAAATACAGTGGGTGTATTGTGCCATCTGCACAGTGTTCACGCCTTAAGCTACCCCAAATGCTGTTGTTGTGCTCATCCTATCCGTAGGCAGCTGTTGCAAATACAGTGAGTGTATTGTGCCATCTGCACAGTGTACACGTCTGAAGCTACCCCAAATGCTGTTGTTGTGCTCATCCTATCCGTAAGCAGCTGTTGCAAATACAGTGGGTGTATTGTGCCATTTGCACAGTGTACATGCCTGAAGCTACCCCAAATGCTGTTGCTGTGCTCATCCTATCCGTAGGCAGCTGTTGCAAATACTGTGGGTATATTGTGCCACCTGCACAGTGTACACGCCTGAAGCTACCTCAAATGCTGTTGTTGTGCTCATCCTATCCGTAAGCAGCTGTTGCAAATACAGTGGGTGTATTGTGCCATTTGCACAGTGTACATGCCTGAAGCTACCCCAAATGCTGTTGCTGTGCTCATCCTATCCGTAAGCAGCTGTTGCAAATACAGTGGGTATATTGTGCCACCTGCACAGTGTAGACGCCTGAAGCTACCCCACATGATGTTGTTGTGCTCATCCTATCCGTAGGCAACTGTTGCAAAAACAGTGGGTGTATTGTGCCATCTGCACAGTGTACACGCCTGAAGCTACCCCAAATGCTGTTGTTGTGCTCATCCTATCCGTAGGCAGCTGTGGCAAATACAGTGGGTGTATTGTGCCATCTGCACAATGTACACGCCTGAAGCTACCCCAAATGCTGTTGTGCTCATCCTATCCGTAGGCAGCTGTTGCAAATACAGTGGGTGTATTGTGCCATCTGCACAGTGTTCACGCCTTAAGCTACCCCAAATGCTGTTGTTGTGCTCATCCTATCCGTAGGCAGCTGTTGCAAATACAGTGAGTGTATTGTGCCATCTGCACAGTGTACACGTCTGAAGCTACCCCAAATGCTGTTGTTGTGCTCATCCTATCCGTAAGCAGCTGTTGCAAATACAGTGGGTGTATTGTGCCATTTGCACAGTGTACATGCCTGAAGCTACCCCAAATGCTGTTGCTGTGCTCATCCTATCCGTAGGCAGCTGTTGCAAATACTGTGGGTATATTGTGCCACCTGCACAGTGTACACGCCTGAAGCTACCTCAAATGCTGTTGCTGTGCTCATCCTATCCGTAGTCAGCTGTTGCAAATACAGTGGGTGTATTGTGCCACCTGCACAGTGTACACGCCTGAAGCTACCCCACATGATGTTATTGAGCTCATCCTATCCGTAGGCAACTGTTGCAAATACAGTGGGTGTATTGTGCCATCTGCACAGTGTACACGCCTGAAGCTACCCCAAATGCTGTTGTTGTGCTCATCCTATTCGTAGGCAGCTGTTGCAAATACAGTGGGTGTATTGTGCCACCTGCACAGAGTTCACGCCTGAAGCTACCCCAAATGCTGTTGTTGTGCTCATCCTATCCGTTATCCTCCTCAGTCCTCATCTACTCTCACCCAGGCTCAGGGTACTGGCAAAGCAGCTGCCAACGCTGCCTCTTCTCTAGGCTCAATGGCAACAGTCACTGCTTCCCTAGCCCCACCATGTCCTCCTGAGGAGTCCCCCGAAATGTTTGAGCACAGTCAAACACTGCAACACCTAACAGAAACTCTAGTTGGAGCGCAGGTCATGAGCCCTGCTGCAAAGTATTGCATCAAAAATTGTAATTACACGCCCCTAAAAACAGGGGCTGAAAAATTGGGCCTTAGCCACTGGTGGCGGTGCCAAGAACCAAAAATGTTCTTACAAGCTATCAGGATGATCATTGAGGAGGAAGAGGATAGTCACTAAGCATAACAGGATAGTCACTCAGCAACAGCATAGGCAGTCTTGAAGGGATCACAAATTTCAAAAAAATTTATTCGGTTACAGCAGCATCAGGTGCTTGGTAGCTGGTGGTGATTTAAGACTGATTCATTTTTATGAAGGTCAGTCAATCAACCGAGTCGGTGGACAGGTGCACCATGTGATCGGTTACAAAGCCTCAAGCAGCACTGAATGTGCGTTCCGAAAGAACGCTGGATGCTGGACAGGCCAGTAGTTCAATTGCATACTGTGCAATCTCTGGCCAGTGATCCATCTTCCAGACGATTGTGCCATCTGCACAGTGTTCACGCATTAAGCTACCCCAAATGCTGTTGTTGTGCTCATCCTATCCGTAGGCAGCTGTTGCAAATACAGTGAGTGTATTGTGCCATCTGCACAGTGTACACGTCTGAAGCTACCCCAAATGCTGTTGTTGTGCTCATCCTATCCGTAAGCAGCTGTTGCAAATACAGTGGATGTATTGTGCCATTTGCACAGTGTACATGCCTGAAGCTACCCCAAATGCTGTTGCTGTGCTCATCCTATCCGTAGGCAGCTGTTGCAAATACAGTGGGTATATTGTGCCACCTGCACAGTGTACACGCCTGAAGCTACCCCAAATGCTGTTGTTGTGCTCATCCTATCCGTAGGCAGCTGTTGCAAATACAGTGGGTGTATTGTGCCACCTGCACAGTGTACACGCCTGAAGCTACCCCAAATGCTGTTGTTGTGCTCATCCTATCCGTAGGCAACTGTTGCAAATACAGTGGGTGTATTGTGCCATCTGCACAATGTACACGTCTGAAGCTACCCCAAATGCTGTTGTTGTGCTCATCCTATCTGTAGGCAGCTGTTGCAAATACAGTCGGTGTATTGTACCACCTGCATAGTGTACACGCCTGAAGCTACCCCAAAAGCTGTTGTGCTCATCCTATCCGTAGGCAGCTGTTGCAAATACAGTGGGTGTATTGTGCCACCTGCACAGTGTAGACGCCTGAAGCTACCCCACATGATGTTGTTGTGCTCATCCTATCCGTAGGCAACTGTTGCAAAAACAGTGGGTGTATTGTGCCATCTGCACAGTGTACACGCCTGAAGCTACCCCAAATGCTGTTGTTGTGCTCATCCTATCCGTAGGCAGCTGTGGCAAATACAGTGGGTGTATTGTGCCATCTGCACAATGTACACGCCTGAAGCTACCCCAAATGCTGTTGTGCTCATCCTATCCGTAGGCAGCGGTTGCAAATACAGTGGGTGTATTGTGCCATCTGCACAGTGTTCACGCCTTAAGCTACCCCAAATGCTGTTGTTGTGCTCATCCTATCCGTAGGCAGCTGTTGCAAATACAGTGAGTGTATTGTGCCATCTGCACAGTGTACACGTCTGAAGCTACCCCAAATGCTGTTGTTGTGCTCATCCTATCCGTAAGCAGCTGTTGCAAATACAGTGGGTGTATTGTGCCATTTGCACAGTGTACATGCCTGAAGCTACCCCAAATGCTGTTGCTGTGCTCATCCTATCCGTAGGCAGCTGTTGCAAATACAGTGGGTATATTGTGCCACCTGCACAGTGTACACGCCTGAAGCTACCTCAAATGCTGTTGTTGTGCTCATCCTATCCGTAGTCAGCTGTTGCAAATACAGTGGGTGTATTGTGCCACCTGCACAGTGTACACGCCTGAAGCTACCCCACATGATGTTATTGAGCTCATCCTATCCGTAGGCAACTGTTGCAAATACAGTGGGTGTATTGTGCCATCTGCACAGTGTACACGCCTGAAGCTACCCCAAATGCTGTTGTTGTGCTCATCCTATTCGTAGGCAGCTGTTGCAAATACAGTGGGTGTATTGTGCCACCTGCACAGAGTTCACGCCTGAAGCTACCCCAAATGCTGTTGTTGTGCTCATCCTATCCGTTATCCTCCTCAGTCCTCATCTACTCTCACCCAGGCTCAGGGTACTGGCAAAGCAGCTGCCAACGCTGCCTCTTCTCTAGGCTCAATGGCAACAGTCACTCCTTCCCTAGCCCCACCATGTCCTCCTGAGGAGTCCCCCGAAATGTTTGAGCACAGTCAAACACTGCAACACCTAACAGAAACTCTAGTTGGAGCGCAGGTCATGAGCCCTGCTGCAAAGTATTGCATCAAAAATTGTAATTACACGCCCCTAAAAACAGGGGCTGAAAAATTGGGCCTTAGCCACTGGTGGCGGTGCCAAGAACCAAAAATGTTCTTACAAGCTATCAGCATGATCATTGAGGAGGAAGAGGATAGTCACTAAGCATAACAGGATAGTCACTCAGCAACAGCATAGGCAGTCTTGAAGGGATCACAAATTTCAAAAAAATTTATTCGGTTACAGCAGCATCAGGTGCTTGGTAGCTGGTGGTGATTTAAGACTGATTCATTTTTATGAAGGTCAGTCAATCAACCGAGTCGGTGGACAGGTGCACCATGTGATCGGTTACAAAGCCTCAAGCAGCACTGAATGTGCGTTCCGAAAGAACGCTGGATGCTGGACAGGCCAGTAGTTAAATTGCATACTGTGCAATCTCTGGCCAGTGATCCATCTTCCAGAGGATTGTGCCAGTTGCACAGTGTTCACGCCTTAAGCTACCCCAAATGCTGTTGTTGTGCTCATCCTATCCGTAGGCAGCTGTTGCAAATACAGTGAGTGTATTGTGCCATCTGCACAGTGTACACGTCTGAAGCTACCCCAAATGCTGTTGTTGTGCTCATCCTATCCGTACTGAGTAACTTTAACTGTCGTCAAGGAAAAACCAAAACGCCACCACGGGACAAGTGTGACACCTTACACTTGTGCCAGCCGCCACACCTGCATCGCTCTCCTGATGCCTTCTTCCAAGCCCAGAGACCACAAATCAATCCCAACAGGGTTGAGGTGAACTCCGTCTCCCCTAAGGTACCTCCAAGTATCTACCTCTAGGTGCCGGTGTCTGACCACTATGCCTCCGTTTCTGGCTATAAACCTGCCAACCTCTTTATTGACCTTTATCCTGGTCTTGTTGATCTTCTCCCAGGAGCGGGCCCCTCTCAACGACATGCGGGCCACAATATCTGACCATACTATGATCATGTCGGGGAAAGAGGTGCTGAGCCTAATAAAGTCCCACTGTACGTCCTTGATTATCTGACGCATGGGTCGGACCACCAAGTCATTGCCCCCCACATGCAAGACCAGAACGTCCGGAGGTCGATCCAATCCTGCAAACCTGTGGACCTCTGGTAACACCCTGTTCCACCTCATGCCCGGGACCCCGATCCACCGAATCCTGCCTTCCTCCCTGGACATCCTGAGCTGTCTGCCGTCCGGCCGTACATCTGCCCTTCTAGCACCCCAGAACACAAACGAATGTCCCAGGATCCATATGAGACACACAGGGGCTGAAAAACATAAGAGATCGAGATCTAACACCAATAAACGAATCACATAAAACACATCAAACCCACACACTACCCCCTGACCCCCCCCCATCCTTACACCAGGTGGGGCGAATGTATACTTGGTGCTACCGGGCATACCTGTGGCTCTGAACCTGAAAAAAGCTTGACCCGTGCCCCTTTTCCCAGCTGGTCCGTCTTTGACCTCCTGACCCATAACACTACTGCTGACTGTGACAACGTAACGTCCCCAAACCTCAAACCACCTGGAATGGATTTTGATGGTGACACCAGCTCCCCAATTCTCAATGCCCCGAAAAAAGCTAACAGGAAGGCAGCTCGGAAAAGTTTATTCTCAAAAACTGTAGAACACACCTTCTTCACCTGTTCCAATACAATGTTCAACACGGCAAACGAAATGGGGCGCCTGGAGTCCCTCTGCACTAGGCCCCTCCTATAACCCCTCAATGCTTTTCTGACCAAAAAATTCTTGGTCGCGTCAGGCAGCCCTTTATACTGAAACCTAAATGCCAAAGCTGATACCTTCTTACTAATAGCCGTGCCCGACACCCCCTTCACGTAGTTACCGCAAATGAAGCACAATACCCAATGTACCAATACCCCGGGGTCTTCCGACCCTCCTACCTCTACCAACCAAGCGGACCATTCACTCCACACTCTGTGATACGCCGTCCTAGTACTCTCGCTGAGCGACTGCATAATCAATCCATCGGCGATCCCAACGCAATCCTCCATAGATCCGGCAGGCACGGGTCCCCTGTCGCGTTTGCCTCCGGAGCCAGTCTGCGGAACTCCTCCCACTGGAAACAAGACAGAGCATCCGCTAACTTATTCTCGATCCCCGGGATGTGAACCGCATACATGTACACGTTCAATTTCAAACAACAGAGTATCAACCGCCGTAACAATCTAACTACTGGGGGGATGAGGCTGAAATGTTATTAATGGCCACCACCACCCCCATGTTGTCGCAATTGAACCTCACCTTCCTATTTGCCAGCTTATCCCCCCATAACCACACCGCCAGCAGTATGGGGAAGAGCTCCAGCAGTGCCAGGTTCTTCAAGAAACCCGCTTCTCTCCACTCCTCCGGCCAAGGCCCCGCACTCCAACTCCCTTGGCAATAAGCCCCGTATCCCGCAGAACCCACCGCGTCGGTAAATAGTTCCAAGTCAGCGTTGCTGACTGGTCCCTCCAACATCATTGATCGCCCATTAAACTCCACCAGGAACGAGTACCATACTCTCAAATCTTCCCTCAACTCCTCTGACAACCTGATAAAATGGTTGGGCATCCTAACCCCCGCAGTTGCTGCCGCCAATCTCCTGCAAAACACCCGCCCCATCGGGATAATCCTGCAGGCAAAATTTAATTTGCCCAAGAGTGATTGCACTTCCTTCAACCTCAGTTTCCTTCTTCCGTGTGCCTCCTTGACTTCCTGCCGCAATGCCACCACCTTGGTCTCCGGCAGCCTACACTCCATCGCCACGGAATCAATCGTAATTCCTAAGAACACCAGCTCCGAAGTTGGGCCCTCCGTTTTGTCCGCCGCCAGAGGAATACCGAACCTATCCGCCAAATACTGAAGAGTCCCCAGCAAAATCCCGCAGCCGCGGGATCCCGGAGGGCCGACGCAAAGGAAGTCGTCCAAGTAATGGATGACAGAATTCACCCCCGCCGTCTCTCTAACTGCCCATTCAAAAAATGAACTAAAAGTTTCAAACAGGGCACATGAAATCGAACAGCCCATGGGCAAACAGCGATCAACGAAGTACGCTCCTTGCCAATAACAACCCAGCAAATGCATACTCTGGGGGTGAACTGGAAACAACCTAAACGCTGCCTCTACGTGTGTCTTTGCCATCAAGACCCCCTGTCCATACTTCCTCACCCATGATACCGCCGCGTCAAACGATGTATAGGTTACCGCACAAGCTTGCGGGTCAATACCATCGTTGACTGAGCCCCCTTTTGGGTACGTGGTGAATCATTCTAAATTGCCCCGGTTCCTTCTTGGGTACTACTCCTAAAGGAGAAACCACCAAATTGGACACCGGAGGGACAGCAAATGGACCGGCCATTCGGCCGAGCGCCACCTCCTTCCCCAATTTACCTGACACCACTTCCGTATGCTTTAACGCCGACCTCAAATTATCCGAAATTGGCGGAACCTCACCTAATACGCTCGGAATCCTAAACCCCTCCCTAAAACCCGCTTCCGGCAACCTGGCAGCTGCCCGGTCGGGGTACCTACTTAGGAAAGGCAGCATCCTTTCCAGCTTCACTGGCGTCGTCCCTTTTTCCAGTGAAATCTCCTGAGCGATTTTTCCGGAAACATCTGGAGAAAGGGTGTGCCGCACTGCAACCGGAACATTCGTGTTTGTAACGACAGGAGTTCCCAAACTTACATGTTCCGTCGTTAAACTGCCAGCAAACCCCTTTCTTTTTTGGGGCCGGCGATCCTGCTGAGGAAGCGCCGCCGGCCCCCCCTTGAAAAAAACTGTCCCGCAGCCCGGGGAGAGGTCATCAACTTCATCCACAGGCTGATGTCCTTATGGTCCCATCTAATGGCCGGACGCACCGCTTTCCGTTGGCGAAACTGCTTGTCGTAGCGGAGCCACGCCAACCCCCCATAAACCCTATAGGCCTCGCTAATCGCCTCCAGGTAACAGAAGAGAGCCGAACAGTGTTCCGGCGCTTTCTCCCCAATCACACTTGCCAGGATCGCAAATGCCTGCAGCCAATTAGAGAAGGTGCGAGGAATCAGCCTATACCTACGCTTCTCCTCCTCCTCCTTTTTGCTCTCGTCGGGCTTGACCCTGTCCAAATTAAATTTTTCTAACGGGAGTAAAGAAAAAATTTCTACAAATTCGTCCTTCCAGATCTTCTCCCTAACCTCTTTTTTCAAATGCGCCCCCAGCGGTCCCTCGAAACAAACATACACCTCGCAGCGGGCCGCATCCGCTAACCAGATCTTTTCAGCATCCTTA
The DNA here is from genome assembly GCA_028564925.1 of Lithobates sylvaticus. Lineage (NCBI taxonomy): Eukaryota > Metazoa > Chordata > Amphibia > Anura > Ranidae > Lithobates > Lithobates sylvaticus. The sequence goes on along the minus strand of CM053038.1, from coordinate 143,899,464 downwards.
TCTTTGTTAGCTTCCTTCTCCTTATCGCCGTCCTTGTCCTTTTCTTTGTCCTCATCCTTGTCCAGCGTAGCCCCTGCTTTGTCCCTCGCCGTCTCCGTCTGTGTTTCCGCCGTGCTCCTCGCCCCCTGCCTGGGCCCTGTCTCCTGCAGTGCGGTGGAGGGGGGCACCCAGGGGTTAGTCGGGGCAGCTGCCTGCGTTGACCCGCCTCCCAGCCTCTGTAATAATGCCTTGAGCACATCCAACACCCCCCCCTCTCCCCCCCTTGACCCCCCAAAACCGTGCCCCCTCCCCCCACATCTGTGCATGTACCCCCCACCCCCCCCAGATGCCCAGTAACACCACGAGTCCTACCTGGCTGCCGTAGGTTGGATGGCCCACCAGCAGCACCGATCGCTGCTCCCGCCGGGTCTTCTTCCTCTTCCATCAGCTCTCCTTCCTCGCAGCTGCTGTCTCCTCGTCCTCCGGTCGCGATCCCAGGCCTCTGTGCCGTTCCGCTAGGCACCCCAGGCCGCCTCCGACCCTCTTCCTGGTTGTTCCGATGGCGGCCGCCATCTTCTTCTGCCGACTTCCGGCCGTCGTCGCTGAAGTCAGTTCCGCTGACGTCATCCATCTGCGCCGCCGTCGACGTGCTCGCGCACGCGCTGTAGTGACCTTCCCTCCCAGACCCCGACTTGGGCCTGGAGGCGTGGCCTCCCGACTGCCGCTGGATCAATGGCGCTGGCCCTCCTCCAGGAGGCAAGATGGCGCCCACACGTGGCAGGTCGCCGGCCGCTTCACCGACAAGGCCGGCACCCGAGGCCCGCATCCTCCCGCGTCGGACGGCTGCCCCGACCGGAGCATCACCAGCAGCAGCCGCCTGGTGTACCTCGGCTTGGACGGTCCTGGAGGGGGCAGAGGATCTGGATGGGTGAGTGCCCCCCCCTCTTCTGGGACTTTGCCGTTTTCGGGGATTCCTCCCAGGGGCCCTGCCCGCCGACCGTGGTGTCTGCTTGGCAGAGGGGCCTGGAGGGTCCCTAGTGGGGCTCCCAATACGGCGTTGAGTCTGCGGGGTATTATCCGGGCTCAGGCGCACCGGAGGGATAGACCTCCGAGGCCGCAAAGGGGGGTCCCTATCTGGCTGGGGTCCCTGCCCTACCCCTTGCAAATTAGCTGCAATTTGGCTGTGAAGCCAGTCTGAGCCATGTAATTCGGCTGCCTGTCTAAGCTGCTCCCACATTTTTTCCATCCCACTCATCTTTTCTAGGGGGTCCTGTTCCCAACGTTTCTCCTTGCCTGCTGCCTCTGGACTGGTGACCTTTCCTTGATCCCCACCACACCAATGACCTGTACTCCACCCACCACTGCTGGACTCCAATCAGGTAAGCCCCCTTATGTAAATATACCAACCCCTTTTCCTGACCTCCCAGTAACCCCTTGCACCCTGTCATGTCAGCACTACGCTTACATTTCACTGCAGCTCCGTACATGTCTTCCATGAATGAAAAGCAATCTATGAATGGAGGACAGGTGGAGGTCCATCTCCTCCATATATAGAGCACTTTTCACTCATGGAAGCAAAAGTGCAGCTTCTATGAATGGAGGAGGGGGGTTGAAAGGGCTGGTGATTTCTGCTGTGCGGTATGAAGAGAAGACTGAAGATGCCAACTAAAATATCAGCCACCAGCACAAAGGACACTTCTAATTGAATATAAGTACCATCACTTGCGCTGTTTCAAAAAGGAAACATAGACTTTAATTTTTAACACACTGCAGTGGCGGCTAGGGCCTAGAGCGCTCTCTTGGGACATGCGTAAATCTGTGTGCAGGGAATCTGTTTCCCGGGGAGGTGCAGCTGTTTTGCGGCCTGCTTTGGCAAATCTTCCCAGCGGATATCTGGAAGGACACCTGCGGACAGTTCCCCTTCACTGTTTGGCGGCAACCTGGAAGCCGCTCCTGTTCAATCCACCATGCAAAGATGCCAGATCGGTGTGAGCCGTGCTGGTGCTGTCTGCCAGTCGCACTTACCCCATCTAGGCGGATATCGGGTAGCAGCTCTGTGTCCTCTCCTTCATCAGCGGCTTCCAGCATGCGGCTCCACCCCTATTCCTAGGCATCCAATAGGATCGCCTGTCCTTTAAGCCAATCGGGTGACAGGTCTCAAAACTCGCTTTCTGATTGGCCGGGAGGAGGATCAGTGTTAAAATAATGAATATTCATTCGCTGTTGTAAAACACCTGGGTGGACTCCGTTCGCATTTTCTGCACCCCAAACCCACCCAATTTTGAAGCCTATTAGAGCCTCTGGCTCTATTAAGGTGCGTCAAAAAAACACCCCCGCCATTGTAATTCATGCATCTGGCATCCTGCAAGGGGCCGAACGCATGGATGGGGGGGGGGGGGGTGGCGATGTATAGGGGGGGTGGCGCCTGTGCGTCCTTAATGGACGGGCCGCCCCTGAGAGCATTGCAGTTGGTAATCGTTTCTAGTAGGAATAATAGAGCGTCACCAAAATTTTGGTGGAAAAAGTCAAACTCCTGCCAGCACATGAAAGTACCTGTGAGTAGGCTGGGTATGTAGGTTATTCTCTGGTAGTTCATTTTCTCATTCTTCATTCTATCTTCTTCATGATCTGTTGAATTTGATGTACAGTCTGTGGATGCCACGTAGATTTCAGTCTAGATGACAGTGGGTGTATTGTAAGGGCTGCCATGTTTTGCCTATGTATTGTGATGTCAGCACTTTTTGTTTGAGGGGGTCATTTATGTTACTATTATTTAACCCCCTGTTGGCATGTCACTATTAAAGTGGGACTTTAGTCAGAAAATTCAATCCTGCTAGATCACTTCAGCCTGACCCCTTTTGCAGGTATAGGTATCATGGAAAACTTTCAAAATAAGTGCCTATCCTGTTTAAATTCTAGTAATACACTGTCACATCCTGCTTTGCGCACATGTTCAGTTGCTCTCTATTTTCACCACTGTGCCAAGAATCAGAGCCACTAAAGGCCAATCTGCTAACAGCTTAAACATTTACAGCTGCTCAGGGGCTCTGGACTTCAGTAAAAATGGCTTCAGCAAAAGAAGTTAGTTTGCCAATGCATGCTATTTGCTAGGGGTGGCTTTCAGATCAACATAGGAAGGGGTTTGCTAATGAGGATTGGTCACTTTTCTTTTTTTTTCTTCAATCAAATATTGCCTGTACAAGCTGGATAGTGAAGCTGTGGGCTTATCCCTAACTTTGTAGCTAAATCAATATAGGCAAAATCAATCTTACCAATTGATAACTATGCATTAAAAGCTAAAAACAGGGACACATTTTGTATTTTAATAATTGCATGTTGTGTGTATTAGGCCTCGTGCACACATGACGTTTCTCTTCTTGCCCTGAACACCTTTGCTCCTGGCAGGAAAAAAGCAGCTTAAAAAACAAGCCTAATGCCACGTACACACGATCGGAAATGCCGCCAACAAAACTCCAATGAGAGCTTTTTGTCGGAAAATTAGATCGTGCATATGCTCCATCGGTCTTTTGCTGGCGGAATTCCAGCCAGCAAAAGATGTTCTTGAAGCATGTTCTCTATTTTTCGGTCAGGAAAAGTTCCTATCTGAAAATGCGATCGTCTGTATGCAATTCGGACGCGCAAAAAATCATGCATGCTCGGAAACAATTTGACGCATGCTCAGAAGCATTGAACTTCATTTTCTCGGCTCGTCGTAGTGTTGTACGTCACAGTGTTCTTGACGGTCGAAAGTCCAGCTAATTTTTGTGTGACCATGTGTATGCAAAACAAGCTTGAGCGGAATTCCGTCGCAAAAACCATCCAAGATTTTTAGGATGGAAATTCCGCTCGTGTGCACGCCGCATAAAGCCGCATTTTGCACACACGTTTAGGCACGTTAAGACACGTTTAGCCACATCAAACGTTTAGGTGTTCATTGATTCCATTGCCAAGAATATTACTTTGATCTGGTCCATGGAATGGATGAACGCTAAAGCGCTAAACACACCAAGCGTTTAGGCGTGTTTAGACACATTTAGCATTTAGCATTTTTTCTGCCCAAAAGCTCCTCTCCTGAATGGATAAGTCATGGGGTTTTTTTCAGCCTCTAAACATGCTTTCGTAGGCTCAGGCTGGTAGGGATGCAATCATGAGACAGCTTAACCATGTTCAAATCCAAAAACCAGCTCATCCTTACCAGTAAGGTGTGGTAATATGTGTGTGTGTGTGTGTGTCATTGCAATAATGCACAGCTCTCTTTAGTTCTGCAAACATTAAAAGTCAGCAGCTAGAAAAACTGTAGCTAATGACATAATAAACAGACACTCAACTGTCCTAGGCTCTAGCACTGTTTTCACCCAGTCCGCTTCTTCACCGGTCCATACCTCCCAACTTTTTGAGATGGGAATGAGGGACACCTATCAGCAAAAGTATGCAGGCATAGGACAAACCCCTTGCCACGCCCCCTTAAAGTAGAATTGTACCAAAAAAACAAGACTGATTAACCCCACAAGTGCTTTTTTACCACTATTATTCCTTTATATTGGCTTTTGGAATTTACAAATGTTGCAATTTAGAATTCAGATGAAAGTTTTAGCACTGGGAGACATTTTTTGATAGATAAAAAGTGCATTTTATATACATCCATATAGATCAGACCAAAATGAGGGACAAATGGGGAGAAATGAGGGACAGAGGGACATTGCTCCAAATCAGGGACAGTCCCTCAAAATCAGGGACAGTTGGGAGCTATGCCAGTCTTTGGGTACCTGGTACTGGCATGTTAACTGTGGGCATCCGGCTGTGACTCCTTGTGCCTTCGCAGTCGGCTGCCCACTGCGCGTGCGCTGTGCTTTGTGAATGGTCCTGCAGCCTTCTGGGACATGTCACAGGTCTGTGGGCAGGGAGGGGGAGGAGAACTTCTGCTCGGATTGCCTAGGTGTTCCAAGCGGAAATGGCAGAGTCTTCAAAACTAGGTACCTGCTCCCTGCCCTTCCCAAAAAAAAAATATTTCAAATATGCCAGAGGAGGGGAGGAGGAGGAAGAGCGGAACTTTCCCTATTGGGTGAAGTTCTGCTTTAATGAATGTGTCTGGCTGAAAGTGCCCCTCTAAGCACAGAATTCTTGTTTCCCCTGCAGCATACAGTGCTTCCTCTTGCTGTTTTGTACATCCTATAGTGATGTGCAAGCCATCGGAAGGAACCACAACATGCAGAATGGGAGCAGGCATTCCACACACCCTGGCCAGTTGGTCCAGACACTAACTGCTGGTAAGTATATTGCCTATTCTTTTAGCAGGTAGGCTTGGTGTTCAAGTGACCTTGTGCTGTCAGGGTCACTTTAACTTTCTTGTAAGAGTGATATGGAACACAGAAGTTGTTCCCAAAATTATAAATAAAATACACCACAGCAATCCAATCTTTAAATACACTTTTTACACTGAAGTATCTAATGGAGTGTTGTAATGGCCCTGCTGTACCATGTCTGGATTACCCAACACTGACTGTATCATTTTAGAGCTCTCAGCATTGAATGTATGAAAACAATGATCTGATTGTAAATCAAGTATAAAGGAACATTTATGGGAGGGCCCTATCAATGAGGAAATCCTAGTGATTGCATCAGATGGCATCAGGTGGAGGGGTGGCCAAACCTATGACAGATCCCCTTAGGCATGTTCTACATTTTACCAAGCAGTGGAAAAAGGACGGTGAGAAAATGAGTCTTGGGACTTGAGCAATGATGTTGTGTTAGTTAAGAAGAACCATTATTAACTCCGAGTTGTACAACAATGAAGCATGGACTCAGAATGCAGATTTGTTATGGAAACTCAATTCTAAACACACATCACACATCAGATGTATCTGTTATACAAGAAATACCTTGTTTATACACCATTTGATTTCGGGACTTTAGATATATATATTTGCAATGAGACATTGTTTAGTTATGTGATCTTACAATTGCCATGAAATAAATAGTAGATAGATTGTAATTTCTAACTTCCATCTAAGTAGGCTATTTGACTGGCTCCAATACTATGGGGCTGATTTACAAGGAATTTATATAAATATTTGTCAAGTGAAAGTGCATGTGCATTTATTCTGTGAGAATGGGGCAAAATCAAATGCAAATAGGCCATATCTTAATGTTCGAAAGTATATAGATTTAAAACAGAAAGTACCACATTTGACCACTAGATGGAGCTAAATATCATACACATTTCCCCTAATACTAAGCTCAATCTAGTAATTAATGTGGTGCTTTTCATTTAAAATCAATTATTTACATTTAAACAGCACTGGATATAGCATATTTATGCTTGATTTTGCCCCATTCTCACTGAACGAATGTACATGCACTTTCACTGGGCAACTAGCTATGTGAATTCTTTATAAACATACCCATTTAGGCCACAAACCAAAACAAGCAAGCAGTCAAGGAATGTTAGAGAAATTCAGAATTGATTATCGCTATACTTGTATCTGGACATTGACCCTGAGAATATTGAAGCCAAAGCATCAGCATGAAAGGCAAGTAGAATTTTCAAAAACAGGGATCTGCAATGGTAACCTTAACCCCTTCACGCTGACTGTACAGAAATATACGGCCCCACTGAACTTTTTTCTTTACATATCTTCCTTTGTGCTAAGAGCGTGCCACTCAGTGGGAGCCCCGCACTAACGATCGGGACCTGGAACTCCGGATTCCGGGTCACCTGATCGCTGTTATAGTCTCTGATTGGCTACCACAGTGATCAGTCACTGTGAAGCTCACCTCCGTGTCTTTTTTCTCTGTGAATGGAGGATAGACACTTAGTATCTCTCTCTCTCTCTTTCCTTGCAGAGAAAAAGAAAACGTTTAAAAAAATTCTAATAATAGTAATAATTAAAAAAAAAAATAACTAGATCAAGGTTTTGATATAGGTCAGTGCCAGGGTTAGTGTTTGGGTCAAGGCCAGGGTCAAATGTCAGTGCCAGTATTTATTTTTCTGACAGGATTTGTTTTTTTTTAGTATTAGTGTCAGTTACTAAAAGTAGTTACTACAAGTAACAAATAACCACTAACATACACATATGTGGTATCACTGCAATCGTCAGGAGCAGGAGAATTTAATTTGGGTTGTTCTTTGGTGGAAGGTTATGGTAGTAGCAAGAAATATACAGCTAAATAAAAAAAAAAAGGATTTTCTTTATTATTTTGTAATAAAAAAATAAATAAACCAGGAGACATCCATTACCATTTACCACCAACAGAAAGCCCAATTTGTCCTGAAAAAAATGTGGTATAATCCACCTGGATGCACAAATTAGTTGTGGTGATATGTACAGTTTTACTAACACATGTCAAAATTGCAAAATTGTGCTTAGGCATTTCGATTTGTTACCCTTAGGCGCAAAGGAGTTAATTATCTGTCAAATGACGGATCTGCTTTAAAACTTAAGTTTACAATTTTGGGGGGTTGTGTTAAATCAGCACAAGGGACAGTGCCTACATTGAATTAAAAGTGTCCCTTGTGCTAGTGGCTGCTCTGTTCGCTTAAGTCTTCACTCTTCCGCTCCCTTGTATACCCAAAAAGCGGTAATCCTCCAGTGATGCAGGTGTTAATATGAGCTGCTGGACCTGTTATAGGCACGTGTCACCCTTTCCGTACCCTTCTTCATTTATAGAATCTGTTCTATCGATTCCAGCAATGAAAAGCACTCTATGAATGGAGGAGGTGGACCCTTCATTTATCCATTCACTCTCCATTCATAGAGCCCCTTTCATTATTGGAAGCTATAATACAGCTTCTATGAACAGAGGAGGGGGTGGAAAGAGTGGATATGCAACTATAATTGGCCCTCTTAACAAATGGCTATGACAGGTCTAGTGGCTCTTATTAACCCCCGCAGTACCAGAAGATTACTGCTATGGAGGTTATGTGGGGCAGAGGACAGAAGATGTAAACTAAGAGAGCAGCCAGCAGCACAAGGGACATTTCTCATTCAATGTTCAAGTACCGTCCCTTTTGCCGATTTAAAAATAATAACTAAACTCAAACTTTAAAGTAGATGGAAACCCTGTTATGCCCCGTACACACGGTCGGAATTTCCGACAACATGGTCCGATAGGACATTTTCCGTCGGAAAATCCGACCGTGTGTACGGGGCATTGGACAACATGCTACAGCATAGTGTATCATAAAAAAATCACAAGGTTATCTGTCTGAAAAAAAACATTGTTTCTTTTTTTTTTTTTTTCCTTTCTTTAGATACATTTAAAGATGGAGTATGCACAACAAACATATATATTTATTTTAAACTTTGACTGAAAATAGTATATTAGTTCATAAGAGTATGCATATGTACATAATTACTAGCCCTTCACCACGCAGTATTTGGTGAGTAAGGTCCTTGGCTTCTACTCATTTGACAAAATAACTTTGGGGTATACAAGCTTACTTTGTACTCTAATCTGTCCCCAACACATACATGCACAGAGAAAACTATTTTGAACAACTAAAGATAAATATTAATTGCCTCATACCATTTATCAAATCCACCCTACGATCCCAAACTCAAAATAATTTAATCCCCAATTTAGTTAGTTTGTCTTTTCTGCAACGAGTCAGTCAGACATAAATATATCTTTACTTGCTCCATGACCACACATTGAATAGATTTCATTTGTCAGCCAACCCATTCCTATTGTGTAGATGCCCCTTCGGAACGGACCTTTTCTACCACATCCTTTGCCTCTTCCTCAGGTTTAGAAGGTGATTCTGGTGCTGGAGCATCACTACAAGGTATGCCATCTTTAGACTTCTCAACATCTGCACAGTCTTTAGATGTAGGTTCCCTAGGAGGGTCATTTGGCAAAGTCTTCCCCTTGGCCTCTTTTTCTGGTTCCTCTTCTGTGTTTGCTTTCTTTTGACTGTTTTCTGCAGAAGAATCTGCATTCTCATTTCTTGCAAAGAGAAATTCCCACATATGTGCACAGGTCATTGGCTCTTTCTTAAGACTTTTGGCCTCTGCTGGAAACAATGGTGCCATGCAGTTATGTATCAGTTCTGCCACTTCCCCCTCCATGCTCTTCAGTTTTTCTTGGTATTCTTGTTGAAGTTCTTTCTGTGTCTTTTTAAAATACAAAATAATAATCAGTAATATTTTCTGCTTTATATACTGTATATGGTCAGTGTTACTAAAATTTGCATTCACCTTCAAAAGAGGAAAAAATCCAAAAGCTTGTGAATCTCTTTGGACAGGGTGAATATGTGGGTGAATATTCACAGCAGACGCGCTTTACAAATCAGTTGCAAATTAGGTAGCTAATAAAGCCAGATGTCCTGTGAACAAGTTGTAAAATTGGCGGCAACTCAAAATGTTGGACTTACCCCCACTTTCATTCCCAGTGACATTATGCAAGAGTGAACGGGCACACAGACAACAAAAAGAACCTTGTAACCACTCACGACTAGATTTTTCAAAAAGGGTATTGCTTTTAGTTATATGTTAACGTGCATGTGTAGTCAAAAGCTTTTTTTGGCTCAGGAAAGAGTAGGGAAGGGTTAACACCCCTGTGTACCATTGGACAAGTTTATCTTCACTTCCTGTCCCAGAGGTGCAACAGGAAGTTAAAGGAAATCTCCCAAAGTGAAGGGAATTACGCTCTTAGACAGTTGTCTCCAGGTATTCCATTGGATGATTTCCCAGGTATCCCATTGGATGATTTCCCTCATTTTGTATTTCCCTCATTTTCTTTTTTCAGTGACAATGGACACCATTACAAATAGAGGGGTGAAGCTCCACAACGGGAACAGAGACAGCAATAAAAACTTGACAGAGGGTCTAATTCTATTTTTTTTTAATTCATTAAGCAAGTGGAATGGAGTGCATTTTGATTTCTCCACTTTTGCCACAAATTCGTTTTTTACATGGTTAATCTTTTGTTTTAAAATGGTAAAAAATATAGCGCATAATCAGTAATGCATTGTACATACAATGCAAATACAATTCAGAGAAGACAGTTAAAGGAAACCTCTGCTGAAAGAAATACACGTCTGTCATTTACAACCTCCTTCTGAAAATGCTAGTTGATTGACTGTTGCTTAGGGCCTGCCTAGTCAAACCATCTAATTTGCAAGCTTGTTTTTAGGTCAGTGACTAAAGCCAGCCATACATGGATTGAAATTCAGCCAGTTGAGCAGGGACCAGCTTAATTTCAATCCATGTACGTACAAGCTAATTGTACACAAGTCAATCTATCAATAGACTTGTGTACAGCTTGTTGGAAAATTTACTCCGGGACCACAGGACAAAGGTGAAAATGCGGGACAGTCACGCCCAATCCGGGACTGTTTGGAAGTATGCACGAGGTAAACTGTATTTCTTTTCAGACATGCCAGTGTGCCTGTTTATCACTCTATGAAAAAAACATTACAGGCTATGGACTGTAGGTCAGAGGTCAGCATGACAGCCAGGCAACTAGCATTTTTAAAAGAAAAGTCACCAATGGCAGTCCCTTATTTCCTACAATAGAAGATTCTTTTTTTAGTACATTACTATAATTCTGTTCTGCTTTCTGAGGTCTTTCGAAGACTCAAAGCTCTTTGTTTTTAAAGAGATTATTCATGTTCGAGCAACAAAACAGAGAAAAGATTACAGAGCACATCTTTGGCAGGCACTGAGTCATACTCTGATCATATCCATTAAATCCAGGTGTCACTAGCAGATTGCATTCTGATATCTCTATAAATAAAAAAACGTCATCATAATAGGATGTGTCACAGCCTTCCGCATATTTATGATTCCCTCAATGCTTTAGCAGAGAGGGGAAAATGATTATTATAAATCATACGAGGGCTGACAAAACAAGTATAATCACACAGGAAACTAGATTTCAAGGTCAAATTAACTGCTTCACTGCCAATGGGGTTTCAGATCTAAAGCAAGTCAATTCAGTTATGAAAACATTGTGTTCTGATCTCCAATAATGCTTTAACCACTTCATGACAGGGCCATTTTTTGCATTACGGCACTGCATTATTTTAAGTCAAAATTGCACGCTCATGAGATGCTGTACCCAAATAAACTGTATGTGCGTTTTTTTCCCACAAATAGAGCTTTCTTTTGGTGGTATTTGATCACCTCTGCGGTTTTTATTTTTTGCGCTATAAACAAAAAAGACAAACAATTTTGAAAAAATAAAAAAAAAATGTTTTACTTTCTGCTATAAAACACACCCAAAAAAACATGTAAAAAATCTAATTTCTTCATCAGTTTAGGCCAATATGTATTCTGCTACATATTGTTGGTAAAACAATCCCAATATGTTTATATTGATTGGTTTGTGCTCAAGTTATAGCGTCTACAAACTATGGGATATTTTTGTGGAATTTTTATTGATTTTTTTTTACTAGTAATGAGATCAGTGACTTATAGCGGGACTGTGACACTGTGTGGACAAATCGGATACAATGGGAAACTTTTGACACTTTTTTGGGGACGAGTGACACTAATACAGTGATCAATGCTAAATAATATGCACTGATCACTGTACTAATTACCCTGGCAGGGAAGGGGTTAATATCAGGGGCAATCAAAGGGTTAAATGTGTTCCCTAGGAGTGCTTGCTAACTGTGGAGGGGTGCTTGTACTGTAAGAAGACAAAGATCTGTGTTCCTGCTTAGCAGAAACACAAGATCTCTGTCTTCTCCTGTCATAGAACGGCGATCTGCCTTCTTTACATAGGCAGACCGCCTTTCTGTCTACCTCAGGAATGATCAGCGGCTCCGCCGAACCTGCTGATTGGCTCCTGCTGTGATTGGACACAGCGCGCTCCAGACCTGGAAAAAAAAATCACATACAGGTACGTGATTTTGCGCTAAAGGGCCACCCTCCCACAGTATATGTACAGTGGTGTGAAAAAGTGTTTGCCCCTTCCTCATTTCCTGTTCCTTTGCATGTTTGTCACACTTAAGTGTTTCGGAACATCAAACCAATTTAAACAATAGTCAAGGACAACACAAGTAAACACAAAATGCAATTTGTAAATGAAGGTGTTTATTATTAAAGGTGAAAAAAAATTCAAACCATCATGGCCCTGTGTGAAAAAGTGATTGCCCCCCTTGTTAAAACATACTATAACTGTGGTTGTCCACACCTGAGTTCAATTTCTCTAGCCACACCCAGGCCTGATTATTGCCACACCTGTTCACAATCAAGGCATCACTTAAATAGGAGCTGCTTGACACAGTAAGGTCCACCAGAAGATCCTTAAAAGCTACACATCATGCTGAGACCCAAAGAAATTCAGGAACAATTGAGAAAGAAAGTAATTGAGATCTATCAGTCTGGAAAGGGTTATAAAGCCATTTCCAAAGCTTTGGGAATCCAGCGAACCACAGTGAGAGCCATTATCCACAAATGGCGAAGACATGGAACAGTGGTGAACCTTCCCAGGAGTGTCCGGCCGCCCAAAATTACCCCAAGAGCGCAGCGACGACTCATCCAAGAGGTCACAAAAGACCCCACAACAACGTCCAAGGAACTGCAGGCCTCACTTGCCTCAGTTAAGGTCAGCGTTCATGCCTCCACCATCAGGAAAAGACTGGGCAAAAATGGCCTGCATGGCAGAGTTCCAAGGAGAAAACCACTGCTGAGCAAAAAGAACATCAAAGCTCGTCTCAATTTCTCCACAACACATCTTGATGATCCCCAAGACTTTTGGGACAACATTCTGTGGACCGATGAGACAAAAGTGGAACTCTTTGGAAGGTGTGTGTCCAAGTATATCTGGCGTAGAAGGAACACTGCATTTCAGAAAAAGAACATTATACCAACAGTAAAATATGGTGGTGGTAGTGTGATGGTCTGGGGCTGTTTTGCTGCTTCAGGACCTGGAAGACTTGCCGTGATAAAAGGAACTATGAATTCTGCTGTCTACCAAGAGATCCTGAAGGAGAATGTCCGACCATCTGTTCGTGTACTCAAGCTGAAATGAACTTGGGTTCTGCAGCAGGACAATGATCCTAAACACACCAGCAAGTCCACCACCGAATGGCTGAAGAAAAACAAAATGAAGACTTTGGAGTGGCCTAGCCAAAGTCCTGACCTGAATCCTATTGAGATGTTGTGGTATGACCTTAAAAAGGCCATTCATGCTCAAAAACCCTCTAATGTAACTGAATTAGGACAATTCTGCAAAGATGAGTGGGCCAAAATTCCTCCAGGACGCTGTAAAAGCCTCATTGCACGTTATCGCAAACGCTTGGTTGCAGTTGTTGCTGCTAAGGGTGGCCCAACCAGTTATTAGGTTTAGGGGGCAATCACTTTTTCACACAGGGCCATGATGGTTTGGATTTTTTTTCACCTTTAATAATAAACACCTTCATTTACAAATTGCATTTTGTGTTTACTTGTGTTGTCCTTGACTATTGTTTAAAATGGTTTGATGTTCCGAAACACTTAAGTGTGACAAACATGCAAAGGAACAGGAAATGAGGAAGGGGGCAAACACTTTTTCACACCACTGTATGTGGGGGCGGTCCTTAAGCGGTTAAAGTAGAATTTCAGATTATGCCTAACTAATTGTAAAAATGCTCCCTCCTCCTTCTAACACCTATACTAACTAATCTGTGTAAGAAAGATGTTTATACATACCAATTTTCAGGCTGCTTCAGACTGGTCACGTGATCTCCCCTGTGTCAGCCAGTGCTGGCTGCAGGGAAGAGGAGAGAGTGCTCAACAATGGCTGGCAATGCCTGGGAACGGGAAAGTCCCCTATGGCTTTACTATGGCCCATTAGCTGTCGGCACCCCCTTTGCTCTCTGAAGCCACTGCTAGCTGAAGCAGAGGAGCTGGATCAACTGACCGGGCTGGTGCAGACTGAAAATTGGTAGGTATTTGTGTGAACAAAATGATAAGAATTTCATATGGGTACAGTGTTGCATAACCGCCCAATTGTTATTTATTCAAAGTGTGACAGCACTAAAAGCTAAAAATTGGCCTGGCAAGAAAGGAGTGAAAGTGCCCAGTATTGAAGTGGTTAAAGTGGTTGTAAAGGCAGAACATTTTTTTTATCTTAATGCATCCTATGCATTAAGATAAAAACCTTCCATGTGCAGTAGCCCCCCTCAGGCCCCCCTACTACTTACCTGAGCCCATCTCGATCCAGCAATGTTGCATGAGAGACTCGGCTGTCCGGAACTCTCCCTCCTCATTGGCTGAGACAGCAGCAAAGCGCCATTGGGTCCCGCTGTCAATCAAAGTCAGTGAGCCAATGAGGAGAGAGAGGGGGACTGGGCTGCAACTCCATGTCTAAATGGACACAGGGAGCTGTGGCTTGGCTCGGTTGCCCCCATAGCAAGCCGCTTGCTGTGGGGACATTCAATGGGAGGGAGGGGCCATGAGCGCCAAAAAGGGACCCGAGAATAGAAGGATCTGGGCTGCTCTGTGTAAAACCACTGCACAAAGCAGGCAAGTATAACATGTTTGTTATTTTTAACAAAAGAAAATGAGACTTTAGTATCACTTTATAGTATTTCAGGATAATACCATATTATGGCTACTAGATGGCACTAACGATCATAGGAAATAAACATATTAGACACCTTATGGCAATTATTCATGACTGCTGTGCAAATCTGAGTTTTTTGCTGCTTATATAGCAGTAGAATTTTCTTAGCATAGCAAATGTATGCTGTTCACGAACTGAAAATTGTTGTGAGAGCTTAGGTTTCTAACCATTTAGAGCAGCTCAGATTATTTCCATTAAAAGGTTTATATTACTTTTGTAATTTGTTTTACTGTCATTTGGGAGTATTTTCTTTTTTTTTTCCTTTTTTTTATGACCTATATTTTTTGACAGAGGCTGCTTCGCACTTATAGTATCTATTTCATATGCTCTCCCCTGGAGTACTCCCAAAATGAACAAGCAAACAGTGGCATATTAAAAAGGTTATGGGTTTCTGACAGCAACTAACAGGTCTTGGTAAAACATACAAGTTATAAAAAAATAAAATAAAAAAGATAGCTGCACGAGGATGTACTGTAAAAATGTGTTCTGCTCTCCACCGGCCTCAGGACTCTGAAGCTGACAGGACAAACTAAAATGGATGAAAGTCCTGTTTCAATAAAAAGGAAACTATGAGGAGAGTTTGGTCATGTGACCTTAGGGTTCATTCAGATGAATGTAGGGCCCAAATGCAGCAAAACTCTGCAGAAATCTGTGCTATTGCTGCCTACAAACTAGATAATTGGCTGTATCCAATTTGTGTGCAGCAAGAACTTTGAGCATGAGCCCTTAACTACTTTCCGCTCGTGCTATAGCCAAATGATGGCTACAGCACAGGCTTCCAGTGCTGGGAGGGTGTCCTCCTGTGATTGCGCTGCTCGTGCGCCCCCTTCGGACTTGGCTGATCACAGAACAGGGTAAAGGGCCAATCACAGTGGGTCCTTTACCATGTGATCAGCTGTCAGCCAATGACAGCTGATCACGGAAGTAAACAGAAACCGGTTATCGGCTTTATTTTTCTCCTCACAATCTGCATGAGGAGAAAAGAATTAAGCTGGTAACTGGCTTCTGTTACAGGGACATCAGTCCCTGCCTTGGTGCCTATCAGTGCCCATCAGTGCCACCTATCAGTGCCCATCATTGCCTCCTCATCAGTGCTGTCTCATCAGTGCAGCCTCATCACTGCCCATCAGTGCAGCCTCATCAGTACCCATCAGTGCAGCCTCATCAGTGTGGCCTCATCATTGCCACCTCATCAGTGCCTATCAGTACAGCCCATCAGTGCAGCCTCATCAGGGCTGCCTCATCAGTGCCGCCTCATCAGTGCCAGCTCATCAGTGCCAGCTCATCAGTGCCTATCATTGCCCATCAGTGCAGCCCATCAGCACACATCAGTGAAGAAGAAAAATTACCTGTTTAAAATTTTTTATAACAAATGTTTTTTTATTATTTAAAATTTTCCGGCTTTTTTTTTGGTTCTTTAGCAAAAAAAAAAAAAACCTAGTGGTAATTAAATATAACCAAAAGAAAGCTCCATTTGTGTCAAAAAATTATAACAATTTTGTTTGGGTACAGCGTTGCATGACCACACAATTGTCATTCAAATTGAAAATGGGCCTGGGCAGGAATAGGGTATAAGTGCCCAGTAGGCAAGTGGTTAAAGTCACATGATTGGCTTTCCTGCAGTCATGGAGATCTTTCTGTTAAATTAAGCAGAGAGAACTCTGGGTGGCTATGTTGGATACTTCCACGATTTGAGACGTGTAGTAGAGTATGTTGGAGTACAAATATTGTTATCCAATCTTAATTATAAATCAGCCCCATAGTTTAGTAAATTGAATGATAATAAGAATGCAGCTGGTTGTTGTAAGTAGCAAAGACACCTTGATATACCAGTACATTACTGGATATTAAAGTCACGTGTTCAGTAATCTGCAGTGTATATGATATAGTTGATGTTTCTGCTATATAACATTTTGGTTACCTGCTCTCCTTTTTCTCTGATTTTCTGAAGACCCTCATTCTGTTTTTCTTCTAATTTCTGTTGCTGGTTGTTCCATTTATCTGATATCTAAACAAAAGAAAAAAAAACAAGTTTTTAGAGATTGATCTTGATTGGCTTGAGTTTTTGTTAGTCCCCCCCCCCCCCCCCCCACCAATAGCAAGCCTCTTTCTATAGAGGCACTCAGAAGAGTGTGAATGGACATTATCCATTAAGTGTGGCTTGCTCTGCCCCCTGCTCGCCCCTCACTGGCTCACTGGCTGCTGTGTGAGCCAATGAGAGAGACCCGGGAGAGCTGCTGCTCTCATGCAAATTGCTGTATCCAGATGGGGTAAGTATGGTAAGGGGGGCTAGCTGCACACAGAAGGTTTTTTACCTTAATGCATAGAATGCGTTAAGGTAAAAAAAACCTTCTGTATTTAGAACCACTTTAAGGTATATTAGTCTGCATATGATGATGATAAAAGTCAGTTACAAATGGGACACATAAGGGAACATCGTAACATTTAAATGTTCTTAATTCAGATATATTAAAATCAATGTAGCACCCTGGAGTTTAGGCAGGGTTACAAATTTACTTGCCAGGAGTAGTTATCCTGGTTGATTGCTAGAGATCCATTGATTTCTCCCTAAGTTTGGCCTTGTTGCACTTTTTTCTTCTACCACTAGGTGGCCGGGTACTTGGTGAAAGGGCAACGCAAGGTCAGGTTATGGGTCTAAGTAGTATCTCAGCCAATAGGCAGGTTTTTTTTTTTAATCCTTTGGCCTGCTGGGAGAGCCTATATATTCGGGTGAGGTCAGGTGATCTGTGTTCTGTGCCACCTGGATGTCCAGTGTGTCGTGTGCCCCGGGCTGCTAGGCCGGAGATTGGGCCTATCCCGGGGGCGTCTGGATGCTAGGCTGTCTGAGAGCCTATCCAGAGTAAGAGGTCAGCACAGGGTTGCAGTCCAACCAAAAGTGACGGTTCTGCCGGCCAGAGAACCTGTCAGTGGTCGGAGGTAGAAGGGAAGCTGTTGCCACTAAAGGACCAAGCACCTTATTACCAGGGACCACAGTAAGTAACTGAAGCAAGTACCGGAGCAGTATTCTCACCGAACGGGCATGGTGGAGAATCAGCAAACTTCAGGTGGTGTTCAAGTCAGATACCCAGCCAGCGGAGGTGATGCTTGCAGAGCAGTCTTGTGTATAAAGCCAGGGAGCGAGCAGACCAGTGGGGTGAAGCTTTAGAAGTATCGGGAGTGCCAAGCTAGGGACCCAGCAGAGAGGTAGGGGTGGCACTTAAGGAAGATACCCCTGTGAAGATTGGAGGAGCTCAAGGAATTCAGTGGCAGTGAATTAGAGGGCCTAGTGAGAGATCCAGAGCTATAAGGAGAAGTTTGTAAGAGAAAAAAATATATCTTTTGCATTCAAGAAGTGTCTGGCACCCAATAACTTTATCCACCTTGCACCCACTATGCCTCACAACCCACTATATACAGAAGAATGTCAGCTATCTCTGGCCCTGGAGGTTCTCATTAGACTGAAGGAGGCAGAAGACCTTGCTACATTTGGCGCCCAATGTGGGGCTAAGGCCCTTAGCAACTGGCTTCAGCTCCATCGGGATTCCATCTGGCTCCGTGGGAAGGTGGCAAGTAACCTTTACACTTCTTATAGACTGTGTTGTTGTGTGTACTATCAATGTGGGGAAGAACCAACAAGTCTCATTGCTCAGGGGAAAGGATCAGCCTGGTATTTTGACACTTACCGCCAGCGCTGTGAGGGTTAATAACAACTTCAAAATGGACTCCATTACAGTTTTGGCAAGCAAGAAACGGGTGGGCAACACAGTTCTCAGAGAACAATTGCACCAATCCATTGGCAGGGGGAGGAGTTACCGCTCTGCAGAGGAGGATAAGGAAGTGCTGCCACGTGTGTCTGATTGTGAGTTGGAGAGAAAGATGGCGCAGTTCGTGAGTGAGATGGTGGATTGGAGAAAGTATGCTCCGGGTGTTGGTTTTAGTCCAAGCGATTTGAAACCAGTCCTGACTGACACCGAAGTGAGGTATACACCGAAGGGTAAGCTTGCCCTGTATACGGCTGGAGGCTGGAGGCTACGGAACTCTGGGACAGATCTGTGGAAAAAGGTTCTGGCCTGACCACGCAGTTGAGGCCTTGGATCATCTGTGGACGCTGTGGAGAGCATCTGTTTGAAATTGTCCCTCCAACTCTACCTCCGCAGATCCTACACGTGGATTGGGATAAGAATGTTGCTATCCCATTGGGAAGTGATGTCCCAAGCCTGCCGGTTATCACCAGAGTCGTGCAGGAAGCTGCTACCCTTGGCTCAATGACTACCCCAGGACCCAGTAAGCCAGCGAGAAGTGAGAGGGGTATGCCTGTGGGGGAAGTGATGCCAGTGGCCTTCAAAGGGGATGCCATAGTGGTCCCAGTCAAGGCGCGAGTCAAGTGCAATCCCGGCCGAAGAGTGCTCAACCATTTCAGATTCAGACATTCCGTCTGATGGTCTATCGGCAATCTCTTCGGACACTCTGTCTTAATCTGGAAAGTGGGGTGAGAGTGATGAAGAGTTAACAAGTAATGTGCAGGAGGATGAAGCACCTGCTACTACTACCGCAAGTGTGCAAATTACAATGTCAGCCAGTGCAGCTCCGCTGATCAGCATCGCCAGGTCCTTTTGTGGAGGACCATGGGGCTCAATGGGTCCCCAAAGCCCGTCCTATTATGCCTACACCTAAGCAGATCTTAAGCCGGATATGGTTGCTGGGTGTTCAGTTCAGCATGCCCCAGACGCAGGTTCTACCCGGGTACGGAGACCCTAAGACCCTGCCTCGGCTGTCAATACAGCGCATAATTATAAAGAAAATTGCAGAAGACTACAGGTACTTCATCTGGAAGAGGAGATTTCCGAGAAGGAAATGCAATGGGTGGATGAAGCCATACGTGTATTCCTTCAGATCCCTCTCAAGACAGACTTTCTCAAGTTGTCACCTAAGATGTCCGGGAAATACCTGTTAGCTCTAAATACCTGGGGATACAGCAGGAAGATGGTGTAGGCATCCGCCGGCCAGACAAAAGGGATCTAAAGCGATTTGTCACCACAATGACTGCACGGGGAGAGACTGTAATTCTACCCGACCCCGGTTGCTACCGGTGAAACATCATCAAAATGGTACCATTACCACTTGGATTACAAATATGTGTTGTGTGATGTCAAGGACGCTATGCTGACAGCCACTTCACACACACAGATTTAAAGTGTTGCTAGTTGAGAACAAAGAGTTGTAATGCCTGGACTATGCTGGACTGAATGTTGCCGGCAGATGCATGGAGTGCCCACCTGAAGCCATGTTGGCTAAAGTTTGAAGTTGTTGGGATGATCCACCCTGAAGAGCAACCTGTGATTTTCAGCAGGTTGCTGCCCCTAACATGAAAATCTTCTTTGTCCCTGGATGTCATGTGGACAGACTGAGGATGTCTTTGCAAGGGGATCTATGTCCTAAAGTGCGGCCCCTTGCATTAAGGCCTGACTGCTTGTTGCCTGGAATGCAGTTGTGCCTCTTGTCCCTGAGGAAGAAGGGAAACTACTGGGAAATATAGTCCATCTAGAGGGAAATCAATGGACTGGAAACTGTTTTGGACTCTAATGCCCCGTACACATGAGCGGAAATTACGCCAGCAAAAGTCCGATGAGAGCTTTTGGTCTGAAAATGCGACCGTGTGTATGCTCCATTGGACTTTTGCTGGCGGAATTCCAGCCAGCAAAAGATTGAGAGCAGGTTCTCAATTTTTTTGGTCGGAAAAAGTTCTGATCGTCTGTACAAATTCCGACGCGCAAAATTCCTATGCATGCTCGGAAACAATTTGACGCAAGCTCGGGAGCATTAAACCTCATTTTCTCGGCTCGTCATAGTGATGTACATCACTGCGTTCTTGAGGGTGGAAAGTTCAGAGAACTTTTGTGTGATCGTGTGTATAAAAGCCAAGCTTGAGCGGAATTCCGTCGGCAAAACCATCCAAGATTTTTCCGACAGAAAATCGGCTCGTGTGTACGCGGCATAAGTGTTAACATCCCATTCAATAGGAATATGGCATGACAGGTCCTCTTTACAGTGAGATCTGGGGTCAATAAGTCCCCAGATCTCACCTCTAGGCTGGGAAGCCTGAAATGAAATAAAAAAAAAAAACGATCTCTGCACTTTTTTTTAAATGCAGAGGCTGGGTGTGACATCATAACATCCTCAGCTCAGCTCAGCCTCCGAACGATCATAGAGACTCCGGGGACCATCTGGCCCACGGGAAATCTCTATGATCAACATCCAGCGCCAGCGAATCCCTTCTCTGGCTCACCGATTGCACGGGTAAGTCGGTATAGGCATTGGAGGGCGGCGGGGGGGCCTAGACAGCCGCTATGATTGTTCTAATGGTGTAGGGAATCGCCGGCTGTAAAAAAACATATCTGAATGATGCCTGCAGGCATCATTCAGATGTCACCGCTCAAAGTCTGCAACGTCATATGACTTTGGGCGGGCCGCAAGATCATAGGCTGTTTATTTGCTAGGAAGTAGGTAGAATTTGGCTTGTTATAGGTACCTGTATATATCTGTCAGTCTTGTATGGTATTCCTAATATTGTACAAATTTTGTATGTACAGCATTTTTGTATAGTAAAACCACATTTGTACACTGCAGAGGTCTCAGTTCCCTTGCTTATTATAAGTAACCTTGCTAGATAGACGCAAGCAAAATAATATTGTGCCCCGAAAAAGTCCCGGAGAATTTTCTAAATTCAAACAGGCATACTTGGGGACTTTAAAGTCTATTACACCATATTGAAGCCACCTAGTACCATACTTTTCAGTTTTCTGAAATAATAACACCTTCTTGCACACTGTGTGTAGGTAAAGGATATATTCCTACCGCTGCCTTGGTTACATGGGCCACAAAGATCGAATGTGTCTAGAAAATAATTTTTGACATCTATTTTCCATTTATATTGGCTTTTCAAAATAACAAATGCAGCAATTTAGCGTTTGGATAAATAATTCAATGCAGAAAAACACTTTTGGTAGTAAAATAATTAATTTTGAATAGGAATGTATCCATTATGCCAAAAAGAGGAATACCAAGGCAACACAAGGGACAGAGAGATTTGGTCTCAAAAGAAGGACAGTCTCTCCAAATGAGGGACAGTTGGGAGCTATGTAGTATATCAATTACAACATTTACATTTTTCACCCACAGTATATTAGATATATAACTGCCAGGGCTGGGCTCTCAGCTCTCCCTTCTCAGTGCTCAGGTTGCTCAGCTGTCGGTTTATTGGCAGCACTCATCATTCCACAGTGGCTCACCTGGTTATCATTTCCTGCTCGTCAGTCCAGCCTACAGCCAGCCCCTTCTGGCTATTTAAACTGCCTTGTTCATTTCTTCCGTGCCTTCGCCTTGGTCAAACATATCTGGAGCCTCTCTGCTGTGTTCCTGTTGAAGACTTGCCTGGCTGACTTCCCTTCTGGTTCCTGATCCTGTCTGCTGCCTCCAACTACGCTGATCTCTGGCTTCCTGATTACTGGCTTGTTCTGACTACCCGCTTTGGCTACTGTACTCTGGCTATTTTTTTACTATGTTTACTATTTGTACCATTTTTACCATTATATTAAAAGGTGTGATTTTAACTGCATTTTCTGTCTCTGTCTGATTCATGGTTTCTGACAGAAACTGTTAGGATTTACCAATTATTCATTCTTACTGTACACAAGACAAACATATTGTTACATTTCCTAAAAAGTACACCACTCAACAAAAATATATGGTCTATAAATGAGCCTAACCATTATTACAGGATGCCAGATGCATGAATTACAATGGCGGGGGTGTTTTTTTGACGCACCTTAATAGAGCCAGAGGCTCTAATAGGCTTCAAAATTGGGTGGGTTTGGGGTGCAGAAAATGCGAACGGAGTCCACCCAGGTGTTTTACAACAGCAAATGAATATTCATTATTTTAACACTGATCCTCCTCCCGGCCAATCAGAAAGCGAGTTTTGAGACCTGTCACCCGATTGGCTTAAAGGACAGGCGATCCTATTGGATGCCTAGGAATAGGGGTGGAGCCGCATGCTGGAAGCCGCTGATGAAGGAGAGGACACAGAGCTGCTACCCGATATCCTAGATGGGGTAAGTGCGACTGGCAGACAGCACCAGCACGGCTCACACCGATCTGGCACCTTTGCATGGTGGATTGAACAGGAGCGGCTTCCAGGTTGCCGCCAAACAGTGAAGGGGAACTGTCCGCAGGTGTCCTTTCAGATATCCGCTGGGAAGATTTGCCAAGCAGGCCGCAAAACAGCTGCACCTCCCCGGGAAACAGATTCCCTGCACACAGATTCACGCATGTCCCAAGAGAGCGCTCTAGGCCCTAGCCGCCACTGCAGTGTGTTAAAAATTAAAGCCTAAGTTTCCTTTTTGAAACAGTGCAAGTGATGGTACTTATATTCAATTAGAAGTGTCCTTTGTGCTGGTGGCTGATATCTTAGTTGGCATCTTCAGTCTTCTCTTCATACCGCACAGCAGAAATCACCAGCCCTTTCAACCCCCCTCCTCCATTCATAGAAGCTGCACTTTTGCTTCCATGAGTGAAAATCTATATATGGAGGAGATGGACCTCCACCTGTCCTCCATTCATAGATTGCTTTTCATTCATGGAAGCAAAAGTGCAGCTTCTATGAATGGAGGAGGCCTGTAGAAAGGTGCACACCTATGCCTATGCACATAGCATTAGCCAGACAGTGTACCTTAGCCTGATGACTGGCACCATGTTCCTGACAGAATGGAGAAGGGTGGCAGAAAGGGCAGGCATAGACTCTCTTGACTAGTGCCTTTGAGAGGTTCAGCAGCTGTATTAACCCCTGCAGCACTGGAAGATTACTGCTGCAGGTGTATGGGGGGCGAACAAAGGATTGAAAATTTCAACTAAGAGTGACACCACTCAATTACATTCAACGTACATACCATCCCTTATGCTGATTTAAAAACAAATAATAACTAAAATTAGGCTTTCATAGTTTCATAGTTAGTAAGGTTGAATAAAGACATCAGTCCATCCAGTTCAACCTGAGTGAGTGTCTACAACTGTCCCTATCCCTGTACATCGCACATTCACATCGGTCCCTACCCTCAAGGAGCCGACAATCCAAGGTCCCCCTTCATATACTCGGGCCAATTTTTTTGGACAGAAGCCAATTAACCGTTTCCCGACCGCCCACTGCATATATACGTCAGCAGAATGGCACGGGCAGGCAGAATCACGTACCGGTACGTGGCCCTTTAAATGCCTGCCCGTGGGTCGCGCACGCGCCGCCAGCGGCCCGCTCGCGACCCGGTCGGGAGCTCCGTGACCCCAGCCGCGGGACCAGTGGACCCGATCGCCGCTGGTGTCCCGCGATCGAGTCACGGAGCTGAAGAACGGGGAGAGGTATCTGTAAACAAACCTCTCCCCGCGCTTCCTACTCTGCCTGTCATTGATTGGCTGTTCCCGGTCATCGGGAAAGCCGATCAATGATGTCAGACGTCAGCCCCGCCCCTAATGTAAAAAAAAACACAACACGTCACAGCCCATAACCCCTCCCCTCCCCCTAGTTGTTAACTCTTTTACTACAACTGTCATTTATACAGGAATCAATGCATTTAAATAGCATTGATTGCTGTATAAATGACAATGGTCCCAAAAATGTGTCAAAAATGTCCGCCATATTGTCGCAGTAACAACAAAAAAATCGCTGATCGCCGCCATTACTAGTAAAAAAAATATATTAATAAAAATGCTATAAAACTATCCCCTATTTTGTAAACGCTATAACTTTTGCGCAAACCAATCGATAATCGCTTATCAAAAATATGTAGAAGAATACGTATCGGCCTAAACTGAGGGAAAAAAATTTTTTTTTATATATTTTTGGGGGATATTTATTATAGTAAAAAGTAAAAAAATATTGCATTTTTTTCAAAATTTTCGCTCTATTTTTGTTTATAGCGCAAAAAAATAAAAACCGCAGGGGCGATCAAATACCACCAAAAGAAAGCTCTATTTGTGGGAAAAAAAGGACGCCAATTTTGTTTGGGAGCCACGTCGCACGACCGCGCAATTGTCAGTTAAAGCGACGCAGTGCCGAATCGCAAAAGGGGCCTGGTCCTTTGGCTGCCAATTGGTCCGGGGCTGAAGTGGTTAACCTACCTGCATGTCCAAAAAAAACATGCCACACCATAGCAGCACTGAAAACACAGAAGGGGGCACACAGACCTGATGTAGCAGTTTTATTAAAAAAGAAAACAATAAAAACAGCAATAGTTGCACTGTTCTTTATTCACTTTTCCACCAGGACAATGCTTTGCACACATTAACAACTTCCCGACCGGGCCAATTCTGACACTTCTGACATACTGTACATGTAAAAATAAAAAAAAATTTTGATAGAAAATTACTTAGACCCCCCCCCCCCCCCCAAACATTATTTATATATATTTTAGCAGAGACCCTATAGAGTAAAATGATGGGTGTTGCAATGTTTTATGTCACACGGTATTTGCACAGCGTTTTTTCAAATGTAATTGTTTTGGAAAAAATATACTCTAATTAATTTGTTGCATACAAACACATAAAAGTATTTTATGTGTTTGTGTGCAACAAATTAATTAGAGTGTATTTTATATTTTAATATAAAAGATGATTTTACACCAAGTAACTAAATACCAAACAAGTCATGCTATAAAATTGTGTACGCCCGTGGAATGGCACCAAACGACAGTACTTAATGTTCTCCACAGGCGATGATTTAAACGCCTTTACAGGTTACCAGTTTAGATTTACACAGAAGGTCTGGCACTCGAATTATTGCTCTCGCTCTGATGTTCACGACGATACCTTCCAAGTCTGGTCGATCACTGATTACAAATGCGAACGGGACTTACATATGTGTTCACATTTGCACGTAAGCACGCAAAGATGGGTGCTTTGAAATTTATTTTATTTATTTATCTAAAACTTTTTTAAACTGTGTCTTTTTATTTGTGTATTAACTTTATTGCTATCACAAGAATTGGTCGTGACAGGTCCTCTTTATGGAGAGATCTGGACCCCAAATCTCTTATCTGGCCTCCAATGCAGCCAATCAGACACAGATCGGTCTGTTCAGTGGCTTTCCTTGCCACTAATGGCCAGGTAAACAAAAGGCCAAAACCAAAAAGTCCGGGAAAGGCAGCGGCGGGAGGAGAGGACCCCCTTCTGCCACCAGCAGAAGTGATCGAGTGGCTGTTCAGCCACTCAAATCACTTCCGCTTTACAGGGAATCACTGGCTGCAAATTTTGATACCTGTATCTGCAATCATCATCCCGGTATAATCACTTCAACCCAAGGACATCCATGGACATCCTATGGTCTGGAAGTGATTAATATCTACAAGCAATGATATATTTTTTGAAAGCAGAGGTCCTGTTAAATAAAATGGTGACAGTTGCAATGTTTTATGTTGCGCAGCAGTTATCCAACATATACAGAATTTTTATTTCAATAAACTATAAAAAAAAGATAATATAATTTTTGATAAAATATAGCAGATTGAGTTGCTTCAAGTAAATAGATATGAAGCATGCCAAACCTTAAAATTACGTGTGCCTGTAAAGTGGCAAAAACTATGGTACCCACAATTGTTCATAGGCAAACCTTTAAAAGCCTTTATTAGCTTTAATAGCCAGGTTATTAATTAGGAGTTAGCCATGAAATAAAAACCTAGATATATTATGCTCACTCTGATGTTCACATGGGGAACTCACATGTGTGGCGCAATTGCTGTTTACATACATGTGCAAATTGGGGTTTGAACAGGGTGGCAGGTTGCTTTTAATCATTTTAATCTTTTTATTTATCTTAATATAGATACATTTTTGTAATACTTTTTTTATTCTTTATTTCATTTTCAAGGCAATAAGTTCAGCAACATATGTAGGTGGGGTGCAGCGTGGTGCGGAAGCCATAATTCACAAAATAAAATAATTCAGCAACAGTTCACACAAAAAACAGTAGGAATGCTGCCCAGCCGGGTGCAATCACAGTTTCCAGCAGTGCAAAAGAAGCAGATTCCAGACGGACTGACAGCATCTATTGAGAGGGGACAAAATGCGACCTGGCCATCTCGTGCCCAATGAGGAAGGTGTCCACGTCATGAACTTTTCCCTAATGCTAGACCTGTCCCTAACAGACGGGGGTACCTACTCTGCCAACTCACAAAATACATGCCAAGCCTGGGAGCCAGGGCTTTAAATAGCCTCTGCCGGACCCAAGATGGCTGTATGAGTCACATGGGGCGACATTATCCAATTGGATCGCTTCCCCAGTGACCCAGGAAACCATAGAGGAACCATGTTCCTTTTGATTTCCTCTTCAACTGCAGTGCTGCTGCAGAATTATTTTCTTTACCTCTGAAGTAAGGCTTAACTGTTCCGTATCGTGACACCCAAACACACTCTGTTAATATTTTTAATAAAACTAATTTCATAATTATTACATTTTTTATAAAGGAAGTCTGGGGCCCCTCTGGCATGGGTCCCCCTTCTTCAGGGCTGGATGAAAACAACCTTCTTATGACAACAATAACTGTGCAAAAAAATCTCATGAAAAAGAAAAAAGATTATATGAATGAATCAAAAAAGTGAATAAACATCAAGTCCAATATATCTTGTGTTTTTTCACTTCTTCCTTTTTCAACACATCACATTCAAGCTTTACTCTTCCGTAATCATACTTGTAGCACCATCACCAGTTGTGCTCTCACCTGGAGCCCATGACCTTACATCAAATGCAGGGTCAAAAAGCATTTGTGTCCCTCTTATGTGGACTTTTATGGTTTCAATTAGGGATGAGCCGAACACCCCGTGGTTCGGTTCGCACCAGAACCTGCAAACGTACCGAAAATTTGCGCAAACTTTAGAACCCCATTAAAGTCTATGGGACTCGAATGTTCAAGATCAAAATTGCTCATTTTAAAGACTAATATGCATGTTATTGTCCAAAAAAGGGTTCGGGGACCCGGGTCCTGCCCCAGGGGATATGTATCAATGCAAAAAAAACTTTTCAAAGCGGACGTTTTTTCGGGAGCAGTAATTTTAATGACGCTTAAAGTGAAAAAAAAAGTGAAATATTCCTTTAAATATCGTGCCTGGGGGGCGTCTATAGTATGCCTGTGAAGTGGTACGTGTTTCCCGTGTTTAAAACAGTCCCTGCATAAAATGAAATTTCTAACGGAAAAAAAGTAATTTCAAACTGCTTGCGGTTTTAATGTAATGTCTGGTCCCGGCAATATGGATGAAAATCATTGAGAAAAATGGCATGGGTTCCCCTCCCTGCCCATTACTAGCCCCTTTGGGTCTTGTATGGATATTAAGGGAAACCCTGTACCCAAATTAAAAAAAGGAAAGGCGTGGGGCCCCCAGGCCCTATATACTCTGAACAGCAGTATACAGGCGGTGCAAACAAGACAGGGACTGTGTAGGTTTGTTGTTAAGTAGAATCTGTTTGTAATTTTGAACTGGTACATTTTTAAGGTGTAGCTCCAGTCCAAAAATCTATTTTTAAGCTTTTTGGAAAACATAGGGAAGGGTTATCACCCCTGTAACATTTTTTTTTGCTGTCTGTGCACCTCTTCAGAAGATTTCACTGGACTTTCTGTCCCAATGACAAATGTTTTTTGAAAATGTGGGTTTTTAATTAAAACAAGGATTGGGATAAAGCATCAGTGGAGAGGAGACACGTTTTCCCATATCAACTCTTACAGGAGAGAATTTACCTTCCTAGGGGTAGATTTCATCTCACTTCCTGTTGCTTCCTTCCGTTTGCAAGTAGGAGACGTTTGGAAGTTGGATGTTTGAAAGTAGGTGCCTGCCCTATATGCTCTGCAGAAATTTGGGCCTGAGGTGTTGGTGTTGCCACAACACTGTAAGCCCTCAAAGTGACTCTTGGTGGGCGCTGGAACGGGCCCTGCTGTGAAATATCATATCAAGAATTGTAATTACATGCACCTGTTGAACAGGGGCAGAAAAATTGGGCCTTAGTAAATGCTCCAGGAGGATGCCCAGTGTTTTGAAGACTCTGATGATGATACCCAGCTAGAGGAAGGCAGTAACGTGAGACCAGAGAGAGGGGATGCCCAACAAGGACAGCAATCTGGCAGTCATGTTCTCCCAGCTGCAGCATACTGCCAGGTTTGCTCCAGTGATGAGGAGGAGATGATGAGGTCACTAACTCCACGTGGGTGCCTGATAGGAGAGAGGCACATCTCCAATGAAGCAGGATTAAGGGCAGCATCACACTGCACAGCTGCGCATGTGCAGGGCGCTGCCTCTGCACGTTATTTCAAAAGTTCTTTGGTGTGGGCTTTTTTGAGACGAGTGCATCAGATCACACCGCTGCTATTTGCAACATATGTCTCAGGCGTATCTTGCGTGGCCAAAACATCAGCCGCTTGGGCACCACATGCATGACCAGACATATGTCGACCTGCCATGCAGTTCGTTGGCAAGCGTACCTGAAAGACCCACACCAAAGAACAAAGCGGACCTCTCCTTGCTCCTCATCAGCTGGGATCTCCAACCCCACTATACCTTCAGTCCTCTCTGAAACCTGCACTGAGAGAAACGAAGGTGTAGAATTAGGTGTGTCACAGCCAAGTACTTGCGGGCAATCTGCTATCGGTACACTGACATCCGATTGTACCAGGCAAATTTCCCTGCCCCAGCTGCTGCACTGTCGAAAGAAGTTCACTCTCAGCCATCCACATGCCCAGCGGTTGAATGCTAGCTTGGCTAAATTGCTAGCACTTCAACTGCTGCCTTTTCAGTTGGTAGACTCTGCCCCCTTCCATGAGTTTGTGGAATGTGCGGTTCCTCAGTGGCAGGTTCCCAAATGCCACTTTTTCTCACGGAAGGCGATTCCGGCTCTCTACCGGCATCTGGAAGGCAATGTCTTGGCCTCGCTGGACAGGGCGGTCAGCGGTAAGGTGCATATTACCGCTGACTCATGGTCCAGCAGGCATGGACAGGGAAGTTACCTATCTTTCACGGCGCATTGGGTGACTCTTTTGGCAGCTGGGAAGGATGCAGGACAAGGTGCAGTAGCGTTGGAGGTTGTTCCGCCACCACGCCTCCAAAATGCTACTACTGGTGATTCTGACACACCTCTCTTCTCCACCCCCTTCCTCCATGGCCTCTTCCTGTGAATTGTCCTCAGAACTAGGGGTGCTCCGCAGGCGTTCAAGGGGCTACGCAAGTATGCAGGCAAAAAGATGCCATGCGGTGCTTGCGGTTCTGTCAGCTCTGCAGGGGCAGGCTGAGAGGTGGTTGACGCCACGCCAGCTTAAGCCAGGAATGGTGGTTTGCGACAATGGCACCAACCTCCTCTCCGCCATCCAACAGGGACAACTGACTCATGTGCCCTGTGTGGTTCACCTCCTTAACTTGGTGGTGCAGCGGTTCTTGGGCAGGTACCCGGGCTTACAGGATGTCCTGAGGCAGGCCAGAAAAGTCTGTGGGCATTTCCGCTGGTCATATAATGCCAGTGCTCAGCTGGCTGACCTTCAAAAGGAATTTATCCTGCCCAAGAACCGCCTAATCTGTGACATGCCCACCAGGTCGAACTCAACGTTGGCCATGCTGCAGCGGCTGCCCACGCAGCAGAGGGTCATCAATGAGTACCTGTGCGACTACAACACCAGGACAGGGTCAGGGGACCTTGTTTTTTTTCCCCCCACGCCAGTGAGCCATGATCAGGGATGCATGCAATGCCCTGTCACCATTTGAGGAGGCCACGAGGATGGTGAGCAGTGACAGTGCATGCATCAGTGACACTGTCCCTCTTGTCCACCTGTTGGAGCACACGCTGCATGGGATAATGGACAGGGCACTTGAGGCAGAACAGAGGCAGGAAGAGGAGGACTTCCTTACCTCAGACAGTGTTCCTGCTGGCCCGCAGCATCAGGCCCTGGAGCCTGGTACTCAGCATCAGCAGCAGTCTTTTAGGGATCATTCACAGTCCCAAGAAACCCGTGGACTTGTACGTGACTGGGAGGAGGTGGCTGCGGAACATGTCGTCCTTAGTGACCCAGGGGACTCTGGACTGAATGCTTCAGCTAACCTACGCTGCATGTCCTCCCTGATCCTGCAAAGCCTGAGGAAGGATCCTTGTATTCGTCGGATCAAGGAGGGGGATCATTACTGGCTGGCAACCCTCCTTGATCCACGTTACAAGGGTAAGGTTGCAGACCTTATCTTGCCTTCGCAGAGGGTGAAACATCTTCGGGATGCCTTGCAGAAAGGTCTGTGCAACGTGTTCCCAGAGACTGGGAGGTTACAACTTCCTGGTCCTGGACAACGAGTTGCTGAGGCTTTGGTCAGTCACAGAAGGAACGGTGGAGAAGGTGGCCGTCTGACCGATGCGTTCAGACAATTTTTTAGTCCTCAGCCCCAAGGTATGATTGGTTCCAGCAACCATCTCCAGCGTCTGATTTACATGGTCCAGGAATACCTAGGGGCAAGGTCAGACTTGGACACCTTTCCCACCGAAAATCCTCTGGAAGATGGATCACTGGCCAGAGATTGCACAGTATGCAATTGAACTACTGGCCTGTCCAGCATCCAGCGTTCTTTCTGAACGCACATTCAGTGCTGCTTGAGGCTTTGTAACCGATCACATGGTGCGCCTGTCCACCGACTCGGTTGATCGACTGACCTTCATAAAAATGAATCAGTCTTAAATCACCACCAGCTACCAAGCACCTGATGCTGCTGTAACCGAATATTTTTTTTTTAAATTTCAGATCCCTTCAAGACTGCCTATGCTGATGCTGAGTGACTATCCTGTTATGCTTAGTGACTATCCTCTTCCTCCTCAATGATCATGCTGATAGCTTGTAAGAACATTTTTGGTTCTTGGCACCGCCACCAGTGGCTAAGGCCCAATTTTTCAGCCCCTGTTTAACAGGGGCGTGTAATTACAATTTTTGATGCAATACTTTGCAGCAGGGCTCATGACCTGCGCTCCAACTACAGTTTTTTGTGAGGTGTTTCAGTGTTTTACTGTGCTCAAACAGTTCGGGGGACTCCTCAGGAGGACATGGTGGGGCTAGGGAAGGAGTGACTGTTGCCATTGAGCCTCGGGAAGAGGCCACGTTGGCAGCTGCTTTGCCAGTACCCTGAGGCTGGGTGAGAGAGGATGAGGACTGAGGAGGATAAGGACGGCTTGGTCATCCACTCTACCAAGTCTTCGGCATGTTGCGGCTCAACGCGTCCAGCTGCCGAAAAAAGGACGAGTGTGTCCCATGGCCACGTGCTGATGAGGATGCACTGTGTCCACGACCAGCACTTTTGCCTCAAGACACAGAGCCTGCTTGCCCTCTATTATTGCCTCGTGACTGTCTGTCTCTCCTTGTTGGCCTTCCAGACATACTAATGTATGTGTAGATGTAGCTGCACAAAGCTGGGACGTATATACTGATATACTGCAGCTAGCAGAATCAACTGCCTGCCTGTAGTATTATTATTATGAGAACACCAGCAATTGGGGTAGCTTCAGACGTGTACACTGTGCAGATGGCACAATACACTCACTGTATTTGCAACAGCTGCCTACAGATAGGATGAGCACAACAACAGCATTTGGGGTAGCTTCAGGCGTGTACACTGTACAGGTGGCACAATATACCCACTGTATTTGCAACAGCTGCCTACGGATAGGATGAGCACAACAGCATTTGGGGTAGCTTCAGGGGTGTACATTGTGCAGATGGCACAATACACCCACTGTATTTGCAACAACTGCCTACGGATAGGATGAGCACAACAACAGCATTTGGGGTAGCTTCAGGCGTGTACACTGTGCAGATGGCACAATACACCCACTGTATTTGCACAGCTGCCTACGGATAGGATGAGCACAACAACAGCATTTGGGGTAGCTTTAGGCGTGTACACTGTGCAGATGGCACAATACACCCACTGTATTTGCAACAGTTGCCTACGAATAGGATGAGCACAATAACATCATGTGGGGTAGCTTCAGGCGTGTACACTGTGCAGGTGGCACAATACACCCACTGTATTTGCAACAGCTGCCTACGGATAGGATGAGCACAACAGCATTTGGGGTAGCTTCAGGCGTGTACACTATGCAGGTGGCAAAATACACCGACTGTATTTGCAACAGTTGCCTACGGATAGGATGAGCACAACAACATCATGTGGGGTAGCTTCAGGCGTCTACACTGTGCAGGTGGCACAATACACCCACTGTATTTGCAACAGCTGCCTACGGATAGGATGAGCACAACAACAGCATTTGGGGTAGCTTCAGGCGTGTACACTGTGCAGGTGGCACAATACACCCACTGTATTTGCAACAGCTGCCTACGGATAGGATGAGCACAACAACAGCATTTGGGGTAGCTTCAGGCATGTACACTGTGCAGATGGCACAATACACCCACTGTATTTGCAACAGCTGCCTACGGATAGGATGAGCACAACAACAGCATTTGGGGTAGCTTCAGGCGTGTACACTGTGCAGATGGCACAATACACCCACAGTATTTGCAACAGCTGCCTACGGATAGGATGAGCACAACAACAGCATTTGGGGTAGCTTCAGGCGTGTACACTGTGCAGATGGCACAATACACCCACTGTATTTGCAACAGTTGCCTACGGATAGGATGAGCACAACAACAGCATTTGGGGTAGCTTCAGGCGTGTACACTGTGCAGATGGCACAATACACCCACTGTATTTGCAACAGCTGCCTACGGATAGGATGAGCACAACAACAGCATTTGGGGTAGCTTCAGGCGTGTACACTGTGCAGGTGGCACAATACACCCACTGTATTTGCAACAGCTGCCTACGGATAGGATGAGCACAACTACAGCATTTGGGGTAGCTTCAGGCGTGTACACTGTGCAGGTGGCACAATACACCCACTGTATTTGCAACAGCTGCCTACGGATAGGATGAGCACAACAACAGCATTTGGGGTAGCTTCAGGCGTGTACACTGTGCAGGTGGCGCAATACACCGACTGTATTTGCAACAGCTGCCTACGTATAGGATGAGCACAACAACAGCATTTGGGGTAGCTTCAGGCGTGTACACTGTGCAGATGGCACAATACACCCACTGTATTTGCAACACCTTCAAAATGAAATCACACCGTCTTTCTGTCTATCTCTCTCCGCCGCCGGAACACACTACACAAGCCCGCCACGCAGGCGTGGAGCGTGTACTAAACCCCCTGAGCCACAATTGGCCAAAGCCACCCTGGCTTTGGCCAATTACGGCTCTCCGTTTTTTCCACGCTGTGATTGGCCAAAGCATATGGGTCATAGTGCATGCTTGGCCAATCATCAGCCAGCAGTACTGCGATGCCGCAGTGAATTATGGGCCGTGACGTGTCACTCGAATTTGGCGCGAACGGACCATAATGTTCGGAATTCGCTGAACGGGCGAACAGACGATGTTCGAGTCGAACATGGGTTTGACTCGAACACGAAGCTCATCCCTAGTTTCAATATCTGTGTTCAATCCTGGGGTCCTTCAAAGGCATGCAAGATTTCCAGAAGCTCTGGTAACATACACTCTAAACTACCTCCTCCTTTTTCCTCTGCCCAGCATAAAGAAACAGATTGACAGAAGATAGTGCTTTTTTCTTAACACCACTTTATTACTACTTTTACAACCCCACAGAAACACAATCTTCTGGCACTCCTGGTGCTTCCACAAAGCAGGTATTGTCAGCATTGGAATGTATCAGGCAGGCAGTAACACAATACAATCAGCATTATTTGGATTTACAGGTCTCGCAATCTCACATCTATTCCCAAGCATCATGACCTCATCAAGCCCCTCCCCTACGCATTACGCAACAGGGTCACATGGCTTCCTCAGGGGAATATGAAAGAACGACACTCTGCTCTATCTTTTATAGGCTTTACAGGACGGCCATATTATTGTAGTCTCTTAAGAATTATGTGTGGTGGCCATGTTATAATAGTGTAGCACGACCCCCTTGAGGACTGCTTGGATTTACCTGCTCATCTGCATCACCATGACCCTGTAAACATTCCAACCCACCTGACACTCTGGGTTCAGACATCTTTGCACCACCTTGAAGTAATCAGTGCATTTCTATTCTATTAATGTTTACTGGAGTATAGGGATGAGCCGAACACCCCCGGTTTGGTTCGCAACAGAACATGCGAACAGGCAAAAAAATTTTTTCGAACACGCGAACACCGTTAAAGTCTATGGGACACGAACATGAAAAATCTGATGAAAAAAGTGATAATTTTAGGGGTTAATATGCAAGTTATTGTCATAAAAAGTGTTTGGGGACAGTTGTACAGTACAGTTTGTGGAATGTGCGGTTCCTCAGTGGCAGGTTCCCAAATGACACTTTTTCTCACGGAAGGCGATTCCGGCTCTCTACAGGCATCTGGAAGGCAATGTCTTGGCCTCGCTGGACAGGGCAGTCAGCGGTAATGTTCATATTACCGCTGACTCATGGTCCAGCAGGCATGGACAGGGAAGTTACCTATCTTTCACGGCGCATTGGGTGACTCTTCTGGCAGCTGGGAAGGATGCAGGACAAGGTGCAGTAGTGTCGGAGGTTGTTCCGCCACCACGCCTCCAAAATGCTACTACTGGTGATTCTGACACACCTCTCTCCTCCACCCCTCCTCTTCTTCTTCCTCCATGGCCTCTTCCTGTGCTTTGTCCTCAAAACTAGGGGTGCTCCGCAGGCGTTCAAGGGGCTATGCAAGTATGCAGGCAAAAAGATGCCATGCGGTGCTTGCGGTTCTGTCAGCTCTGCAGGGGCAGGCTGAGAGGTGGTTGACGCCACGCCAGCTTAAGCCAGGAATGGTGGTTTGCGACAATGGCACCAACCTCCTCTCCGCCATCCAACAGGGACAACTGACTCATGTGCCCTGTGTGGTTCACCTCCTTAACTTGGTGGTGCAGCGGTTCTTGGGCAGGGACCCGGGCTTACAGGATGTCCTGAGGCAGGCCAGAAAAGTCTGTGTGCATTTCCGCTGGTCATATAATGCCAGTGCTCAGCTGGCTGACCTTCAAAAGGAATTTAACCTGCCCAAGAACCGCCTAATCTGTGACATGCCCACCAGGTGGAACTCAACGTTGGCCATGCTGCAGTGGCTGCACACGCAGCAGAGGGCCATCAATGAGTACCTGTGCGACTACAACACCAGGACAGGGTCAGGGAGCTTGTTTTTTTTCCCCCACGTCAGTGGGCCATGATCAGGGATGCATGCAATGTCCTGTCACCATTTGAGGAGGCCACGAGGATGGTGAGCAGTGACAGTGCATGCATCAGTGACACTGTCCCTCTTGTCCACCTGTTGGAGCACACGCTGCGTGGGATAATGGACAGGGCACTTGAGACAGAACAGAGGCAGGAAGAGGAGGACTTCCTTACCTCAGACAGTGTTCCTGCTGGCCCGCCGATCACACAGGAAGAGGAGGAGGATTGTGTCAGCATGGAGGTGGAGCCTGGCACTCAGCATCAGCAGCAGTCTTTTAGGGATCATTCACAGTCCCAAGAAACCCGTGGACTTGTACGTGACTGGGAGGAGGTGGCTGCGGAACATGTCGTCCTTAGTGACCCAGAGGACTCTGGACTGAATGCTTCAGCTAACCTACGCTGCATGGCCTCCCTGATCTTGCAAAGCCTGAGGAAGGATCCTTGTATTCGTCGGATCAAGGAGGGGGATCATTACTGGCTGGCAACTCTCCTTGATCCACGTTACAAGACGTTACACATCTTCGGAAGGCCTTGCAGAAAGGTCTGTGCAACGCGTTTCCAGAGACTGGGAGGTTACAAATTCCTGGTCCTGGACAACGAGTTGCTGAGGCTTTGGTCAGTCACAGAAGGAACGGTGGAAAAGGTGGCCGTCTGACCGATGCGTTCAGACAATTTTTTAGTCCGCAGCCCCAAGGTATGATTGGTTCCAGCAACCATCGCCAGCGTCTGATTTACATGGTCCAGAAATACCTAGGGGCAAGGTCAGACTTGGACACCTTTCCCACCGAAAATCCTCTGGAAGATGGATCACTGGCCAGAGATTGCACAGTATGCAATTGAACTACTGGCCTGTCCAGCATCCAGCGTTCTTTCGGAACGCACATTCAGTGCTGCTTGAGGCTTTGTAAACGATCACATGGTGCACCTGTCCACCGACTCGGTTGATTGACTGACCTTCATAAAAAGGAATCAGTCTTAAATCACCACTAGCTACCAAGCACCTAAAGCTGCTGTAACCGAATAATTTTTTTTGAAATTTGTGATTCCTTCAAGACTGCCTATGCTGTTGCTGAGTGACTATCCTGTTATGCTTAGTGACTATCCTCTTCCTCCTCAATGATCACGCTGATAGCTTGTAAGAACATTTTTGGTTCTTGGCACCGCCACCAGTGGCTAAGGCCCAATTTTTCAGCCCCTGTTTAACAGGGGCGTGTAATTACAATTTTTGATGCAATACTTTGCAGCAGGGCTCATGACCTGCGCTCCAACTAGAGTTTCTGTTAGGTGTTGCAGTGTTTGACTGTGCTCAAACAGTTCGGGGGACTCCTCAGGAGGACATGATGGGGCTAGGGAAGGAGTGACTGTTGCCATTGAGCCTAGAGAAGAGGCCGCGTTGGCAGCTGCTTTGCCAGTACCCTAAACCTGGGTGAGAGAGGATGAGGACTGAGGAGGATAACGGATAGGATGAGCACAACAACAGCATTTGGGGTAGCTTCAGGCGTGAACTCTGTGCAGGTGGCACGTATTGCAACAGCTGCCTACGGATAGGATGAGCACAACAACAGCATTTGGGGTAGCTTCAGACGTGTACACTGTGCAGATGGCACAATACACCGACTGTATTTGCAACAGCTGCCTACGGATAGGATGAGCACAACAACAGCATTTGGGGTAGCTTCAGGCGTGTACACTGTGCAGGTGGCACAATATACCCACTGTATTTGCAACAGCTGCCTACGGATAGGATGAGCACAGCAACAGCATTTGGGGTAGCTTCAGGCATGTACACTGTGCAAATGGCACAATACATCCACTGTATTTGCAACAGCTGCTTACGGATAGGATGAGCACAACAACAGCATTTGGGGTAGCTTCAGATGTGTACACTGTGCAGATGGCACAATACACTCACTGTATTTGCAACAGCTGCCTACGGATAGGATGAGCACAACAACAGCATTTGGGGTAGCTTAAGGCGTGAACACTGTGCAGATGGCACAATCCTCTGGAAGATGGATCACTGGCCAGAGATTGCACAGTATGCAATTGAACTACTGGCCTGTCCAGCATCCAGCGTTCTTTCGGAACGCACATTCAGTGCTGCTTGAGGCTTTGTAACCGATCACATGGTGCACCTGTCCACCGACTCGGTTGATTGACTGACCTTCATAAAAATGAATCAGTCCTAAATCACCACCAGCTACCAAGCACCTGATGCTGCTGTAACCGAATAATTTTTTTTGAAATTTGTGATCCCTTCAAGACTGCCTATGCTGTTGCTGAGTGACTATCCTGTTATGCTTAGTGACTATCCTCTTCCTCCTCTATGATCATGCTGATAGCTTGTAAGAACATTTTTGGTTCTTGGCACCGCCACCAGTGGCTAAGGCACAATTTTTCAGCCCCTGTTTAACAGGGGCGTGTAATTACAATTTTTGATGCAATACTTTGCAGCAGGGCTCATGACCTGCGCTCCAACTAGAGTTTCTGTTAGGTGTTGCAGTGTTTGACTGTGCTCAAACAGTTCGGGGGACTCCTCAGGAGGACATGGTGGGGCTAGGGAAGGAGTGACTGTTGCCATTGAGCCTAGAGAAGAGGCCGCGTTGGCAGCTGCTTTGCCAGTACCCTGAGCCTGGGTGAGAAAGGATGAGGACTGAGGAGGATAACGGATAGGATGAGCACAACAACAGCATTTGGGGTAGCTTCAGGCGTGAACTCTGTGCAGGTGGCACAATACACCCACTGTATTTGCAACAGCTGCCTACGGATAGGATGAGCACAACAACAGCATTTGGGGTAGCTTCAGGCGTGAACACTGTGCAGATGGCACAATACACCCACTGTATTTGCAACAGTTGCCCACGGATAGGATGAGCTCAATAACATCATGTGGGGTAGCTTCAGGCGTGTACACTGTGCAGGTGGCACAATACACCCACTGTATTTGCAACAGCTGACTACGGATAGGATGAGCACAACAGCATTTGGGGTAGCTTCAGGCGTGTACACTATGCAGGTGGCATAATACACCGACTGTATTTGCAACAGCTGCCTACGGATAGGATGAGCACAACAACAGCATTTAATGTAGCTTCAGGTGTGTACACTGTGCAGGTGGCACAATACACCGACTGTATTTGCAACAGCTGCCTACGGATAGGATGAGCACAACAACAGCATTTGGGGTAGCTTCAGGCGTGTACACTGTGCAGGTGGCACAATATACCCACTGTATTTGCAACAGCTGCCTACGGATAGGATGAGCACAGCAACAGCATTTGGGGTAGCTTCAGGCATGTACACTGTGCAAATGGCACAATACACCCACTGTATTTGCAACAGCTGCTTACGGATAGGATGAGTACAACAACAGCATTTGGGGTAGCTTCAGACGTGTACACTGTGCAGATGGCACAATACACTCACTGTATTTGCAACAGCTGCCTACGGATAGGATGAGCACAACAACAGCATTTGGGGTAGCTTAAGGTGTGAACACTGTGCAGATGGCACAATACACCCACTGTATTTGCAACAGCTGCCTACGGATAGGATGAGCACAACAGCATTTGGGGTAGCTTCAGGCGTGTACATTGTGCAGATGGCACAATACACCCACTGTATTTGCAACAGCTGCCTACGGATAGGATGAGCACAACAACAGCATTTGGGGTAGCTTCAGGCGTGTACACTGTGCAGATGGCACAATACACCCACTGTATTTGCAACAGTTGCCTACGGATAGGATGAGCACAACAACATCATGTGGGGTAGCTTCAGGCGTCTACACTGTGCAGGTGGCACAATACACCCACTGTATTTGCAACAGCTGCCTACGGATAGGATGAGCACAACAGCTTTTGGGGTAGCTTCAGGCGCGTACACTATGCAGGTGGTACAATACACCGACTGTATTTGCAACAGCTGCCTACAGATAGGATGAGCACAACAACAGCATTTGGGGTAGCTTCAGGCGTGTACACTGTGCAGGTGGCACAATACACTGACTGTATTTGCAACAGCTGCCTACGGATAGAATGAGCACAACAACAGCATTTGGGGTAGCTTCAGGCGTGTACACTGTGCAGGTGGCACAATATACCCACTGTATTTGCAACAGCTGCCTACGGATAGGATGAGCACAACAACAGCATTTGGGGTAGCTTCAGGCGTGTACACTGTGCAGATGGCACAATACACCCACTGTATTTGCAACAGCTGCCTACGGATAGGATGAGCACAACAACAGCATTTGGGGTAGCTTCAGGCGTGTACACTGTGCAGGTGGTACAATACACCCACTGTATTTGCAACAGCTGCCTACGGATAGGATGAGCACAACTACAGCATTTGGGGTAGCTTCAGGCGTGTACACTGTGCAGGTGGCACAATACACCCACTGTATTTGCGACAGCTGCCTACGCATAGGATGAGCACAACAGCATTTGGGGTAGCTTCAGGCGTGTACACTATGCAGGTGGTACAATACACCGACTGTATTTGCTACAGCTGCCTACGGATAGGATGAGCACAACAACAGCATTTGGGGTAGCTTCAGGGTGTACACTGTGCAGGTGGCACAATACACTGACTGTATTTGCAACAGCTGCCTACGGATAGGATGAGCACAACAACAGCATTTGGGGTAGCTTCACGCGTGTACACTGTGCAGATGGCACAATACACCCACTGTATTTGAAACAGCTGCCTACGGATAGGATGAGCACAACTACAGCATTTGGGGTAGCTTCAGGCGTGTACTGTGCAGGTGGCACAATACACCCACTGTATTTGGAACAGCTGCCTACGGATAGGATGAGCACAACAACAGCATTTGGGGTAGCTTCAGGCGTGTACTGTGCAGGTGGCACAATACACCCACTGTATTTGCAACAGCTGCCTACGGATAGGATGAGCACAACAACAGCATTTGGGGTAGCTTCAGGCGTGTACACTGTGCAGGTTGCACAATACACCCACTGTATTTGCAACAGCTTCAAAATGAAATCAAATCACACCGTCTTTCTGTCTATCGCTCTCCGGCGCCGGAACACACTACACAAGGCCGCCACGCAGGCGTGGAGCAGGTACTAAACCCCCTGAGCCACAATTGGTCAAAGTCACCCTGGCTTTGGCCAATTATGGCTCTCCGTTTTTTCCACGCTGTGATTGGCCAAAGCATACGGGTCATAGTGCATGCTTGGCCAATCATCAGCCAGCAATGCACTGCGGTGCCGCAGTGAATTATGGGCCGTGACGTGTCACTCGAATTTGACGCGAACGAACCATAATGCCGAACAGGCAAACAGACGATGTTCGAGTCGAACATGGGTTTGACTCGAACACGAAGCTCATCCCTAGTTTCAATATCTGTGTTCAATCCTGGGGTCCTTCAAAGGCATGCAAGAATTCCAGAAGCTCTGGTAACATACACTCTAAACTACCTCCTCCTTTTTCCTCTGCTCAGCATAAAGAAACAGATTGACAGATGATAGTGCTTTTTTCTTAACACCACTTTATTACTACTTTTACAACCCCACAGAAACACACTCTTCTGGCACTCCTGGTGCTTCCACAAAGCAGGTATTGTCAGCATTGGAATGTATCAGGCAGGCAGTAACACAATACAATCAGTGTTATTTGGATTTACAGGTCTCGCAATCTCACATCTATTCCCAAGCATCATGACGTCATCAAGCCCCTCCCCTACGCATTACGCAACAGGGTCACATGGCTTCCTCAGGGGAATATGAAAGAACGACACTCTGCTCTATCTTTTATAGGCTTTACATGACGGCCATATTATTCTAGTCTCTTAAGAATTATGTGTGGTGGCCATGTTATAATAGTGTAGCACGACCCCCTTGAGGACTGCTTGGATTTACCTGCTCATCTGCATCACCATGACCCTGTAAACATTCCAACCCACCTGACACTCTGGGTTCAGACATCTTTGCACCACCTTGAAATAATCAGTGCATTTGTATTTTATTAATGTTTACTGGAGTATAGGGATGAGCCGAACACCCCCAGTTTGGTTCACAACAGAACATGCGAACAGGCAAAAAAAAATGTTCGAACACGCGAACACCGTTAAAGTCTATGGGAC
Organism: Lithobates sylvaticus; assembly: GCA_028564925.1. NCBI lineage: Eukaryota > Metazoa > Chordata > Amphibia > Anura > Ranidae > Lithobates > Lithobates sylvaticus. The sequence continues at coordinate 143,857,534 of CM053038.1, read as the reverse complement.
ACGAACATGAAAAATCTAAAGTGATAATTTTAAGGGTTAATATGCAAGTTATTGTCATAAAAAGTGTTTGGGGACCTGGGTCCTGCCCCAGGGTACATGTATCAATGCAACAAAAAGTTTTAAAAATGACAGTTTTTTCGGGATCAGTGATTTTAATAATGCTTAAAGTAAAACAATAAAAGTGAAATATTCGTACCTGGGGGGTGTATTTTTCCCATGTTTAGAACAGTCCCTGAACAAAATGAAATTTCTAAAGGAAAAAAAGCCATTTTTTTCAATGACTTTTATCTGTATTACCAGGACCCGACAATTCATTATAGCCGAGAGTAATGTTTTAAATTACTTTTTTTTCCTTTAGAAATGTCATTTTGTGCAGGGACTATTCTAAACATGGGAAAAATTCGCCACTTTACAGGCATACTATAGACACCCCCAGGTACGAAATTTTAAGTAATATTTTACTTTTATTGTTTCACTTTAAGAATTATTAAAATCACTGCTCCCAAAAAATAGCTGTTTTTAAAACTTTTTTTTGCATTTATACATGTTCGCTGGGGCAGGACCCAGGTCCCCAAAAATTTTTTATGACAATACCATGCATATAAGCCTTTAAAATTAGCACTTTTGATTTCTCCCATAGACTTTTAAAGGGTGTTCCGCAGCTTTCGAATTTGCCACGAACACCCCTAAATTGTTCGCTATTCGGCAAACAGGCGAACACCCGATGTTCGAGTCGAACTTACGTTGGACTGGAGTACTTTAAAGAAGATCTTGTTACACAGAGGATGTAATAGATCCAATGAGCTTTGGATAACAGTCCTAGCTCAGCGGAAGAATTCCTCTAAAATAATACAAGTTAAGGCAGTTTAGCAGTAACAGAATATTATATACATGTATTTACAATGAAGTACCACTTGAACATGACCTGAAAGGATAAGCAAAAGTTAAACATTAAATCTGGCAATACTTCTAAAAGGAAACCCAGGCCGCCCTATTTAACCTTTAATCCTAATGAGAGATCAAGCAAAACAAGAATGGTACGAGGGCTCTTTAAGCAATAATGACAGCAATGTCCCAGTTGCAGGCCTGATGGTCTTCACCGGCAGTCGGAGCTCATTAACTATATCCAATAAGGTGCAGTATCAAGGCAATGGTATTTCTTGGAACGGTTGAAGCTAAAGGTGTCTATGTACAGTGTTCAAATAGAAGTGCAGTAAAGTGTTCCCAAAGTAAAGCTGTCTGTACACAGTGTCCCAGTAAAGTGACAAAGAAAGATTTGCAAAGGTGGGCAATAGCCCTCTTACCAATGAACAGGCCCGATTCAAAGCCCTCTGGATATCGGCTCCCGGAGAGACGTCCTTGCAGCGGATCCGCTGTGACATTCACCTGGTGCGAAGCACGGGTTGCTGGACTGTCGAGTTGGTGCTGGATGTCTGACGAACGGCAAGCAGTGCTAGGCTGGAGCCACAGGTAAAACCACAACTAATCTTGCAACAGTCACTAACGGTAGTTGTACATAACTCTTGGTAACACAGAACAGTCCTTTCACTTATCACACAGTATCCCACTGTTGATCTTCACTCACTGAGCTCCCAGTCTCTCACTAGACTTCCAAATCTCAGTCGTCACTGGATCCCCTGAGCTCTTCCACAGCTATCCTGCTGTATACTCCTCAAGCGTCACCCCCACTATCCTGCTGGGTCCCTGGTTTAGCACTTGCTGATGCATTCCCACTTCTTCACTATCTTCGGCTGGTGAGAAGACTGCTCAGGTACTTGCGTTAGCTTACTCACAGCAGTCTCTGGTAATAAGGTCGATGGTCCCTTAGTGGCGACAGCTTCCCCTCTACCTCCGAGTTGTGAAGCAAAGCAGCAAACCTGGAGATTGGGTAGCACTAAACCTCCTTCTGACATCGGTAATTGCAAAGTATCTTTTGTTGTCTTTTGCAGATTTACCTCACCAAATGAAAGACAATAGTATAGAGCAGGGGTGTCCAAACTTTTTTCAAAGAGGGCCAGATTTGATGAAGTGAACGTGCGTGAGGGCCGACCATTTTCCCTGACATTCTTTGAACCATTAAAATTCGGTCTGTGTGTTTGTTCGAGCACTAATACACGGCCCAACAAGAATTATCTTGCCTTTGTGGCTGTGTGTGAGTAAAGAGATGAGCTTGGGCGTGTTATTTGGATATACCGTATTTATTGGCGTTTAACACGCACCTTCACTTTAAGAGGGAAGTTTCAGGAAAAAAACTTAAATTTTACATAAAGAGCTATGAAGCAAAATAAGGGTCAGTGCCCATCTGAAGTCCCACCATTGCCATGAGTGCAGCATCCACCATTGCCAGGAATGCAGCCCCCCATCATTGCCAAGAATGCAGCCCCCATCATTGCCAAGAATGCAGCACCCCCATCATTGCCAAGAATGCAGCCCCCCATCATTGCCAAGAATGCAGCCCCCCATCATTGCCAGGAATGCAGCCCCCACCATTGCCAAGAATGCAGCCCCCCATCATTGCCAGGAATGCAGCCCCCCATCATTGCCAGGAATGCAGCCCCCCATCATTGCCAAGAATGCAGCCCCCCATCATTGCCAGGAATGCAGCCCCCCATCATTGCCAGGAATGCAGCCCCCCATCATAGCCAGGAATGCAGCCCCCCATCATTGCCAGGAATGTAGCCCCCCACCATTGCCAGGAATGCAGACTCACCATTGCAATCCCTGCAGCCTGACTGATTCCCATCTGCAGCCTCGGAGGGACAGGGAGGGGGGCGGGACAAAGACGAGCGCCAAAAGATTAGCTACAGGAGAAACTCCTGTTCTCTCTGCGGCCTCTTTAATAGAAAGTCCCGCCTCCTTTCATGGACAGATCAGTCGTTCAATGGCAGCGCCGGACTTCCTATTACAGAGGCTGCCGTGTAAACAGGAAATGCTATTGTGTGCATGGCACTTGTCCCGCCTCCTCCCTGTCCCCTCCAAGGCATCTGGACTTATATATCTTATGTGGCCCCGGGCTGATAGATCGTTGGGGGCCACAAAAGATATATATGTCCAAATAACCAGGCGGGCCGTTCAAAACCGGACTTTGGACATGCCTGGTATAGAGGCAAGTTCTTGGAAGCAAAAAAGGAAACGTCTCAAAAAGATAATTTTAAAAAATATTTACGCTACCCATTATAGTTAAAGTTAATTTAGACAACATGCAAATAATAGTCTTAAAGGGGTTGTAAACCCTCGTGTTTTTTAACCTTAATGCATCCAATGCATTAAAGCGGTCTTGCACACATTTCATTTAGTAAATCTCTTTGCCTTCCAAATCAGGCAAAGAGTACTAAATGAAGTGTTTTTTTTTTTTTTTTTTCACTAACCTTGTAATCGCTGACTTCCTTTCCTCTGTCTCTGCGGCGGTGGGCGGGGTCTCTGCGTCGATCGTCGTCACGCCGCACTGTCTCCTGGGATCTGGTGTCATTGATCCCAGGAGTCAGTACGGACATCTTCCAAAATCTTGCGAGATTTCGGCCTCATCTTCCGAAATCTCGCGAGAAGTCGGCCACATCTTCCGAAATCTCGCGAGATGTCGGCCACATCTTCCGAAATCTCGCGAGATGTCGGCAGAAGTGCCGACGTCTCACGAGATTTCGGAGAACGTGAGCTGCACTTCGCCGTTACTGCGCACGTGCGAGATCGGCGCAGTAACGGCGGTGCATGCTGGGCCATCTGAAGTGCCTGTGGGGTTTCACATGCCCACAGGCAAGATGGCACCCAGCAGGAAGGATGTTTCTAAATAATTTTACAGGACGAAAACCGGCAGCAATGACTTAGTGAGCATGAACACGTGAGTACTTAAATAACATCTTGCAATCCATTGCATTGCACAAAAAAAAAAAAAAAAATACAGACAGTGCAGAACCGCTTTAAGGTGAAAAAAATACGAGGGTTTACAACCCTATTCGTGTCTGTGAACGCAAATGCTGAACTCGGGAGCGTGCCCACAAGGTACCCCCATTAGGAGAGCACTTCTCCTAGGGGTTATCTGATGTAGGGAGGAGCCGCGAGAGCTGCAGGGGGACCCCAGAAATGGACGATCAGGGCCACTCTGTGCAAAACGAGCTGCACAGTGGAGTGAAGTGAAGTATGATATGTTTGTTATTAAAAAAAAAAAAAAAAAACGATCCTTTAGCAATAAGGGGAACTAAACTGTTCTCAATATAACGTTGGAAGGGTTGTTGGACAATACTACCCAAGTATCGAAAACTATTAACAACTTATAGTGGACAACTTGTAATGTGTAGGGAAATTACCATATCTAGAGGAAAAATTATGGATTACACAGAATCCAGAGAAGTGGCCAAATTCCTGGATAGTAGTTAACAATCACTGTAGGGATGACTGTTATGCCCCGTACACACGGTCGGAAAATCCGACCACAAAATCCATCAGATTTTTTCTGACGGATTTAGTCCGACACTGGTGTTGCATACACACGGTCGGACAAAGTTGTCGGAAAATCAGATCATTCTGAACGTGGTGACGTTTGTTGCCTACGACGGGACTACGTAGAGGCTAGTAGCCAATAGCTTTGGTCTTGTAATGTGATCTGAGCATGCGTGGCACTTTGTCCGTCGGAATTCGCTACACACGATCGGAATTGGTGTGATCGGACTTTGTTGTCGGAAATTTTTTTAGAGCAGGAGATACAACTTTGTCCGTCGTACAATCCGATGGAAAATGTCCGATGGTGCCTACACACGGTCGGAATTTCCGACAACATTGTCCGATAGGACAGAATGCATCGGAAAATCCGACCGTGTGTATGGGGCTTAAGTCTGCTACATAGACAATCATATTGTCAGTATGAAGGGAGAATTTTTCCTCTAGTCATCATTAATGGCAAGACCCTGGATACTCGAGAGGGCAACAGTTCTGCAAATGAAGTGTAGCTGCAGCTTTCCTGTGGGTTTGCTGTGCCAAGCCATAGACATCTATTATATCCTGTGGGTTTGATGCACTTTCTGAATGCAGGAGTTTTGGTGCACTTTCAAAGTTGCACCACATCTGCTGGACATAATAGAAGTCTATGGCAAAGCGCAGCTAAGAGCTAACCCAGGAAAATCAAAAATGCACTGCATTGCACCCGCGGTGTGGGTAAACCACAGCACATTAGTGTGAAAGCAGCCTTATAGGGGGCTCAGAACAGTAAGGGTTTACTTACATTTCCAGCTTGGGGGGTGGTAAAAACCCCAACCACACTACCTTTAGCTGCAGTGGCCAGGGGTGTGCACATGTCACAGCAAGAGTTATACATCCTGTCATGGTTGGTGGGTGTGGCACCTGCCAAGCATGACCTATTCAATTGAATGAGAATGCTCTGCAAATGCCCTGCAACCTTGTGCAGTACAGCAAACAAGATATTAAAGCAGGCAGCGTAGTGTTGCTTTCTCACCACCAGCTTTAACCCCTTGGACCCCCCGCAGAAGCATACAGTTGTGTGGAGCTTGCAGAGTGGTCACATTTACTTGACTGGGTCATGATTGGCAGGCTGTAGCACCCACCAAAGGCAACAGGGGATTTAATTCCCATTGCGGCATGTGTACACCTTTGGCTACTGCCTCAGCAGCTAAAGGGGGTAGGGATTGGGGATGGTAAAACCGCAACTCAACAGCAGGGTTTTACCACCCCCAACTATATGTGTGAATGACCCCTTAGGGTGCCGCTGCTGAATGCAACTAAGGGCTCATTCACAAATGCGGCAGGCACTGATGCACCTCTGCAAAGCGATCCGAGTGTGTTTGGCAGGAGGTGAGGAGGGGATATGTTGCCTCCTCACCACCTGATTTAAACCAATGATTGCCGGGCAATGCACATGATTGCAACACGGTAGTACGGTATTTAGAGATTTAAATCAGGTGTGAGGAGGCGACACTGTTCCCGGTAATCTTTGGCTTCTCCCATGTTGTTCAGATAGATTTGCACCTCTTTAAGGTTGTCTAACTCTGTAAAAGCATCTAGAGACAAGTAACTCCTTTAGAACAAGGGTACCCAACCCTGGGCTGTGGACCGCTGCCAATCCACAGCCTGTTGATGACCGGGCTGCACAGCGGGAGGTGAGCGGTGGCCGCGGTCTCTACGGGGCTATTAGACCACAGTTGCCGCCCACCACCTGCTGTGCGGCCATGTCCAGTGTCCTCTCCCAGCTCCTCCATTCGCCCAGCCGACTATATCATCTTTTCAGCTGAACAGGGGGCAGGAGGAGCTGGAGAGGACACACTGGCAAAGTTGTGTGGCACCAGAGCACAAACATTGGTTCTGCTAAAACCTGAAAATGCAGCTTCTGGTAAAAGACGCAATATTGTCAAAGAGTGGTCTCAAGTGTTGATCAGGTTATCAGTTTAATCTAAAAAAATATTATTAACAAGCACTGAGCACAGTCTATGCCCTGCCAAAGGTAGTAGTCCTAAGCAGGGGAGGCAGAGATTAGAATGCAGAGAGAGGAAAGGGGGGGCAGACTGCAGGGGCACTGTGGTGCCCTCTTATCACAGCAGTCTCCTTTACATCACAGTGCCCCCTTTACAGAGCAGTCCCTGTTACATTAATGTAAAGGGGCACTGAGATGTAAAGGGGACTGCACTGTAAAGGGGCACTGTAATGTAAAGGGGGCTGTGCTGTATAGGGGGGCTGAGGACAGACTCCATGAATATCCCATACCCCGACCCGTCCACCAAATACCCCTCTGGTCCCTGGGAAAATTGTTGGGGACTGCTGCTTTAGAATATTGTTGTAGAATATTGTAGAATATTGTTGTAAAGTCCTGGTATTTTAAGTTAAGCTCTGCTTTTAATGTGTGAATTCCTGCTTGCCCTGACATTACATTTTTGAGAAATGTTCAGAAACATTAAGACACAAAAATACCTTTCTTGAGCAGCTTTATCCATTGTATTCTTACTCATTGCGTCAAGCCTCTCCAACCGCTTCATTTCCAACTTCTTCTTCATCAGTTTAGTGTCACTGTGAAAAGATATATCAATGACATGTATAAATTTCTCCCAGCCCTCTGTCCTGTTTTACATTAAATTTGCTGCAATTTTCAGAAAACAACTGTCCATGCCTGGGCTGCTGACGTAAAAATGACTCCAAGATATTGCTTTATATTTGGGTTTAGGCTGCATTTCTTTCTATCTAAAAGTGAAATGTTCTGACATAAATGTGCATTTGTTTCTCTAGATCTAATACAAGCATTGTTTTTTATTTGAAAATTCTCCCAGAGATAGGCCCACTCTACAGAGTCGAAGGCCTTCTCTTCACCTCTTCTATATATTGTTTGTGAAGCCTGACTGATCTTCATGGACCAGGGAGGATCACGTCATTTAGACGTCTGGCGAGGATTTTGGTTAACACCTTTGCGTCCCCAGGGGTTTTCCCCGATGGCTTGAGCCTAAGGTCTCAGTAAACATGTCATACATTTTCTCCGCCACCTCTTCTATATATTGTTTGTAAAATTCGGGGGTTTCCTGGGAGGATGCATATATAGTGGCACATACTTCTTGCATAAAGTCAAAGACGAGGGATCTTTTAATACTTTGGTTGAAGTCCGCCTGACATTCCAGGCAGAGAGGATCTTCAAGGGAGCCATCTCATAGGACGGGTCAGGGGACATCAAGCAAGGCCTTCGTCGAGCCCGGCCCCGAGCGGGAGTAGACCCAATAACAGAGGGCCTGCCAGAACTCGCCCAGGGCTGAGACGGAAGAGCAACAGGAGATCCCCAGTCATATTGTACGGTAGATTAACCCCTACTGCAAAGTTTCGTCTTGTAATGATATATAAACAGATAAATGTATGAAACAGATTACCCACCAAGAGGGTAGAGAAATCATAGAGACCCCCCCCATAGAGATCCCTCCCCACATCCGCCACCAACATAAAAAACCATTGGATTGTTTGAGTAGTACCCAACCAACACTTTGAACATGTTGTAGTGAGAAGACTCCTATGGGGGGGGCGGTGTGTAACCAATGCATGATAAAAATAAAGTGTGAACAAATATAGGAGAAAAAGAAAAAGAAAAAACATTTTCCAATACCTGAGAGGCACAATCAAGCAGGGAAAAGAAATAAAAGTTTAAGGATCTAAACACTCTGTGCATGTCCTGCAGATTCGGCTACTGTCTCACATAACACTAGAGGGAATCATCTAAGGGCTCTTACTTGGTTACAAATCCTTCCGCTCTGAATCTGGGATTGAGTCCGAGGAGAAAACAAAAAAACAGAGAACCATAGGTAGGAAAGCACGATTAGAGCGTCAGCTCCCCACTTTGTCGTTGAAGTAGAGATAGTGCCGAGGCCGAGGGGTGGGAGGCAACCACCCAGGCCTCAAGAGAATCTCCAGGGAGTACTCCAGTGTTGACCCCTACAGGGGTTTACTTTCAGGGCATCCTGTGGGCGCTCGTTCTATGACAAAATGTTGCGGGAGCAGCAGTGTCAGAACGCAGGTGTTCCGTAAGGCGTCCTGTGTCTCCCCCTCAGCCCCCTCTGGCAGGCCCGAACCAGTCGGAGGTTGTTACGCCTATTTCTGTTCTCCTGGTCCTCGGCTCTGATTTCCAGGGCCGTAACTATGACCTTGGGATAGTGTGAGAGGAGGCAGTGTGTGGTCCCCGGAAGCGGCGTCCTCGTTGTCCACCGACCCGCCGCTCGGCCTCCGCAATCCGTGGGTGATCTATTAGCGGGTTTCGGGGTTTCCAGTGGACCGCTTGTTGGGAAGCCGGAGCTTCCGCGGCGCGATACACCCATCTTGCATAAAGCGGGGGGAGCCGATTACAGCCCTCTCTTTAATTTAGCTCCGTCTCTTTTTGCGTCCTTTCAGTCCGCCATGACCCACGCACCCGTTTACTTTCAGATACATACACTTCACATCAGCCATAACTTTATGATCACCCATCTTATATTGAGTAGTCCCCCCTTTGCCACCAAGACAGCCCTGGCCTGTGGAGGCATGGACTTTGCTAGACCTCTGAAAGTATGATGTGGTATCTGGCACCAAGCCGTCAGTAGTAGATCCTTAAGTTGGGAGGTGAGACCTCCATGCATCGGACAAACATTCCACTAATGCTTGATTGGATTGAGATCTTGACTCGTTGTGTTCCTCAAACCATTCTTGAACCATTTTTTGCAGTGTGGAAAGGGTGCATTATGCTACTGAAAGAGGCTACTGCCATCAGGGAATACCGTTTCCATGAAGGGGTGTACTTGCTCAGCAACAATGTTTAGGTAGGTGCTACGTGTCAAGTAACATCCAAATGAATATCAGGACCCAAGGTTTCCCAGGAGAACATTGGCCAAAGCATCACATTGCCTACTTCAACTTGCCTTCTTCCCATACTGCATCCTGGTACCCTCTCTTCCCCAGGTAAGCAATGCACCCAACGCATGTAAAAGAAAATGTGATTCATCAAAGTCAGCTTCATCCATTACTCCGTGGTCCAGTTCTGATGCTCACGTGCCCATTGTAGGCGTTTTTACACTAAGGTATAAATTAAGCCTACAGAGCACACAGGAAAAACTGCAAAACGCTTCACACTGTGCTGCCATTCACAAAATAATACTGCAATCTAAGCACTCATGTGTACCTGGTTCAAGAGAATTAGGTGGAAACAGTACAACTTTCCGACTAAGTTTGCATGATAATGTTACATAAAATTTCCTGTGCTCCAGGCAACTTATTGCCATTACTGATGTACGGATATGATTTTAATTTTCTGGTCAAAGCAAAATCAGTATAGTTAAAGCCACTGGAATCACCAGAAATTTAGCTTGGAGTGGCTAAAGCTGTCCATACTCTAATGTATTTTTGAACATTTTTACAAACATTCTCCATACATTTGATGATATGATGAATGCTGTTCAAAAGTACCTCAAACTCTGCTTTTAACACTGAATTGTGGAATGAATGGCCTACCCCAGTGAAAACTAAATACACTGTTACAAATTAGTTTCTTCGAGAAAAATTTTCCATCCTGCTTGAATTTATAATTTTATAATGAATTTTACCATAAAAACAAATGCCAATTTGACCCCACTAATGATTAGAAAATCAAATGAACATTCTTCAAATTGAAAATTTCTAACAAAATTCTGCTAGTGCATGGCCAGCTTTAAACTTCCAAGCACAATCACCAGTAGGGATGGGCCCGGTGTTCGATTCGAACCCATGTTCGAATCGAGCACCGGGCGTTCGCTCGCTCGGCGAGCCCAGAACTATTGGGGCCGCTCGCATCAAATTCGTGTGATGCGAGCGGCCCCGCAATGCATTGCGGCCCGCGCAGTGCAATGCTGGCTGATGTTTGGCCAAGCATGCACTGTGACCCCCGCATGCTTGGCCAATCACAGCGCCGGCAGCGAGGAGAGCCATAATTGGCTACAGGCAGGATGCCTGTAGCCAATTATAGCTCAGAGGCTTTAGTACACGCCCCCCGGCGGCCTCGCATATTCTGTTTCAGTCAGTGTCAGCGTGTCAGTGTGCTGCTGACAATATGTGCTCTATTTCTGGGGATATGTGTGTGCGTGCTGTTAGCGTAGGGGTCCCCCCAAATTCAATAACCAGACTTCAGGTCTGGGATGGATATTAAGGGGAACGCCAGCCAAAAAAAAAAAAAAATGGCGTAGGGTCCCCCTCAAAATCCATACCAGACCCTTGAGGTCTGGTATGGATTTTAAGGGGAACCCTAGCCAAAAAAAATGGCGTGGGGTCCCCCTCAAAATCCATACCAGAGCCTTATCCGAGCACGCAACCTGGCAGGCCGCAGGAAAAGAGGGGGGGACGAGAGCGGCCCCCCCTCCCGCCTGAACCGTACCAGGCCACATGCCCTCAACATTGGGGAGGATGCTTTGGGGGTCTAAGACCCCCAAAGCACCTTGTCCCCATGTTGATGAGGACAAGGGCCTCTTCCCCACAACCGTGCCCGGTGGTTGTGGGGGTCTGCGGGCGGGGGGCTTATCGGAATCTGGAATTCATCATGGGGAATTCCATGATGGCTTTCCCCATGATGTCAGAGGGGGGCGGGGTCACCAGGTGCCCTCCATTATAAAAGACCTGTCAGACGGAGCGGAGCCTCACACAGCGGGAGCCTCCCATTGCGCGGAGCGGCCCAAGAAGACACCGACACCGACGGAAGAAGATGCCGGACGAGAAGGACGAGAAGACCAGCGCAAAAAGAAGCGGATCGGAGGAAGAAGAAAATGGAAGAAGATGACGGAAGGAGAAGATGAAGAAACCGAAGGATGAAGAAAGAAGAAAGAAGATTTTAATAAAGGAATTGTCAAAGACCGTCTCCTGTCATTTTTACCATTTTTGCCACTTTTGGTGAAATGGTAGGGGTACTTTTGTACCCCCTTACCATTTCACACAGGGGGGGGGGGCCGGGATCTGGGGGTCCCCTTGTTAAAGGGGGCTTCCAGATTCCGATAAGCCCCCCGCCCGCAGACCCCCACAACCACCGGGCACGGTTGTGGGGAAGAGGCCCTTGTCCTCATCAACATGGGGACAAGGTGCTTTAGGGGTCTTAGACCCCCAAAGCATCCTCCCAATGTTGAGGGCATGTGGCCTGGTACGGTTCAGGCGGGAGGGGGGGCCGCTCCCGTCCCCCCTCTTTTCCTGCGGCCTGCCAGGTTGCGTGCTCGGATAAGGGTCTGGTATGGATTTTGAGGGGGACCCCACGCCATTTTTTTTGGCTAGGGTTCCCCTTAAAATCCATCCCAGACCTCAAGTGGTCTGGTATGGATTTTGAGGGGGACCCTACGCCATTTTTTTTTTGGCTGGGGTTTCCCTTAATATCCATCCCAGACCTGAAGGGCCTGGTTATTGAATTTGGGGGGACCCCTACGCTTTTTTTTTTTCATTTTTTTTTTTTTTTTTATCAATGACTTTTTTTTTATGAATGAGTTTCAATGAATGACTGTTCTCTGTATTACGGGAGACGTCAATTAACATTAGCCGCGAGTGATTTTAAATAGCTTTTTTACTTTCAAAAATGACACTTTGCGGAGAGACAGTTCTAAACACGGGAAACATGCGCCCCTTTACATGCATACTATAGACACCCCCCAGGTACGAAATTTAAAGGAATATTACACTTTTATTGTTTCAATTTAAGCATTATTAAAATCACTGCTCCTGAAAAAACGGCCGTTTTTTAAAACTTCTTTTTGCATTGATACATGTCCCCTGGGGCAGGACCCAGGTCCCCAAACACTTTTTATGACATTAACATGCATATTAGCCTTTAAAATTAGCACTTTTAATTTCGAACGTTCGCATCCATTATAACTAATAGGGTTCTAAAGCTTGCACGGACTTTAGGTCCGTTCGCGGGTTCTGGTGCGTGCCGAACGGGGGGTGTTCGGCTCATCCCTAATCACCAGTAACTGAAAAATGCAGAGCTGTTGACATAGCTCAAGGCACAGCGTGAGAGGCCTGGGATTGTTGTAACTAACTGTGTGGCCACAAATGTTGCCAATCACCCACCAATATGGTGAACACACGGTCATCTGATTGGTACAAGTAAATGAAAGCAACTTATAGTGGAAAAACTATTCAGTCTGGCTAAACTGTGGCAGTACAAAAATACCCTTAAACGTAAGCCTGTCACCACATTTTATACCACCATTTTTGTTGTGCTATATGACAAAATGTGTATGTCCTATAATTTCAATATTTTAACCAGTTCCTGCCTGCCCTATAGCAAAATGACAGGCAGGCGGCACTTTCGTTGATCCGGGTGGACGTCATACAACATCCTCCCGGGCCGTGCTGCAGTGTGATGGACACAGCCGATGACTGATCAGTGTACCGGTCCACTGCTGGTACCATGTGATCATTGTGACCAATCAAAACAGATCACATGACAATTGTAAACAATGGATGGCTTCCTTTCATGCCATCCATTGTGTACAATTGTGTGGTCATCTGTGATTGGTCACAGTGATCACATGATACAGACAGGGCCAATCACAGCCCATCCATACCATGTGATTAGCTGTGGCCAATCACAAAACACACTGAATGCATGAATGAACAATCATAATCATAATAGGTAAAAAAAAAAATGCAGCTTCAAAAAACTTGCCATGCCTCTTACTAAATACCTTGGACAGTCCACTTTCCAAGGGGTCATGTGGATGATGTTTGTACTCTCCTGGAGTTTTTAGGTCTCAAGAAATGAAATGAGGCCATCAGTATATGAGAATTGATCGATTTTCAGATATATGCCATAGTATGCGGACTCTATAACTTTCCTACAGACCAAGGCTCCATGTACACTAGCATTTTTTATAAGCTCAAAAAACGCTGCAAAAAAATAAATACTTAATAGTGTTTTTGTGCTGGTGTCTAGTAGCATTTTAGTAGCATTAAGAAGCTTTTAGGAGCATTTAAGAGCATTGGCATTTTATTAAGTTTTTACAGTACATGGAAAAAAAAACTGCTTGAAAAAAGCTGTTAGGAGCTTTTTAGTAGCGCTTAGGGGTGTTAAGTGTTTTTTCTACTGGACAAACCCTCCCAAAAACTCTACAAAAACTATTTTTTTTTCTGCTCCTAGATGCTAGGTCTCTGGCTTGGCACTCACCATAATTGTGACCTCTGCTGTCCCGCTGGGTCCTTGACTTGGCACTTGCTGAAGTTTTCCCACGTCTTTACTGTCCCTGGCTGGCCAAAAGTCTGCTCCTGTACTGGCCTCAGCTTACTCACAGTGGTCTCCAGTAACAAGGTGGATGGTCCCGTAGTGGTGACACCTTCCCCTCTACCATCGACCATGACTGGTTCCCCGGCCGGTGGAACCGTCACTTATGGTTGGACTACAAGCCCCCAGTCCCAACTCTACGCTGCTCTCATGCTTCTGGATAGGCTTCACACAGCTTAGCAGCCAGATGTCCCCGGGATAGGCCTAAGGCTTACAGCCTAGCAGCTCGGAGCAACATAACACATGCCCACCCAGACAGCCGTCCAGCTGGCTCAGAACCCCCGATCACCTGAATCCACCCAAATAAATAGACTCTCCCAGCAGGCCAAGGGACCCAAGAAAATCCCTTCCCATTGGCTGAGACACCCCATTCATTCATAAGCTGTCCTCGCTGTGCCCTTGTCTTATCCAATGTCACCAGCTACCAGGCCACATAGTGACAGAAGAGAGAAGTGCAGAAATTTCAGAATTAATGGGAATCAATTGATCTCCTAACAATTGGCCAAGGCAACCATCGCCTGGAAACTAAATTACTAGCAGCCCTGCCTAAACATCAGGGTGCTACAGAAACAAAGAAAACTTTCTTTTTTTTTTTTTAATTTTCTGTCTTTTTTTCGTTTATTTACCAAAAAAAAAAAAAACTCAGAGAAAGCTCTATTTGTGTGGAAAAAAAATGATAAAAATTTATATTGGGTACAGTGTTGCAATGGCCGCGCAATTGTTTTTTAAAGTGCACTAATAGCTGATAAATGGTCTGGGCAGGAAGGGGGTAAAAGTGCCTGGTATTGAAGCAGTTAAAAAAGGATATGTAGACATTTTGTTTTTTTCCCCATGTTTATTCTAAACTGATGAGCTGTAAGGGCATTTAAGTTTTACCTGTAGATAATTTGGGGTACTATAATTTTTTGCCATTTTGCGGACACATGCAGTTTTAAGGTTTGACACATTTGGTACCTATTTACTGTACACTACCTCGTCTTTTATTGTGTCCTAAAATGTGGGGATGAAATAGTTTTCTGTACAATAAAAATAAATTTTAATATATTTTTTCCTGAAAATACAGATTTGATAAACAGTTGCGCAGATATCGCGTAAAAATGTCAACTACTATATACTATATTTTTCTTCTATAGGGCTTCTGCTTTCAGAAAATCTATATTGTTCTGGGGGTTTTAAGTAATGTTATAGCCAAAATGCAGATTTTAACATGTAAATGAACAAATTGCTCCAAAGAGGAACTAGTTAGACAGAACCCTATACCCCCACAGCAGGAATGAACCAGAGCTCCGGTCAAGTCTCTGACCCCCCCCCCCCCCCCCCCCACACACCCCCCATCAACTCTAAAGTAACTCCATAGGAAGAAATTGATCTGCTCACTGTATTAAATGCATCATATTAATTTATTTACCCTAATTTGTTTCACTCGGCAAGGAGCTTGCCCAAAAGCTGATCCAGAGGTAGACAAAAAAACTATAAAGCATGGTTAATTCAGGAATACATCCAGTTCTTCTTTTCTGGTGAGAACAAATCCTAATGCCGCGTACACACGATCGGAATTTCGGCCAGCAAAAGACCGATGAGAGCTTTTTGTCGGAAAATGTGATCGTGTGTATGCTCCATCGGATTCTTGCTGGCGGAATTTTGGATTGAGAGGATATTCTAAATTTTTCGGTCGGAAAAACTTCAGATCGGAAATTCCGATCGTCTCTACCAATTCCGACGCGCAAAATTCCTACGCATGCTTGGAAACAATTCGACGCATGCTCCAAAGCATTGAGCTTCATTTTCACGGCTCGTCGTAGTGTTGTACCTCACCTCGTTCTTGACGGTCGAAAGTTCAGCCAACTTTTGTGTGACCGTGTGTATACAAGCCAAGCTTGAGCGGAATTCCGTCGGAAAAAACATCCAATATTTTTCTGATGGAAAATCCACTCGTGTGTACGTGGTATTAAGGAAGTCTATTCCACATTTTCACAGCTTTTACTGTAAAGAATATTTTGGTGCATGCAGTCTTAAACGCTATTCTGAGTAATATGTAAATTTTAGGTCTAAATATTAAAACAATTAACCATTTATAGCATATGATTTATGTTCTCAATGTTGCCTAACCTGGCACAACCTTACACGAGCCCTTGATGGGGACTACATACAGCTGTA
This sequence comes from Lithobates sylvaticus, assembly GCA_028564925.1. Classification (NCBI taxonomy): domain Eukaryota; kingdom Metazoa; phylum Chordata; class Amphibia; order Anura; family Ranidae; genus Lithobates; species Lithobates sylvaticus. Next base: position 143,841,651 of record CM053038.1, on the reverse strand, counting down.
TCAACACACATTGCACAGATATGGTCCGCTAAAGTCACTCTCAGAGACAAACAATCATGTGTAGTTGGTGCAAATGTGAGTGTGTGTGGATAGGAAGTGGCTGAAAGAAGCTATAGGAGATCAGCATCCCTGAGATACAAAAAAGAGATGGCAAAAAAGTATTTTATTAAAAAATTGGCAACTATTTATGATACACACTGCTTTAGCACGTTAGGTGCATATGTCTAATTTCAATTTATTTGATCATTATGGGCATTCCACCATCAAACTTTAACATTTTAAAGTGCAAAACTAATAAACTGGGTATATTTTATGCCATGCTTTTCCCAGGTAAACATTGGTTATAATAAAAGGAAATATCTTATTCTTTCTTGACATTATAGGACCTCTTTTACCAACATGCTCAGAATGTCACTGTAAATCTCCATGAAAACAGGAGGACTGGAACATTACCTGTCTGTAGATTCCTTTAGGACTTTCAGTTCTGTTGCCTGTCTTTCCTGGGCTAGCTCTAATAATTTGCTGAATTGCTGTTAAAATAGTTAAAGAAACAAATGTATATCAATACACTGTAATATGCAGCTGGATTTGTAAGAGGAGAATAGAACTAATAAAATAAATTATAATTCTTATTCTTGAAATACTGTATGTTTTAGGCTCGGTTCACATTGGTGCGATGCAAGAACCTGTGGGTTCCCGCATCGCACCCAGCTGGCCAAATGCCAACCCGCTGGGAGTGTCAATACAAAGTTAATGACATCCCCCGATCGGTTGGCGTATCGCTGTGTAAAATGTAAATTCAGACATGAATTGGATCGCATGCGGACCAAAAAAAGAGTCCTGCGTGACTTTAGTCCAAATGCGATGCAAATTCAGCCATACAATCTGTATGGCTGAACTCGCATCGCACAGACATCACATGTGATTTGCACAGTAGTGCGGTGCGTATCACAGGCAATGTTGCAAAGGGCACTAATGTAAACTGAGCCTTAAAAGGGCATAGACAATGTACCACAACAAACAATATTATGGAATTTTCAACAAGATACACATTTAAAGGGTTAGTTGACATAAACTTTTGGTGATGCTGGAAAGTTTAACAATTTCTTTCACTTCACTTCTGAAGTTTGGTGAAATATCCGCCCTTGGTGGACCCTGGCCAAAACAGTTGCTGTGGCTAGTGTGAAGGTTGGATTTTTGTCTTTCAATACCTAGTTCCCACCACATGAAAGTAGGTCATATTGTTTTCAATGGCATAGTTCACACCAGTGCTTGCAGTTCCAGTGCGTTCCAGTTCCAGAAAAAAAAGTAGAACATGCTGCATTTTTCCTGACCTGGACTGTACTGGAACGCTGTAAAACGCATCAAAAAACGCACTGGAACACACCTAAATGCACCAAAAATGCACTGGAACACAAATGTCCTTATTTAAAGTTAAGAAAAAAGAAGGGGAAAAATGCACTGGATTGCATCAAAAATGCACCGGAACGCATCAAAAATGCATCAAAAAAGCGCATTCAGAAAAGCATCTGGAACTTTCTACGGTATGAACTGGCCCTGAAAATAATTTTTTTAATATTATGCAGAATGTAGTCAGGAGGACCTTAAACACCTGCTGACCACCGGCTGTCTATTGACGGCCAGGCGGCACAGCTCTCGTGGCGGGAGGGCGTCATATGACTCGCCTTATCGACCCACCAGGGGGCGTGCCGTGTTACTGGGGACTCGGTGCACGTGCCCGGCGGCCGCGATGTCCACCGGGCACCCGCGATGTCCGCCGGGCACCCGCAAATGCCCGGTTACACAGCAGGACCGTGGATCGGTGTATGTAAACACACAGATCCACGGTCCTGTCAGAGGAGAGGAGACTGATGGTGTGTTCTCAATACAGAAAAACACCAATTGGTCTCCTCCCCTTGTCAATCCCCTCCCCCTACAGTTAGAATCACTCCCAGGGAACATGTTAACCTCTTCAGCGCCCCTAGTGGTTAACCCCTTCCCTGCCAGTCACATTTATACAGTAATCAATGCTGTTTCATTGCACGGATCGCTGTATAAATGTGAATGGTCACAAAAATGTGTCAAAAGTGTCCGATATGTCCGCCGCAATATCGCAGTCACGATAAAAATCACAGATCGCCGACATTACTAGTAAAAAAAATAATAATAAAAAAATGCAATAAATCTATCCCCTATTTTGTAGGCACTATAACTTTTGCGCAAACCAATCAATAAACGCCTATTGCAATTTATAATTTTTACCAAAAATATGTAGAAAAATACGTATCGGCCTAAGCTGAGGAAAAATATTGTTTTAAAAAAAAATATTGGATATTTATTATAGCAAAAAGTAAAAAAATTTGTTTTTTTTTCAAACTTGTTGCTGTTCTTTGTTTATAGCGCAAAAAATAAAAACCGCAGTGGTGATCAAATACTACCAAAAGAAAACTCTATTTGTGGGAAAAAAAGGATGCCAATTTTGTTTGGGAGCCACGTCGCACGACCGCGCAATTGTCATTCAAAATGCGACAGCGCTGAAAGCTTAAAAATGGCTTGGTCAGGAAGGAGGTGAAAATGCACTGTACTGAGGTGGTTAAACACCCCAAAGCTGGCAATGATATCAAACGGTCCAAAGAGAGAGGGAACACAGAAAGGAAATATGGTGGCTTCAAAGTTTTGGATGGCCACAATTGGTTTTTCATTTTTAGTTAAACTGCCCCTTTATAATGCTACCCAATCCTAAAAACATCATATATGGGTTTTTACGTGGTAAAACAGCAGTCAAAAAATGCATAACCTTGGTAAGCTTCTGATGAGAAATCACCTGTAGCTGGCCCTGTACTGTCCTGTCTAGCCTTGTTTGGAGATCATTCTAATTCAGCTAGAACAGGAAATTCATACCATATACCTTGGTTTGTCTGTTTATTGCAGAAAAAAATATTTAAACCTGCCATAGCCTACCATAACATTTATAGATGTTATGGCAACCTAGCCAATTATTCATTTTTTTTTTTTTTAAACTGAAGCTTTGAACCAAGCTCTGGTACAACAATACAGATTTGGTTCAAATTTACTATACTGCACAGTGCTGTCCTTTAACTGCATCTTATGAGGAATAGATTAATTATCTAAATCATAAATATCAAATATCTATGGAAGAGCCCTAAGGCCATTCGAGTTCTGAGATGGAAAAACTATTTTAAATTCTTTTTTTTTGTTGAGAATTCTGAGTTTAAAAAAATAATTATTTTTTAAATAAATTCTGAGTTTGAAAGTGAGAATTCTGAGAATGAAAGTCAAAATTGTGAGTTTCAAAGTCAGAATTCTGAGATTAAAAGTCAGAATTCTGAGTTTCAAAGTGAGAATTCTGAGATTTAATGTCAGAATTCTGAGTTTCAAAGTCAGAATTCTGAGATTCAAAGTCAGAATTCTGAGCTTATAAATAGAGTAGTCTCTATTAGGAGTATTTTATGACCAATGAGCAATAATGTAGTAACACCCACAGACCATCATTCTTCAGACATACATGTTTTCTGCTTTATATATGGATATGAAAATCTATCTTAGTTACAGCACACAGTATAGGGAAGCAGGCAGTGCTGGGTTCTCTGGTTCCTCTACTGTATTAATAGTTCCTCAGTTTGCTGTCTTATCCTCCTTGTCTGTCATCTGCTCCAACATAAAGAGCCATGCTAAAAGCGTGTGTATTGTGTGTGAGTGCACAGCTTCCATAGATAACATAACACAATGGCCAGCACAGCTCTGCACCCCAGCTTGTAGGAAACATGATTACATAAAGTTAGGGAACTGAGTAAGAGTGAATCAAGGTGGATATATGAGATTAATAGTTTTGCACCGGCAGGATTGAATATAGACTTTGATCTCAACTGCTTCATATCTGATTTTAAATTTTTAACTAATAAGTCTTATCGATCTTTCATAATTTTTTTATTTTTTTGATTGGTAATTCTTATCCATGTCTATGTGGTTTTACGGGATATGTGTGTGGACGTAGAGATTTTATATATTTATATTTGTATTTTAACTTTTTTTAGCATATACAATATGTGGTATATATATTCCCTATGATCCCATATATATGCATCGTTACACATTGCATACCACACAGTGTCTCTGGAATCCGAACACATAAATTAATCCCATCACAGCCAGAAATGTTTTTCTGGTAAGGGTATGGGGAGTGATTTGTGAATTATAGGAAATCATAAACCACACATAAGGTTCTTATAACACAGGTTCCATTGTGAGGAGATGTCAAACCTCTTTTATCCCCACCGCTTCATAAGTAGAATATATATGGATTCCTTTACATATATTTTTTATATATTTTTTTTTAAATGTTTTAAATATACATTTTTCTATATTCTGGGGTATGTGATTTATATACATATTTTAATTTAATTGATATGATTTGAATATAAGAAATTAAAGATGGTATTATATATTTATTTTTTAGGCTGGTGAAGTGTGGTTGTACTTTAATCAGTGTGCATACTCTAATCAGTGATGTGTATACATTTGGCATGAAATGAGTTAACTGCACAGCCTCTCCTGCACCCAGCCACGGAGGAATGCTTAACAGAATGATGAGCAGTGTATGTCACCATGGCAACCCGCACGCTAAACGTTGCTTTAAATTCTCACGGCAGTCACAGGGCACACATCCCTTGATAAAGTCACGGACCGTGATGCAACGCGTCGGGAGGAGGAGCCTGGTGACGTCACGTGTATGCTACGGGAATAGCCGAGTCTACACGAAGTGAGGACAAGCAGGGCACACAGCCCACAGAAGCCTGACTGTATCACATAGCTGCCACGATCTCAAAGCACTGGGTGCAGGGGAGTAGGATACAACACACACTCACTTGACACATTATATAGAGCGCTGCGCAATGGCTATTTCTTTTCCCTTTTTCTATATGTGAACTGGAAAACTGACAATAAGAAGTAAAGGTCAGAATTACTGCAAACAAAAGACCTGCAGCATAAGAAAGAGGCAAAAAGGAAAGTGTTTCTTTCTTCTTCTGTTTTTAATAACACTTATTTGGTTTTACATGAATATGTTTGATTGAAGTAATTGAATACTCTGAATGTTTAAGTTTTCTTTTGGGTGCTACAATTTTTGCTAGTGGATCACACTAGGAAGGAAGTGTGGCTCACTATCTGCCATTACCATTATCATTGCCCTAATTAATTAATTAATTCATTCATTATATACACCCGGCTAGCCAATCTAGGCTGATTGGGTAGTGATTGGTCAGTGTATGGGGGACAAGTAAATATAGGATTTTCACCCTGACACATGGACCCAGGGGGGACTCTTATATATTTATATATTATAGAAGCAGCTTTATTAATATAGACCCGTTTTTATAAATTCACTATTCATGGATTTAAATATATATTTATCACTAAATTTTATGTTTGCTTCCTTATTTCACAAGAAGATATCTCTTCTATGATATTTTATGACACTATATTCAGGATTACACATAATAAGGTCAACCATTTATTTATTTATATTGATTTTAAGGTTGATCAAGCGCACTAATTATTTAAAATTATTTATAATTATTGTATATTTTTTATGACTTTTTAAGTGTGGGAGCACGTTTTTATTGGTTGCGGCTACATTATTTAGTTATCTTAAAATCTGGGTTGTTCTGGATTTTAAATCTTATCAGCGCTTTAGTCATTTACATTCACCTATGATTACACTGTTGCCCCTACATGAGGGAATTGTGAATGGCTAGAAGGCAGCAGGACAATATGTGTCTCTGGTCATAATGGATTGATCATAGCAATTACTTGTCTAGACTAATACAGTTGTTTCACAGACAATTAACATCATATCAAACATAAAAAGCCTTTTATTAATAGCTATTGAGTGATAGCATAGTGGTTAGAGTACTAGGCTTATATTGTTGATAGTTGTGGGTTCTAATCCAGTTTAGATCACCTTTTTTATATATATTTCTAGTTAGTGAGGGCTTAAGTTGTATTTTATTGATATATCCAAATTGATTCCAAGGTATATTAACAAAGACATATTGATAAAATTGTTGTATATGCTGACTACTATAAATTAGAGAGTAGGAATTTTTTACAAATCTGTGTATATATTAGGGTGATTAGTGTGACATGAGGGCAGTTTTCAATTTCAGGAGACTGTCCCTGGAAGCTGCATGATAACCGCCATGCCTCACAACTTAGCCCTGGGCTCTGCACTATAAGGTAATCTGTGCATGTGTACTACAATGTACATGCACACACCGATATCTCCCCTTCACTGATTGGCTGGCTAGCTACCTATCCACTATTGTCCAGCACTGTGCTGCAGTGGAAGCCGGTCTGGGACACGTGGGGGGCAGAAGGGACATGTGTCCCGGGCGTCGAATGGAGGGGCTAGAATTTGGTCACTCATCCCGCTGTTCACTCACAGGAATTACTGCGTCACCCGTTAGAAGGCGCAATGTGTGATGGCTGCTGAAGGGAGAAGTCTGCTTTCTCCTCCCTCCAACCAGCTGTGGGTGGAAGAGAGAGGGTACTCAGTCTCAGCACAGCGCCGCTAGAGAGTGACACAGAGCACAGAGCACACTGCCCTTCCTCCTGTCTCCCTTGTCATGTGACATCACATAACCAGAAAGGGGAAGAAGGAGAAGCTGCATTTAATCTGAGCAGACACCATGTAAAGAACATATGATCCTTGTGAACTTTGGGGAGGTGGGACAGCTCAGCCTTAGACCTCCCCTCTCCTCCTCAGACCTCCTTACCCTCCTCCCTCTCTTACGATGGGTTCATATTTGTGCGTTGGAGGAACACGCGCTAAATCACATGCGTTCCTGCGAAGTAAAAAAAAACACAGCCCTTTTGCAGTAAATTCTGACTGTCATCCCCATGCACCTTGCCAGTGTATGCACTTTTGCACACGTTCATCTGCATCAAAACGCAGTATAATAAATTATTATGCATTTTGCTGTGGCATGATTTTTTAAATCTGCCTGCACTTTGGTCAAGTCAACCTGGCTGGAGCTGTAGGCTCCTTGCTTATCTCTGTCACCTCCATAGTTGTCTTAATTGTTTGTGTCAGTAGTTGGGAGTGGGGTTCTGTCAGTGTGGGGTGTCAGTGTCAGGAAGGGGGGGTCTGGCCCAGTGTTAGGAGTTAGGGGACAGCGTGCCAGTCTGAATGTGGAAGATGTCTGTCAGTCTGGGGTGTAAGTAGTTGGTGGTGGAAGTTGTCAGTCTGTGGGAGTGGGGGTCTATCACCCTGGGTTGTCAGTCAGGGATGTCAGTGGTTGGGGGTAGGTGAGTTTCCTCACTTTTCAGTGTGCTTTTTGTATCTCAATAAAAGTGGAAGTGGTTCTTCCCTCTCACCCGCAACTTCCTTTCCCAAAACTGGGTACACACAGGCTAAAAATCATCTGAAAATGGTCAGATCAGCAGGAACTTGGCGACTTTCGGCCCGTGTGTACAGATGACTCTCCAAAAGAAGAATTCTGTGAACTTATTGTTCACACATGTAGAGTGAATGGACCCTTACAGGAAGATCCTTCTTCCATAATACAATAGAAATGACCACTAATGCAGAGATAAACAAATAAAACACAGAATTTATAAAAATACTTGTATTGTCTTTTAAAGGAACCTGTTAGTGCAGTAGCTTTTACATCTATTTATTTATTTCCATTCAGCAGAGGGGAGATATTTGTGTGTGCATGTACATTGTAGTTAACACACATAGTTTAGCTCCGGGGTCAGCAACCTGTAGATCGCGACAAGGTGACTGGTAGATCATTGGTTTGGGCTTGCTAACCCACTATTCCACCATTCCAGAGCATCAGAGTGCAATGCAGAGGGACTACTTGTAAAGTTGTAGGTGTAGTAGAGAGCAAGAGCCGCATAAGCCGATGCCTCCTCTGTAGTGCTGGTTCCTGTCCCATGCAGTCCCATGTAAACATTCCTTGTAATAGAAAAAAGCATGACAGGTCCTCTTAAATATGAGATCTGGGGTCAAAAAGTCCTCAGATCTCATATTTGGACTTCAATGAAAAAAAAAAAAAAAATGTCATTTAAAAAAATGACATTTGAAAATTCCTCTTTAAGAGGTATGGGCGGAAGTGACGTTTTTTATGTCGCTTCCGCCCTCCTATGGTATAGAGATGAGTGGCAGCCATCTTAGCGTCACTCATCTCTAGACACAGGAGGAGAACGGACCCGATCGGGAGGGGGGGCACCTCTCCCGCCGCCGATAACAGTGATCTTGCGGCGAATCTGCCGCGATGACCACCATTATCGGACAGCCGACCGGCGCCTGAAGAGATGGATACCTCGGTTGTGGCAGCAGCTGCTGCCGTTACCGAGATATCCCTCTTCAAAAAAGGGACGTACATTGTCGTGCGCCGGTCGGAAAGTGGTTAAATCTCAGAATTCTGACTTTGAAATTCAGAATTCTGACTTTTAATATCAGAATTCTGACTTTGAAACTCAGAATTCTGACTTTGAATCTCAGAATTCTGACTTTGACACAGAATTCTGACTTTGAATCTCAGAATTCTGACTTTGAAATTCAGAATTCTGACTTTTAATCTCAGAATTCTGACTTTGAAACTCAGAATTCTGTAAAAAAAAAAAAAAAAAAAAATTAAACTTACAATTCTCACTTTGACTCTCAGAATTCTGACTTAGAAACTCATAATTGTGTTTGAAACTCTGAATTCTGACTTTGAAACTCAGAATATTGACTTTGAAACTCTGAATTCTGACTTTAGAATTCTGCAAAAAAAATTAAAAAAAATTAAATTTACAATTCTGACTTTGAAACTCAGAATTCTGACTTTTAATATCAGAATTCTGACTTTAGAACTCTGCAAAAAAGTTTTTTTTTTTTAATTTACAATTCTGACTTTAAATCTCAGAATTCTGAGTTTTAATCTCAGAAATTATAAAAAAAAATTGAAACTCATAATTCTGTAAAAAACATTTTTTTATAATGGCCCCAGGGCTCTTCCATAGTAGGAGAATGAAAACAATATAATATGTATGAGAAAGAAATAAACTTCCGGAAATCCCACTGATTAGGGGGGAACATGATAAGGAGGTAGGGGGAGTAAGGGCAGTATCAGGAAATGCATAAAGGAAACAAGAGACCAGAGGACAGGGACAGAAAGGAGTCATAGACTGTCAATCATTCTCCTATCAGAAACTACAAACATGGTTAATAACTAAGCATACATTAAACTTAAATCCCGTCTATGTTGAAATGTATGTGCATATTATCTAAAAAATTGCACATTTGTAATTTTTCTACTCACTTCTGTAGAATGTTGTTCCCTCTTTTTCCAAATGCTCTCATAAAACTCCTCATAAGCGCGCATCAGTTCCTGCTCCATCTTTTCCTTCAGATCCACTATTTTTGGGTCTGGTTTTCCAGGGATTTCTCCAGCACCCCATATGGATCCATAATCATCCTCCAGACTTCTAAAATAATAACAAACAACTTTTGGAAAATGACTGTGACGTGTTTTGAAACTGTGCCCACACTATGCACATTAAAGTATTTACGTATTTAAAATATTATGCAAGCAGTAAAAAAACATTTAAACAAGCCCTTATTTACCTCTGCAGCTATACCCATTGTAGAAAAATTTACTTTCAAGGTTCACAACACATGCTCTAAAATCACAACTCCAAAGGCAATATATACGGGTTTGATACATAATTGATGTCTATATTTATTGTGGTTGAGGCTAAGAAAAATACATATTTTAAAAATATTTAATGGCTACTGTCACATGGGCAGCAACATCTCACTGATTACACTGAGAGAGTGTCAGGGCGCTGACAGCAGAGAAGGTCTTTAGAAACCAGCATCTGTCATGGCACCAACAATAGGAGAAGGGCTCTAGGACCCAGCGTCCCCAGCAGCACATCACATGGGCCTTTATAAGGAAGTGTATCAGTGCTTGAAGTTGCTGACTGATCTCAGCTTGTTACCTGTGTTCCTGTGATTCCTTGCTCCTGTGTTCCCTAGTTTCTGACCTGAGTTGTTCCCGACCTGTCTGCCTATCTCCAGTTCCTGACCCCGGCTCGTCTCACGGATACCCTCTGCCTGCTTCTCGTGTTTGACTCGGCTTCCACCTGACTTTGTCTGCTCTGCTTTAAACCTGTTTCTGATCTCGGCTTGTGTTGACTACTCTATTATCTCAGTGACTTTACAGACCTGTCTCACCTCACAGGTGCCACCTGCCTTCAGACTCTGTTCATCACAACAGCAGCATTCCTGAGCTTTCTGCAAGCAACTTCACAGACGACCTGTGCTACCTCTCTCCATTGGCCTCCAGCACCTGGTACGTGATAGTGAGCTTCTGTCTTAATGTAAAAATGCAGGGCTGAGCTGTCATTTTGACAGCCTGGTCCTGCAAGAGATGGCTGATGGCTGAGGTGATGCAGAGCGACAAGAGGCTGCACCATTTCCCCATATCACAGCACCCAATACAGATATTTTTCCTGCCTCTAAATTGGTGTGGTCTTGAGTCTTGACAAAGAAACGATTAACAACTTCCGGACCGGCTCACGCCGATATACGTCAGCACTTTGAAGAGGGAGATCGTTGTTATAGCAGCAGCCCGGTATCTTCTTATTCAGCGAGCGGTCCGGTTTCAGATAAAAGTGGTCTCTGCCCCAAGATCACTTTTATCGGCAGTGGGCCCCCACCTCCTGCCGCTCTCCGGTGCCCTCCGCCGCTTACCTGAGCCGTCATTAGCGGTGGAGGCAATCGGGTCCTCTCCCTGGCTTGGTATGGAGACGAGTGAGGGGAAGGTGGCCCCCACCCGTCTCCATGCCATTGCAGAGAGGAAGCGACATCAAAGTGTCACTTCTGCCCATAGCTCTTAAAGCAAAATTTTTTTTTTTAAATGACATTTTTTTTTTTTTATTATTGCATTTTAGTGTAAATGTAAGATCTCATATTTAAGAGGTCCTGTCGTGCTTTTTTTATATTACAAGGGATGTTTACATTCCTTGTAATAGGAAGAAAAGTGACAATTTTTTTTTTTAAAAGAACAGTGCAAAAATAAAAGGTAAAATAAATATATTTTTTAAACGTGCCCCATCCAGCCGAGCTCGCATGCAGAAGTGAACGCATACCTGAGCAGCTCCACATATGAAAACGGTGTTCAAATCACACATGTGAGGTATTGCCACGATTGGTAGAGTGAGAGCAATAATTCTAGCCCTATACCTTCTCTGTAACTGAAAACATGCAACCTGTAGAATTTTTTAAACGTCGCCTATGGAGATTTTTAAGGGTAAAAGTTTGGCTCCATTCCACAAGCGGGCGCAATTTTGAAGCGTGACATGTTGGGTATCAATTTACTCGACGTAACATTATCTTTCACAATATAAAAAAAAATGGGCTATTGTTGCTGTTGTCTTATTTCTTTAATTAAAAAAGTGTATTTTTACCAAAAAAGTGCGATTGTAAGCCCGCTGCGCAAATATGGTGTGACAGAAAGTATTGCAATGACCGCCATTTTATTCTCTATGGTGTTTGAAAGAATATATATATATATATATATATATATATATATATATATATATATATATATATATATAATGTTTGGGGGTTCTATGTAATTTTCTAGCAAAAATAAATGTTTTTAATTTGTAAATACCAAATCTCAGAAAGAGGTTCGGTCCTTAAGTGGCATTCTAATTATTTCATAAGCCTATTCAAGGATTTCTAAAGCAACAGACACAACAAACATAAGAAGTGTGCACACATACTTCTTTTTTTGACACTTTCGGCTAGGTTTTTTGTTGATCTGTGTGTGCAGATCACTGAAGGCACTGGAGTATTTCTGGAGAATCTCTTCCCGGCGTTTCTGTCCTTTCCGTTCCAGCTCTTTTAGATCCTTCTCCTGCTTCTTCTGAAGCTTCAAAAAGCTCTTCTGTTTCTGAAGTTCATCTTGATTTGTGGTTTCTGGTTCTAGAAGATAGGTGCAAACCTTATTTCATACATTCCTTTTACATTTACTGCTTAATGAATTTTAAAGCAGGAGGTGTCACAATAGCCATGGTTTAAAAATTACTTTAGTAAAATATATGGGCCTATGCAATGTGTCCATGGTAACAAATTGACTTTCATATTTTTATAATCAGACAAAAGTTCTTTAAAATTGAAATAGTTAGGATAGATTAAACCATCACACTATGCTTGTGTAATGGTTGGGTAATAATCGATTGATCAGACAGAGTATCTGTTACTTGCAGTTTACGAAACAGGCGCAATGTTAGAAGCAATATCTCAAAACCGTTTGAAAATTAGAAGGAGCATGCATACACTGCAGAATACTACAAAAGCTGCACACACATGGACTTTTCACAACAATGCCTCTGTGTTTTAATCAGGGTAATTTGGCTGCATAGAATAGTCTCTTAAGTCTCTAACAACAGAGAGTCTAGCTGAGAATCATTACTTCAATAAAACGGTTCAGGACACAAACAGAAATTTTAATTATCCTTATAAACAGAATTCCTCTCAGTGAAGTCCAGGGTAGCTCTGGTAACACAGGCAAACAGCTAGAAGGATCCAAGCTCTGAGGACACAGGGCCACCCCACTGGAAGTAAAGTATTTTGATAGCAACTGGGGAGGGGCATCCTACAGTAGCGGGTCTTCTGGAGAAGCTGCATGCTTTTAGGCTCTGGCCCCACTACTCACACGCTGGTTCTGACAGTGGAGGGCCTCCCACCTGGCAGCAGATCCCTTACCTCATCAGGTGTAGCCTATCTGAGCTGCTGAGAGAGAAAATTTGAGGAACTAAACTTCCCTGGGCATGTCCAGGAAACCCAGGGAGTTGTTGAACAGAGTTAATGGAGCATCTGAACATGGTGAGTAAATGGGGACCTCACTACACTTTTTCTTTTAAAATAATCTTGATATACAGTACAATATACTTTTGTAATGGCCAAAGAAGTAGAGGTGGAGAGTGCTTGAGACTCATAGGGATTAAGCGAAAACCAGTGACAACAATGAGGTGGTAAACCCAGGGACAAAATCACCACCAGAAGCTAGAAGTCTGGAACCAAGTTAGAAAAAACTTTTGTCATAATATCTCAGAATTCTGAGTTAGTAACTTAGAATTCTGACTTATTATCTCAGAGGGATCTGTAATAATAACTCAGAATTTTGAAATACTATTGTTAAAGGTTGTTTTGCTTAAAGCGTTTGTTAAACTAGAAAAAAAAAAATTGATCCTGTCCCCTTCTATCACCTAAAAAACCTGGTGATACTCTCCCCCCCTGTAAACTGACCACGGTATATCATGGCTACTGAGCTCTGACACCGTGGTCAGTTTATGTGCCTCCATCAGCCCAGGCTCTAATGTCCTCCTCTGTCCTCTCTCCCCCCACCCTCCCTGCCTGTCTGCTCCTGTGTCAGTGCGCGCTCACCTCCCCTCCTGCTGCTGAAGTTTAATTTAAAGTTTTATCCCACCCTGTCTGTTGAATAATCCTATGTGCCTGTGTTTTATTAAAATAAGCCATCCTTTACCATATCTCAGAGCGGCAATCACCGCTCACATGACCCCCCTCCTCTCTTCTCCTCCCCTCCCGACTGACATCAGTGGGGAATCCTCGGCCCTGCCCGCTGCAGCTGTCAGACGGGGAAAGGACAGAGCCGGCGGCTCATGTGAGCGGCGATCGGCGCCATGAGATATGGTAAAGAATGTCTTATTTTATTAAAACACAGGCACAGGGGCACATAGGGTTATTCAACAGACAGGATGAGATCAAGTAGATAACCACTTTAACCATATGAAAATACTGACTTTCAGAAAAGTTGGTATTGATATAACTGCAACAGCAGCAATACAAATACTATGTGGCACCAGAGGGTGCCTAAAATGAGGCTGTGGGGTCACTCTACTTTGTGTAACCTCAAAATAAGGTTACTTTAAATCCTTTCAGGCATGGATCAAACTAGATGCAGGATAGGAGTCAGACAGAGAGACAGAAGCAGAGAAGCAATGATAGGGAAAGTGCATCTGACAGCTGTAACTTTACATATAGTTTAAGCAGGGTTTTTTTTCCTAGTCACCTGTCAGATTGGAAAACACAGAGCATGTAAAGAAGGAAACCTGCATATATATGGAGCATGAAACAGAGTTTGTGATATTGCTACTTTGATTTGCATTTATTTGTATTGGTAACATACAATCCTGACATCTATGCAAAGCATATTTTAACTGATATATTGTAATGATGAATTATTCCACCATTATGCTAATGACAAATTTATTGTTTTTGATCACCGGGATGACTTGGCACCAGCCTTCACTGTTTTTATGTACATATCTTTCTTAACTCATCTCTTTAGAGATGGCTGAAGATGACAATGTAGCTAGTTCTTTTGAGTATTGAAAAATATGTGGATGATGAATGCGTGAATGGATTTTTCTTAATTGTGATGTATTTCAAAATTACCTGCTGTTTCATTCATAGCATCTGATTTTCCAGTTCCCAAAGACCCTAAAATATATAAAAGTATTTAATAATAAACCTATTAATAGTAAGTAATCCTTGTGTTTTGGTAAGCATTAATAACTTGAAGTGGAGACCATAAATATAAGGGGGTGATGTGGTGAAGTTGACCTCAGGTAGATGAGTATTGCAATCTCCGTAGCAGTGCTGTTTTAAGGAAAATGCTAAAAATTGCCCTGACTCGGCCCTTGGAGCAATGTCTGAGTTTGAAAAGAGCACAATAACTTCTGCCTCTAAAACAGAACTATATAGTTGGATTAGAGTGATGAAGCTGTCGGGATCGGAACCCTAACAGATAGATAACACATTAGACAAGCACACTGATATATATATATACAACTAACAATAGATTTTGCCTTCATGATGGCAACCTAAATTGTAAATCATCTTCCCCCCTGACCCTACTCCCCCTACTCCCTTCTCTGTTATGTTCTCCCTATAAGAATAACCTTTTTTCAGGTGTGGATTTAGAGCAATTGGAAAAGATTCAATAAGACTTCACAAGTTTCAACCACCGGACCCAACCAAGGTATTGATGCCCTGATGAAGAGGCCCTCTTGGAACCCCCTAAATGCATAGGATGTTTTTTGAACAACTACTGTGATGAGTAAACATTTGCTGAACTGTCAACAATATCTTGTAGTTCTTTTTTTCAATTAAGCTAAACAGTTAAAATAAGTTATCTGTACACCTCTTGCCTAGTAATATTAAGGTCCTGGGGTCAGAAACCATTAGAACACTCGAGTTTGAAGGTTGTGAGTCAGAGTGGCACAAAAAGAGGACGTTTTAGGAGAGGCTACTGGAACTAGATGACTGACAACAGGAATCTGGCAAGCCACATTCACTGCACTGGTTGTGAGTATGTAAAGCCAAAACTGACTGGCTTAATAGGGTACTGTAGGTGCAACTGCTTGTGCAGTGTGAAAGCGTGTACGTTTTTCTTGACTACCCAGAAGAGCTCCTCAATCCTATAGTCCTTCCATTGGACAAGGCATTTTAGGCTGCCATTAATAAATCGGAGTTCCTACACCAGGAGGAATTTACTTTCAGGACTACCTATTGAGAATTACTAGTTTGAAGAGGAACATATGGAATCAGTTATGAACATGAAGGCATGGAGTCCATTTAAATCTGTAGGTTACTGGGCTAATCCATGCCAAACTGTAAAAGGTTCAGTGAACTGAGGAGCAAATAAAACTAAAAGCGCTGAAACAAATATATTTATCCAAATTTTGTCATCAGGGAAAAAAGTAGGGAAGGTGCAGACCTCATCTAACTAGCAGCCCATTTTTGTTGGAGAAGCCAACTGAAGGGCCTTCCCCACATTCTCAGCTCTGACAGCATACACTATAAGAACTACCAAGGCTGATAAAAGGGGAGTGGGATGAATACATAGAGACATAGAATGAAGGAACTGTCCTAGGATCTGGTTCACTCTCTTTGTTGAGCAATGAAATGTGGAAGATAGGAAGATGAGATTCCAAACGGAAATTCCAGAAGATGGCAAAGAGATCCTCAGAAAAAAGAGGTGAAAATTGTATTCTTCTCTTTGGAACAATGTGTTTAGATGGGCAGGGCATGCAAAAAAAACCTTGAGAAAAGTTTGAGCTAACCTGCGTGCAATAGATAGATTTTTAAGGTGTACAAACTGTGGCATTTAAAAAAAATATATAAGAACCTGCAAGTAAGCTCTTGGAAACATAGAAAAGTGACAGCAGAAAAATGACCAAGTGGTGCTTTTTTTTTTATTTTTTATAAATGTTTTGTATTTTTTTGTATTTTTTTCTTTTGTTTTTTTTTGTTTTTTGTTTCGTTTTGTCTGAGAATAGATCTATGTTTGTCCCAAGCATGTTTGAAACCACATACTGTTGAGTGACTCCCGGCCTTTGCTGGAAGTTTATTCCAAACATCAACTATTGTTTCAGTAAAGTAATACTTTAAGTTTTAAACTTTCCTCCAGATAGTTTGAGGCCATGTCCATGTGTAGGCCCTGATGACCAGCTACTTACAGTGGTATTCGATCCAAAAGCATGAATATAATATATTGCAGCTTTGGAAATTTTGAAATAGTTGACCAAAGTGTCCTAAAAAAACACATGATGGTATAACATCAATGTACATAAAAATTTAAGCACGCCTGTTCCAAAAAGTGAAGAATTTCTATCACAATTGATACCCTAGTGTTTTCATAGTTTGTTATGAAAAAAACTTAAAAACAGATAAATGTCGCAGCCAAAGGTGGAGTGCCCTTCAATTTCTCACCGAGTTTCACAAAATGTATCCACCTCCCCAGAACAGAATGGCATCACATCAATAGATGGCCACACAAAATGTCAAATTTTGCCATTAAAAGCCATTAAAAGGGGCAAAACCATTCCCCGGTGGACACAGGGGCAAGAGGACAAATAGTATTGGGGAGGAGAGCAGGGAAACATCCCCTTTCGAACTCAGGTTTTGTCATCAAAAGAGTGCAGGATAATATTTCCCAATTAAGATGGCCTAAATATCTGGTGAGTAGCATCAATCATATCAGTCAAGCAAACTCTTGCCAGCAATAGACTAAAGCTTGCCTTAGCAACTAATCATAATGTCATCATAACATCACGATAGTATGAGAAAAATACCTTAATAGTTGATCCTAATACCATCAGCCACCATTAGACAAGGGCAGCTATGTAAATACCTTGTTGGATAAAATGAACATGTCTCAAAATATGGGGGAGCACTCACCCTGGTGTCCACTGCTATAGCGTTAGTCTCGTACTATTGTGGTGTTGTGATGACAATATTATTAATTGCTTCCCTGTCCCTACTGAAAAAAAGCATCCCTACAACATGATGCTGCCACCACCATGTTTCACGGTGGGGATGGGTTATGTGCAGCGCTAGTTTTCCACCACACATAGCGCTTTGCTTTTAGGCCAGAAAGTTCAATTTTGGTCTCATTTGACCAGAGCACCTTCTTCTACATGTTTGCTGTGTTCACCACATGGTTTCTCGCAAATTTCAAACGGGACTTCTTATGGCTTTCTTTCAACAATGGCTTTCTTCTTGCCACTCTTCCATAAAGGCCAGATTTGTGGAGTGTATGACTAATAGTTGTCCTGTGGGCAGTTTCTCCCACCTGAGCTGTGGATCTCTGCAGCTCCTCCAGAGTTACCATGGGCCTCTTGGCTGCTTCTCTAATTAATGCTCTCCTTGCCCGGTCTGTCAGTTTAGGTGGATGGCCAAGTCTTGGTAGGTTTGCAGTTGTGCCATACTCTTTACCTTTTCTGATGATGGATTGAACAGTGCTCTGTGAGATGTTCAAAGCTTGGGATTTTTCAGATATTTATTTGTAAAAAAAATTGAAAACTATTTATCATTTTCCTTCCACTTCACAATTATGTGCCACTTTGTGTTGGTCTATCACATGGAATCCCAATAAAATACATTTACGTTTTGGTTGTAACATGACAAAATGTGGAAAAGTTCAAGGGTTATAAATACTTTTTCAAGGCACTGTGGATACATCTGTTTAACCAATAGGTGCCATACACTGGTCACGTATTAATATATTAGCTTTTAATTGTATCAAATTATTATTGTTAATTTTAAACTTGTTGTCTCCATTGGAACCTGTAACGTTCACATAAGAAATCCCCCCCCCCCCCCCTTTTGCTTTCTGTCAATTACTGCTGATGAAGGCTTTTTTCCTTAATTTTCAACTGGTGAGCTGGGAAGTAACACACTAAAGCCGAAAACCAGCTAAAACTTTTTAAGCAGTTACAGCAACAGTTTTTTTCCTTTAGGGATAAAGATCTTGCATAAACGAATACAAGCTGACCATTGCAAGCACACAGTCAGTGTCAGTGTTAAATGATTTTTCTCAACCCTCAAACTGCAACTTTGAGGGGCAGCTTGGTCTAGTAAAGGAAGTTGAAATTAACACATTAACTGGCTGAATCAACAGGTACAAATAAAGATTAGAAATACATACAAAAGACATGGCAAGTTGCAATATATTATAATTCATAGAAAAAAATGAGTATTACAAGCGGTTTTCATTTCATCACCCTTTTTAATGTGAATGAGGTTGTAAGCCCCATGTAGACCCAGTTTACTGAAAAATGTCCAGCCTCCTGCAGTTAAATGAACAGGTTTGATATCAATGACAGAAGGTACTTGTTTTACAGATAATTAATTCAGTTGCCTCTAATCAATGCAAGAGCAGAGAGAACAATTTTTGTTTTCTTTCATATACTTGGATAGTGCCTCTCAGATAATGAGAGGGGGTACACCGAATCCCAGGGGAGGGGATTCCAGGAAACAGCCCTTAAAAGTCCCACTGTAGCTGAAGCAATTATGGTGATGGAGAAGTTATAGTGATAGTCAAGGCATGAGTGTGAAAAAACCTTTGGGATGCAGTATTGAATGTAGGTAGCTCTCCAGGTCAGCAAGTGAGACCTCTAACAATACAAGGGTCCTCAACCAGAAGGACTTTGGTATATTCATAAGGGAAACTGTCTTTGTGAGGATCATCCAAGTTTAATAAAAAACAGAAATTGTGGTATTCAAGATGTTACCAGAAATTTTAGTTCCATTAATCTTCAAAACGGGTTGACAAGAGGAACAATCTGGATTTTATGGTTATTGGCCAAAGCCAAATATATTACATTTCTGGTAGACCAGGAATCCAGGAAGGTCTCAGCTTAGAAGCTTATCTTATTATAGCAGTTCAGAACAGAAAAGTGGACTTGCTATAGGAATTTCAGCCTGGGGGTCTTCTGAGAAGAGTTGCTAGCTTTCTTCAGAGGGTAGGAGTCAGAAAAGTGTGCAGTACAGGCAAAGATCAGGTCAGAGTATGCTGAAAATTGAGAGCCAGGTTAAAGGTCTACTAAGTCAGATGTTGCTTCTTAGTCTTCTCCTAAAACTGAATATCAACCTTAATGCAGTGTTAAATAAGAAGATCCACGGTGGTTAGGAGATTCCAGCCTGGTAACTCATCCTTGATGCACTCTGATAGGCATCTCCAGAACACTACCATCAAGGCCTCGTTGTTCCAATTCATTTCTGAAGCCAGGAAATGGAAACATACTGTATACTATCAAGCTGCAGAGAATCTCTAGAAGCCAGAGGAATAAGCATGGCTGTATAAAATGGTAGAGAACCGTGGTCTTATCAAAAGGAAAATTCCCAGTTAGCAATTTGAACTTCACCTGACATTGGTTCAAGAAGCCTAGGCAGAGCTGCAGGTTCCTGGAGTAAGGAGCATGAGATTGCACCCGTAGCATCTGTCAGCATAGGTACTGACCTAAAAACATGTGCTGCGTCTGAGGCCTGTAGAGACAGTTGTGGAGTTGTTACAGGAGTCAACAGCTAAGCAAGTTGCTGGAGTGATTCAAAAATATTGTCCAACTTTGCCTCATTCTTTTAGACACAAAAACAAACTTTGTTGGAAAGTTTCGATGGACTCCATGGCTTGAACAAACACTCACATATTGAGCATGAAGGTAGGCCCCCTTGTCTACCACGGATGTGTTGGGGGTTACATAAGGATGCAAAAGTCTTCTGCTGACCAGGGCACCACTCAAGGGGCATTGGGCATGTGAGGCATACTCCCCAAGTGAACACCAGGTTTGTCTCAATGGAGACAGTTGGCAGGCAGAATGAACTGAAGATGAAGCACCAAATCAACAGGCAGGTGTGTAGTCAGAGGCAGAGCGGAGGTTAGGGTTGGCAGCAGGCAGATGTAGTAGGTAGACACAAAAAATGCAGTTTCATAACCTGGAAGTCAGTCAGAAGGGTAGCAGGACTCAAGGGCGAGGACACCAGGAGCAGGGTATCGGACACAGGATGCAGCAACAGGGTACTAGAAACAGGAACAGGATTTAGAGTGAACACCAGGACTCGGGAACACTAGAAACCTTTAGCTCAGATATCTTGTCTAAACTGAACACACACATTATATCATTTAGGGAACCTGTCCATAGGTGTACAAGAGAGGTACAAGTGAGTAGTACTTAACCAGATAGTTAGGGGGTTCCTATGGAACACTTGAGATCAAGTAAGTAGTACTGACCTAAACCACCAGATGGCATATGCAAGTCTGTGGAACAATCTAGGTTGAATCCAGTGTGGAGGACCAGCACAGGAAGTAATTGTTCCAGCATAGGCTACTGAACTGGGTAAGTAACAACAGTATCCTAGGAAGCCTCAGCCACTGCATTGTTAGTAGATCATAAAAGACTAGACAAGATCATCCTTGTGAAGGACCTTTCCATAAATGTGCACACGTAGATTGCCTGGGTGCACATGTTTATGGACATTGGGAGAAATGAAGAACATCTCTGGTGTTTATGTATGTAAGTGAAAATAATAGCAACTGACCATCCAAAAAATGTAATGCAGCTGCTAACTATTCTCTGTGATCACCTAGGATATCTGTGGAGGTCTGTTTGTACCCAAAGACATGGAGAACATCTAATCCAGACAAAATTAGCCAAATCAGGTAAGGATAATTTAATGTCTACGGCTACCTTAAAGTGTACCTGAACCAAAAATGTAATATACAGTGATTACTGAAGTCCTTATATGAGATGTCTGCATTAGTTCTTTGTTTTCCTGCATATGTACCCCCCCTCCACCCACCACATAACAATGACTGAACATCACTTCTAACTCATTGCTTCTTTTTTTCGAGGATTAGATAGTGGGAAAGAGTTAGCCCCCCACCCCCCTCAAGTTTCTTTTTTTTGGACCTGTAGAGGGGAGATTCATTGTGTCTCTGGGACAAAAATTAAGGGAAATTTCTTCAAGGGTATGCATTCCTTCCAACCAAAGAAAAGAGGGACAACTATTAGCAAAAGGTATGTAGGAAAAGCACACACCCATGCCACACCTGGTACATGGAGAATTAATACACAAAAAATAATTGGTATAACGCACAAGTTTTTTTTTCCATCACTTTAAAGTCTGAATTTTGTCAGTTAACAGCAGACTTTAGCCCGTGGTCATCTGAATATGGGTCACAGAGTTTAGAACTAAGCGTACCCCTGTGACCTACAGGAGAAGTAGAGCCAAAATAGCTTTGGCTCTACTTCTGGTTTAAGGCAGCCAGTTCAAATGACCAACTCACCAGAACAGATCACAAATGTACATGTAATGTTTTTCTGACGCAGTGCACCACACAGAGCCGATCGGCCCTATAGGCACACTATGCAAGCTGCTTAGGGCCCCGCCGCTGTGGGGGGGCCCCCAAGACCCAGCATCCCCCCCTGCACCTCTTGCTGGCCGTTTAGAGTGCAGTGAGGAGAGGTGGGAGGAGGTGGAAGGCGGCGATCGGCAGCTCTATGGTGCCTGAGTGGGCGGCGGGATCTCCCTGGGGTTTGTAGTACTCTCAGTGTATACAGTGGAGAGGAGAAGGGAGGGGCCTCTGACCCAGGCAGGTATCAGTTTCACTTTCACTCTGCTTGAACACTGTTGCTGATGCCCGGGTCAGAGGCCCCTCCCCTCTCCGCTGTATACATTCGGAGATAGAACTACTAGCCCCAGGGAGATCCCCCTGCCTGTGAACACCATATAGCTGCCGATCGCCGCCTCCCACCTCCACCAGCCAGGTACAGGGGAACCTCTGCAAGGGGGGGAGTCAGCTGTTTGGGGCCCAAATGTAAGAGGGGGGCTTTCTGGGGACACTAATGTAAGAAGGGGGCTCTCTGGGGACACTAATGTAAGAGGGGGGCTTTCTGGGGACACTAATGTAAGGACGGGGTCCTCTGGGGACACTGATTTAAGGACAGGGCCCTCTGGGGACACTGATGTAAGGACGGGGCCCTCTGGGGACACTGATGTAAGAGGGGGCCCCCTGGGGACACTAATGTCAGAGGGGGGGGGGCTCTCTGGGGACCCTGTGTAAGGAGGGGCTCTCTGGGGACCCTGTGTAAGGAGGGGCTCTCTGGGGACCCTGTGTAAGGAGGGGCTCTCTGGGGACACTAATGTAAGAGTGAAGGCTCTATTGGGACACTAATGTAAGGGGAGGCTCTCTTGGGACCATGGTGTAAGGGGGGGGGGGCTCTCTGGGGACCCTGGTGTAAGGGGGGGCTCTCTGGGGACCCTGATGTAAGAAGGGGCTCTCTGAGGACCCTGATGTAAGGAGGGGCTCTCTGGGGAGCCTGGTGTAAGGGGAGGCTCCCTGTGGACCCTGGTGTAAGTTGAGGCTCTCTGAGGACCCTGATGTAAGGGGAGGCTCTCTGGGGACCCTGATGTAGGGGGATACCCTCTGGGGACCCTGATGTAAGTAGGGAGGCTCACTGGGGACCCTGATGTAAGGAGGGGCTTTCTGGGGACCCTGATGTAAGGGGAGGCTCTCTGGGAAACCTAATGTAGGGGGAGGCTCTCTGGGGACCCTGATGTAGGGGGAGACTCTCTGAGGGCACTGATTTAAGGGGGGCTCTCTGGGGACCCTGATGTAAGGGGAGGCTCTCTGGGGATCCTGATGTAAGGGGAGGCTCTCTGGGAATCCTGATATAAGGGGAGGCTCTCTGGGGACCCTAATGTAGGGGGAGGCTCTCTAGGGACCCTGATGTAAGGGGGAGGCTCTCTGGGGACCCTGATGTAAGAGGAGGCTCTATGGGGACCCTAATGTAGGGGGAGGCTCTCTAGGGACCCTGATGTAAGGGGGGCTCTCTGGGGACCCTAATGTAGGGGGATGCTCTCTGGGGACCCTGATGTAGGGGGAGACTCTCTGAGGACACTGATTTAAGGGGGGCTCTCTGGGGACCTTGGTGTAAGGGGGGCTCTCTGGGGACCTTGGTGTAAGAGGGGCTCTCTGAGGACCCTGATGTAAGGGGGGCTCTCTGAGGACCCTGATGTAAGGGGGCTCTCTGGGGACCTCATTCTGTTCTATATTGTTGTACTTGTTCTTTGACTGTTTTGTTTAAAGGAGGGAGGATTGTTTTGGGAGCACTGAAGTGTCAGGTGTGACTGTGTGGCAATGGCAAATGGTTTACATAGCTCACGGCATCACGGGTCAAGTAGAGGGCCCCTTAGCAGAATTTTGCTTAGGGCCCCAGGGAGGTCAGGATCGGCACTGGCACCACAACACATAGTAGTGTGTTACCATGTGTTGTGGTGCGATGTAACATATATGTTTTGGAGCCATGGGCTTCTGCAGGTAGGGGCAAGGGGGGGAGCCCCCCTGGAATCAGGGATCGGATCAGGAGTTCCCCACTCTGTCTTTATCCTAGCGCCAGCCCTGCTTGCACCTGTACACAGTTTAGCAGGGCCGGTGACAGCTGGTGCGAGGAGCGGGACAGTGAAGGCCTCAAGGGGTGGGCAGGATGACATCACCCAGTCAACATAGTGCTAGCGACCAGCCCAGGAGACGGAAGCCGGGGAAAGGAGAGCAGCAAGACGGCAGGAACAGCGGGCACAATGCCTCCCAGAGCCTGGAACCCCTGGACTCCTTAAACCTCCTCATTGCTGCCAGGACAGACTGACCAGGGGTTCAGAGAACAAGGACGGGCAGGAAATGCAAGCAGCCAGGGACCGCTCCATGTCACATCATATATCCGATGGAAGGAACAGAGATCCTCCTGTCCTCACCCAGAATGAAAATGGGTCCTCCCAGCTGCTGGCCATCATGGACATCCTACTGGCATGCAAGGTACCGTACTGAGCATTACACACACCACTGGGACATAGGGGCACTTGAGGGAATGCAGACAGGGCTAGGGGGTCCCTCTCTCTGACCCCCCATCACCCGTCTCTATCACCCCCCCTCGCTCTCTGTCACCTCTGTCTTTTTCACCCCCCTCTCTCTCTGTCACCCTCCCTCTGTCACACTCCTCTCTCTCTGTCTCTTTCTGTCACCCCCTTTCTCTCTGTCACCCCCCTCTGTCTCTCTCTGTCGCCCCCCACATGTATGCAGTCTCTTAGAGTCTCTTGTGCCATGTCCACAGTCTCTTATAGTCTCTTGAGCCATGTATGCAGTTTCTGACAGTCTCTTGGGCCATGTATGCAGTCTCTGGTCATCTGGTCATCTCTTGTGCCATGTCCGCAGTCTCTTACAGTCTCTTGAGCCATGTATGCAGTCACTGAAGTCTCTTGGGTCATGTATGCAGTCTCTGACAGTCTCTTGGGCCATGTCCGCAGTCTCTGACAGTCTCTTGGGCCATGCCCGCAGTCTCTGACAGTCTCTTGGGCCATGCCCGCAGTCTCTGACCGCGATAATGTGATAATGACATTGTCGAAAAGGGTCAGAGCATGGGTGACCCCATGTTTGTAGCTGCTTTGCCTTAAATGAGTTGGAGTGTTACTTATATTGAATGGTGCCATTCAAAAGGCGCTAACACCATATAAATATATATATAGAATATTTGGGCCCTTGCAAAAAAACACATTTTAGTGGTTTAGTTAACTGCTTTTCATTCAGTTAATGAAAATATATGAAACAAGATGCTGTTAATAACAGAGCAGGCCACTAATGTGCAATAAACCATACCAGCCAATCAGAGATAGGCTTTCATCTGTAAACAGCAGTCTGAATAATGAATGTTGATGCACTTTGGGCTCAAGGGCTTTGAGTTAGACAACATATTTAAAATGATTTACCTTGAGGACCATTCTGTATTAGTTTAACAGATGTTCTTCCAGAGCCACCAATGCCATTTGATTGAGGACTGTTGGATTTCTGTGTGACAGATAAAACAGGAAGAATGTGATTACACTGACTAAGCCAGAACACAGTGATACATCTAACGCCCATTATCGTAAACATATCAGAATGTTGTTAACATTGCCTGTAGTCCAGAAAATATCCATTCAGAAATTATGATTTTCACACACAAGTTCATAAATTGATAACCAAAAGTGGCTTAAACATACCTATATGCACCACATCTTTCTTTAGAAATTATGCTATAATACCAAAAAGATCTACAAATATTGGGACTTTTCAGGTGCTACTTTCAATTAAAATATAAACAGCAGGCTCTGTTAAAAATTAAGATTTATTTTATTTGTTAGCATAACATTCTTTTTTTTTTTTTATAATTATAAAAGGCCAACAAGACCACGTATCTACAGTTGGTATGTGATCAACTTTTTGGCATGATCATATCACAAATATAATATCAACAACAATAACATTTTCCACAAAAATTAGTACCTCGCTTCATCCTCTATATACAGCACATCATAGGTACTGATTAGTAGGGGATATGTTAATATGGTGGTGCACCTTGGTTTAAGGTAATACAAAATTATTTGGGATAGATCCAGGCAAGAGGAATCTTGGGACACAAAATGCAGAAGGTAGATCTTTATGAAAGCATCAAACTCATGGGTCCCATAGATAACTAACCGATTGACTAGAGATATAAATACACATCCGCATCTCTTTTTGCCCTTGTCTGCTGAATAGGAGATACCTCTATGTGCATGTATATTTAGGTACCTCTAGTCGGATGGTTAATTATCTGTGGGACCCATGAGTTTGAGGCTCCAAGCTCACTGGGCTTAGAAAAACGCTAGTTCCCTTGGCACCAAAAGACACTCATATAGAGCATTTTTGTACACATTTCTAGGAATCTTTAGCATTTTTTCTGCCAGAAAACGGCAATCAAGAACCAGAAGGGCTTTTTTTTTTCCCTGCCTCTAAACACTGAGCTTACAATATGCCTCTAAGCCCTCGTTCACATTGAATGTGGCTTTAAAATCATGCACCTTCATCTGAAATCGCACAATTTCAAAGCAGCGTGTCAGTGCGACTTCAGATGCTACTAGGAAGATATCTGTGTGGCTCCATGCACAGATGTTTATGCAAGTCACACCTGAAATCGCCAAAAGTAGTGCAGGAACTACTTTTTCAAATCGATGCGACACCACAGTGTCAGTGTCACAACGATTTGAACAGTGCCATTGGCGACAATAGAGGGCGACTAGTCATGCAATTTGACCTGTCAAATCGCATGACAAATCTCTTTGGTGTGAACAGGGGCTAAATGTTCTAATGTGCATGGACACATAGGATAACGTTGAGCTGCCTCTACAGGCAAAACACAAAGCTCCTGTAGAAGTAGCGTTTTTTAAGCCAGTGTGCATTGACCCTTAAGCTTTTAATAAAAGATCTGAGGCAGAATGCTGTGACGATTGCAGGAGTCTGCCAGCCCCTCCCACCAAAAGGGTGTCAGAGACACACCCAGTGATGATGTCACTGGGTCTCAAAAGGTATTTTTTGAAAAACAAAATTATTTGATTGAAAAAGTTTAGTGGCATGTTGATAAGGATGGAAGGGGGAGGGTGGAGGATAAGGGAGGGTATTATATGCCAACTGCAAGTAAATTTTTAGGGATTTGTATTCATGGATTTGTAATATGTTACATGTTACACCTTGAATTTGGGTGTAACATGTAACATGTTACAAAAGGTGAACTTAACTTAAATTGGCTAATAGATGTAATAGGCAGCCCAATGGCTAACTACAATTGTGTGCATAGAAGGTAGTGTTGGGCAAACAGTTCAGCCCAAGCATGAGTTTGTCCAACACCCGAATTTGCAGGGTTTTTGGTGGGTGTTCGCCCCTCCGAATATCCTGCAGTGCACTGCGCGCTGCACAGTGCACTTTGCGCTCTGCTGGGGCAAAGCTTTGCCCAATCAGGATGCAATATATAATGGTTGTTAAGAAGCCAGGCCAGGAAGCCAGGCCAGGAAGCCAGCCATGGTGTCCTTAACAACAAATTAGTCATCAGCTGTCAATGGGTTTCCCCACTGACAAGAAAAGAAAAAAAATGGTGTATGGTCCCCACAAAATCCACACCAGACCCTTATCCGGGTATACAGCCTGGCAGGTCAGGAAAGGGGGGGATGAGCGTGCGCCCCCCCCCCCCCCTCCTGAACAATACCAGGCCACATACCCTCAACATGGGGGGTGCTTTGATGGGGACAAGGGCCTCATCTGCACAACTGAGGCCAGTGGTTGTAGGGGTCTGCAGGCGGGGTTCCCCCTAGACCCCAGACCCCCTAAAAATGCTAAAGATTCCTAAAAATATGTACAAAAATGCTCTATATGAGTGTCTTTTGTTGCCAAGGGAACTAGCGTTTTTCTAAGCCCAGTGAGCTTGTACCCCTACCCAATCGTTGTACCCCTAGCCATTCACTAATAAAAAGTGTCAAAAACTAATACACTCCTGTAGGAGAGAGAAAAAATGTATTTAAGCTTACAGTGTGCATGAGGCCTAAATGGGACTTTCCTGGTGTCGGACATTTATCACACATTATTTTTCATATAAAAATATATTTTTTCTATATTCGTATACAATCTTGACCATTACGATGTACATAGTATCACATCACAGTTACCAAAATTTGATTAAAGTAGCCTTGAAAATGATATATATTATATACACACTGATCAGCCATCATGACTTTATGACCACTGACAGGTAGAGTGGATAACATTGATTGTTTGGTTACAATGGCATCTGAATGTGGGTGGGATATATTAGGCAGCAAGTGAACATGTTGTCCCTGAAGTTAATGTGTTGAAAGTAGAAGATGGGCATCGCAGTTTGTTGCGTATGGGGCTGTGTAGCCGCAGACCAGTCAGGATGTCCATGCTGACCTGTGTCCACAGCCAAGAGCACCTACAATGGGCATGTGATCATCAGAACTGGATCACGGAGCAATGGAAGAAGGTTGCCTGATGAATCCCCTTTTCTTTTACATCATGTGAATGGCTGGGTGCATGTGTGTCACTTAACCTGGGGAAGCGGTGGCACCAGGATGCAGTATGGGAAGAAGGAAAGGCAGTGTGATGCTTTGGACAATATTCTTCTGGAAAACCCTGGTCCTGGCATCTATGTAGAAGTTACTTTGACATGTATCACCTACCTAAACATTGTTTGTGACCAAGTACACCCTTTCATGGAAACGGTATTCCTTGATGGCAGTGGCCTCTTTCTGCAGAATAATGTGCCCTGCTACACTGCAAAAATAGTTCAAGAGTGGTTTCAGGAACAGAACGAGTTTAAGGTGTTGACTTGGCCTCCACATTTTCCAGATCTCAACTCAATCGAACATCTGTGGGAAGGGCTAGAAAAACAATTTTCGATCATCGATCCACCTTGCAACTTACAGAACTTAAAGGATCTGCTACTGATGGGTTGGTGCCAGTTCCCACAGAATATCTTCAGAGGTTTAGTGACATCCATGCCCTGAGCAATAGGGGGACCTACTCAATATTAGGTGGGTGGTCATAAAGTTATGGCTGATCAGTGTGTGTGTGTATGTGTGTGTGTGTGTGTGTGTGTATGTGTGTATGTATGTGTGTGTGTATATATGTGTAGCGGGGTCGTTCCCCTTTTTGGGGATAAAACTACAATTCCCATAATTCCCCAGGCTCCCGGGAGGTTGGTTGTTTCCGCCCGAGAGACTGATGGGGGAGGTGATAAAAGGAAAGAGGAAGAACCGCCTCTTCCTCTTCTGACGCAGGGATCATTGAGAGAGGAGACACCTGTGCGGACCGGGACTGCTGAAGGCCTGAAGCCTGGGCCTTGCAGCAGACAGAGAGAGACTCTCACACCTCATTGTCAGCAGCAGCAGAGCGGAGACTTTTGCCTGAGAACGGTCGGTCCGAGAGAGGACCGGAACACAGGGGCTGTGACGAACGAGGCCGGACGCCGCCAGTGGAGGTCCCGGAGCTGAGGACGGTATCCGGAGTGGTGAGCGAGCTGGAAAGCTCATCTTGTACTGTATTTCACTTTATGCCTATTGAACTGCCAAGGCAAATTTACCTCAGAGCAGAAGATTGCTCTTTCTTGTGGATTACAAACACACCGTTTAAAGTTACATGTGCACCACCTCTACAGTTCTTGTGCCGGTGAAGAATACTGTGTTCCCTCAAGGACTGAGCTCTATCGTTAGGGATCAGGCCTGGTCCGTTAGGTAGTCACAGTTAGATTTGTTGCACCTCAGGGGTGCATAGCAGACGGTCGCTACACGTGGCGCTCCATTCCCCATTGCTGTCCAGACACACATATGTGTATATGTTTATAGTACATACTGCAGGGACCTGTTCATGTGTATTGTAAGTCAAATGTTTAATGCATGTTACTATTTCTTTTCACATTGCCACAGTAAAGACAGTTATTGAAGCAAGCAGTCTGCCTGTGAGTTTGAGTCCATTACACTTAGAGTATAAGTGATATTTATATGTGCATACCCATACACCTGTTGATTAACTGTGCCAGAGCGGGTAGAGCAGATTGCCGGGGGGTTGGTGGAGCTGTACTCAGGGACCCAAATCAAACTTGCGGCCCTCTTAATTGGGGGTATCGCTACATATATATATATATATATATATATATATATATATATATTTATATTGTGTGGAGTTAGCTCAAATGAGGTTCACCTTCAGTCCAGATGCCAGGTTTTCTTAAAAATCTGACCTCTAGCCAGTTTTATTTAAAAGGTTGCATGGAAATCGAACAAACACAACAGAAAATAAATCCTTGCCATCCAGGCACTAACTGAACAGCTCCGGTTCTTAACTCGCAGGTTAAGACGGCTTCTCCCATTCATCAACAAATCACCGATTTACCATTAATGCAAACCTTTTCCTTTCTCTCACAAAGCAATCTCCACATCAGCAGCTCTCTCAGGTTTGGCTCCCTGAGTCCCAGGCCAAGAGCAATCTCTTGCTCCATTCCTTCCTTATTTATATCCAGAACTCCAGAACCAATCCTGCCAGGAAACCTGAACCGGATTCCACCTTAGTTTCCTGCATATGAATGCATGCAAGGTGATACATAGCATCCATCACCTCATCTTTGATAATGTCACTATATATATATATATATATATATATATATACACTGTATACATGCAGTATATATCATGAAGCACTAGAATACGCAACAGAGGATAATCTATCAGGGTAAAAGTGATTGTATAAGCGCTTTTTATTTTTTTTTTGTTCAAATAATAAACATGTTATACTTACCTGCTCTGTGAAATGGTTTTGCACAGAGCAGCCCTAGTCCTCCCCTTCTTGGCTTTCCCAGGCTGGGGGGAATAGAGTTAATGTGTGCACTACTGTTCCCATTCTTTTTGGATTCAGCCTACCCACCGGTGATTCTAAATATGGGGTAGAACTGGGTTTGCGGTCCTTCGGTTCGCACTGAGCAGGACTACTGCGCCTTGCAGTCCATTGGAGGCACTGGAATTCCAGAGATCAGCCTGGACTTGGGGAACTCCAGTAATGGACTACTACCTTTGGGAGGTATGCCTGGGCAGCCAGATAGGGATAAATAGGAACCTTTTAATGTAAATGATCACATTGAACTGTAATGCTAAAAGACTTTTAAGTAAAGATGCATCAACTGTTCTGAGCCTGGGCTGAAGTTATTTAAAGGGGTGCATGTTGGTTTTACCAATTATATCAGGATGACTGATGCTTTTCATTTTATGTTTCATTGTAACCTTACCACATCAGCAAGTGATCCTTTGTTGTTCATCTTTAGTGATGCCTTCTCATGTGCTTTGAAAGCCTTTATCGGATTGGATAGTGCATGCGTGAGCTCTGCAAACAAATGTGCAAAACAAATACTGGTTAGCTTCAGAGCATCTCTGGCCTGAAATCCATATTAGCCAAATAAACGTACCATATGACCACTGTACAATGCAGATCATTTCCCAGCTTGAATTACAAGGTCATACAGAATGCATGAAAAAATAAAACTTGTTTGGAGAGTTTGCAGAAAAAATGGTAGAACATTGGTACTGGTAATACCTGCCCATGCATCCGGTATGTAGTCTTTCACTTCCACGTACACAAACAAAGAAGGCATAGTAAGTGGCATATTACTTTCACTCCGAAGGCACATGTGGTGATAACCTGTTAACAAACATATTTTTTATTTACACCATTATCGCATTAATAAATAACACAGCAAATTTCTTTTCCACCAAACATCATAGTTCTTTCACCTCCAACTAAGCTGTCCCCTGGAAGGTGCAAGCTGCATCTTAGGAACAGTTTATTTCAATGTGAATATGTGTGTCCCTCGCGCTGCTGTGAGTAAATCGACTGTCAATAATGGTGTATAATCTTAAAAAACTGCAGCAAAATTAGAAGTGTTGACAATAACACAAGATGGTAGAAAGTAGATAAAGAATTTCGCGCAATAATAACTAGTGGTAAACTAGTGGTAAAACCACTAGTAAACTTAAATATAAAGTGCAATACTATAAGATTCCAGCAGGTGGTTAGTAAATCTGCATACTTCAAATAAATCAATATTTGCTGAAAGAAATAAAGTGCCAGTGCTAATGACTAGTATATAAAGTGACAAGTGTCTAAAATATATAAAGTGACTGATGCAAAGTGACAATATTAAAAAAGTGTCAAAAAATGTGACAATATGTGCCAAGTACATATATAAATGGAGTGAAGTATAAGGGGATGGGAATCTTAAATGATGGAAACCACAACAGAGTAAAATATAAATAAATAAAAAATAGTAAAAAATAAATAATATTGGAGGTGGTGTATGGCAGTCCCAGACACTAAAAATAGAATAATAGTCCAAATATAAGTAATAAGCTCTAAGTCTTAATGATATAATATTATCATCAAATTGCCATCAAAAAGTTCCAAATCAAATCAAATAATATTTCTAATGGTGATATTTTATCTACATCTGAGGTGAGAGTTCTGAGAGACCAGAATACGGAGAAAAAATTGATGAAATCCTTTATTAATATTTATCATATCCATCATAATAACAATATCCAGGAATCATTGGAATGATATTGGAACACCATTAGAAATATTATTTGATTTATTTGGAACTTTTTGATGGCAATTTGATGATAATATTATACCATTAAGATTTGGAGCTTATTACTTATATTTGGACGGTTATTCTATTTTTAGTGTCTGGGACTGCCATACACCACCTCCAATATTATTCATTTTTTACTATTTTTTATTTATTTATTTTTTACTCTGTTGTGGTTTCCATCATTTAAGATTCCCATCCCCTTATACTTCACTCCATTTATATATGTACTTGGCACATATTGTCCAATTTTTTGACACTTTTTTAATATTATCACTTTGTTGGCATCAGTCACTTTATATATTTTAGACACTTGTCACTTTATATACTAGTCATTAGCACTGGCACTCTATTTCTTTCAGCGAATATTGATTTATTTGAAGTATGCAGATTTACTAACCACCTGCTGGAATCTGATAGTATTGCCCTTTATATTTAAGTTTACTAGTGGTTTTACCACTCGTTTACCACTAGTTATTATTGCGCAAAATTCTTTATCTACTTTATAATTTATTTCAATGTATTGTAACTTTTTCAGATTGGTTATCTCAGTATTGTTATGCCCAAAAAGCATCTGCCACAGCCAATCATATAACAACAACTGGTTTGGCCACATCTTGAGTATGTCATACAGTTTTGGTTACCAATCCTCAGGAAGGATGTCCTTGAATTGAAAAGAGTCCAAAGAAGGGCGACAAAGCTAATAAGGGGGCTGGAAGACCTCAGTTATGAGCAACAACTACAAACATTAAGCTTCTTCTCCCAGGAGAAAAGACGCTCAGGAGGGGATCGGAACACAATATACAAATCTTTAATTAGGGAAAATAGCATTGGGAGGAAACTATTTAAACTAAGGTCTCAGCCACACTGCCACTTAATGAAGTTGGACAAAAAGAAATTCAATCCTAAACTGCATAGGGGGTTCTTTACTGTTACAGCGGTAAGGATGTGGAACTCCCTTCTACAGTTGGTGGTGTCAGTGGGGAATGTAGATAAATTCAAAAACCACTTAGACATTTTTCTCATTGAACACAATGTACATTGAAAATGGTAGTGACATAAACACACATACACATTCAGGTTGACCTGAATTCACTGGTGTTTTTTATTCAACCTTACAAACTATATATGTAACTAAAAGTCCATTGAAAAAGCTTTCAAAGATACAGATCCAACACTGGATCACAAATTTGATCAGATGCAAGGATTTAATAAACCCTCTCACCTGCTTTGGACATATTTTTTTTCACTTTTTCATCATCCCCATCCTATACTGGCCAACACTATTTCTGCACATAATAGCCATAACTATGTTGGTAAATAGGAAACCATTGGACAGCTGTGGTGGCCTGTGGTTGGGGAGCTCATCAGAATCTGAAAGCACCCTTTAACAATAAGGGGGCACCCAGATACCGCCCCCCAGCCATGTGACTGAGTATGGTGTACATAATCGCCCCCCAAGCCATTTAAGGCATATGGAGCCCTCTCTAACTTAAAAATTAATTTCACTAAGTCAGAGGCGATGGGAGTAGGCCTACAACCCACACAACTTGCACACTTACAATCCAGTTTCCAGCTGAAATGGACACAGACAGCCTTGAAATACCTAGGTACATACATCCCCCGCACACTCCCACGAATATATGAGCTTAACTTCCCACCTCTCCTGAAATACCAAGCAGTACACCTGGGCAGGCTTATAGACTGGTGCCGTCACCAGGAGACCAAGCTCTGGACACAACTGGAGCAACATCAAAGCGAAACCCCACTTAGTAGAGCTCCCTGGTGCTACCCGTCCCTGCCAGCGGAAATCAAACGGCACCCGCTAATAGGAACCACAACACAGGTCTGCGCACGTCTCCTCTCGACGACCCCCATATCGTCCCCTAACTCACCCCTTTTCCCCATTTTGGGAAACCCCGAATTTGCACCGGGATTATACGACACGGATTTTAAAAGACTGAGAGAGACACGGGCATGCAGCATCATCAAGCCTCCCACTTTCAGTACTAATGGTCGCTGGCCCACATTAACAGAACTCTCCAACACCACAGGACCATATCGGCTAGACTTCTTGAGAGCCAGCCAACTGAGCCACTTCCTACACTCACTGAAACCCCCACCGACAGCACCCCTTCCCCTCACAAACACTGAAGAACTCTGCAACACCATCAGGTACCATATCAACACACACGCTTTCACAAACCTACAGCCTGCTAAACATACCACAAACAGATTTCACCCCGCCAGGATTGACTAAATGGGAATCAGAATTGAATTGCCACTTCAGCGCGGTTAAGAAACAACGAATAATTAAATATACACACAAATCCTCAATATGCGCCAAAATCCAGGAGACCAACTATAAGCTCCTGTCAAGATGGTACAGGACCCCAGAACTGCTCCACAGATTCTTCCCGACGACGCCGGAAACTTTGCTGGCGATGTCGAGCAGAAAGGGAACACTGCTACACATATTCTGGTCCTGTCCCTTACTAAACCACTTTTGAAAGTGGTTTCGAGAAGTCATACAAAAATTCACAGACCGCCCCATACCGGAAGATCCCGCTTTCTTCCTACTCCACGCATCTGACACTCCGGAAAAAATATACAAAAAGTCGGTAATTAGACACCTGCTAGATGCGGCCAAGGCCTGCATACCGATAATGTGGAAATCCACGAGTCCACCTACTATAGCATCATGGATAGCTAGAGTGGAGGAAATAAGATGTATGGAGGACCTCGTCCTCACACCCTACTCAAATGTTCTAATTCTAACTAATCCCACCCTAACCTGGGGGGGATTTTCTCTATCTTTATCTCCC
Organism: Lithobates sylvaticus; assembly: GCA_028564925.1. NCBI lineage: Eukaryota > Metazoa > Chordata > Amphibia > Anura > Ranidae > Lithobates > Lithobates sylvaticus. Next base: position 143,806,444 of record CM053038.1, on the reverse strand, counting down.
ACTCCCCTTTTTTTTTTTTTTTTCTCTTCTCTTCTCTCCTCTTCTCTTTTCTTCTCTTTCAACATAAACAGGAAAAACCGAGGAGCTGGGCACATGCCCCCGGTACAGCACGACATGACAACCCCAAGCACAAATACCCTAACGGAGTAAAGAGAACCACAGCCAGAACTAGACACCTGGGAAAGAACAAGTCACTGAAATAGAATTAAAGGCATCGAGGGGCACGGAGAAAACTAACATTAGCTCAAACACAATAAGTGACAACTTGCTGAATCATAACTCTCAGCTTTGGACATATTTATTTTCACTTTTTCAGCTCATCACTACTCTGCACATAATAGCCATAAATTTTCATATAGCAACCCTGGGTTGGAGTGAAGGGGAATACTATAGAGCAGTTTTTTTTTTAAAACCAGGCAGGATCAGCAATGGGGGACACAGGACACAGATCGAACAGGGAGGCATCTAATGATCGGCACAGAAAGACTGCAATGGTGGACACAGGTGGCAGATCGCACAGGGAGGCATACACAGGACCCAGGGGATGCAGATCGGCACAGGTAGGCTGCAATGGACACAGGGGGTATGTACAGGACACAGGGGGGTATGTACAGGACACAGGGGGTATGTACAGGACACAGGGGGGTATGTAAAGGACACAGGGAGACATGCAGCTGCAGATGGGCATTTGCTGACCCTCTTTTCCACTTACAGTAGCTGCTGCATTTCTCACCCTCGGCTTATACACGAGTCAATACGTTTTCCCAGTTTTTTTGTGGTAAATTAGGGGCCTCTGCTTATATTTGGGTCGACCTTCTAGTATTTATACGGTACCTTCTAGATTGTAAGCTCTGACAAACAGGGCCCTCTGATTCCTCCTGTATTGAATTGTATTGTAACTGTACTGTCTGCCCTCATGTTGTAAAGTGCTGCGCAAATTGCTGGTGCTATATAAATCCTGTTTAATAATAATAATATAATCTTATGGAATGATTGTTGTTAAAATGAATGGTCGGCAGGCTCTATTTAGAAAAAAAAAAAAAAATCTAGCTGTTGCAAATGTTTGCAAAACTAGCCTAGCTGGCTGTCCTGCTCTGCTTTTGTGGGGTCACACAGAGGCTTAGTTCACATATGTGGATGGGGGAAACTTAAACCACATGGTTGAGCTGCATTTTTACTGACCCCTCAACTTCTCCTCTGAAGCTGCAAAGGCAGTCCTACAGGGGTATATACTGCCACAGGTTTAGTGTTTTGCATTGCAGTGTGGCAAAAAATTCTGCCCACTGTAAATGATTCCCCTTCAAGTGAATGGTTCCGCACCGCAAACTGCAATGTACATGGTTGCAGAGCAGTGGTATGGGCTTCTAGGAGTTAAAACAAATGGCAACTCCTCCTCACCACCTGTCAAATTCCCTCTCAAGAGTGATGCACCATTTTCATGTTTTGCTAAATAAGAGTTAACCTGACCTGCACTAGTTATGCACCTGACTCTGATAGTAAATTTCATTGTAAATCACCATCAGTAAATACAAATTAATAAAACCTGTTTGAAAGTCAAGGCCAAAACATACATGAATTTAAACTGTACTTTTAAATATATTTCTGAATTTTGTAAGCCTATGACATTTGGAAACATAGCCATAAGCATTTGGAATACCTGATCTGATCACATTAATTGGAATGATCCGATGACCAATGAACTTCCCTCCTTCCTCAAATGCAGCAACTCTTAGAGAAGCTATCTCCGGCATAAGAATCTGGAAACAGCAAGAACACAAAGGTGACATATCTCCATTATTATACAAGATGGTGTCACAAGTAAGTATATTGAAGATACAAGGGCACATTCTCTATGAAATTTCTTGTTTATTTTAATTGACGTCTTCATATAGCCAGTACCTTTTAGTGATCATTGATGTTACTTGAGGAGTCTTACATGAGGTGCCATGTTGAACTTCCAGTGACCAGTATGAGAGAGTGAGAACGATAACACCAAATTTAACATACCTGCTCCCCATTCACACCTGAGACCTTGGGAAAGGACACAGGGAGGGAAAATGGCTAATTTGGCCCAATTTGGACATTTTCACTTAAGGGTGTACTCCCTTTTGTTGCCAGCAGTTTAGACATTAATGGCTGTGTTGAGTTTTTTGAGGGGATTGAAAATGTACACTGTTATACAAGCTGTACACTCACTACTTTACATTGTAGCAAAGTGTCATTTCTTCAGTGTTGTCACATGAAAAGATTTAATAAAATATGTACAAAAATGTGAGGGGTGTACTCACTTTTGCGAGATACTGTATATATATATATATATATATATATATATATATATATATGTAGCGCTGACACTTTTCTGAATTCTCTAAATTTAGTTTTCCAGAACTGTAGCTGAGTTCTGGGGGTTAATTGTTCTAGGTTTTTTACTTTGGCATCAGTTTGGCTGGGCTGTACTGGAGTTCTGCCTGGTCATAGGTGAAGTGAGCACCTGTGACAGGCTGAGAACGCAGCCTGGTTGGACGTGTGAGGTACCAATCTTTCTCAGAGCCAATTAGTGGGCGCGCCTGGCCCCGCTGTGTATTCCGGAAGGGGTATTTAAGATGCTGAAGTCACGTGTTTTGTTCTGTGTGGTTCGGCTTGCTCTCGGATTCCTGGTTTCCGGTCCGGACCAACCCCACGAGGTGTCCCGGACCCAAGAGTGTCTGCTGCCCCCGTAAGCCTGGTCACCCTGACCAGCTCCAGAGGCCCTCATGGTCTGGGGTGGGGATCCGTCCGTTCCCGAGCCTCGGAACTTCGGAACTGGATAGTTCGAGGCCCAGTAACTGAAGGAGGATTCTGCGGTGTCCCAGTGTCCTCTCAGGATTGGAGAGGCACAGCAACTCGTACAAGCGACCAGGGGAGGACTCTTCGGGGAGGGCCAAGAAGCTGGCTGTTCGGTAAGAGCCTGGGAGCTGAGATTGCATGGACACTAGTGAAGCCGCAATTCCTACGGTATCGCCGAAACGGCTGGAAGATTCAGGTACCATAGGAAAAGTTCCTAAACCCATCCTTCGGTTACAACATAGTCTGTGGCAGAGACTTTTGCATTGTTCACTTAAAGTTTCCCAACTAGTCTGTGGCAGAGACTGTGCTAATCTTTGAATCACTTGTTGGCTGCTAGATCTACAGACAAGGGTTTATCCAACAGTGAAGTGTCCAGTTGCAAGTAGCTACTCTCTGAGCTATCTAAAGAGACATTTACTTGATGTCAGCAGTTCTGAAGTGCCTGAACTTTATTCACCCGTGCCCTCTATTCCGAACTGAGAGACTGTGTTATATTTGAACGTTTCTTTTTGCAAATAAAAATCCTCAAAATGACTTTTGAGTGTCGGCCTCTGCAATTACTGGGTACTAACCTTGGGAACCCCTAGACAATGAACGATGAGCTACAAGGAGGAGGTAATCGGTAAGCCCAGAAAATACATAACCGCCCCACAGGGGTTATGGCGCTACATATATATATATATATATATATATATATATATATATATATATATATATATACAGTGGGTGGTCCAGAAGTGGACTGAAAGCACCATGAAAAGCAATAGAGCTGTTATTACCTGAGAGTGCTCTTCCCTCTCCCATTCTAAAAGTTGCTGTATAAGGGGTTATAGAAAGCTTATATCAAGTCAGATTGTGTATTTGCACCATTTATAGGTAAAAATATTTTTACGTATTTAACGTGGAAAGTTTGGAGTGATGCTGTTATTTGGTATCCTAAGTTATTAAAAATGCAAGTTGTATGGGCACTTTAGGTTCCTTACTCTGGCTTTATACAATTCTGTAAAACTAACCTTACTTGTTTTGAAAGCTTGTAGTGTGGGATATCCAAAAAACAAACACACTTACTCACCTATATGGCAGCAGCATCGGTCCCATGCTGGCTGTAAGACCGAGAACTGAGCGATTGCATGACCACTGATTACTCAGTTCTTGATCTTTACTGAGCAGAAAGCAGTGATTGACAGTCAATGGAGCACTCAATGGACACTCAATGGTGCTGTGAAGGAGGTAGCAGCAGCTGGCTCAGCCTCTCGGCGGCATGCTTAGGGGCTGAGCCAGCTGCCAATCAGGCATCTGGGTGGATCCTGACCTTAAAGTTGCTCTTTGATGTAAGCCGAAAGCAGATATTAGCCTGCTGTCAGTTGAATCTGGGTCACAGAAGGGTAGAAATAAGTGCACTCATGTGACCCAGAAGAGAAGTAATCTTTGGCTATACTTCTCTTAAATTGACGATAAACTGTATAATTTAAAGTACAAACTGTCTGCATTAATTGATAGCTAACATGGTACAAGGCTCTACTACTATTATTTTGTAAGCAAAATATAACTGTGTTAATTGGTATTTTTATATACAAAGTCGTAGAAAAAGCCTTTATATATTTTATGGCTCTAGTACAAAAAGTCATTAGTTAGAGGACCCACATCATTCGTACCATAACATTGTGCCTCAGGAACAGTTGCACATGCAGTCCAGTGTCTTTTTTTTCTGCATCAAAAATGCATGTATAGTAGATTATATCGTTTTCAATGGCATTGTTCACACCAGTGTGGTAAGTTTCAGGAAAAAAAAGAATATGCTGCATTTTTTCTAAACTGAACGCAGTAAAACTAATCAAAAACGCACCTGAATGCACCGAAACACACTGGAACAAACAAGTCCTTATTTAAGGTGAAGAAAAAAGAGAGAGAGAAAAAAAGCACTGGAAAAAAATCAAAAATGCATCAAAAACACGCATGCAGAAAAGCATCTAGAATGCATCCAGACTGCGTTTCTATGGTATGAACTGTCCCTCAATCTACAGTCCATAGAGTCCATAGAGAAGCTACCTTCTATAGCTTTAAACTAAAGGCAATATGATTGGCCACAAAAGAAAGTCAGCACAGAAACTCCCCCCATGAGAAGTAACTGAGCAAACAGTTACCGTGGGGCATGCAGCGGGGAAAGCGAATAGAGTTCTGGGGTGCAGACCAACAGCAGGAAGAAAGTCTTCCTTCCCTATCTTTAGTTAGACCTCATTTAGAATACTGTGTCTAGTTCTGGAGACCTCACTAAAGCTGGCCATAGATGTATAGAATTCTCAGTAAATTCTCAGAACATTTGTTTGTCATTTTAAAGATTTCTTTTGCTTTTAACATTTGATTTTGGAATGAATGGACTTTACTGAACTAAAGCCACATACACATTTCCATCCTTCTCCTTTGAATTTTCTTGTCACTGTGTCAAAAATGCATGTCAATTCAACCCTTTAATGACTACAAAACCAAACTTTCTAGTAATCTTGTTTTCCGAAGAACTTCCATTCGAAATACTACCTATCTATGGCCAGCTTTACAAAAAAATACTGATAAGACAGAATAGTACAGAAACGGGCAACAAACTTGGTGGGTCTGATGTATGAAACATATCAGGAGAGACTGCAGGAAATTAATATGAACAGTCTTAAAAAAAGAAGGGAAAGAAGGGACATGTTTGAAACTTTTAAGTACATTAAGTTTCAAGACGGCAATATTTTCAATATAAAGCGCAGGATCAAGAACATGGGGATATGACCACAAACATGCAAAAGGAAAGGTCAAAACTAACCTTGGAAAATATGATTTTTACTGAAAAAGTAGTTGATGCTTGTAATAGTCTTCCAACAGAGGTAGTGAGTAGGGAAGAGCTTGGATTTGGTCAAAACTTGGGTTTGGATCGAATCCAGAAGGAAGCTCTTCACTTCCACCCACTGCATGTAAACAAAGGGGCAGAGATGCTAATGACATCATTGATCTAATACTGTATGTTCACACGGCCATATTTGCACCACAATATTGACCCAATATAGACATGTAGCAAAGGGGCAGTGATACTAGTAACCTCATTAAGATAATATAGCCTGCATATACCATGCCATTCCCTGGGTTTGGTTGACCCCAAGTTCGGACCAAATCTGAGCTTATCCCTAGTTATGAGTCAGTAAACCATAAGGTCTTTATCTGACATCATTATTCTATGTTTCTATGTCAAATGCAAGATATCAGTGGTAAGTAGCTATGTATGTAGGTATTAGCACAATGAATTCCAGTTTGTTTGCACTATTTTCTAAATTTGCCATTTTGCAATGATACCTAAAGCGGTATAAAAGTGCGCAGGTGACCTATTTTACAAGACACCAAGGCATAGTTACTAGACTACTAGTTACCTTATTACATGCAGCAATCTGGCACAACTGGATTTCATGCATAACAAAAAACACATTGCAGAAATTGTACCTTTTCAAACATAAATGGCTCTTCTTTCCATACAGGGTTAATAGAGTTTGCAGTTGAACTTAATTTTGTTTTGTATTTCCGCTTGGGATCCCCAGGTAATCCAAACAGCTCAACCTCTACGTAGATCTTCACACATTTATCACTAAGAAACTGCCCTGAGATTATCTGTATTCCAAAAGAAACAAAGGGTTAGCAGCTCTAGCCGTGACATGAGTTATTCCCACTAAAGCCATGCACTAATAGAACATTTTTCAAATCTATGTTTGTTGATGAGTGACAGGAAAATATGAAGGATGCAGCAATGGAAGGGGAACTAGACCAAATGAATTTATTGGTTTACACCAGGGATCTCCAAACTACGGCCCTCCAGCTGTTGAAAAACTACACGTCCCATGAGGACACTGTAAAACTCTGACATTCACAGACTTGACTAGGCATGATGGGAATTGTAGATCCTGAACAACTGGAGGGCCATAGTTTGGAGACCCCTGTTTTACACTAAGCAGCCAACACATTTTGGGGATCAGAAGAAACTCCCCTTCATTAGGGCTACAGTTAAAACAGGAACATGGACAGTTAAAATAGAACATGGCTCCCCAAATCATCACTGACTGTGGAAACTTCACACTGGACCTCATGCAAATTGGATTCTGTGCCTCTACTCTTCCTCAAGACTCTGAGACCTTGATTTCCAAATGATAAGGACATTTTTCCACAGCCTGTGATGATTTAGGGAGACATGTCATCTGCTAGTGTTGGTCCACTGTGTTTTATAAAGTCCAAAGTCAGTGCAGCCCTCTACCAGGAAAGTCTAGAGCACTTCATGCTTCCCTCTGCTGACCAGCTTTATAGATATGCTGATTTCATTTTCCAGCAGGACTTGTCACCTGCCCACATTACCAAAAGTACCAATACCTGGTTTAATAATCATGGTAACACTGTGCTTGATTGGCCAGCAAACTCGCCTGACCTAAACTCCATAGAGAATATCTGGGGTATTGCCAAGAGGAAGATGAGCGACACAAGACCCAACAATGCAGATGAGCTTAAAGCCACTATCAAAGAAACTTGGGCTTTCATAACACCTCAGCAGTGCCACAGGCTGATCGCCTCCATGCCATGGCGCATTGATGCAGTAATTCATGCAAAAGGAGCCCTGACCAAGTATTGAGTGCATACTATACTGTACATGGACATACTTTTTCAGTAAGCCAACATTTCTGTATTCAAAATCCTTTTTTTTATTGGTCTTATGTAATATTCTAATTTTCTTAGATACAGAATTTTGGGTTTTCACTAGCTGTAAGCCATAATCATCAAAATTAAAAGAAAGAAATGCTTGAAATATTTCACTCTGCGTGTAATGCATCTATATAAAATATATGTTTCATTTTTTTAAATGAATTACTGAAATAAATTAACTTGAAATAAATTAACTTGAAATAAATTAACTTTTTGATGAAATTCAAATTGTATGAGATGCACCTGTACGTCGCATAGTTTGTAGATGCTATAACTGTCACACAAACCAATTAATATACACTTATTGAGATTTTTATTACCAAAGACATGTAGCAAAATACAGTTGGCCTAAATTTATGAAGAAATTTGATTTTATTGGATATGTTTTATAATAGAAAAGTAGAAAATATCTTTTTTTTTTCAAAATGTTTAATCTTTTTTTGTTTATATAGCAAAAAATAAAAAACCCAGTGGTGATCTTCAACCAAAAGAAAGCTTTTTTAAGTGAAAAAATTATATACATTTTATTTGCATACAGTGTTTCATATGTTGAAAGTGCTGAATGGCAAATAATGGCCTGGTCATGAAGGGGGAAAAACCTTCCGGAGGTCAAGTGGTTAAGTGGCGAGCAATCTTGTCTTGCATTACTGGTTTTGTAGGTTCCTTCCATGCAAGTGTTTTAGATTTTTTTTTAATGCTCCACTCATGTGTGTGGGGTTTGTTTGGGTAATTCTGATTATTGTTACAACCCAAAAACATACTGTTAGGTTAGTTGGCCTTCACCCACATAGGCCCTAGTGTATGTGTGTCTTCATGACCATGGCAGGGACATTATCTCATTTGTGGAAAGGTAAAATAAATGGTCTATGCATTCTTTTATGCTCTAGAGCAGGTCCCTCCAAACTTCCTGAACAAAGGGCCAGTTTATTATCCTTCATACTTTATAGGGGTCTGACTGTGGCATCAGTGAGAGTAAACATTGCCACATTTGATATTAGGGGGAGTAAACACTGCCCCATCATTGGTATCATTGAGAGGAATAGTGCCCCATTGTTGGTGTCAGTGGGAGAAATGGTGCCCCATTGTTGATGTCATTTGGCATTATAGTGTCTCATATCAGTGGGAGAAAAATAAGCTTATAAAATCACAACCCACAAACACCACACTAGAAATAAAAGGGACAACCAAGTGTAAAACCAATTTTATAACGATAACATATAATCTTAGAAGAGTTTGTTTCGTTCAACAAACTATTGTAAATATGACCAGAGAGCATACTGTAGCAAATAATTTGTGTTTTCTGTTGAGCACATAGTTGAATGGACTTTCCGACAACAAAACCGTGGAATTTTGTTCGAAGGTTGTTGGCTCCAACTTGTCTTGCATACACACGGTCACACAAATGTTGGCCAACAATTATGAACATAGTGACGTACAAGACGTATGGCGAGCCGATGAAAAGGAAGTTCAATAGTCATGTGATATCTCCATTACGAACGCTAGTTTTACAAGACCAAGCTCATCCAGCTTGACCTTGATTCCAAGCATGCGTGTCCGACGCACTTATGTACTCACGATCGGAAAGTCAGACAACACACATTTGTTGGTGGAAAATTTGAGAGCATGCTAGCCAACATTTGTTGGTGAAAAGTCCGACAACAAATGTCCGATGGAGCATACACACGGTTGGACTTACCGCCAACAGGCTCACATCCAACATTTCCCGTTGGAAAATCCGATCGTGTGTACACGGCATAACAGTGAGGTGTAGTTGAAACCCTTCTCTTTATTGTATACAGAGAAAGATTTCAATATATAGATAAATAAATTTTACCATAAATGGTGCTTTTTATTTATAACATACATTAATAAGCTATTGTTTACTATAATGTATTAATTAAAGTGATTGTAAAGTCAGAAGTTTTTTTTATCTTAATGCATTCTATGCATTAAACTAAAAAGCCTTCTGTGTGCAGTAGCCCCCCTAATACTTACCTGAGCCCTATCTCTATCCAGCGATGTCCCCGAGTACTTTAGGCGTCCGGGACTCTCCCTCCAGATTGGCTGAGACACAGCAGTTGTCCCATTGGCTCCCACTGCTGTTAATCAAAGTCAGTTAGCCAATGAGGAGAGGGGGGCAAATCACGGCTCTGTGTCTAAATGGACACACAGAGCTGTGGCTCGGTTTGGGTTCCCCCATAGCAAGCTTCTTCTTGCTGTGGGGCCACTCGGCAGGGGTGAGGGGCCAGGAGCACCAAGGAGGGACCCGAGAAGAGGAGGATCTAGGCTGCCTTGTGCAAAACCAACTGCACAGAGGAGGTAAGTATAACATGTTTGTTATTTTTATAGAAAAAAAATTAAACTTACAATCACTTTAAGGATATATCATTTAGATATGCCCCATAAAAAATAAGACTATACTTCAGTTTTCATTGGTTTACACTGCAGGAAACATACTTAGAATTACAAGCAGCACGTAAATTAATCTTCAAATGTATTTATTTGTTTTTTTTAAGTTTTTTTTTAATGTTTTATTTAATGGCTTGCACCAGATAACAATGAGATAATACATGGACTGCATACAGTGCAAGACAGTAAACAATAGAATCTGACAAAAACATAGAAGAGGTAACAGTGTTCATATAAAACCAAAACTGCATCAATCAAAAAGACACAATATGCCGGTGAATCTTGCATCAAGCAAAATAAGACTATGTAAGCTGGCACATCGAGTTGGGAGAAGTTCCACTAGTGATCACTGAGCAAAGCCCTGAGCAAAATTCAGCGCATAAAAAGTGTCTTACAATGACTAAATAAAAGTATGCAGAAACCATATGTATCCATATTAATCTGGATTTGTGTGCACCAAAATATGATTTTTTTTAACAAGGGCTATGCAGGTAAAGAAATGAACAAGAAAAAAGAAAAGCAAAAAAAAAAAAAGGAGGAGGGGGGTGGGGTTCATGGAGTATCTTTACAAACATCTCCCTACCCTGCCTGTACTAGATAGGGGAGTCAGTACTGAAGAAAAACAAATGTTGCCACGTTGCTAACCTTATGCCATCTTTTCACCAGTTTATGAGATAAGAGTGTGTAATAAATCCAGAACAGAAGCAGGTAGGAAACCAAAATAGTAGTAGCACAGTAGTATGTTCATTTTAAATAAAGTTGGAGTCTGAGTATAACACCTACTGTAATTGAGAGAGTATTGGCCACAACTACATCAATCCGATCAACTGTGAATGGGTCAAACTGTTTGTCTGCTCGTCGCATAAATTCGTGTTTCAGGATGTATCCACCTCCGCCATTGAACTCAAAGACTGCCATGTTTTGTTGCATAGCTAAATCTGAAAAATGCAACAGTTGAAACATTTATTAGCAAAACAATGTCTGATTTCAAACATGCAGGGCCATTGGATCAACAATGCAGACCATATGCAAGTAGCTTTTCTTTGTATGCATCTTAAACTACTACTGTATACTGTATCAGCAGTGTGGCGTGTAGAACTAGGGATGCACTGATACCATTTTTTTTTATGAGTACCGATACCTTTTTTTAGTACTCACCGATACCAATTACCGATACCTGCTTTACACTTCAGCTGTCAGCAATGGTACAAAGCATTGAAAAGTGACTTACAAATTAAATACTTTTTGTACTTTTTTCAACGTGAAACGTGTAAATATATATTAAAGGTATAAAAATATTAAAGAACAAAGCAAACAAAAAATTTTTTTAATTAATAATTAGCAGGAAAATAAAAATGTAAATGGAGAAGACAAATAAGGTGTTAATTAAGGCTGATTAGAGTAAATTAGGGGTAATAAGGGGTTAAACAGAGGAACATTTAATAAAAAATATATATTTTTTTTTACTTGACAGGTTGCTTTATACTGACTTCATCTGCAGATCGAAGTTCATCCCTTTGATCTGTAGATGAATAAATAGAAAGGGACACAAGGGTGTGAAACGCGTTACCTCTTCTGTCCTGTGTTCTGCTGTGGCATGTATTTTTGATATCATAATTTTTTATGAATAAAGGCTAAAGGCTAATTTTCTGGAGTACGGCTGTCCATCTTCTCTCATCACAATCAGTGCATCACAGGTGCAATTCAGAGGCTCCTGTAGACTATTCCTCTAACCCCAGGTCCTTACCAAAGAACAGATCTTTGTTTGTGTAGCTGGAAGAAGTAATCAATGAACTACAAGTGCAGTGACATCGCTACACTTGTGTTTCATTGTGAACTATGAGTGAACTATTTATCTAGTTAGTTATATGTATTTATACATCTAGATCAGGGGTCTCAAACTAGTGGCCCTCCAGCTGTTGCGAAACTACAAGTCCCATCATGCCTCTGCTTGTGGGAGTCATGCTTGTAACTGTCAGCCTTGCAATGCCTCATGGGACTTGTAGTTTCGCAACAGCTGGAGGGCCGCCAGTTTGAGACCCCTGATCTAGATATTTCCACTTATTTTTACGTATTTCCATGCATCTTATATGGATAAGTTCATATTGACATACACATGCACATGGATTTAGTAAGTATTAATAAGAATTCATATTCACTTTTTACATAAGCCCCCCTTTTTGTTTTGGGTGTATATTAACTAATTTATTTTCATTTCACTTAGATATATTCATGAGCACCTCACCCAACCACACATGTTAGTCATGTTTTTGATTGAGTCCACAGAACTTGTTGATTGGACTCAATCAATCACTCACCTGGTCACATGGTTAATATAGATTCGTATTTCTATGAGACAAATTTTTGTGGTTGTTAGCTATGATCAAGCACTGTTTGATAGTGTGAAACACGTCAGTTCTTCTGTCCTGTGTTCTGCTGTGGCATGTATTTTTGATAACATATTTTTTTATGAATAAAGGCAAATTTTTTGGAGTGCGGCTGTCCAGAATCTTCTCTCATCCTTATTGCTATATGCATTGCCGCACCTACTGCTTCAACTCGGAGGAGAGGTTCATTTCCATTGATCTACTTGGAGCAGTGATTCCCCTTCCCCATGCACTGATTGTGGTTGCAATGCTTTGCAGGGTTAAAAACAAAACATTTATAAATGCACATTTTTTTTTTCTTTTGCAGCGTGGCTGCATTTATTTATTTTTTTACATAAATTGGAAAATGCCTTTATTGTACCCTTACACATAACTTACCCATAGTTTGAAAGTTCAGGGCCACCATTTGGCAACCCACATTCCAAAACATTTGTGGCATATAATTAGATGAATCCATTCTGGTCCCTTTTGGATAAATACGACTCATCTGTCTTTTATTGTATCTGGGTGAATTGTATAGGAACAGGCTTTTTAAGATAGTATAAGTCCAAGGGGAGAGAAACATCCATATTGTTGTGTGTGAAAGCACACTCTTTCACATGGCAGTTATAATGTCCAAAGTGCATTAAACTAATCATATTCTAGTTTACAGAAGTCAGATCAGTGAAAGATTGAATATGATTGCCTGCAATGGGCTACTGCATTTTTCATGTTGCTGTTTATCCTACTGAGTAAGCTTTAATGTGTTTTATTACATCTTATCGTTATTGCTTGGGTACAGCTTGATCAAATCTTGTTTGAAACGCTGTTGTCTTGACGTTGTTTGGAGCTGTGTTTGCATACATTGTATTACATAACCTGAATCTTGTCTAGAATTAATATCATCTATAAAGTACATTTTCTTTCACAATATTTTTTTTTTTTTTTTTTTATATTTACATCAAACATGAAGCTTTGTGCATGCATATTCTTGTGCCATCTAAAAAGTGACATGCTATTCTTTTTTAAAAAAAATAGGCTGCTTTGTTGGTAATGATTATCATTTTTTTAACTTTCAGTTTGTGGGAAATGAACATCAAATAATTATTTGTCAGCAAAGAATCATGGCATATATGAGTTGAACATCATGTTGTCAATTTAATGCACCTATTTATTTAGTTTTATATATCTAGGGTAGTGATGGGCTCGGGTGTGACCTGCCAATCATAGGCAGCGCGTGTATGTGCAGCTGCCAGCCAGGAAATGCCTATGATTGGCGGTGTGCAGCGACGGCTTCCTGGCAGGTTCGATTTGAACACGACTGAGCCCATCACTAGTCTAGGGTTAGGTGTGCATTTATGCTATACATGTTTTCATTTCAATCATTGCCTTTCTTCCACCAGCAAATGCTTATTCTTGGTTAAATGTAATCTACACTATCAGAAAAGTAATTTATAAAATGACTTGTAATTTTTCTACAGACAGTATACAGTGCCTTTAAAAAGTATTCATACCCCTTGAAATTTTACAACCAAAAACGTAAATGTATTTTATTGGGATTTTTTGTGATAGACCACACAGTGGCTCATAATTATGAAGTGAAAGGAAAATACATGGTTTTCAAAATTTTTTACAAATAAATATCTGAAAAGTGTGGCATGCATTTGTATTCAGCCCACTTTACTCTGATACCGTAACTAAAATCTAGCGGAACCAATTTCCTTCAGAAGTCACCCAATTAGTAAAAAAAAAATAATCTCAGTGTAAATACAGCTGTTCTGTGAAGCCCTCAGAGATTTGTTAGAGAACCATAGCAAACAAACAGAATCATGAGGGCCAAGGAACACACCAGACAGGTCAGGGATAAAGTTGTGGAGAAGTTTAAAGCAGGGTTAGATTATAAAAAAAAACATTCCACGCTTTGAACATCTCACGGAGCTGCAAACCCACCAATACATAGCCGTCCACCTAAACTGACAGGCCAGGCAAGGAGAGCATTAATCAGAGAAGCAGCTGAGAGGCCCATGGTAACTCTGGAGGAGCTGCAGAGATCAACAGCTCAGGTGGGAGAATCTGTCCAAAAGGACAACTATTAGTCGTGCACTCCACAAATCTGGCCTTTATGAAAGAGTGGCAAGAAGAAAGCCATTGTTGAAAGAAAGCCATAAGAAGTCCCATTTGCAGTTTGTGAGAAGCCATGTGGGGGACACAACAAACATGTGGAAGAAGGTGCTCTGGTCAGATGAGACCAAAATTGAACTTTTTGGCCTAAAAGCAAAACGCTATGTTTTTCAGAAAACAAACTGTCATGGATCTGCCACCCACAAAATCGGTCGGATTTTTTCTGACGGGCTTTGTCCGAAACTGGTGTTGCATACACATGGTCGGACAAAGTTATCAGAAAATCCGATCATTCTGAACGTGATGACGTTCGTCTGTTACGACGAGACTACGTTCACGTTAGTAGCCAATAGCTTTGGTCTCGTAATTTGATCTGAGCATGCGTGGCACTTTGTCCGTCGGAATTCTCGACACACGATCAGAAAAAGTCCGATAGAATTTTGTTGTCGGAAAATTTGAGATCCTGCTCTCAAATTTTTTCTGTCAGAAATTCCAACGGAAAAAGTCTGATGGAGCCCACACACGGGCAAATTTTCCCACAACTTGGTCCGATCGGGCATTTTCCGTCGGACTTTCCGACCGTGTGTACGGGGCATAAGGGTTAACAATGGTGTAGAGTGATTTCAGTGATTGGCGCCAGACTGTCTTATTTAACCACTTAGCGCAAATCGCCGTCATTGTACGTCGGTACTTTGACGCTAGATACCATTGTTATGGCAGCAGCTAGCTACCATAACCCCAGTATTTTCAACAACGGTGAGCGACTGGCTTTCAGATAAAAGTGGTCTCGCCACTTTTATCGGGGCGGGAGAGGCCCCTCCACTCCCGTGCGTTCTGGTCATCGCCGCCGCTTACCCGAACCGCCGGTAGCGG
Source organism: Lithobates sylvaticus (assembly GCA_028564925.1). Classification (NCBI taxonomy): domain Eukaryota; kingdom Metazoa; phylum Chordata; class Amphibia; order Anura; family Ranidae; genus Lithobates; species Lithobates sylvaticus. The sequence goes on along the minus strand of CM053038.1, from coordinate 143,791,133 downwards.
CGGAGACGAACGCGTCCTTCACCCTGACAGGCTTGGAGCCGAGTGAGGGAAAGATGGCCCATGCTCAGCTACATAACATTGAATGGCGGAAGCGATGTCAAACGTCACTTCAGCCCAATGGTCTTAAAGCGGTTCTGCACCCATTTCATTTAGTAAATCTCTTTGCCTTCCAAATCAGGCAAAGAGTACTAAATGAAATGTTTTTTTTTTTTTTTTTTTTTACTTACCTTGTAATTGAAGACTTCCGGTCTTCTCTCTCTGCGGCGGCGGGCAGGGTCTCTGCGTCGATCGTCGTCACGCCGCACTGTCTCCTGGGATCTGGTGTCATTGATCCCAGGAGTCAGTGCGGGCATCTTCCGAAATCTCGCGAGATTTCGGCCACATCTTCCGAAATCTCCCGAGATTTCGGCCACATCTGCCGAAATCTCGTGAGATGTCGGCAGATGTGCCGTTACTGCGCACGCGCGAGTAACGGCGGTGCATGCTGGGCCATCTAAAGTTCCTGTGGGTGTTTCACATGCCCACAGGCAAGATGGCCCCCAGCACTAAAGAAGAAGACGAGGAACTTCATCGGACGAAAACCGGCGGCGATCGAGATGGAAGATGGAACAGGTGAGTCCCCTAATAAAGGTAAGCATACTTTATATTACGTCCTAAAAAAAAAAATTTTTTTACAGAGTGCAGAACCGCTTTAAAGGGAACATTTTCATTTACTTTTTTGTTTTTTATTGCATTTTAGTGTAAATGTTTGAGTTCTTTTTGACCCCAGACCTCACATTTTAAGAGGTCTATATGTTTACATTCCTTGTAATTGGAATAAAAGTGACCCAAATTTTTTTTTTTAAAAAGAACAGTGTAAAAATAAAAAATAAAAAGTAAAATAAATATGAAAATAGCGCCCTGTCCCACCGAGCAATTTTTAAGCGTGACATGTTGGGTATTAATTTACTCAGCGTAACATTATCTTTCACAATATAAAAAAATAATTTGCGCTTGTAAGAATGCTGCGCAAATACGGTATGACATAAAGTATTGCAACGGCCGCCATTTTATTCGCTATGATGTCTGGAAAAAAATATATATTTATTTAACATTTATTTATTTAACATTTATATATTATATATATATATATGTATATATATATATATATATATATATATATATATATATATATATATATATATATATATATATATATATATATATATATATATATATATATATAAATATTAATGTTTGGGGGTTCTAAGTAATTATCTAGCAAACAAGTGTCAAAAAGAGGCCTTGCTGTCTGATCTGCAGCTCATACCTGTGACTACCTGTTCCTGTGATCCGATCTGTTTCCTGTGTTTGACAAGGCTTTGTTTGATTACAATTGATCTCTGTTATCCTGACCCCGGCTTGCCTTGTGACTATGCTTACCTCAATATTGACTGATATCCTGTTGCTCAACTTTTCCCTGCATCCTGACTTTTCTCTGCCTGCCGTTTGTTTTTACTTGATTGCCTGTTACCGAACCCAGCTTGTTTGACCACGTATCCAGTGTCTCCACAGCTCTGCATCTACCTGCCGTTAACCTGCTGAGACACATCCGCTGCACGGAAGACGATTCAGACGCTCATACACCACCCGGCTCTTGCGGCCACTGTTCCCAACATCGGTGGCCCCTGAACCGTGGTTGTACATGAGGCCTTCCCGCTGCACGTCAGGCTCACTCGTCAGGTACATGACACCAACACTGCACATCATCCTGAAAAAACATCGCCACTGTGAAACATGGTGGTGGCAGCATCATGTTGTGGGGATGCTTTTCATCAACAGGGACAGGGAAGCTGGTCAGAGTTGATGGGAAGATTGATGGAGCCAAATACAGGGCAACATTAAAACCTGTTAGAGTCTGCAAAAGACTTGTGACTTGGGCGGAGGTTCACCTTCCAGCAGGACAATGACTCTAAACATACAGCCAGAGCTACAATATAATTGTTCAGATAAAAGCATATTCATATGTTAGAATGGCCCAGTCAAAGTCCAGACCTAAATCCAATTGAGAATCTGTGGCAAGACTTGAAAATTGCTGTTCACAGACCCTCTGCATCCACTCTGACAAAGCTTGAGCTATTTTGCAAAGAAGAATGGGCAAAAATGTCACTCTCTAGATATGCAAAGCTGGCAGAGACATGCCCATAAAGACTTGCAGCTGTAATTTCAAGGCGGTTCTACAAAGTATTGACTCAGGGGTGCTGAATACAAATGCACGCCACACTTTTCACATATTTATTTATAAAAAAATTTGAAAAACATATATAATTTTCCTTCCATTTCACAATTAAGTGCCACTTTGTGTTGGTCTATCACATAAGATCCTAATAAAATACATTTACGCTTTTGGCTGTGACATGACAAAATGTGGAAAAATTTCAAGGGGTATAAATACTTTTTCAAGGCACTGTAAGTCTGTCTCAGAGCTCACCTTATCTTAAAATACGTTTTTCTCTGGAAGTTAATTTAAACCCTTATTATATTAAAAGGCTGTGTGTCTCTCGCTCACTTTCCTCAAAGTTGTTGCATCTTGCTCAATGGTTCAAGACAATTTATTAGGTTTATTCTTTAAAAAATACTGTCTATAATTCCCTTTTGACCTTTTTTTTTTATTAGAAACTTACTAATTTAGTATACCTGTATGTAAAGAATGTGTCTTTTTAAAAGTGCTCACAGATAAAGGATACGCATTGCCAGTGTAGACAAATGTGGTTCAAAACTCTTCAGATTCAAAAGATGGTCAGTCAATCAGTTTGGATTTTTCAGTTATTTCCCCTAAAGTGTTACTAAACCCACAGCAGTAAAATCAGTCTGTATATGCAGTAAAGCATGCTTGTTATAGTCACTGTGGAAGGGGTTAATCCTCTGCATTGTGTAAAAAGGCTGTTAGATCCTGATTGTCAGAGTAGAATGAAAACTCCTCCTACAAGCTTTAACCAGGCACTCATAGAAGTCATAATACTGCCAATACTACTGATGACAAAAGGTATTTAGCCATTTATATTTACTAAAATAATTGCATTTCCATGTTCTGTGTACTGTGGGAGACCAGATATAGTGAATGGGTCCTTGGTTTAGTAAAACTAAGTTTTCCTCCTCAATAGACTGGCAATGGGACTATCCTCCAACTTATCACCTCCTAGCTCATAGTTAAATAGTTATAACGTTAGGTTGAAAAAAGACACCAGTCCATCTAGTTCAAAAACTAAAATAATAAAATAAAACCCACAAATAGAAAACCTACACATACGCAATCCTATACCCACAGTTGATCCAGAGGAAGGCAAAACATAAACCCCACCAAAGCATGATCAAATTCACTCCAGTGGGAAAAAAAAATCGTGATTCCCATTAGGAAATCAGATATTCCCTGGAGCAACTACCCCTGGTGTTATTACCTCTAAATATTAGTATCCAGTTATATTTTGTGCACTTAGGAATGCATCCACGCCTTTTTTAAATAATCTACTGAGCTGTCCAGAACCAGTTCCTAAAGAGGAAGTAAACCCTGATGGGTTTACTTCCTCTTTGTTTCCCTGCAAAGGTAAAGCATAATGGACTACTATGCATCGCATAGTAGTCCATAATGTGTCACTTACCTGAGACAGGAGCCAGTGAAGTCACGCTGTCCCCTTGTGTACGGAGCCGCCATCTTCTTGGTGGGTCTCGCTGCTCCGGCGCTGTCATTCGACGTTGCCGCAATGATGTCACTCCCGCGCATGCGCACGGGAGCCGCTGTCTACGGTGCATGCGCCGTAGACAGCGGTGCCTGTCTTTTGGCAGATATCTCCTAAACCGTGTAGGTTTAGGAGATATTTCTTGAACCTACAGGTAAGCCTTAATCTAGGCTTACATGTAGGTCAAAGTGGTTTGTAAGGGTTTACAACCACATTAAGGGAGTCGTTTACACGGCTCTACTATGAAAAAGCCGTTCTGTGAAGGTTAAAGTAGAAGTCCGGGCTAAAACTAAAATCCCTGCATCTATAGCCACTAACATTCTAACACTAACCTATCTATCCCTGAAAATAAAAAATTTGTATACATACCTTTTCTGCAGGCTATCCGACACGATCTCCAGCAGCGGAAGCTTTGCAGAGGACACGGCCGACAACGGCTGTGAATTGAATATTAAGTGACGTCACCCATATGCCTCGTACACACGTAGGGACTTTTGCCGGCGGACCTAGTCCAGCGGACAATCCCGCGGGACTTTCCGGCTAGGTCCGCTGGACTTTCCGAGGGTGTGGACTTGCCCACACACGCACGGACTTCTCCAGCGGATAATCCGCCGGCCAAAAGTCCGCGGGACTTTTGAAAATGAACGGACTTGCCCACACACGGAGCAGTCCGTTCATTTCGAACGTAACTTCAGGTTACGTAGCTAGCGTAGGCAGTAAATGCCGCCGCGCTAGCTCCGCAAGCTGGCATGGATTTAAAGGGAATCCCCACGCCGAAAAAAAACGGCGTGGGGGTTCCCCCCAAATCCATGTCAGACCCTCATCCGAGCACGCAGCCTGGCAGGCCAGGAAAGGGGTGGGGACGAACGAGCGCCCCCCCCCTCCTGAGCCGTACCAGGCCGCGTGCCCTCAACATGGGGGGTGCCCTGGGGAAAGGGGGGCCGTGCGGCCCCCCCACCCCAAAGCACCTTGTCCCCATGTTGATGAGGACAAGGGCCTCTTCCCGACAACCCTGGCCGTTGGTTGTCGGGGTCTGCGGGCGGGGGCTTATCGGAATCTGGGAGCCCCCTTTAATAAGGGGGCCCCCAGATACCGGCCCCCCACCCTATGTGAATGAGTATGGGGTACGATGTACCCCTACCCATTCACCTAAGGTGTAAAATGTAAAGTACAAAAAACACACACACTTTTGAAAAAATATTTTATTGCACTGCTCCGGGGGTCTTCTTCCGTCTTGGGGGTCTTCTCGCCGGACTCCTCCGCTCTCTTCTGCTCTTTTACCTAGCTCTTTCACGAGGGGAGGAGTCCGGCTAGTCTTCTTCTTCTTCCGATGTTGACCCGACGCTCTCTCTGCCCGGAATGCCTGTGCCGATCTGCGCTGAGACTTATATAGGGACATGGGGGACAGGGTCACATGTTCATGTCACATGGTGACCCCGCCCCCTTGTGTTGTCACAGTCCCGGAGGATGCTGGGACTGTGACATCGCAAGGGGGCGGGGTCACCATGTGACATGAACATGTGACCCTGTCCCCCATGTCCCTATATAAGTCCGAGCGCAGATCGGCACAGGCATTCCGGGCAGAGACAGCGACGGGTCAACATCGGAAGAAGAAGAAGAACAAGAAGGACAAGAAGAAGGAGAAGGCGCCGGCGGCGCGGAAGACGACGACCGCCGCAAGAACAGAAGAGACCCCCGGAAGACCCCCGAAGGCGGATCGAGACCCCCAGACGACGGCGGCGACGACGAAGAAGGTAGCCGGACTCCTCCCCTCGTGAAAGAGCTAGGTAAAAGAGCAGAAGAGAGCGGAGGAGTCCGGCGAGAAGACCCCCAAGACGGAAGAAGACCCCCGAAGGCGGATCGAGACCCCCAGACGGCGGCGACGACGAAGAAGGTAGCCGGACTTCCCCCGCTCGGTAAAAGAGCTTGGTAAATGGCGGGGGAGTCCGGCGAGAAGACCCCCAAGACGGAAGAAGACCCCCGGAGCAGTGCAATAAACTATTTTTTCAAAAGTGTGGGTGTTTTTTTTTACTTTACATTTTACACCTTAGGTGAATGGGTAGGGGTACATCGTACCCCATACTCATTCACATAGGGTGGGGGGCCGGTATCTGGGGGGCCCCTTATTAAAGGGGGCTCCCAGATTCCGATAAGCCCCCGCCCGCAGACCCCGACAACCAACGGCCAGGGTTGTCGGGAAGAGGCCCTTGTCCTCATCAACATGGGGACAAGGTGCTTTGGGGTGGGGGGGCCGCACGGCCCCCCTTTCCCCAGGGCACCCCCCATGTTGAGGGCACGCGGCCTGGTACGGCTCAGGAGGGGGGGGGGCGCTCGTTCGTCCCCACCCCTTTCCTGGCCTGCCAGGCTGCGTGCTCGGATGAGGGTCTGACATGGATTTGGGGGGAACCCCCACGCCGTTTTTTCGGTGTGGGGAGTCCCTTTAAATCCATGCCAGGTCACGGAGCTAGCGCGGCGGCATTTACTGCCTACGCTAGCTACGTAACCTGAAGTCACGTGCTAAATGAACGGACTTGCCGATGAGCGGCAAGTCCGTTCATTTCAAAAGTCCCGCGGACTTGCCCACTAACGGCGGGATTATCCGCTGGACTGCCAAGTCCAGCGGATAATTTGAAAACAAAACTTCAAACTTTAGTCCGCCGTACTTTGGCGCCAAAAAGTCCGCCGGCGCCCACACACGAGGGGATTATCCGCTGGACTTCAGTCCAGAGGATAATCCTGCGGGATTGTCCCTTCGTGTGTACGCGGCAATAGAGTTACTTTCGTTGACGGACAAGTCCTCTGCACCCACCTCCACAGCAAAGCTGCAGCTGACAGCTTAGCGTGGGATCAGAGCTTCCGCCACTGGAGATCGGGTTGGATCGCCTGCAGAAAAGGTATCAATACTGATTTTTTCTTTTCAGGGCTGGAGAGGTTACATAGTTACATAGTTAGTTAGGTTGAAAAAAGACACAAGTCCATCCAGTTCAACCACAAATAAAAAAAAAAAAATTATACATATATATATATATATCATACAATCCCATATACCCCATTCTATACCCACAGTTGATCCAGAGGAAGGCAAAAAAACTCCAGCAGAGCATTCTCCAATTTGCTAAAGCAGGGGAAAAAAATTCCTTCCTGATCCCCCGAGAGACAATCGGATTTTCCCTGGATCAACTTTACCTATAAATGTCAGTACCCAGTTATATTATGTACATTCAGGAAAGTATCCAGGCCTTTCTTAAAGCAATCTACTGAGCTGGCCAGAACCACCTCTGCAGGGAGTCTATTCCACATTTTCACAGCTCTTACTGTGAAGAAACCTTTCCGTATTTGGAGATGAAATCTCTTCTCCTCTAGACGTAAAGAGTGCCCCCTTGTCCTCTTTGTTGACCGTAAAGTGAATAACTCAACACCAAGTTCACTATATGGACCCCTTATATATTTATACATGTTGATCATATCCCCCCTTAATCTCCTCTTATCAAGGGTGAATAAATTCAGTTCCTCTAATCTTTCCTCATAGCTGAGCTCCTCTATGCCTCTTATCAGTTTGGTTGCCCTTCTCTGCACTTTCTCCAGTTCCCCAATATCCTTTTTGAGAACTGGTGCCCAAAACTGAACTGCATATTCCAGATGAGGTCTTACTAATGATTTGAACAGGGGCAAAATGATATCTCTCTCTCTGGAGTCCATACCTCTCTTAATACAAGAAAGGACTTTGCTCGCTTTGGAAACCGCAGCTTGGCATTGCATGCTATTATTGAGTTTATGATCTACCAAAACCCCCAGATCCTTCTCCACTACGGATTCCCCCAGTTGTACTCCCCCTAGTATGTATGATGCATGCATATTCTTAGCCCCCAAGTGCATAACTTTACATTTATCAACATTAAACCTCATCTGCCACATAGTCGCCCAATTAGACAGAGCATTGAGGTCAGCTTGTAAATTGGAGACCTCCTGTAAGGACGTTATTCCACTGCATAGCTTGGTGTCATCTGCAAAGACAGAAATGTTACTTTTGATCCCAGACCCAATATCATTTATAAAGATATTAAAAAGTAAGGGTCCCAGCACTGAACCTTGGGGTACACCACTGATAACCTTAGCCCATTCAGAGTAAGAATCATTAATCACGACTCTCTGAATTCTGTCTTTTAGCCAGTTTTCTATCCATTTACAAACCGATATTTCCAAACCTGTAGACCTTACCTTACACATGAGCCGTGTGTGGGGAACTGTATCGAACGCTTTTGCAAAATCCAAGTATACCACGTCCACAGCCACGCCTCTGTCCAAGGTTTTACTTACCACCTCATAAAAAAAAATGAGGTTTGTCTGACAACTTCTGTCTTTCATGAATCCATGCTGTCTGTTGCTTAAAATATTTTTTTCCTGCAAGAACTCGTCTATGTGGTCTTTTAACCACTTGCCGACCGGCGCACGACGATATACGTCGACAGAATGGCACGTACAGGCAGGAGGGCGTATATATACGTCCCTCCTTTAGCCTGTCCATGCCATCGGGAGCGCGCCGGGAGCGGCGCGCTCCCGCGCCGGTCGGGACCCCCGTGAGTCCGGCCGCGGTCCCCGCGGACTCGATCGCCGCGGGGACTCCCGCGATCGTCTCACGGAGCGGCTGAACGGGGAGATGCCGAGATAAACAGCATCTCCCCGTTCTGCCTAGCAACTAGTGACGCCGATCTCTGCTCCCTGTGATTGGAGCAGAGATCAGCATTCACTAGCTGACAGCCACGCCTCCCCCCACAGTAAAAAACACACCCCTAGGCATACTTAACTCTTTCACTGCCCCCTTGTGGTTAACCCCTTTACTGCCAGTGTCATTTATACAGAAATCAATGCATTTAAATGCATTAATTGCTGTAAAAATGACAATGGTCCCAAAAATGTGTCAAAAATGTCCGATGTGTCCGCCATAATGTCGCAGTCACAAAAAAATCGCAGATCTCTGCCATTAATAATAAAAAAAAAATTATTAATAAAAATGCTATAAAACTATCCCCTATCTTGTAAACGCTATAACTTCTGCGCAAACCGATCAATAATCGCTTATTGCGATTTTTTTTACCAAAAATATGTAGAAGAATACGTATCGGCCTAAACTGAGGAAAAAAAATGTTTTTTTATATATTTTTTGGGGATATTTATTATAGCAAAAAATAAAAAATAATGCATTTTTTTCAAAATTGGCGCTCTATTTTTGTTTATAGCGCAAAAAATAAAAACCGCAGGGGCGATCAAATACCACCAAAAGAAAGCTCTATTTGTGGGAAAAAAAGGACGTCAATTTTGTTTGGGAGCCACGTCGCACGACCGCGCAATTGTCAGTTAAAGCGACGCAGTGCCGAATCGCAAAAAGGGGCCTGGTCCTTTGGCTGCAAATTGGTCCGGTCTGAAAGTGGTTAATAATCTCTCCAGTATCTTCCCAACTATAGAAGTTAAACTAACAGGTCTATAGTTACTTGGTAAAGACTTTGTTCCCTTTTTAAATATAGGCACCACGTTCGCCCTGCGCCAATCCAGTGGTACTATTCCTGTCATTAATGATTCCCTAAAAATTAGATACAATGGCTTTGAAATTACAGTGCTCAATTCTTTTAGGATCCGTGGGTGGATGCCATCAGGTCCAGGTACTTTATCCACCTTTATACTGTCCAAATATTTCTGGACCATATCACTTTTGAGCCATTGTGGATTTGGGGCTGTGTCACTACCACCCCCATTGTGGACATGAGCTCCCCCATGCTCCTTTGTATACACAGAGCTGAAGAAAGTATTTAATAAATTAGCCTTCTCTTTGTCCCCAGTCACCCACTCTAGATTATTTTGTAAAGGGCCTACATGCTCAGACTTGACCTTTTTACTATTAATATATTTGAAGAATTTTTTGGGGTTTGTCCTACTATCTTTTGCAATCTGTCTTTCGTTTTGAATTTTTGCATCCTTGATTTCCTTTTTACATATTCTGTTATGTTCTTTGTAACATTTAAATGACACTAGTGATCCTTCATTTTTATATTTTTTAAAAGCTCTTTTCTTATAGTTTATAGCTTTTTTAACTTTGGCCGTGAGTTCATGTTAGAATGTTGCTGGCTATAGATGCAGGGATTTAAATCTCTTTTTCTCCGGATGTAGTGCCCCCTTGTCCTCTGTAATGACCTGAAAGTAAATAACTCTACACCAAGTTCCCTATATGGACCACTTATATATTTATACATGGTGATCCTATTCCTCCTTAACCAGTTGCTGACCGCCTACCGCATATTTACTGCGGCAGGGCGGCTCTATTGCACAAAATCACGTACATGTATGTCATTTTGTGCAATAGCCACGGGGCGCGCCCACCGCTGGAAGCGCGGCCGCGCGCTGATTGGACACGGGGGAGCCAATCAGCGGCGATGTGTAAACACGGCAGACCGCTGTTCTCTCAGGCATGGACGCTGTGATCTTGTGTTCTTGCTAATCAGGAACATGGATCGCTGTGTTCATGGAGTGAGCCCACCCCCCCCACAGTAAATAAGCACAAACAGGGAACACAATTAACCCTTGATGTTAACCGCTACCTATTTTGTAGATGCTATAACTTTTGCGCAAACCAATTAATATACGCTTACTGGTATTTTTTTTTACCAAAAATATGTAGCAGAATGCATATTGGCTTAAACTGATGACATTTTATTTTATTTTTATTTTTTATTGGGTAAGTTTTATAGCAGAAAGTAAAAAATATTGTTATTTTTTCAAAATTGACACTCTTTTTTTGTTTATAGTGCAAAAAAAAAAAAAATGCAGAGGTGATCAAATACCACCAAAAGAAAACTCTATTTGTGGGGAAAAAAGGACGTCAGTGTTATTTGGGTACAGCGTCGCATGACCGCGCAATTGTCGGTTAAAGTAACACAGTGCCATATTGCAAAAAAATGGCCTGGTCAAGAAGAGGGTAAAACCTACCGTGGCTAAAGTGGTTAATTGCCTCTTCTCAAGAGAGAATACATTCAATTCGGTTAATCTTTCCTCATATGACTCCTATCAGTTTGGTTTTACCTTCTCCTGTTCGCCGATATCCTTTTTGTGAAATGGTGCCCAAAACTAGACTGCATATTCCAGATTAGGTCTTAATGATTTGTACAGTGGCAAAATGATGCCTCTCTCTCTCTCTGGGGTCTATATCTCTTCTAATACTTGCTTGCTTCAGAAATTTCAGCTTGGCATTGCATGCTATTATTTAGCGTGAGATCTACAAGAACACCCAGATCCTTCTCCACCATTGACTCCCCCAGCTGTTCTCTTCCTAGTATGTATGATGCATGTATTACAGAAAAATGCCATAAAAAAAACTCAGTTAAGACTCAACTCCAAGGTACCCTTATGTAGAAAATCGTATCTGTCTAGATCAGGGCTCAAAACAGTTGCCCTACCCAACCCCTACCTTGCCCCACCCCCTAATTCCGTCCCTAAACACTCCCTCAAAAATGATCTCATAAAATTACTCTGTTAAATGTTTTATGCAGAATTAAAGTGTTACTAAACCCAGTAATATGAAAATAGTTCCTCTGCCCCACCCCCCCCCCCCCCCCACACTGCCCACAGATTACAAATCTTCTTTTTACATTAAAATACTGCCACTATATACCTTTTTTGCTGATCTGTATACCACGTCACATGAAAAACTGCAGAGTTTGTCCAGTGCTGAGTTTTCAGGTAAGAGGAGATTTACACTACAGCCTGTATACATGCCCACATGTGTGATGTCAATATCATGTGACCTGAACAGTTCAACTGAAACAGGAAATGTTCTCTCCAGCAATGGAGACTAAACTGAGCATTTGCAGGACGGCTACCATCACTCTACCATAATTAGTGTCAAAGAGCCTTTGTGCACAATGCAGAGGATTAACCCCTTAAGTTCCACAGTAAGTATAACAAGCATGCTATTCTGCATATACAGACAGATTTTACTGTTGTGGGTTTAACAACACTTTAAGTTACAAAAATAAATAATAACAACCACAACCTTAACAATATTAACATAAAGCATATTTCATTGATCTGACCGTGATAAATAAAATAAGGATAAAATATGATTGGCTACTATAGGCACTGTTTGGCAGGTTTGGGTAGTATAGTGGCAGGTTTGGGTAGTATAGGGTGCAGTGGCGGTGCGTGCATAGAGGGCGCAGGAGCGCCGCCCCCCCTCTCCTGCACCGCTCTATCACCAATAGATAGATTCATGCATTGCATGAATCTATCTATTGTCACCGCTGCCGCCCCCCTATTCAGGTGTCCGGCCCCTGATCGGGCGCCGGGCATCTGAATTACAGTGGGGGGGGGGGGGTGTTTCTGGAAGCGCCCCTATTAGAGCTGTAAGCTCTAATAGGGGACCTTATTAGAGCGGTGTGCTCTAATAGGCTTCCCTAAGTGTAAACAGCGGGCGCACTGCTGTGCGTTCGCTGATTACACAGTATTGTGTTAGAGAAGCGAATACATCGCTTCCCTAACACAGACGCGCCACTCAGCCAATCAGGTTGCCAGGTCTGTTACCTGTAACCTGATTGGCTGAAGTCACAGGCGCTGTGATTGGACGCTAGGCGTCCAATCATAGCAGAAGACAGGAGGAGCGCGGGAGAAGAAGACCTCGGACGATAGCAGAAGACAGGAGGAGCGCGGGAGAAGAAGACCTCGGACGATGAGACACCGCTCGCCGCCTGACGCCGTCACCAGCTGCACATCGAGACAAGGTAAGTGCAGAGGGCAGGCAGGGGGCACAGTGGCAGCACTTGGAGGGGCACAGTGGCAGCACTTGGAGGGGCACTCTGGCAGCTCGTGGAGGGGCACTCTGGCAGCACTTGAAGGGGCACTCTGGCAGCACTTGAAGGGGCACTCTGGCAGCACTTGAAGGGGCACTCTGGCAGCACTTGAGGGGCACAATGGCAGCACTTGAGGGGCACAATGGCAGCACTTGAGGGGCACAATGGCAGCACTTGAGGGGCACAGTGGCAGCACTTGAGGGGCACAGTGGCAGCACTTGATGGGCACAGTGGCAGTGTTTGATGGGCACAGTGGCAGCATTTAATAGGCACAGTGGCAGCGTTTGATGGGCACAGTAGCAGCATTTAATGGGCACAGTGGCAGCGTTTGATGGCACAGTGAGGCTGTTTGTTTGCGCCCCCACAAAAATTTTGAGCACCAGCCGCCACTGATAGGGTGGTATAGTGGCAGGTTTTGGTAGTATAGGGCGGTATAGTGGCAGGTTGGGGTAGTATAGAGTAGTATGTAACACTTAATGTATGTCTCAATTCCATGTAAAAACGATGATCTCTTTTAGATTTCTATGGTTACTGACATCAACTCTTGTATTCTCCACTTTTTAATTTTATAAATGGCTCATTAGAAAAAACTCATGAAGGAGCCCTCATCTCTCAGACTGTCAACTATTGATTTGCGCAGCTCAATGAGGCTGCTCACTGACACTTGTACAGTTGTCAGTCCCTGTTCTCCCCAGCCAGCCATCCCCACTCTGCCCCTCTCAGTCCTGCCCCTCGTTACCTCTTCTTGTGATGCATGCATGTCTTATGCTTTCTTGTAAATGAAAAGAATGTACATGGTCACTGGCGTTGTTGGTCCCTGTTCTCCCCAGCCAGCCAGCTCCCCTCTGACCCGCTCAGTCCCGCCTCCCATTTCCTCTTATTGTGACGCATATATGATGCAGCTAGAAGAGAATGTATACACCCACTGACCACCCTGTGTTTGCCAATGCAGGGGAATTGTGGTCATGTGAAGGGGAGAAATACTACATAAAAAAGGTAAATAAACAGTGATTTTTAGCTTTTGGGGTGCACATAGAGGTTTAGTGATTGCTTATGGTTGTGGTGGCCCATTCAAGGCATTAAGAGTTTAAAACCACTTTAACCTGACCTTAACACATACTGTAACCCTCAGCCTAGCATGACACTTAACCTAACCCTTAACATTCAACACCCCCACCCCCCCCCAACATCTAACTTTTAACCTATGCCTTAACACTTAATTCTTACCCTCTAAAACTCACTAACACTTCCTGCACTTTCTAATCTTAACTCTACAACTTAAACTATACATCCTCCCTGCTATGCCATTGTGGGCGCACGGGCGCTGCCCCCCTATCCATGTTTTTTTAAGCACCTGATTAGAGCCAGAGGCTCTAATAGGCTTCAAAATAGGGTGGGCTCAGGATGCAGAGCATTGCGTCTGAAGTCCACCCAGTTGTGTTGCAACAGCAAATGAATATATTTGCTGTTGTAACACTGATCTTCCTCCCGGCCAATCGGGAAGCGGGTCTGATACCCATCACCCGATTGCCTGAAAGGACAGGCGATCCTATTGGAAGCCTATGAGGAGGGGAGGAGAAGCAGGGCGGACGCGAGGAGGAGAAGAGCCGCTGGCCAATGCCTGGATGCCCAGTTCCCACAGATGCCTAGATGCTTGATCGCCACCGATGCTCCTCCGATGCCCGCCGCCTAGATGGGGTAAGTGCTGGTGGACCAACCGGCAGACAGCGGGGGGGTTGGGGGGGTTTAGTTGTTGGCCCCCCCAAACAAAAAACAACCAGCCGCCACTGCTGCTATCCCTAACAGAGATCTAATGTGGCCCCTAAACTAAGCCTTAAACCTTAATTAAGCCATTTTTCTGTAAATATACCTTGTCCTGCACCCAGAGCATACCAGCACTGAGCTTTGAGCTCTGAGAACTACTAATCATCTAATAATATATGCAAGAAAAATATTTCCAAGATAATTAGCCAGAAATTAAATTTCTGGCCCCGCATGCACAGACTTTTTGTATATGAATTTATATTTATATCTAAGAATAAATGCATTTTAATAAGACTGGAGCAGCCACAAAAGGATACTCAACAAATTGCACTGGGAACTTGGTCAGCAGATCATAAGCTTTGGTCTCCACAAATGACGAAATCACATAACTTTGATTCTTTTCTGCATAAATAAAAGAGAGAAACATTAATAGTTTAGTAAAAGTAATATTACCAAGAAGAAACCAAACTGCAAGGGTGGATTTTTTCTCGAACTGCTTTTTTCTCTAAAATGTCCCAGTGTTGGCTGGTTTGGAGTCTAGAGAGGGTAGTGATATTACCTTCTGTGTCATGTAACAGTGCTCAGGCTACTGACCCATCGCCAGACCCAAGCACTCTCACATGGGAGGAGTGCCACATGCTTCCCCATACACAAAATAGCTTTGTATTTTACACCAGTTGAGATAGAGGACGGAGTGACAGGCAAGCGCTAGATGAATATAAGTTGGTTGCTTGAAGGTGCTTTTTGAAGGGGCAAAGTGACAGTGTGTCATTTAGGTAAGTAAATGTAAAGGAGATTGTACAGGCTAATTGTAAAGTGAGTGGCCAGTTTACTCTCCTTTTATTAGCAATTTATTCCTTGGCTTCATTCTGACAATATTCCTGTACTTAAATCAGAGGTCCGCCCGCCCCTTTAAAAATTAAAAGTCAGCAGCTACACATACTGTAGCTGCTGACTTTTAACATTAGAACACTTACCTGTCCTGGAGTCCAGCGATGTCGGCACCGCAGCTGATATTTCCATCAACTGTCAGGTGCTGCTGCCGCCACTGCCGATAAGGGAACCCGGCAGTTCAGCCTTTTCGGTTTCACATTCGGGTCCCTACCACGCATGTGCGAAGCACGCTGCACTCTCTCACTGGCCCAGCAGAAGGGGAGGGAGGAGGAGGGGGACGTACTTTGCCGCTGCCCGGTCTCCCGGAAGTGGGGACAGGATACCTGTATAAATTCTGTATAGAACTGTATTCCATTCTGTATGCCTGTATTGCACACTGCAATCATTGTGCACTTGGCACTAATAATGTTTTGATTACATATTCACATTCTTTTAGACTCTGATAAGAAACTAACCTGCCTATGTAATGTCTCTTGTTACCTTAAAAGTTCAATTATAATATTAATGTGATACCTATGTAAGCATGGTTATGGGAAAACTTCAAATGTGTCAAATAAACAGAAGAGTTATTTGGAAAGAGTGTATCTTTTTGTGTTTGTTCCCTACTGAAGTTGTTTTTATGAATTTGGAACCACTGATCAATATGAGCATATGAGTTGCCTATCTATACAATTTTCAAGACATGTAGTAAAGATAATGAGGGGTTTTCTACAGAAATTCTCTTACGTGTAGAAACTTCGAATGTGTCAAATTTCACTGGCTGGACATAGTTGACCAGGCTTGACATCTCCTCATAAGCTGTAGCTTCTTGCCCAGCAGTACCCTGTGGGAAGGAGAGGGAAAACCGTAAAACATTATAATTAAATAGATTCTCTCCTCTATACAAGAAAGACTAATTAATACTTCTGTAAGGGTTATGGGGAAATGTACCTAGAGATATCTAATAGATATTACATGGCTTTAAGTGCTGGTCTTCAGCCAGCAAAAACTCAAAATTTAAAAAAACAAGAGCACAGTCCTGCAATGTAGACAAGACGCTCACATATAAAGCAGTCTCTGTCTCCCAGCACAATTGCTAAAAGGCCCTAAGAAGAAAAAGGTCCTTCTTCCACTTCTTATGTGCTTTCTTTCTGCAGAAAGAGAGAGGAATCAGGAAAAAGACAGAATGTGAGTCAGGATTGTGTAAGCAATGTCCTTGGGGGGGAAAACATGGACACTGATAGGGATGTGGAAGTTGATCAGTGAGCAATACCTGTGGAAGAGGATGTGGGCAATGGTCAGCAAACAATGATCGTGGCATCATTGTGGGTACTACATAACATGTAACGTCTCTGGAAGAGGTGTGGTGCACTATAAATAAACAAACTTTGCACTGAAGTGTAACTAAATTCACTTCTAACAGCAAACTCCTCCAGTGGCCAATGGCTAAATTTAGTTTATGCCTCTGTCATATCCAGCTGAGCTGCAATTAATTTTCAGGTCTATTCAGGCTTTCCCTAAGCCTGGTGGTTGATTGCTCCTGTCTGCTGCTAGAAGAATTTTGCAGCAATAATGTTGGTGGATCAATTATTGGGTTATGAATAGTTATCTGACCCTTGGAGATGTGGCTGGGAAGAAAATAAATATTTGGGATTACCCAATCAGAACTGTGTCAGAAACCAAGAATCAGACCGAGACAGAAGTGCAGTTAAAATCACACTTGTTTAATAATAATAATAGTAAAAGGTAAACAGAGCAACATAGTCAAATCATAGCCAGAGTTCGGTAACCGGAACGGATAGTCAGACAAGCCAGGTCGTCAGGGAGCCATAGATCAGCGTACTTCAGGACAAGCCAGGAAATCAGGAAACCGGAGAATCAGCGTAGTGGAACAGCAAGCAGGATCAGGAACCAGAAGGGACGTTAGCCAAGCAAGTCTTCAACAGGTACACAGGAGAGAGTCTCTTTATGTGTTGACCAAGGTGAAGGCAGAGAGGAACTGAACTGAACAGCTTAAGTAACCAGCAGCACTGACGAACAGGATATCATCATCAGGGGAGTCACTGTGGAAAAGATTGGAGCTGGCAAGTAACCAACATCTGAGAGGCCTACTCTGAGAAGGAGCCCAGCCCTGACAGTACCCCCTCCTTAAACCCCCCCACCCTCAAAAGATCACCAAGTTTGAGGGAAAAGCAACTATGGAAAGCATGGAGGAGGACAGGGGCATGTACATCCGAGGATGAGACCCAAGAGCGTTCCTCCGGACCGTACCCTTTCCAATGCACCAGGTACTTTATGCACCCACAAAACCTACGGAAGTCAACAATGGACTGTATTTCATACTCCTCATGGTTCTCAACCTGTACTTGGTGAGGACGTGGCACCAAGGTGGTAAATCGGTTACAAGCCAAAGGTTTTAATAAGGAGACATGAAATACATGTGAGATATGCATATGAGAAGGAAGGTCTAAAGCGTAAGCCACTGGGTTAATCCTGTGGAGAATACGGAAAGGCCCAATAAACCGAGGTGCCAACTTCAGTGAGGGAACACGGAGTGGGAGGTTGCGAGATGACAGCCAGGCCCTATCCCCAACCTGGTAGGAAGGTGCAGGCAGGCGCCTGCGGTCAGCATGGAGTCTGTACCTATAATTGGCATGTCGCAAAGCCTCCTGGACTTGTGCCCAAGTGGAACAAAGACCACGGAGATGCTCCTCTAATGCAAGGATGCTCTGCGGAACAAATGAGTCAGGCAACATGGAAGGTTGGAAACCATAGTTTGCCATAAATGGGGACAATCGGGAAGCAGAATTCAAGGCACTATTGTGAGTAAAATCTGCCCACGGTAAGAGGTCTGACCAGTAGTTATAATGGACTTTCCGAACGTGCGGACTTGCCCACACACACCCGTACTTTTCTGGCGGACTTTTCCGGCTGACTTTTATGGCGGACAATCCGCCGGAGTTTTGGCGGAAGTCCGCGGGACTTTTGAAATGAACGGACTTGCTGACACACGGAGTAAAGTCCGTTCATTTTGAACGGGGCTCCAGGTAGATGGGACTAGCGAAGGAAGTCAATGTCGCCGCCTCGATCGGCGAGATTGACACCTTGCTAGCCCCCCAAATCCATATCAGACCCTTATCTTAGCATGCAGCCCGGCCGGTCAGGAAAGGGGGTCGAGCGTCGTCCCCCTCCTGAGCCGTACCAGGCCGCATGCCCTCAACATGGGGGGGTGCTTTGGGGAAAGGGGGCCCTGCGGCCCCCCACCCCAAAGCACCTTGTCCCCATGTTGATGAGGACAAGGGCCTCTTCCCGACAACCCTGGCCGTTGGTTGTCAGGGTCTGCGGGCGGGGGGCTTATCGGAATCCGGGAACCCCCCTTCAATAAGGGGGCCCCCAGATCCCGGCCCCCCCACCCTATGTGAATGAGTATGGGGTACCATGTACCCCTACCCATTCACCTGGGGGAAAAAAAAGTGTACATAAAAAAACACAACACCGGTTTTTAAAATACTTTATTAACAGCTCCGGGGGTCTTCCGTCTTCGGGGTCTTCTCGCCGGACTCCTCCGCTATCTTCTGCTCTTTTACTGCTAGCTCTTTTACTAGCGGAGGAGCCTGGCATTCTCCTTTGTCGTCGTCCGGGGGTCTTCTTCCGACTTTGGGGGTCTTGTCCCACTCTTTGCTTCTTCTTGCCGGGCCTCCGCTTTCTTCTTCCAGCTCTTTTACTAGTGTTGGCCCGGTCTTCTGTCGCTGTCGCTGCCGCCTTCTGCTTCTTCCGCTTCTTCTGCTTCTTCTCCTTCTTCCTTCATCTGATGTTGACACAATCAGTGCCGATCCTGACCTCCCTGGGGCCCTAAGCAAAATTCTGCTGAGGGGCCCTCTACCTGACCCGTGATGCCGTGAGCTATGTAAACCATTTGCCATTGCCACACAGTCACACCTGACACTTCAGCGCTCCCAATACAATCCTCCCTCCTTTAAACAAAACAGTCAAAGAATAAGTACAACAATATAGAACAGACATTATATATTTATCTTTACATATCTGAGTGTGGATCCCCCACTTACATCAGGGTCCCCAGAGAGCCACCCCTTACATCAGGATCCCCAGAGAGCCCCCCCTTACACCAGGGTCCCCAGAGAGCCTCCCCTTACACCAGGGTCCCCAGAGAGCCTCCCCTTACACCAGGGTCCCCAGAGAGCTTCCCCTTACACCAGGGTCCCCAGAGAGCCTCCCCTTACATTAGGGTCCCCAGAGAGCACCCCCCTTACACCAGGGTCCCCAGAGAGCACCCCCTTACATTAGGGTCCCCAGAGAGCACCCCCCTTACATCAGGGTCCCCAGAGAGCATCCCTATAAAGCCCCTCCTTACATCGGGGTCCCCAGAGAGCCCCCCCATACATCAGTGTCGTCAGAGAGCCTCCCTACTTACATCAGGGTCTGCAGCATTGCCCTTTACATCAGAGTTCCCCCTTGCACTGTAAGGTGGAATCCTGCATACTATGATGTAAAGGGGAACTCTGGGAATGTGGGGAGGACTCTGGTGACCAGAGAAAGAAAACACTAAGATAAGGGGGTTTATTGATAAGGGGGGAACCTTTATATCAGTGCCCCCTTACAATATTGTATTGACCCCCCCTAGACTGGCCTGGTGGTGCTGTCACTGACCTCCTCTCAGGTGCATCATGCAGGGCTCAGTCAGTCGGCTCCAGCTTGGTGGCTCTGGTTTTATCCCATAGTTTCCTCTCCGCAGTCCATACATGTCTGACTTCTCCCATGACCCCCATCCTGGCTGCGCTCCCTCTCTTGACTCAGGGGAGGTCAGAGGCTGCGGATGGGACAGGGGAGGTCAGAGGCTGCGGATGGGACAGGGGAGGTCAGAGGCTGCGGATGGGACAGGGGAGGTCAGAGGCTGCGGATGGGACAGGGGAGGTCAGAGGCTGCGGATGGGACAACAGGAGAGGTCAGAGGCTGTGGGGGAGGGCAACAGGAGAGGTCAGAGGCTGCAGGGGGGGGGCAACAGGAGAGGTCAGAGGCTGCGAAGGGGGGGACAGGAGGTCAGAGGCGGCAAGGGGGGGGGACAGGAGGTCAGAGGCTGTAAGGGGGGGACAGGAGGTCAGAGGCTGCAAGGGGGGGGACAGGAGGTCAGAGGCTGCGAAGGGGGGGACAGGAGGTCAGAGGCTGCAAGGGGGGGGGACAGGAGGTCAGAGGCTGCGAGGGGGGGACAGGAGGTCAGAGGCTGTAAGGGGGGGGGACAGGAGGTCAGAGGCTGCAAGGGGGGGACAGGAGGTCAGAGGCTGCGAAGGGGGGGACAGGAGGTCAGAGGCTGCAAGGGGGGGGACAGGAGGTCAGAGGCTGCGAGGGGGGACAGGAGGTCAGAGGCTGCAAAGGGGGGGGACAGGAGGTCAGAGGCTGCGAAGGGGGGGGGACAGGAGGTCAGAGGCTGCGAAGGGGGGGGACAGGAGGTCAGAGGCTGCGAAGGGGGGGGACAGGAGGTCAGAGGCTGCAAGGGGGGGACAGGAGGTCTGAGGCTGCGAGGGGGGGGAGGAGGTCCGAGGCTGCGAGGGGGGGGCAGGAGGTCCGAGGCTGCGAAGGGGGTGGGGCAGGAGGTCCGAGGCTGCGAAGGGGGGGGGACAGCAGGTCAGAGGCTGCAGGGGGGGGACAGGAGGTCAGAGGCTGCGAAGGGGGGGGGGGCAGGAGGTCAGAGGCTTTGAGGGGGAAGGGGGGACAGGAGGTCAGAGGCTGCGAGGGGGGGGGCAGGAGGTAAGAGGCTGCGGAGGGGACGTTTTATTTTTAAAAATGGCGCCACTCGGCGCCATCGTGTCACTGGTACCGCTGCCGCCATTGTGAGGGCAGCGGCGCCTGAAAAAAAGATGGCAGCGGGGCCGACATGCAACTGCGCATGCGCCCGCCTTTCCGAAAATTGCCGAGCAGCGGCCACAGCGCTGGCGCATGCGCAGTTGCATGTTGGGCAACTGCGCATGCGCAGTTGCATGTCGGCCCCACGCGCGTCTTTTTTCAGGCGCCGCTGCCCTCACAGTGGCGGCAGCGGCCCCAGGGGCCCCCGAGCAGAGCCGATCCGCCGCGGGGCCCTACGCAGCTTGCGTAGTCCGCGTATAGGGCGGATCGGCTCTGGACACAATGCACTCTCTGGCCTTAATGGCAGGGACACGTTGTACGGCGACTTATATAGGGACAAGGGGCGGGGTCACCACACCATGTCACATGGTGACCCCGCCCCCTTATGATGTCACAGTCCCGGAGGATGCTATGAAGAGGATGTATACCCACGGGTCGGAGCCGCTATAGGACTGCTGAAAGTTTCTCTGGGTCCATTGAAAAACCGGCAATGGAAATGACATAACTCAGGAATTTAACCTGTTCACAATGAAACTCGCACTTCACCAATTTACAATAGAGTTTGTTCTCTCTCAGCTTCTGAAGCACATGACAGACATCTCTTCGGTGGCTCTCTAGGGACTTGGAAAAAATGAGGATATCGTCGAGATAAATCACCACACAAAGCTGCAACAAATCTTGGGGGGCATCGTTGATAAATTCCTGGAAAACTGCCAGAGCGTTGCAAAGGCCAAATGGCATTACGAGGTACTCATAATGGCCTTTTCTGGTATTAAATGCAGTTTTCCATTTGTCGCCCTCCTTGATCCTCCCGAGATTGTATGCTCCTCTCAAATCCAGCTTTGTGAAAACCGTTTCTCCCTTGAGGCGGTCAAATAACTCCGTAATCAACAGAATTGGATAAGCATTCTTATTCGTGAGACCCCTATAATCAATACAAGTTCTCAGTTCACCACTCTTCTTCTTCACAAAGAAGAAACCAGCACCAGCAGGAGACAAGGACTTGCGGATGAATCCCCAAGAAAGTGCATCTGCAACATACTCCTCCATGGCCTTATCCTCCGAGACCGACAAAGGGTAAACCTGGCCCTGAGGGGGTATGGCACCAGGTTGAATGTCAATTGCGCAATCATATGACTGGTGTGGAGGCAAACTACCGGCTTGATCCTTGTCAAAGACATAGATAAAATCACGGTGCTCCTCCGGCAGGCAGGAGAGAGAAGATGTGCATAGGACCTTAGCCACATTTTGGAAACATGTCTTGCTGCATTGTGGTGACTAGGAGAGAACCTCAGCATGAAGCCAATCAAAAGAGGGATTGTGCTTCTGTAACCAAGGATAACCAATAACCAGTGGAAACTTAGGTGAGGAAATAACTTGGAATTCGATTATCTCATGGTGAAGAGCCCCTATGGCCATGGACAATGGAACAGTCTCATGAGTCACATGGGCAGGCTGTAAAGGTCTCCCATCAAGAGCCTTAATGGCCAGTGGAGTGGCACGAAGCTGCAGTGGAATCGAGTGCTTAGATACAAAGGCAGCATCAATGAACAGGCCTGAAGCCCCAGAGTCGATTAGAGCCTGTATCTCGAGTCAGACCAAGAAAGGATAACCGGGACCAGAGGCTTATCCTTCTGCATAACTGGGGATGAAACAACGCCACCTAAGGTCTGTGCGCTACAGCACCTCAAGGTTTGGGCATTCTCTGGATGGGTAGAACAGGACTTCAAAAAGTGACCTGCCTGGCCACAATAAAGGCACAATCTCTCCCTACGGAATGTGCTACCACAAGTTGGATTCTGCAGGGACTCTCTGCCTTTGCAAGAGCCTGCTGGACTTTGCATCTGTTGCAGTTAATTTTTAAGTTTTTTTGCAACGTTGTGGTTTTTTTTGTCAAGAGGAGCCCAGTCACAGGCTGGTGACTAAGAAGCAACACAGGACTGTTGTATTACTGTTGTGCTGGTTGCATCTAGTTTATTTTTATTGTAAAAAAGTAAAAAGAAACGGCGCTTATGCATAAACAAACTGTGTAAAAAATTAGATAAGTGTGAAGCAGCAACGTGAGATATTCAACACAGTAATTCTTAAATCACAACATCTTAAGCTGAACTAAACAAAATGAATGATCAACATGCATGCCATATAATCAAATTAGTGAAATAATGTGCAACATATATAAATCTAAAATTCTTCCAATAAATAAATAGAAACCTAAATGCATATCCACGTGTCCACGTGTGTAAAGAATCTTCTTCTTCAGTGCTCACAAGATGATATCAGCATAGTGAATGTCCATCACCAGTGGCTAAAAACAACTGTGTGTAAAACCGCCATCTCTTATTGAAGAAATGCACGCTTACCAGCTGCAAATGAACCTCATATTTTAACCCAATGACACTATCATTGTTATTTAGATATTCCATGATAGTTTTAAAACTCTCAAGGCTGCCATTCCATAAGAGGAGGATGTAATCAATGTACCTAGCCCACATGACAAGTTCTATAGGTTATAAAAAAGGTTGATAGTTTTATGTAAGTGCAATTTTAAATTTTAACCGCTTGCCGACCGGCGCACGGCGATGTACGTCGACAGAATGGGACGGACAGGCATAAGGGCGTACAGGTACGTCCCCTTTAAGATGCCGCCATGCCATCGGGATACCCGCAATCGTCTCATGGGAAGGCTGAACGGGGAGATGCAGAAATTAAAGCGGAGCTCCACCCTAAAGTGGAACTTCCACTTATCGGATTCCCCCCCCCTCCGGTGCAACAATTGGCACCTTTCAGAGGGGAGGGGGTTGCAGATACCTGTATAATACAGGTATCTGCACCCACTTCCGGGACTAGCTAGCCGGAGCTGGCCCGCCCATATCCGAAGATGCCCCGTTGTGTCTTGGGAAACACAGTTCCCAGGACACAACGGGGACCAATAAAGACACGCAGCGCGACTCGCGCATGCGCAGTAGGGAACCGGGCAGTGAAGCCGCAAGCTTCACTTCCTGATTCCCTGACAGAGGATGGCGGCGGGGGCAGCCGAGAGACGAGCGATCGCTCGTCATCTTCTGCCGACATCGCTGGACCCTGGAACAGGTAAGTGTCTATTTATTAAAAGTCAGCAGCTGCAGTATTTGTAGCTGCTGACTTTTAAAAAAAAAATTCAGGTGGACCTCCTATTTAACAGCATCTCCCCGTTCTGCTAGCAACTAGTGTCGCCGATCTCTGCTCCCTGTGATTGGAGCAGAGATCAGCATTCACTAGCTGACAGCCACGCCCCCCCCCCCCCCACAGTTAGAAACACGCCTCTAGGAACATGTAACCCCTTCACTGCCACCTAGTGGTTAACCCCTTCACTGCCAGTGTCATTTACACAGGAATCAATGCATTTAAATAGCATTGTTTGCTGTATAAATGACAATGGTCCCAAAAATGTGTCAAAAATGTTTGATGTGTCCGCCATAATGTCGCAGTCACAATAAAAAATCGCTGATCGCCGCCATTACTAGTAAAAAAAAATATATTAATAAAAATGCTATAAAACTATTCCCTATTTTGTAAATGCTATAACTTCTGCGCAAACCAATCAATAATCGCTTATTGCGATTTTTTTTACCAAAAATATGTAGAGGAATACGTATTGGCCTAAACTGAGGGAAAAAAAAGTTTTTTTATATATTTTTGGGGGATATTTATTATAGCAAAAAGTAAAAAAGAATGCGTTTTTTTCAAAATTGTCGCACTTTTTTGTTTATAGCGCAAAAAATAAAAACTGCAGGGGCAATCAAATACCACCAAAAGAAAGCTCTATTTGTGGGAAAAAAAGGACGTCAATTTTGTTTGGGAGCCACGTCGCACGACCGCGCAATTGTCAGTTAAAGCGACGCAGTGCCGAATCGCAAAAAGGGGCCTGGTCCTTTGGCTGCAAATTGGTCCGGTCTGAAAGTGGTTAATAAACTAAGCGAGAGGGTTTTGCACTATTGCTTTGTTTTCATATCTCTATGTGAATTCATGCGAGATGATGTTTTGCCCACCATAAAACTTCTTGCTCCTTGGGGAGAACATCTAGAGCCTTTTCAGATTACCCAGAACCTGATTGTTTAATTTTGAGCTTTTATTAACTTTCTTGAAATAGAGGTTCATTTATAGCTGGTAAGTGTGCATTTCTTCCATAAGAGGTGGTGGTTTTACACATTCACTATGCTTATATAATTTTGTGAGTACTTAAAGTGGAGCTCCACCCAAAAGGGGAAGTTCCGCTTCAAGGACTCGTTCCCCCGCTCCTCTTGAATAATTGGTGATTTTGACAGGTGCCGTTGGAAACAGACATTCTCCTCCCTCCCCCGCAGTCTTCTTGGACACTGAGATGTCCCAGATGACGGAATTGACCATTCACGATGTACGACAGAGAAAAAGAGAGGATACTTGGTAGGTATCCTTTGGTCGGACTTTAAAGGCATAAGAAACAATTAGCAACATATAGAAAAATAACAATGTTTATTATGAACATACATGCATAGAGCAATCAGAGGTTAAAAATCATATAATGATACAGAATATACAATGAGTCCTTGTGTATGGACTCGTTTCACCATTAGGCTTCTTCAGGACACAATCAAGGTATTCAAGGTAACAAAGAAGAGAATGAATCTCACTGTCTAGGATAAAACATACTCCTTTTAAAAGAGAATTGTCCCTATGGATTGATCTACAATAGAGATGACAGAACCATAATGGTAGTATATCAAATGTAAACAGATTAAAGAAAGCAAAGAAAAAACAAACAAAATAACTTACTTCCGGCATAGACAGATATTAAATATCCCCTGGGAGACAGCCTTTCACTAGTCACAAAGGTCCAAGTGTATATGGGGTGTTAATATAGTCCCTAATGCAAGGGCACCAAACAGAGAAGAGGCATACAAGAATAATTAGGGATAGCGCACCGCGGGTGACATCATACAATGGCGCAAACTGTAAAAACGGCGCCAAAAGGAAAAAACTTGTACCTTTGTGTCTAGCGGAAAGCTGTCTCCCAGGGGATATTTAATATCTGTCTATGCCGGAAGTAAGTTATTTTGTTTGTTTTTTCTTTGCTTTCTTTAATCTGTTTACATTTGATACACTACCATTATGGTTCTGTCATCTCTATTGTAGATCAATCCATAGGGACACTCTACCTGTCTATGCACAGGATCCCTTACGTGCTGGCCATTAGGGCAGTCTGGCTGTGTTGCCCTAGTACCTGGCTACTGGTCGTGGATCACTCTGTTTGGCAGTGCTCTGCCCCTGTTTACGAATCATTTGGTTACTATTTTTGCTTTATTTTTGATCATCAGGTATATATATATATATATATATATATATATATATATATATATATTTATATATATATTTTTTATTTTGGTTGTTTTTTTTATTCCTTTGGGGCAAATAAACATATATTTATTTCTTATTTTTTCTGTTTTCCCAAGGGGGTATACTTTTTTCTGATTGTATTTCTTCCTGTTTGTTGTCAGATTTGGCTATTTCCAATCGTCTGTATATTAACCCCAGGAAATAACCCCTCCTGTTGGTAGTCTATCCCATCCATATTATTTGGACATCTGTATATGAGGCTTTCTCCTGCAAGGTATTGTCTTGTGTGGTTTTCATTAATTAATTTTTTTTTTTTATCATTATATATACACATAATTTTTTTTTTTTTCATTGGTGCTTTGAGCTTGTCCCTTTGACCGGATAAGCAATTTTATTTTAATATGTTATATGTATGTTATGATTACAAGATTTTTTCTCTCTTTTGAAACAAGTATGTTTTATCCTAGACAGTGAGATTCGTTCTCTTCTTTGTTACCTTGAATACCTTGATTGCGTCCTGAAGAAGCCTAATGGTGAAATGCGTCGATACACAAGGACTCATTGTATATTCTGTATCATTATATATGATTTTTAACCTCTGATTGCTCTATGCAGGTATTGTATGTTCATAATAAACATTGTTATTTTTCTATATCTTGCTAATTGCTTCGTATGCCTTTAAAGTCCGACCAAAGGATACCTACCAAGTATCCTTTATTTTTCTCTGTTCCCCTTAAACTTTCGGATGTGGCAATGTGAGTGCTTTCCTTCCTATTTTTTTCATTCACGATGTGCATCGCTACTCGCGCATGCGCAGTGGGCACCCGGCTGTTAAGCCGCAAACTGTCACAGCCGGGTGCCCATAGCAAAGATAGTGGCTGAGACCAACTGCTGGATCGTGGGACAGATGAGTGGCTGTTTTTTTTAAAAGTCAGCAGCTAGAGTTTTTGTAGCTGCTGACTTTTATTTTTTTTACAGGAGACTGTAACTCTGCTTTAAGAAGAAGACTCTTCACACACGTGGGCTCATTTTAAATAAATTTTATTTATTTATTTGATTTGATTTTTGATGTATATATGAAAACTGTAAGATTTCTGCACTTCAAGAAGCAATGTATAGCACTATACTCCGTACATTACCCTTTTTTACCCCTACCTATCCACTTGTAATGCAGGATACTCAGCTCTTGGGTGCAAGAGCTATTTGTTCCGATTTTTCTTGCCTATAGGAACAAGTCAAATATTTAAGGGGGGGGGGGGGGTGTAAGTAGCATTTATTTTCAGGTCTGTGGTCTGTTCAGGCATTCCCTAAGCCTGGTCATTGATTGCACCGGCATGCTGCTGGAAGAATATTTTAGCAATAGCATGGATCAATCATTGGGTTATGAATAGTTATCTGACCATAGACAATGCCTGCGGCTGGAGAGAAGATAAATATTTGGGAGGACCTGATTCATTGCATAAATTCTGCAGTGGCTGTTTTTCTTTAAAGCATAACTCCATGTTTACATACCAAAATGATATAAAACAATTGCTTTTGCAAAATCAACCCATGTCATATGTGTGCAATTCTCCCCCATATATATTTTCCCTAATCATATTGAAGGTGTAGATTCTACACACAGTTTTCAGAGTAGCTGGGATGATTTCACTTTTGCACTCTTGATTCTATGAAGGTCAGTGATGTAAGTAATTGAGTTAAAATAAACGGAGTTACTTAACGCAGTTACTATAGAGCAGGGGTGCCCAACCTTTTGAAGAGCGAGGGCCACTTAAGCGACTTGGTAACCGATCGCGGGCCACAATGAGCGGAGCGGGTGGATGGCATGTCCGTGTCCGCTCTGCATTTGCAGAGCGGACAGGGACACAGCACACAATACTTTTTAGCGGATCGTATTGGAGGTAGAACACAAGTCGGTTTATGTCTGCCACTACTTAGAGGTGAATGGAGGGTCCAATTGGTTGGACTGTCGGACTGACCGTGTGAAAGGGGTCCAAGGCTGCTTTCACACTGATGCGCTGCGGTTTACCCGCACCATGTGTGCAACGCAGTGTACATTTGGCTTTCCTGCAGTTTGCAATAGACTTCTATATATTCTGCAGGTTTTGGTGCTTTCAGAAAGCTCACCAAACTTGTAGGTAATAATAGAAGTCTATAGCTCAGTGCAGGTAACCAACAGGTAAACTGCTCTGCACCTGCGGATCAGTTTGAAAGCAGCCCAGTAACCACTGCAGAAAAGATATGCCCATAAATACTCTGTGATTTTAGTAATAAACTGACCTTTAATAACAGTATTCTTTCTATTCTATCCCAGAGCAGGAGGTCGCGGGCCACATCAGAGGGCTCCACGGGCCACATGTGGCCCCCCGGGCCACTGGTTGGGCACCCCTGCTTTAGAGGGTAACGAGTAATATAACTGATTACTCTTCCCCTCATGGTAATGCCGTTTCCATTACTTGGGAAGAGTTACCACAATTACATCTACCGCCACTAGATGGCAGTAGTGTAATTGAGGTGTCCTGCCGAAAAAGTTCCCCCGCCAGATAAGGACCACCCTTTACTGCACAGGCGCAGCGCTTGCACAGTACAAAGGACTACGGAGCTTACGAAAAGTGCCGAACCTAGACAGCTCTGAGTGAACTCTACACCGCGCAGGCACAGTTAACATGTAATTGTACGAGGCGATGCCGCACGCTCCTGATGCTCGTGCTACTCTGCAAGGGCCGTCTATCGTGTAACTAAGGGGCGGGTCTAGTATTACTGTAACCAAGGGGCGCATTTATTATTATTGTTATATATCGAGCTCTGCCCATTAATTTAACATTCACCCTCTTCTGTAGCCATCCGCCCCTAACACGATATAATAATAATAGACCCGCCCCTTGCTTACACGCTATAACAGATCCGCCCCTTGGTTAGATGATATATAACAATAATAATAAATGTGCCCCTTGCTTACATACTAGACCTGCCCCTTAGAATATTAAAAAAAAGTCACAGTTATTTTGCTGCGTAACTAATTACTTTTCCAATGTAGTAACTGAGTTACTAACGCAATTACTTTTTGGGAGAAGTCATTTGTAACTTAACTAATTACTTTTTTAAAGTAAGATGACCAACACTGATGAAGGTACCTCTAAATTTCTCTGCCAGGTTTAACCTGACTAACTGGAATAGTTTTATCAGTTTAATTCTACTGACATAAGGTACTGGAACTGAGATTTGTGATTACCTATTCAATAAGTGGTTTCCTACAATGATAATAATGGAATGTTGTTAACTGTAATCCTAAGTCAAGATTCTGCATGTAAATGGTTATTCATGTGAATCAAGACAGCACAGTGGTTCCCTCTTCAAATCCCTACCATGCCATTTTCAAGATGCCAGAATAGATTGTATGATGATATATTGAGAACTCACTTCATCAGACTGGATCTGTTTCTCCTCTTCATCCATATTCTCTACCACCTCTTCCCCTGTCTTCTCTGCACCTGCTTCTTCCACTGTTTCGTTTTCTACAAGAAAATGTAAAAAGCAACTGATAAACTACCTGGATTATCAGAAAATATTACAAGATTACAACCAATGGACTACCGCTGATAAGTGTCACCACCAGCCTGCGTATACCTGAATTTTCGCTGAATTGTGCATTTGTCTGATCTGATTCAACACTCTGTGTTTTTTTCTCGGCTGAAGAAAAAGCCTGGTTCTTTTTATTTTTAATCAAGATTTTTCCCATCAGGTCATTGGGGCTTGGCACTGGACATCCTGGTTTTAGCTATTGAAAAAAGAAAAAAAAAGTGATAGACACTCTAATGCCCCGTACACACGGTCGGAAATTCCGACGGAAAATGTCCGATCGGACCATGTTGTCGGAAAATCCGGCCGTGTGTGGGCTCCAGACTTTTTCCGATCGTGTGTAGAGAATTCCGACAGACAAAGTGCCACGGATGCTCAGATCAAATTATGGGACCAAAGCTATTGGCTACTAACCTCTACGTAGTTCCGTCGTACACAATGAACGTCACCATGTTCGGAATGATCGGATTTTCCAAAAACTTTGTCCGACCGTGTGTATGCAAGACCAGTGTCGGACAAAATCCGTCGGAAAAAATCAGACGGATTTTGTTGTTGGAATTTCCGACCGTTTGTACGGGTAATTAGGATTCTGCATTATGGTGAGTTTAACTATTTCATTTTATATTACAATGTAATAATATAAATAATGCGCTTTAATCATCCTGACACCATAACAACCATGGTGCCGTGATGATTGAAGCGCTAACACCAGGTGTTTGGAGTATCTTTATCTGTTGATTGTTAAACTTTATGGAATACATATATTGCTATTGTGGTGTAGGATCTGGGCCTGTTTTCCCTCCATCCCTCTCTTTCCTTCTCTCTCCTTCTCTTTCTTTCTTTCTTTCTTTCCTTCTCTCTCCTTCTCTTTCTTTCTTTCTTTCCTTCTCTCTCCTTCCCTTTCTTTCTTTCTTTCTTTTCTTTTTTTTCTTTTCTTTTTTTTTCTTTCTTTCTTTCTTTCTTTTCTTCTTTCTTTCTTTCTTTCTTTCTTTCTTTCTTTCTTTCTTTCTTTCCTTCTCTCTCCTTTCCTTTCTTTCCTCTTCTCTCATTCCCTTTCTTTCCTTCTCTCTCCTTCCCTTTCTTTATTTTTTTCTTTCTTTTTTTTTTCTTTCTTTCTTTCTTTTTTTCTTTCTTTATTTCTTTCTTTCTTTCCATCTCTATCCTTCCCTTTCTTTCTTTCCTTCTCTCTCCTTCCCTTTTTTTCTCTTTCCTTCTCCCTCCTTCCCTTTTTTATTCTTTCCTTCTCTCTCCTTCCCTTTCTTTCTCTTTCCTTCTCTCTCCTTCCATTTCTTTCTTTCCTTCTTTCTTTCTTTCCTTCTCTCTCCTTCCCTTTCTTTCTTTCCTTCTTTCTTTCTCCTTCCCTTTTTTCTCTTTCTTTCCTTCTCTCTCCTTCCCTTTCTTTCTTTCCTTCTTTCTTCTTCCCTTTCTTTCTTTCCTTCTCTCTCCTTCCCTTTTTTTCTTTCCTTCTTTCTTTTTCCCTTTCTTTCTTTCCTTCTCTCTCCCTCCATTTCTTTCTTTCTGTCTTTCTCTCTCCTTCCCTTTCTTTTTTTACCTTCTCTCTCCTTCCCTTTCTTTCTTTCCTTCTCTCTCCTTCCCTTTCTTTCTTTCCTTCTCTCTCCTTCCCTTCCTTTCTTTCCTTCTCTCTTCTTCACTTTCTTTCTTTCTTTCTTTCCCTTTCTTTCTTTCATTCTCTCTTCTTCCCTTTCTTTCTTTCCTTCTTTCTTCTTCCCTTTCTTTCTTTCTTTCTCTCTCCTTCCCTTTCTTTTTTACCTTCTCTCTCTCCTTCCCTTTCTTTCTCTCCCTTTCTTTTCTTTCTTCTCTTCCTTTTCTTTCTTTTCTCTCTCCTTCCCTTTCTTTCCTTCTCTCTTCTCCTTCTCTTTCCTTTCTCTTCTCTTCTCTCTTCTTTCTCCCTTTCTTTCTTTCCTTGTTTTTCTCTCTCTTTTTCTTCATTTTTTTCTTCTTCTTTCCTTTTTCCTTCTCTCTTCTTTCATTTTTTTTTTTCTTCTTTTCTTTTCTTCTTTCTTTCTTCTTTTCTTCTTTTTTCTCTTTCTTCTCTTTTTTTTCTTCTTTCTCTTCTTCTCTTTTCTTTCTTTTTTTTTTCTTTTCTCTTTTTTTTCATCTCCTTCTTTTCTCTTCTTTCTTTCTTTCTTTCTTTTTCTTCTTCTTTCTTTCTTTCTCCTTTCTTTTTTTCACTTTCTTTTTTCCTTTCTCTTCTTTTCCTTTCTCTTCTCTCCTTTTCTTTCTTTTCTCTTCTTCCTTTCTTCTTTTTTTTCTCATTCCTTCTTTCTCCTTCCTTCCTCCTTCTTTTCTTTCTCTCTCTCATTTCTTTTTCTTTTCTTTTCTATCTTTCTTCTCTCTCCTTCCCTTTCTTTTTCTTTCTTTCGTTCTTTCTTTCTTTCTTTCTCTCTTTCTTTTCCTTCTTTCTTTCTCCTTCCATTTCTTTTTCTTTTTTCTTCTCTCCTTCCTTTTTTTTCTTTTTTTTCTTTCTTTCTTTTTTTTTCTTTTCTTTCCTTCTCTCTCCTTCCATTTCTTTCTTTATTTCCTTTTTTTTTCCTTCTTCTCCTCCTTTCCTTTTTTCTTTCTTTCCTTCTCTCCTCCTTTCTTTCTTTTTTCTTCTATTTCTTTCCTTTTTTCTTTCTCTTTCCTTCTTTTTTTCCTGTTCTCTCCTTTTCTCTCCTTCTTCCCTTCTTTCTTTCTTTTTTTTTTTTCTTTCTTCTTTCTTTCTTTTTTTTTTTTTTTTCTTTTTTTCTTTCTTTCTTTCCTTCTCTCTCCTTCCCTTTCTTTCTTTTGTTCTTTCTTTCTTCTCTCTCCTTCCCTTTCTTTCTTTCTTTCTTTTTCTTTTTTTTCTTCTCTCTCCTTCCATTTCTTTCTTTCCTTCTCTTTTTTTCTCTTTTCTTTTCTTTCTTTACTTCTCTCTCCTTTTCTTTCTTCCTTTCTTTCTCTTTCTTTCTTTTCTTTCTTTTCCCTTCTTTCTTTCTTTCCTTCTCTCTCCTTCTCTTTCTTTCCTTCTCTTTCCCTTTCTTTCTTTCCTTCTTCTTTTCTTTCTTTTTTTTCTCTTTCTTTCTTTCTTTCCTTCTTTCTCTTTCCCCTTCTTTTGTTCTTTCCATCTTTCTTCTCTTCCTTTTTTTTCTTTTCTTTTCTTTTCTTTCTTTCTTTCTTTCTTTCTCTTTCTTTTTCTTTCTCTCCTTCTCTATTCTTTTCTTTTTTTTTCTTTCCTTCTTTCCTTCTTTCTTTCCTGCTTCCCTTCTTTCCTTCTTTTTTCTTTTTTCTTTTTTTTCCTTTTTTCTTTTCTCTCCTTCCCTTTCTTTCTTCCCTTTCTTTTTTTTCTTTTCTTTTTCTCCTTCCCTTTCTTTCTTTCCTTCTCTCTCCTTTCCTTTATTTCTTTTCTTCTCTCTCTCTTTTTTTTTCTTTCTTTCCTTCTCTCTCCTTCCCTTTCTTTCTTTCATTCTCTCTCCTTCCCTTTTTCTTTCTTTCTTTCTTTCTTTCCTTCTCTCACCTTCCCTTTCTTTCTTTCTTTCTTTCTTTCCTTCTCTCTCCTTCCCTTTCTTTTTTATTTCTTTCTCTCTCCTTCTCTTTCTTTCTTTCCTTCTCTCTCCTTCCCTTTCTTTCTTTCCTTCTCTCTCCTTCCCTTTCTTTCTGTCCTTCTTTCTTTCCTTCTCTCTCCTTCACTTTCTTTCCCTCTCTCCTTCCCTTTCTTTATTTTTTCTTTCCTCTCTCTCTTTCCTTTTTCTTTTTCTTTTTTTTCTTTTTTTTTTTTTTTTTTTCTTTTTTTCTTTTTTTTTTTTTTTTTCTTTCTTTTTTTTCTCTCCTTCTTCCCTTTCTTTCTTTTTTTTTTCTTTTTTCTTTCTTTCCCTTTCTTTTTTTTCTCTCTCTCCTTTTTTCTTTTTTTCTTTCCTTTTCTCCTTCCCTTTTTTTCTTTCCTTCTTTCTTCTTCCCTTTTCCTTTCTTTTCTCTCCTTTTTTCTTTTTTTTTTCTCCTTTTTCTTTCTTTTTTTTTCTCTCCTTTTTTTTTTCTTTTTTTTCCTGTCTTTCTCTTTTTTTTCCCTTTTTTTTTTTTCTTTCTTTTCTCTCTCCTTTTTTTTTTTTCTTCTCTTTTTTTTTTCTTCTTTTCTTTTTTTTTTTTTTTTTCATTTTTTTTTTTTTCCTTCTTTCTTCTTTTTTTTTCTTTTTTTTCTTTCTTCTTCCCTTTCTTTCTTTCATTCTCTCTTCTTCCCTTTCTTTTTTTCTTCTTTTCTTTTTTTTTCTTTCTTTCTTTCTTTTTCTCTCCCTTCCCTTTTCTTTTTTTTACCTTCTCTCTCTCCTTCCCTTTCTTTCTTTCTCTCCCCTTCCCTTTCTTTCTTTCCTTCTCTCTCCTTCCCTTTCTTTCCTTCTCTCTCCTTCACTTTCTTTCTTTCCTTCTCTCTACTTCCCTTTCTTTCTTTCCTTCTCTCGCCTTCCTTTTCTTTCTTTCCTTCTCTCTTCTTCCCTTTCTTTCCTTCTTTCTTTCTTCTCTCTCCTTTCCTTCTTTCTTTCCCTCTCTCTCATTCCCTTTCTTTCTTTCTTTTTTTTCTTTTTTTTTTTTTTCTTTTTTTTTTCCTTTTTTCTTTTTTTTTTTTTTTTCTCTTCTTTTTCCTTTACTTTTTTTCTCTTTTTTTTTTTCTCATTTTCTTTCTTTCCTTCTTTCTTTCTCTTTCCATTTCTTTCATTCTTTCTATCTTTCTTCTCTCTCCTTCCCTTTCTCTCTTTCTTTCGTTCTTTCTTTCTTTCCTTCTTTCTTTCCTTCTCTCTCCTTCCATTTCTTTCTTTATTTCCTTCTTTTTTTCCTTCTCTCTCCTTCCCTTTATTTCTTTCTTTTTTTTTTCTTTCTTTTTCTTTCCTTTTTTTTTCTTTCTTTTTCTTCTTTTTTCTCTTTATTTTTTTTTTTTTTTTCTTTTCTCTTTCCTTCTTTTTTTCCTGTTCTCTTTTTTCTCTTTTTTTTTTTTCTTTTTTTTTTTTCTTTTTTTTTTTTTTTCTTTTTTTTTTTTTTTTTTTTTTTTTCTTTTTTTTTTCTTTCTTTCTTTTTTTTTTTTTTTTTCTTTCTTTTTTTTTTTCTTTCTTTCTTTTTTTTTTTTTCTTTCCTTCTTTTCCTTCCCTTTCTTTCTTTTTTTCTTTTTTCTTTCTTTTTTTTTTTCTTTCTTTCTTTTTTTTTTCTTTCTTTCTTTCCTTCCATTTCTTTCTTTCCTTCTCTTTCTTTCCTTTTCTCTTTCTTTCTTTACTTCTCTCTCCTTTTCTTTCTTCCTTTTTTTCTTTTTTTCTTTCTTTCTTCCCTTCTTTTTCTTTTTTTTTTTTTTCTTTCTTCTTTTTTTCCTTCTTTTTTTTTTTCTTTCTTTTTTTTCCTTTTCCTTTTTTCCTTCTCTTTCTTTCTTTCTTTCCTTCTTTCCTTCTTTCTCTTTCCCCTTCTTTTGTTCTTTCCATCTTTCTTCTCTCTCCTTTTTTTTCTTTCTTTCTTTTCTTTCTTTCTTTCTTTCTTTCTTTCCTTCTCTCTCCTTTTCTCTTTCTCTCCTTCTCTATTCTTTTCTTTCTTTCCTTCTTTCCTTCTTTCTTTCCTGCTTCCCTTCTTTCCTTCTTTCTTTCTTTCTCCTTTTTCTTTCCTTCTTTCTTCTCTCTCCTTCCCTTTCTTTCTCTTTCCTTTCTTTCCTTCTCTCTCCTTCCCTTTCTTTCTTTCCTTCTCTCTCCTTTCCTTTATTTCTTTTCTTCTCTCTCCTTCCCTTTTCTTTCTTTCCTTCTCTCTCCTTCCCTTTCTTTCTTTCATTCTCTCTCCTTCCCTTTCTTTCTTACTTTCTTTCTTTCCTTCTCTCACCTTCCCTTTCTTTCTTTATTTCTTTCTTTCTTTCCTTCTCTCTCCTTCCCTTTCTTTTTTATTTCTTTCTCTCTCCTTCTCTTTCTTTCTTTCCTTCTCTCTCCTTCCCTTTCTTTCTTTCCTTCTCTCTCCTTCCCTTTCTTTCTGTCCTTCTTTCTTTCCTTCTCTCTCCTTCACTTTCTTTCCCTCTCTCCTTCCCTTTCTTTATTTCTTTCTTTCCTTCTCTCTCCTTCCCTTTCTTTTTTCTTTCTTTTCTCTCCTTCCTTTTCTTTTTTTTTTTCTTTCTCTCTCCTTTCCTTTTTTTCTTTTTTTTCTTCTCTCTCCTTCCCTTTCTTTCTTTTTTCTCTTTCCTTTTTTTTTTTTCTTCCCTTCTCTCTCCTTCCCTTTCTTTCTTTCCTTCTTTCTTTCCTTCTCTCTCCTTCACTTTCTTTCCTTATTTCTTTCCCTGTCTCTCATTCCCTTTCTTTCTTTCCTTTTCTCTCCTTCCCTTTCTTTCTTTCCTTCTCTCTCCTTTTCTTTCTCTCTTTCCTTCTCTCTCATTTTCTTTCTTTCTTCCCTTTTTTCTTTCCTTCTTTCTTTCCTTCTTTCATTCTTTCTTATTTTTTCTATCTTTCTTCTCTCTCCTTCCCTTTCTTTCTCTTTCCTTTCTTTTTCTTTCTCCTTCCCTTTCTTTCTTCCCTTTTCTTTTTCTTTTTTTTCTTTTTTTCCTTTTCTCTCCTTTTCTCTCTTTCTTTCCTTTTTTCTCCTTTTTTCTTGCTCTCTTTCTTTCGTTCTTTCTATCTTTCTTCTCTCTCCTTCCCTTTCTTTCTTTCTTTCTCTTTCGTTCGTTCTTTCTATCTTTCTTCTCTCCCCTTCCCTTTCTTTCTTTTTTATTTTCTCTCCTTCCCTTTCTTTTTTTCTTTCCTTCTCTTTCCTTTTTTTTTTTTTTCTCTCCTTTTCTCTTTCTTTCTTTCTTTCCTCCCCTTTTCTTTCTTTCTCTTTCTTTCTTTCCTTCACTCTCCTTTTCTTTCTTTCTTTCCTTCTCTCTCCTTTTCTTTCTTTCTTTCCTTCTTTCTTTCTTTCATTCTTTCTTTCTCTTTCCATTTTTTTTCTATCTTTGTTCTCTCTCCTTCCCTTTCTTTCTCTTTTTTTCCTTCTTTCTCCTTCCCTTTCTTTCTTTTTCCCTTCTCTTTCCTTTTTTTCTTTCTTTTTCTTTCTTCTTTCCTTCTTTCTTTCCTTCTATCTCCTTCCCTTTCTTTCTTTCTTTCTTTCTTTCTTTCTTTCTTTCCTTCTCTCTCCTTCCATTTCTTTCTTTATTTCCTTCTTTATTTTTTCTCTTCCTTTTTTTCTTTTTTCCTTCTCTCTCCTTCCCGTTCTTTCTTTCTTCTCTCTCCTTCCCTTACTTTCTTTCTTTCTTTTTTTTTTTTCCTTCTCTTTCCTTCTTTCCTTCTCTTCCTTTTCTTTCTTTCTTTCTTTCTTTCTTTTTCTTTTTTCTTTCTTTCTTTTTTTTTCTTTTTCTTTCATTCTTTCTTTCCTTCTCTCTCCTTTTCTCTCTTTCTTTCTTTCCTTCTTCCCTTCTTTCTTTATTTTTTCCTTCTTTCTTTCTCTTTCCCTTTCTTTTGTTCTTTCTATCTTTCTTCTCTCTCCTTCTCTTTTTTTTTTTTTTCTTTCTTTTCTTTCTTTCTTCTTTTCTTCCTTTTCTTTCTTTCTTTCTTTCTTTCTCTTTCTTTCCTTTCTTTCTTTCTTCTTTCTTTTCTTTTTTTCTTCTTTTTTTTCTTTCTTCCTTTTCCTTTTCTTCCTTTCCTTCATTTTCCCTTTCTTTCTTTTCTTCTTCCTCTCTTTCTTTTTCTTTCTTTCCTTCTCATCCCCTTTCCTTCTTTCTTTCTTTTTTTCTTTCTTTCATTCTCTCTTTTTTTTTTCTCTTTTCTTTTATTCCTTCTCTCTCTCTTTTCTTTCTTTTTTTTTTTTTTTCTCTTTTTCTTTCCTTCTTTCTTCTCTCTCCTTCCCTTTCTTTCTCTTTCCTTTCTTTCTTTCTTCCTTTCTTTCCTTCTCTCTCCTTCCCTTTCTTTTTTCCTTTCCTTCTCTCTCCTTCCCTTTCTCTCTTTCTTTCTTTCCTTCTCTCTCCTTCCCTTTCTTTCCTTCCCTTTCTTTCCTTCTCTCTCCTTTCCTTCTCCCTTTCCTGAGGGGGACTGTTTGCAGGGGGGGGGGGCATACAACATTTTGCTATGGGTCCCTATGATTTCTAGTTACGCCCCTGGCTGTGGGTATATTATTGTGCCATGCTGATTATTAAGTGTTGTGCTGTGCTGGAGATTAATTATTGTTCTGTGCTCGGAGCTAATTAATGTGCTATTTTTGCTCCATTCCAGGGGTTGTTTATGCCATTCTGACCTTTACGCTTGTGTGTGTGTGTGTGTGGGGGGGGGGGGGGGGGTTACGGTGTATGTATCATTGAGTGAAGCTCTTCTGCTAAATCATATCTAAACAGAAAATGAATGGAGCTCTATGCATGTATTAAGGTATGGACTTTCAGTTAGAGAGCCTGAGGAGGCAGAGCTTTAGGATGTGTCAATGGACTAACAGTGTGGTAATCACAGAACTTTGCACGCAGAGCCCTGCACATTAGCACAAAACTCAAGAGCGACAGTTGCCGCCAGGCAGAAGAGCCTCTGCACTGGGCAATTTGAGGGAAAGGGGGTCTATTTGCAACCATATTACATGTTACACCCTAAATATGAGTGTAAAGCTGGCTATAGATAGATAGAAAATCGGCCAGTTCAGCATGGACTGGCTGAATTTCAGTCTATCTATGGCTGCTTCTGCTCTAATGATCAGCTTCTCTCAAACGGGAATGTTGGAAAATTTTCATTCATTTCATTCAGTGCTGATCATTGTATTTTGACAACAGAGCAGTCTCCACTGTCAGAATGCAATAGCACAGCGGTGAGCATTCCTCCATTTACCTTGCTTGTATGGATGGGAGAATCCATTTGTTTATTTGTGGTCAGCCCTCTGGCTGAAAAAAAGATCCATCTATATCCAGAAAGATGGCATAGTTACATAGTTACATAGTAGGTGAGGTTGAAAAAAGACACAAGTCCATCAAGTCCAACCCATGTGTGTGATTATATGTGAGTATTACAAAAATGGCAAGATGAAACATGGTCTAAAAGTTAGAGTCAACCTTTAAGCATGCTGTTGGACCAGCACTGATATAGACCGAGTAGTAGGTAACATTTTGTACTTACAGGAAACTTCTCCAGTACTTCTGTCAGTAACATTTCACCAAATATTGTCCTGCAGTACTCAGCCATTTTTGCCTGTTGTTTTGCACTAAAATATATTTTAAATATGTTACTATTTTACAATGTTAAATACAAAGCTAATAATAAGAAGGTCTAAAATTGTGGCACACAATAGATTTTATAATGTATCTTAAATTACAATAACTGCAGAAAAATGATCAGGATTTGGTGACTGAAGCTCATCATCATACATTTGGTTCAGAATGCCCAAAATGCAACTAGAATGTTTCTGGCTTTTTCAGCCTTTCCACTGGAATGTGTACTTGTGTGGTCCCTTTTAAAATCATGCATGAATAGATTATACTGTATATATTATGTATATTGTATATGTCATTTTAATTTATATACAATAACATGTGTTACCTAGCAGTGGATTGGTTATCTTTACTGGTGTCTGAAATGTATGTATAGTCCAAATTTTTTTTTCATAGTTTTGGATTTCTGTGTGATTGTTATTGCAGTCAGTGTCCTCGCTAGGGATATTCACCCTCTTTTATTGTCCAAGTGGTCATTGTCACCAGAAGTGAAAATGATGGGAAATTCCAAATTCTACAGCTGTCACTAGAATAGGACTAGAAATCTTCCACTGGAGCTCTTCATGTTTGTCATACACCATAGGCAGGCTGAAGGCAAGGAAGTGACAGATAAAAACAGAGTTGCTTGCTATACTGTATAATCAATAAGTGTGAAAAAACCTATTGATTCTGCAAGAATTCTTGTCAGCTGATTGCTTGTTGTGCTTGATACCTGTGCTCTAGACATGGGAGCCGTCAAAAAAATTTGTTTTGTTTCGTTCTGTTCCATTTCGTATAAAAAGAAATTTGTAATTCATAATTCGTGTACGAAATTTAATTCGGATTCGTACGAAATACGAATTTCGTACGAATCGTTACGAATCATTAATTTGGATAACGAATAACGACACTCTACGAATAATAACGAATTATCCGAAAACGTATTAACGTTACATAACACAAGTCTATTGTCTATTGTTCACCAATCACTCAGAGGAAGTAAGAAATACGAAATTTCATTTACGAATACGTACGAATCTTTACGAATCATTAATTTGGATAACAAATAACGACACTCTACGAATAATAACAAATTATCCGAAAACGTATTAACGTTACATAACACAAATCTATTGTCTATTGTTCACCAATCACTCAGAGGAAGTACGAAATACGAAATTTCATTTACAAATACGTACGAATCGTTACAAATCGTTAATTTGGATAACGAATAACGACACTCTACGAATAATAACGAATTATCCGAAAACGTATTAACGTTACATAACACAAGTCTATTGTCTATTGTTCACCAATCACTCAGAGGAAGTAAGAAATACGAAATTTCATTTACGAATACGTACGAATCTTTACGAATCATTAATTTGGATAACAAATAACGACACTCTACGAATAATAACGAATTATCCGAAAACGTATTAACGTTACATAACACAAATCTATTGTCTATTGTTCACCAATCACTCAGAGGAAGTACGAAATACGAAATTTCATTTACGAATACGTACGAATCGTTACAAATCGTTAATTTGGATAACGAATAACGACACTCTACGAATAATAACGAATTATCCGAAAACGTATTAACGTTACATAACACAAGTCTATTGTCTATTGTTCACCAATCACTCAGAGAAAGTACGAAATACGAAATTTTGTTTACGAATACGTACGAATCGTTAATGATCGCTATAATTTCTTTCATATTAGTTGAAATTAGTTATTTGGTAGTTTGGATTCGGATATTTAGTATTTGCCCATACTAGTCTGGGGATTTAGTTGGAGAAATCTTTATGTCATCCATACATATGGCAATTTTGTGGAAATTTTGGATGTTTTTTTTTTTCTTTTTTTAAAGCTATCACATGGAATTTATTAGGACTTAGAATCTGCCTCCCGCAAAGTAAAGCAATGAAACCATCAATATCATTATAAATGTGAGGATACTTACGAGTCCACATGGTTCTCAAAAGACAGGACCACTGGATAAGAAGACGTCTTGAAAGCAGATTCTGCTATAGCTTCAATGACATCCTAAGACAACAAGACAATGTTTTATTTGGTATTTGGTTCAATAACTTGTGGAAAATATATTTGTTGCCCTCTCTCCGCATTCCATCTACTATTTGAGGGTGAACACGAGTTTTGCCAAGGTAAGCCCTCTGCTTTTATTTACCTTATCTTTGCTCCCCTCCTCTCTGTTTTTTTCTGGAAAAAATCCAAGAGACATACAGTGGATGGTACTTCTGGGTATATGGAAGCACGCGGTTCTTTTCAAAAGTGACTGGTGGCTGGTGTTAGGTGATTTGCTGTTCATGTATCAAGTGCTCTCACATGAGAGCGCAAAGAGAGTTCTTAGCTCCATGTAAGCTCCAGGTCTATACAAGGCATTCTATGATTGGATGAGGTGCAGAGGAGGAGTGGTGACAACACAATCTATACCTAATCCAATCAGAGAACATTTACTGAAAAATTACAAGGTGTTCTATGAATGACAGCAGTTCCAAGCAATTGACTTCCTGTGGTCAGTGTGCAGAGGGGAAGCTGCTTGCATAGAACCCAACTAGGACCTGAAAGATCATGGCTATTGCTGTAGTAGTGTGGCCTACTACAGTGATTTCCAGCGTCCCTAGTGGCCCATCAGATATAAGATATGCATACTTACATTTTACCAATCTGGATCTTGTAGGTATGCAAAATAAGGAATTCCTGGAGTTCAGCTTTAGGCTGCTTAGTTTATTTTAAACTGAGGTTTTTGCAATACACTGAAATAAGAATACAGTGGGCACCTCACATGATCACTAGAAGTATAGTTCTTGAATTTGTGCTCTAAAAAACTTCATGATCATTTTTATTCTATGTCAAGAATTCTGGTTATGAGAGACAACAGGAAGCCTGCTATGAATACATTTAGAAATTCCTTTCCTAAATCACATCTGGGTCTTCTCAGATCACAAGAAATACTTGAGTGGATAGGTGCACTACAATAACGGCTGGATGAAATGAATGTGCTAAGCAGGTATGCAACCAGAACCTGGAATTGGTGGCACTGGATCCCAAGAAGTTTTTCATTAAAAATGGTTTAGCAAATTCCAAAACCTGGGAAAATGGATCAAATAAGCTGCTCAAACTGAAGGCCAAAACAGGAGTCTTTGGTCATGTACCAAGTGTGACGAAGATAAGTGCCATGAGATGAGTGCCATGCAATAAACATGAAAGTCGGAACTTCAAATCCAAAATGTTTTTAGTTAAAATCCAGGGTATAAAGCCAATGTGTTTTGGTGGTCAGGCGAAAAACCCCTTCATCTGGGCTATAAGTCACATGGAGACAATAGAGTTCAAAATAGAATACTGTATGCATCACAATATAGTAATATAATAGAAGTAATCATGATTCCATGATACAAGAACACACATATTAATATGAGAACTATAATAACTGTAGTAATAATGGGAAATGATAACTATTTTCATCATACTTTTTACAGTGCCTTGAAAAAGTATTCATACCCCTTACAATTTTCTACAAATGTTCTACAAAGATATCTAATTGTAAAAAAAATGTGAAAACCATTTATCATTTCTCTTCCACTTCACAATTATGTACCACTTAATACATTTATGTTTTTGGTTATAACATGCCAATATGTGGAAAATTTCAAGAGGTATGAATACTTTTTCAAGGCACTGTATATCCTGTATATCTGCATTCTTATCTGGCGTATACACCCAACAAAGGTGGTATCTTCTAGCCCCCCCCCCCCCCCCCCAAAAAAAAAAGGAATTGGCTTTACAAACTGCATTAAAAACATTTGATTTAAATGTATGGCTTCTCAATTTCTTGCATAGTACTCCTTAGCTTCATTACACTTGGCACTGAGCTAGAAGGCTGAGTTCCCTGTAAGCATCTAAGTGCCCGTTTACATCAGAATGGTGTAAGAAAGGCTTGTTCCATGCACGTTTCCTGCACCATGCTCCAAAAGCACTGAGTTTGCAATCGGCTGTTTGTGCCAATGTACTGTTAACTACGTTAAAAACACAGATCGCAAATGCAGTGCATTTGTGGGTAATAAATTGCATGGTACTGTAGTAACATGCAATTTGGTTCAGCACACTTTTTACATAGTTACATAGTTACATAGTTAGCTAGGCTGAAAAAAGACACAAGTCCATCCAGGACTGGATGGATTTTTTAAAAGTAGTGCATTCACAGCTTTCTCTATATTCTGGCGCAGATGAATGGGATACAAAATCTCACCACACGGGAACGTGCAGGAATCGTATGGAAACGTGTGTCGTGTTCCTGTCCAATTCCGCTGTGAACTTTCCCTCAAGGTTTCGTTTTCAGTTTTTACTTGTAAACTAGGTAAACTAGTTTTCAGTAGGTAATCACTTTAAAAGTTGAAGTCCAACTGAACTTTTAGATGGAATCAGTTAAATACATTTCTAGATGCATCAAAACAAAAGGTGTGCAAAGTACAGCCAGTACTTGCAGAGTGGGACACTTGCACTCTTTGGGGACACAGTTCAGACGTCTGACACAGCCCCTTCTGCATCATGCCCATAGCTCTGCAATCAGCAAAACCCATGTTCCCTGTTGATTGAAACACTGGATCTGACACAGTGGGGAGTATGTTTGACCTCTACAAACGGATCACTGGTTCCACAAAGAGAGCAAAGGTTCCACCCTGCAGCATACTGGCAGAAAACAGGCTTCTTTTTTGGCTGCTTTTTAAAGATTTGCACACCTTTTCCTTTTTAGCTTTGATACACCTGGAATATATTTAGCCATTTTAAAATGAAAATTCAATCGGGCTTTTAATTAAATTCTAATAAAGTTATAAAATACAATTGTGTAATTTTATAAGAAGTCTCGCAGATTCCATTAATTAAAAATGAGATGTATTGTAAACAGCTAATGGCTGATATTGGGTGGTTCTTCGTGCACTTTTAATTACCAACTGCAGCATTTTTTTTTTTACAGTTTATCAGCTGGATGCCACATCAGTATTTTGTTTAATAGAAAAAAGATGTTGCAGGCAGTGTCTTTTCACAATGTATCTCACAGTGCGGAAGTACATTGTGTTACTGTAATGAATGGTAAGCTTTCTGCTCCTGTCATAAGGAGAATTAATTATGCAAACACAAGGCAGTGTGACAGAATACAGAGCATAGCCAGTAAAAAGTCACAGACATTTTTCTAATGGGTATTTTGACTGTCAGATGGAAGGCAGGATGAGGCCTGTACATTATCAAC
Organism: Lithobates sylvaticus; assembly: GCA_028564925.1. Taxonomy (NCBI): domain Eukaryota; kingdom Metazoa; phylum Chordata; class Amphibia; order Anura; family Ranidae; genus Lithobates; species Lithobates sylvaticus. Next base: position 143,746,763 of record CM053038.1, on the reverse strand, counting down.
CCTGGGATGAAGTCAGATGGAAACTTTATATGTTGAATATGGCAGCATGCAAGACTTCATGAAAGAATATATTAATCACTCTGTCTAGGTAGAACAGGAATATTTCATCCTAAAAAATAACTGAAAAAGGGAGAATATTAAGCAAAAAAAAAGAAGGGGGGACACATGGGTTAGGAAATTACATTTAGTTGGATGCTGTTCTCCTCTATGCAAATGAATCCTTTATTAAAAACCATAGGTAGACCTTTACTGCTGTTGTCCTTCCAAAAATGCTAGTGGTCTGGCCAGACTAACCATACAACCAATGATATGGAGTCAGAATACTATTACTATACGTGTTCCAAAGAATATATTAATCACTCTGTCTAGGTAGAACAGGAATATTTCATCCTAAAAAATAACTGAAAAAGGGAGAATATTAAGCAAACAAAAAAAAAAAAAAAGAAGAAGGGGGGACACATTGGTTAGGAAATTACATTTAGTTGGATGCTGTTCTCTTCTACGCAAATTAATCCTTTATTAAAAACCATAGGTAGACCTTTACTGCTGTTGTCCTTCCAAAAATGCTAGTGGTCTGGCCAGACTAACCATACAACCAATGATGTGGAGTCAGAATACTATTACTATACGTGTTCCAAGTCAGTGACTCAGACTGTACTAAAGCCATTAGATCAGTATGACAGTTAGGTAATTGACATTTTCAAAAGTAGTGGCCAGCAATGGCAGTCTATAAAACCTAAGAAGGAAGTGGTATAACATTACCAAGTCTAAATAAACTTCCCACTTCAAACTGTCTCAGCACACCCTAGAAATGAAAGCAGGACAACTAAAGGCAATTATTTAGTCATATAATTGGGTGGTTATTGGGCAATGTATGCTGTGTTTTAAATGATCTAATGCATAAGGAGGCCATGATGAAAAGAAAAATAAATGAAAGTCACCTGCAAGCACTAGAATGCACCAGCTGTCATACCTAAAACAAAAAAACTCTTCACCACTCTGCCATTGTAGAAAGAGGATAGTGTCTCACCTTAAAGAGGATCTCAGTTGTCATGGTGAAGCCATGAGTAATAATTGGCTCTTCATCTGGTGGTTTTCCCTTCCAGCAGTCAAGTTCCACACATCGGCAGCCTGAAAGCAGGGTCTGTCTATACATTTCAGGTGAAGAAACCCCTGAAAACTGACCGGCTGAAGATTGAGAAACAATTATATTTATTAGTGTGTAGTAAAAAAGGAACCTCCATAAATATACTGCAATCCTCAAAATGTAGTTGTATATCGATTCCTTTCAGGCAAATTATCATTGAGAAATATGTTAAAGGGATAAAGAATTCTTTATGTTTTGGCTATTTATTGGGTTGAATCAAACAAGTTTCCTCCGTTCATGAAACCTCTACAGGCGATTAGTCTGTTTAAAACAGTAAAAGTTTGGTGAGTATCACAGCCAAAGCTTTATAAATACTGCATATCCCATGGAATCCAAATTTGAATGACTAACAATTTGACTGACTCATTAATTGTTTCTGAAATAACACTTCTATAGCAAGGTTATATCATGTAGGCACTAAGCAGGAGTAAATAATAAGGTTTTACATCCATCAGAAATAAGTAAGAACTCTACACACAAACCAGAAACATAATTAGGAAAACAATAAGGCCTATGTTGCTATTGATATAAGCTACATATTTGTGCAGGTGTTAAGGTGAAATGAAATAAGATATGTGGGTATACCTGGGCAGCACAGTGGTGTAGTGGAAAGCACTTTTACCTAGCAGTAAGAAGTGTTGCTGGTTTGAATCCCAACCATGACACTACCTGCCTGGAGTTTGCATGTTCTCCCTGTGCCTGCGTGGGTTTCCTCAGGTTACTCCGGTTTCCTCCCACACTCCAAAGACATGCTGGTAGATTAATTGGATCCTGTCTAAATTGTCCCTAGTATGTATGAATGTGAGTTAGGGACCTTAGAGTGTAAGCTCCTTGAGGTTAGGGACTGATGTGAATGTACAATGTATATGTAAAGTGCTGCGTAAATTGACGGCGCTATATAAGTACCTGAAATAAATAAATACCTGTGAGGTAAGTGTTATGTGAAGAGTTGATAAAGTAGTGAGTAAATGGCTGGTTCATGTCCTGGTGTACTGGTACTTTGTCCAATGACACAATGCTGTTCTCAGAGCCACACAGGAACCAGGCCATACCTTCCGGAGACAGCTGCCCTAGAAGGAAGACAACAGTCACTGATGGGAAGAAAAATGTAACATTAAAGTGGTTGTAAAGTCAGAATATTTTTTTGTATCTTAATGCATTCTATGCATTATGATAAAAAAAAACTTGTGTGCAACAGCCCCTTTAGCCCCCCTAATACTTACCTGAGCCCATCTTTATCCAGTGATGTTGCAGAAGCAGTGTGGCGCCATTGGCTCCCGCTGATGTCAATCAAAATCAGTGAGCCAATGAGAAAAGAGGAGGCGGGGCCAAACTGTGGTTTTGTGTCTCAATGGACACACAGAGCGGTGGCTCTGCTCGGGTGCCCCCATAGCAAGCGGCTTGCTGTGGGGGCACTCAATGGGAGGGAGGGGCCAGGAGCGACAGCAAGGGACCCAAGAAGATGAGGGTTGGGGCTGCTCTGTGCAAAACCACTGCACAGAGCAGGTAAGTATAGCCTGTTTGTTATTTTTAAACAAAAAAAATACTTTTGTATTACTTTACTGTATTGTATTACTTTAAGGCCTTAATTACCCAACAGCAGTATGTGTGTTCATAGGACATTTGATCTTTTTAAATGGTATGCTTAATGCTGTGTATATACATATGTTTTGGTGCATCCAGGTGACTTGCGTTTAAAAAAAAAAAATTGGTTGAAATTTAAAATAGAAGTCTGTACATACAGGGGCAGATTAGATACTCTGGATGCATCCAAACGCATTGTAATTTGGTCCGGCCCTTGACGCCCAGGGTATGAACCCCACCTGGTCCTTATGGACATAACGCCCAATAAAGGAGGCTAAACGGTTGGCTAAAATTTTAGTTAGTATCTTAAGGTCATTGTTTATTAGGAATATGGGCCTATAGTTCTCTACCGCCTCCTGATTCTTGTTGGGTTTTGGGATTACCGTTATATAAGCTGAATTAAGTTGGGGATCTAATGGAGTGCCTTTGGTTTTTAAATTAAAGAACTTAGCCATAAAAGGAGCTAGGGTATCTGAGAATGCCTTGTAATATGGCACTGAGAGACCATCAGGACCTGGGGCTGAGCCTGTTTTTAGGGATTTTATGACCTCTTTAATTTCTTCCACCGAAAAGTCCTCCTCCATGATATCCCTGTGTTCGGTAGAAAGTTTTGGTATGGGTAGATCCCTGAAGAAGTTCGAGAACCTGTGGCTATCATCTGTTTGGGTCGAGCTATAGAGTTTGGTGTAGAATTCTTGGAAGGCTTTGAGTATTTTATTGGGGTTAGCAGAAAGGGTTTGTCCTGTGATCCTGATTTTGGGGAAGGAGTGAGTGCGAGTTCGAGGAGATAACCTGGAGGCCAACATAGTCCCTATTTTATCTTTTTGGTTGTAAAATTTAGCCCCACTCCATCGGATGTTCTTCTCAGCCTTTGCAGTTAGGGCCAGGTTAAGTTCTAACCTGGTAGCATCTAATTGATCCGCTAGGGTTTTGGAGGGCAATTTTTTATGTTGGGATTTCAGGGTTTTAAATTTATTCTCTAAGTTGTTGATGTTGATCATCCGCTCTTTTTTGATACGGGTCGCAATGCCTATTATTTTCCCTCTAACAACTGCTTTGTGGGCCGCCCAGAGTGTTTCAGGGGAGATGTCTTCTACATTGTTCAGGGGGAAGTATTCCTTCAGGGAATTTTCTATGTCCTTAGTAATGATGGGATCGCTCAGTAGGGATTCGTTTAGACGCCAGTGTGATCCTGACATCTTCGTAATGGTATTACGTATGGAGATGCAGACCAACGAATGGTCTGACCAGGCGATATCAATGATGGAAGCTTTGTACGTCGAGGGTATAAGGTTAGGGGGAACAAGTATGTGATCTATTCTGGCATAGGATTGGTGGGGGGGGTGAAAAGTGAGTATACTCCCGTTTGGTTGGATTCAACTCTCTCCAAATATCTACCAGGCCATGAGCATGGATGGTTTTTGCTATATTTAATTTTATTTATTATAGAGAGGACAAATTCGAGGATACACATAAGAAAGCATAATAATCAACTTAAACATTAAGTTTACACTTAATTAACAGACATTATTTATATCATTCATATAGTAGATTAGGTTATCTTTTAAGATACAGCTAGTCCACCCAGTCTCCTATCTACTTTTTCCCTATATTCTCGGACTTGCCTCCCTCAATTTTATACCATTATCTAATAACTCAAAAAACAAGACAAAACACGACAGAACGAAAAAAAAGAACAACAAACAAAAAAAAAAAAAGAAAAAAAAAAAAGAAGGGGCGGGGGGGGGGGGAGTAGAGCCAATCCAAGGTGAGACCTTCCCAATGCGTTCACTACCCACAGAAAGGTCCAGGTGTAAGGGGGAATATCTTAACTCTCCCCATTAAGGAGGTTAGATCCTTCCTCCGAAGTCATAAAAGTATTCCAGGATGCCCAGGTCTTGGTATACTTTTCTCTTTGATGTCGTGTAGAAAGAACCAGGTCTTCCAACTTGCCAATCTCCTTCACTTTATGCAACCACATCCGTGTCGTCGGGGGCACCTCCGATTTCCACATCAGTGGAATACACGCCTTAGCGGCATCTAAAAGATGGCCGATAATAGATTCTTTATAAATCTTCTCTGGTATATGGGAAGCGTGAAGGAGATAGAAAGCCGGATCATCTGGGATTGTAATATCTGTGAGAATTTGGAGGATGCGTCTGACCTCTGTCCAAAAGTTCTTTAATTTAGGGCATTCCCAAAAAATGTGTAACATAGAGCCCACATTTTCCTTGCATCTCCAACATATATCTGAAGAGTCAGGAAAGAATGTCTTCAATCTCTCTGGTGTTCTGTACCATCGAGTAAAAATTTTAAAATTGGTCTCTTGTATTTTCACACATATAGATGATTCATGTGTGAACTTAAGAATATGTTGCAATTGTATTGTACTAAAGGTTTTCCCCAGCTCTCGTTCCCACTCACGGACACACTTCAGAGAGTCAATTTCCCTTGCTGCAATTATTAGTTCGTAGTTCGCTGATAAAGTATGTGACATTAGTCCTGTCTCTGAGCAATATTTCTCAAATAGAGTAAGGGGCCTGATGAACTGTCCCGGGTCGGGGAGAGTACCCAGAAAGTGACTTATCTGGAGAGCGTTCCAAAATTTTAATCTAAACATTCCCTCTCTTTCCATCAACTCGGGATCGTCCGCCACGTCCCGTCCCCTATATAGCTAGACACTTGTGTATAACTTGTATTCCGTAGATGCTTGAAAGCCCCATCTTCATTTCCCGGTGGAAAGAGTGGATTCCCCAGTATTGGATACAGGGGGGAGGTCTCTGGTATTGTGTTCAACATTGGAAGCAGATTTGCACAGATTTTCACCGTATTACCTATTAAAGGGTGTTTAATAAGTTCTCTGGGTAGGTATGTAGCACACCAAGGTGCTCTTCCTAATGGAACAGGCGACTGGGCATATTCAATCTGCACCCAGAGTTTAAGATCTATATGTCTATTCCAGTCAATCACCCTACTGAGGTGTGTGGCTTGGTAGTACTTACGTATGTCTGGTACTTCTAGTCCTCCATCTCTCTTGGGGAGTATTAATTGCTTACGCTGTAGCCTAGGTTGTTTATATGCCCATATGAAGTCAAAAATTAGCTTCTGGCACTGTTTAAAATATAGCGATGGAATATTTATTGGGAGGGCCTGTATTAGATAAAGAAATTTAGGGAGGATACTCATCTTGATAATATTAACCCGCCCTAGCCATGAGTGCAGGCCTGATTTCCATTTACCCAGTAGGGTTTTCACATTCTGAAGCAGTGGGGGGAAATTTAGCTCAAAGATCTTATTTATGTTGGATGGAATTAGTGTACCAAGATATGTGAGTGCTTTATCTGTCCATTTAAACTTGAAATTGTGTTTAAATTGTTCAATTAATATCTGTGGGCAATTAAGCACCATTGCTTCTGATTTATTGAAGTTTATACGAAGATTGGAAAGTAAGCTATATTTCTCAAACTCCTTCATTAAATTCGGGATCGAGATCAGGGGATTCGTAAGAGAAAACAACATATCATCTGCATAAGCCGAGATCTTAAATTGTGCTTTTCCTACGTGTACACCCGTAATATCCTGATTTAAGCGAACTATGCAGAGGAGAGGTTCCAGCGACAGGGCGAAAAGGAGTGGCGACAGGGGACCTCCCTGGCGTGTCCCATTTGAAATCTGGAAGGTCTCTGACAATACTCCGTTGGCTCTTACCCGGGCCGTCGGGCAGGAATAGATGGAGGTTATCCAATTCAACATTTTATCTCCGAAGCCTCCATACCGTAATACTGCCACCATATACCTCCAGTTCACCCTGTCGAAGGCTTTCTCGGCATCTGTGTTTATAAGTACACATTGTGTCTGAGTTTTGTTCAGTATATGCAACAAATTAAGTACCTTCGTAGTATTGTCTCTTGCTTCACGTTGGGAACAAATCCTACTTGATCTAAATGTACTAAATTTGGGATATATTGTTGAATCCTATTTGCCAGGATTTTAGAGAATAGTTTTAAATCTAAGTTAAGCAGGGAGATTGGGCGGTAGCTTCCACAGGAGGACGGGTCCTTTCCCTCTTTCGGTATCACCGAAATATGGGCTAACATTGTCTCCTTTGTAAATGTTGCAGCAGGTCCTAGAGCGTTAAAGAATTTAGTCATATATTGGGCTAAAGACTGGAACAAAACCTTATAATATTGGGCTGTAAGTCCATCATGGCCCGGGGCTTTACCCAATTTAGTAGCTCTTACAGCTCCCTGTAATTCTTCTACTGTTATGGGCTTTTCCAGGTCTTCTCTATCTGCATCCGATAATTGGGGTATTTCCGATCGTAGGAGATATGAGTCGATTTGAGCTTGGGTAGGGGGTTTAGTCTGAAGATTATATAGGGATTTATAAAATTCCTGAAACTCCCTAACGATATCATATGGTTTTGTCACTTTGGGCTTGTTCGGTGGTATAATTTGTGGTATATAGTTCATTGTTTTCTGTTCTCGCAACGTTCTAGCCAGAGACTTCCCACATTTGTCCCCTGATTCGTACGAGAACCTCCTACAAGTTTGTAATGCTGCCTTTGCCTTAAAATATAAGAGATCTGCAATTTGTGTTCGTTTAACTTGAAGTTCCTTCTCTAGAGGTATAGATAGGGTCCGTTTATGGCAAATTTCCAAGAGGGCCAGTTCTTCTTATAATATTTTTAATTGTTCTGTCCGTTTCCGTTTAATCCTGGCCCCGTGCTTAATTAGTACCCCTCTAATGACCGCTTTGTGTGCCTCCCATATAATTCCAGGATCGCAGTCTAGGGTGTCATTAGTGACAAAGTAGTAATTCAATTCCTTGATTACATCATCTAAGACTTCATTATCTTGTAGGAGGCTCTTGTTCAATCTCCACTGACTTGATCTTTTATGTAGGGGGTCTTGTAGTTCGTATCTTATAAAAATAGGTGCGTGATCTGACCAAGTAATAGAACCTATCGTGGTTTCTCGTATCGAGTGGAGTTGGGCATGTGGGATCAAAAAATAATCTATTCGGGAGTAGGATTTATATTGTGGGGAGTAGTAGGTATAGTCTTTTTCAGTTGGATGGGATATGCGCCAGGTATCTTCAGCTAGATTTAGTGGGACATTTAAGTCGCCTCCAATGATCAAATGGCCCTCTGTAAAATCATTCAGCCGTTTAAATGTTCTACTCAAAAAGGGTTCTTGATGATCATTGGGGGCGTACAATGTCACCAATGTTGATCATCCGCTCTTTTTTGATACGGGTCGCAATGCCTATTATTTTCCCTCTAACAACTGCTTTGTGGGCCGCCCAGAGTGTTTCAGGGGAGATGTCTTCTACATTGTTCAGGGGGAAGTATTCCTTCAGGGAACGCGATGTGATCTATTCTATAGGAGATAGATGAAAGTCCAGAAGAGGTCGAAGGCGGTATTGAGTCTTTGGAAATTTAAAAAATATGTTTTGGTGCATCCAGGTGACTTGCGTTTAAAAAAAAAAAATTGGTTGAAATTTAAAATAGAAGTCTGTACATACAGGGGCAGATTAGATACTCTGGATGCATCCAAACGCATTGTAAATGCATGTAAACGCCTGCAAACAAATGTAAACACAAGTACATTTAAAGTGATCTACAAAGATCTATAAAGTTTGTTTGTACTTCTCAGGCCATTTTGCCTTTAAAGCTAAACTCCAGAAATGATCCGTATTGGATACCGTATTGCATATCTCATGCCTCATGGGCTGCTGAGCAAACCAAAAATCACTGTGGTAGTTGGCACTAGTACAATGATAGCCACAATATTCCAGTGATTAATGCCCTGCAAACTGATCGTGGGGGGTTGGGGGTGCTGAGCCTGTTGCATTCTGCTGCCATTCATAGAATACAAGGTGTTCTCTGATTGGACAAGGTGGGTGTCATGAAAGATAAACTCAGCAAGTCAAGTACTTCATTCCTAATATGAGCACAAGATGAGAAGGTTATATACCAGTTTTGTGTTACCAGATCAGGATGTTGGATTACGGATTCACCTTCAAAGGCCTTTAAAAATGTTTAATGAGTATCTAACCAAGGTATATGTCATACTCACAGCTGATTTCATTTGAAAATGTCTGCAATAAACATTTTAGCTTTCTTTTAGAGCAACATGGCTAAAGCACAAAAAACAAAATACAATTTTAGAAACTACAGATATGCTTTGTACAGATTTGAAAATGCATTACTGTTAACAATACATTTTTAAATTGTTTTATATATATATTATACTACATTGTAACTGCTAAAATTGTTTATGAAAGATTGTGCACAAATCTCACCTCTCTGCTTGTTGATGGCACTAGGTTCATATTTCTCTATGAGAGTTTGCACTTGCTCTTGCTTAGCAGGCGGAAACAACAATTCATTTAATCTTGAATCTCTTTGCTTCTGGTTAATGAATTTGGTGAGGTGATCTTTTGTCATATAAGGCTTGGCTTTGGCGTGGCTAAAAATGCAAAATGTAAGTTTATGTTTATAAATTTAACTGATATTTTTGGATCTGTTTTTTATTATATGAATTCCATCTTTTTTTTATACAAATAAACATCTATTACATGACAAATGATTCCCAGAGCATTATGGACTATCCACAAGAACGCCCAGCAGTAGCAGACTACTTCATAGCTGTCTTTATCTGATCAAAACTTCATACTGACCCTTCTGATACGTCACTGCTGATAAGTCATTCTGTGCTTTGTGTAAACTTCAGCATGAACTGCTACTCTGATGGGCTATTTACAATAGACTGCTAAGCAGTCTCTGGGTGGCACATGTACAAGAGACTAATATCCAACTGGCCTTCTAACAAAATGCAAAATACAGTATTATATATAATAATATACATATAATATAATAATTTTTTGAACAAAGAAATGTTTTAATTACTTTTCATTTCTGACCATAATACATAAAGAAAATCATATTTTCACATGGAATGCATTTTGGCACCACATTGTAAGAAAATGATAAAAAAAAACATTTTAGCAAGGTTATAAACTGACTGTGGATCTAAACAGCAACAAAAAATCTGCACTTTAAAAGAAAAAGAAAACTTATTTGTTCTCTATTATTGTTATTATTATTACTACTACTATTACAATTATTATATCATTCATTTTTACATTTTTGGTTTGTTGCTTTTGTTGCCACCAGTAACTATGACCCAACTCTACCCTAATAACTGCACCCCCTGTGCAAAAAAAAGGTGTACATACTGCTCTAAAACCATCTCCATGGTTTCTTATGGCAGATTTCTTGTCTTTTTGTGGTAACTGTCTGTGTGCACAAAAGGTGAACCTTGTAAAATGCAGTTAGTTGACATTTGGCCAATATAGAATCCTATTCAAAGAAACAACTTGACTGGAAGACAGAAAATCTGCAGATTAATAGAGACACCCTCTAAAAGGGCAACGTTAAAGCCTCTTAAAAGCTCACCCTTAACCCACTTACACTGCATTTGTAATGCCCCAACCCCCCCCCCCCCCACTAGTCCTTAGAAACCCTCTCCAAATACTGCAAATTGCATGTGACCTCCTCCCAGGATACAGTGGTTGGGCTTGGGCAACTAATCACAAGGCCTGAGCACTGTCATGTGAGGGGAAGGATGATATAATCAATCTCACAAAGACCCAACTCAAGGCTTGACTCACATCTCTGGTGGGAAACAGTGATGACTATAAGTGGGTTGGGGGTGGATTTCAAAAGACTCAGTCACTTTGGGTTGAACAGAGGGAGTGACATAGGCTCTTTAAAATCAATATGGAAAAAGATACATCACGATTCTGTAAATTGAAATACACATTTGTAGTGCAAGAATCAAATTATTTATTTTCACCGATTGAAAGACTTACTATGAGGTGAAGATTTCATCAATCTCTGGCCGAGGGCAGAGCTGCATGAGGAATGTTCTGTAGACGGATTCTGGGAAATCTTCAGGATTGATGGCTTCATTCTAAAAATATAATAGTAAATAAAAATGTAAAATATCCTTTAAAGAGTGTTATTTGTTTTCCACAGTGGTATTTGTGAAGTGTAGATTTGTCATGCACTGTTGTGCACATTTGATGTGCCATTCTTGCTATAATGGGCGTAGTTCAGACTACCGTGCATGTTTTTGGCCTAGCTGGGCAGATTATTACATTCATTCAAAATATCATAGTAAAAAGTACAAACATGCAAAACAGAGCAAAAGGTGAGTATTAAAAATACAAAATACGATTCTACAGTACAAAATGCCAAATTATATGGGTCAGTTCATGTGGACCTTAGAAAAATGCTCAACAATCTTGTACTTAAAGAGGAGTGCCCACTAAAAATTTTTTTTTAAAAGTCAGCAGCTACAAATACTGCAGATTCTGACTTTTAATAATCGTACACTTACCTGTCCCAGGGTCCAGCAATGCGGGGGAACGAAGCCCCTCCTTACAGTGGGTGCCCGGCTGCGAAGCCACAGCTGGGCACCCACTGCGCATGCGCGAGCGGCGCCGTGTGCCGTGATACGACGCTCAGTCTTCTGGGACACGTGACAGGTCCCAGATGACTGTGCGGCGCCGAGGGGAAGTGATGTCAGTGCCCGGGCACTGACGGTGGTAGACTATGAGGGACCCCCTAGCAACAGGCATTTAGAGGTGGCAACACCACTTTAAACAGCAGAATACTCAGAGTTTTGTGTGTGGAGGTAGAGTGTTATGGAATTATTACCCTTTGGAGGTACCATCCCCCAAATTAAACATACAAAAGTACAGGAAATATCTGGGACTTTACTTGTACCATTGTAACATATCCATAGGTTAGCCATCTAAAGTAATTTGTTTTCTGGCTTTAGGATCCATTTATAGAGCCAAATATAAACAAATTACTTTGGGTGGCTAACCTATGGATATGTTTTTAACTTCTTTTAATATTTGTGATGTCTCCAATAAAATGTTAGATTTTTATATATAAACAGTCTGTCCTTGTCTGTATTAGGTTGGGTTCACACTAGAACACGCAGCGGCTCACAACAGGAGCCCGGTGTGTCTCCATTCACCATTTCAGGTCCGATTTCAGCCTGCATCCAATTTGTATAAGTGTGAACCCAGCCTTATACTCAAGGAGGTACATGTAAAGTCCCACATATAACCTGTACGTTTGTATGTATTAAACAGCAGAATGCTAATGCAGCATTTAAACACACATCTTGGAGGACTGATGCTAGTCATTGAGGTCTATTATATCTGGACACATTGGCTGAGATACCGGATGAAACTGCAGCTGGTGCTGAGGGTAAATTCTGCAATTGCACCTGTAATGAAAACTCATGAACTAATGACCCCTGAATCAAAAAATTTGTCAAATATGCAAAATTAATTAGAAGGCATTTTAAGGGCTTTTATCAGCATTAATGTATTTCCTGAGATTTGTCTCTCTTATTATATATCATGAAAAATTGTGAAATATTTGTCAAATATTGAAACAAAGCTGAGTAAACAAATAGAACGATAGAACCAGAGGGACCAGTCTTTAACAGATGGTATAGCTGATCTTTGATCTATGTTACCTGTGGTCATTCATGACATCATTGTGCTATCTAGACTATGTCAGGTAAAATACTATATATCTCTAAGGGTCAGTTCACACCATAAAAACGCTGTCCAGACTATTTTCTGCATGCGCGTTTTTGACGCATTTTTTATGCGTTCCAGTGCATTGTTGGGACCATTGACAATTATACAGCGATCAGTGCTATAAAAATGCACGGATTACTGTATAAATGTCCCTGGAAGGGAAGGGGTTAACACTAGGGGGAGATTTAGGGGTTAACTGTGTTCCCTAGTGTGTGTTCTAACTGTGTATGAACACTTAGTATGAACACACGATCTGTCTCTACTTTCCTGAAAGAACACTGCGGGTGCACGCGCCCCTAGTGGCCAAAAGGAGAAGCGACATAAGGTAATGACGATTTGCCGAGCCAACCTGCCACAGTAAAACTGCGGCCGCTGTCCGGAAGTGGTTAAAGCCCAACCGTACTCATTATTTTTTTACGTTTTATACAGAGGGGGAAGGGTTTCTTTATCAATTTCCTTTAGATTTACCTTCAATTCAAGGGCCTGCCTGATTGCACACAAATTGAGTGTTTAGGTTTGACCTAATATTATATGTTTTTAGTAAATCTAAAGAGAAATTGTACAAGGAAATTGTATAATGTATGGCCAGCCTGTCAGGTTTAATTCCTATTGGGAAGGAATTTGCTCTCACTTCCTAAAAAGGTATCACAAGGACAAGATATGATGGGATTTCTCCCTAAAGGGGACAGAGACAACAAAAGCCCATTCTTTAGTAGGGTGGAGTAGGAGTTGAAATATCTGTCAGGGTTTTATTGCTTTCTGAGACTACCTGTCTTAGTGACACTCTCTGCTTCCATTTCTTATCCTGGTGCCACTGGGTTAGGAAGTATTGTAAAATCTCCCCAATGAGGGCACAGACATTAATAAAATATGAAAGGAGGTCTGACTTATCCATCCTATTGAAAAAACAAAAAAGGTTTTGTCTGCTGTTGGCTTTAATTATGGCACAAAATTATATGTAAGCAAAAAGTAATGGAGATTTCTATAGGTAATTGCAACATCTTAAAGTATAAAAGAGAGGTATGGGTGGTGCTGCCAATTATTGGTGCTTGGTTTATTAAATAGTATTTGGCAGCGCCACTCATACCTCTCTTTTATACTTACCCATATATACTTTACTCAAGGGTGGGGGAATAGGGGTAAGGCAGCAGCCAGATTATAGATTCATAGCGTGGAATTAATACCCAGTGTCCAATTGTGACATCTTTATCAGTATTTCAGATCATCTTACGTTATGTTTAACCACTTACGGACCGGAAGGATTTGCCCCCTTAATGACCAGACCATTTTTTGCGATACCACACAGCGTCGTTTTAACTGACAATTGCATGGCCATGCAACGTTGTACCCAAACAAAGTTTATGTCCTTTTTTTCCCACAAATAGAGCTTTCTTTTGGTGGTATTTAATCACATTTGCAGTTTTTTTTTTTTGTGCTATAAACAAAAAAAGAGCAAAAAAAGAGCAACTATTTTAAAAAAAAAGCAATATTTTTTACGTTTTGCTATAATAAATACCCCCCCCCCCTCAAAAAAGTGGGTTGTTTTGCGCAAAAGTTATAGCGTCTACAAAATAGGGGATATATTTATGGCATTTTTATTATTTTTTTTTACTAGAAATGGCAGTGATCTTTGATTTTTTAGCGGGACTACGATATTGTGACGTACAGATCGTACACTTTTGACACTTTTTTGGGACCATTGAAATTTTTACAGCGATTAGCAACTGATTACTGTATAAATGCCACTGGCAAGGAAGAGGTTAGCACTAGGGGGCGATCAAGGGGTTAACTGTGTTACCTAGGGAGTGTTTCTAACGGTGGGTGGATGGGACTGCCTGGGGAGGAGACCGATCGCTGTTCCTAACCAGTAGGAACAGGAGATCTGTCTTTCCTCTCGTGACAGAATGGAGATTTTTACTTACTTAATTTACTTTGACAAATCTCCATTCTGTCTCTGTCAGGAGAGATCGCGGGTGGCCGGCAGGCATCGGACCTGCCGGCCATGTGCATTGGCTCTGGCATCGTGCCCCCTACAGCTCTTAAAGTTCCTGACTTACAGCTACGGTGATTCACCCAGGCGATCCAACCTTCCGCAGTATAACTGTGACGGCTGGTCCTTAAGTGGTTAAATACATTAAATAAACAGACACCATACTGTATATGAAGGCTTTATATAGAATTATATATATATATAACAGGTAAGCACAGACATTAATATGATACTCACTTTCCCTTTCGACAAATGACAAGATTGTAATGCTTGTTCCACTCTCTTCCTGTCTGCAGGAAACATCTGGAAAATACTGTCCAAGAGAAAGACAGAGGAACCATGATTTGAAGATAATTGTCTGTTTTAGAGTAAATTATTTCTTTACTAGCAGAAAGAGCTGGTTAATTTAACTCTGCAAGAAGTGAAAAAATGTATCCCCGTTACAGATGTACAATAACCCCATTCAATACATCTTTTTGAAATTGCATGATTTATGATGGGAACAAAGGGGTTGATTTACTAAAACTAGAGTGTGTAAAATCTGGTGCAGCTCTGCATATAAACCAACCAGCTTCCATTTTTTTTTTTTGGCAAAGCTTAACTGAACAAGCTGAAGTTAGATGCTGATTGGCTACCATGCACAGCTGCACCAAATTTTGCACTCTCCAGCTTTAGTAAATCAACTCCAGTAGTATGTCTATGCTGGCCAAAGCAACCAACCAGACCCCAGCTCTTATTTTCCCATCACTGGGTTGAGTAAAGTGATATTACCGAAACAGATTTTTCAGAAAAAAAATTATAATTTCCCTTCTCCAAAATGTCATCAAAATAAACCTCAAATCGTGCCCTGCAGACTTCTTAGGCGAATATCTCCCACAAAGTTTATATCACACAGCTTTGCTTTTTCTAACAGAATTAATTGGTAACCGTGTCAATACTAATGCTGCCATGGTTTGTTAAATATGCTTAGTTAAATAAGCAAAGGGTCAGCGTAAGTTGAGTTAACTCCTTTAAAGTTGGTGTAACATTGGAGTTAGTTTGCATTAGTGTTCCTCAATATCTGAAGGCACGCTACCAGATAACAGGCCTAGAACACTTGAAAAGAGCTTCTCCATCCCTCAGGGTTCATTTAAAGTCTATTGCACCCAAACAACAAAAAAAGTAAAAAAATAAAAAAAAATAAATAAAAAGCAAACAGTTCTGACTAATGCATTTCATCAAAATGGCAAAATTCCCAATGCCTAATTTCACTTGTTCCTACCACTAGGTAGAAAATATCTTACTTGCTTTTATAAGCAACACAGGAACATAAATGAAACATGTGAAAAAGAGAAATATATATAAAAAAAAAGAGAGACACAGAAAAAGAACACTGAAAATTGAAAAATTAGCCTGTGTGTGTCAGACCTAGAGAATACTTGTATACTGTGTATAAGTTCAGTGTACAGTCACCTTTTTTGATTATTGAGAACACACAGATATCACAATTTTTTCTTTATTATACAGAACACTATAAGATAATAGTTGTTCCTCTATGTTACTTTTCATACTCCACATAGTAAGCCAGCCCACTGCTTTCTATCCGGGTGTCATGTGTCACTTACTTTCGCACAGGAATCTTTCCCTCTGCATTTAGCTGAAGTGTAAGCCTTACATGTCTACACAAAAAAAAAATAGAAAGAGAGAACACACAAAAAATTTAGAAATACACAAACCATTTAAAATATTTAGTACAGGTTAAAAAATATTAATAAATATTAATAATATTTTATTGGTTACATATGAATCAGTCAGAATAGAAATTTTGGGAAAACATTCAAAATCATTGCTGTCTGCACTTGAAGCTCAAGTGGTCCATTGATGGTGGATAGGCATGCAGGTATCACCCTCACCGTTAGAAATGGTTCATGGTGCACTGTTCCTTTAAATGATGAACTGATGTGATGATGAACAGAATAAATTGAATAAACAAAATTTCTACCAAAGTGTTCAAACAGAGTATGTGTGTGTGTGAACAAATATGATAACAACTTAGTGATGCAAAAAACTAATTATCATAAAAAGTGCATTATTCAAAATGTCAATGCGCAAAAAATATTGCAAAAAAAATTCAGTGTATAAAAATTAGGTTGAATTGAAAAAGTTCAAATCCATAAAAAATTCATACACTTAATAAAGGGTCTACATTTTATGGATTTGAAATGTTGTTTATTCACTTTATTCTGTTCATCATCACATCAGTTCACCATTTAAAGGAATAGCGCACCATTAATTTCTATTACTTTATCCCTTCCAAGATTTGAGTTGCAGCAGTTCCATACCAGAATAGCGCAGAGTTATATTTTTATGTATATCACCCTGGCAATGTAGGCTCTGCCAACCAGGTAAGCTGATGTGGTTGAAGGGCAGGTTGGATAGGAACTAAGTGCCTCCTCATTGCCTTATTTTAAGGAAGAACAATGACAGGACAGGTTTTCTGCCCAGTTATTATTCACCCCCAGAGTTCTCAAAAGCAGGTGTATATCTAATACCAATAGCAGTTTGTAGGTATGGCGGTAGTAGTTAATTTTAAGATAAATAGTGGTAAGTGACCTCCAGGCCCTTGTGTAGATTCTACTCCACCCTTACTTCAAAGTAGTATATCCAGCCATCTCCAACAATCGCCTTCACCCACCTTCCTTCTGAGATTATTCCTACATTTCTCAGTGGTTCAAGCTCTCTTTTTACTTTTCCCTGCCTTTGATTAACAATAGATACAGATCTGAGACGGAACAGTCCAGCACATAATAAAGATTATAGCAAAGACTAGTCTTTTTAGGCCTATCTTAAAAAATCCATTATATCACTCTCAGAGACTATGCAACTTTTAGAATACTGTTATGCCGCGTACACACGATCGGAATTCCGGCCAGAAAAAGACAGATGAGAGCTTTTCATCGGAAAATGCGACTGTGTGTAGGCTCCATCGGAATTTTGCTGGCCGAATTTCCGACAGCAAAGAATTGTTCTTAATTTTTCCAACGGAAAAGGTTTCTATCGGAAACTCCGATTGTCTGTAGCAATTCTGACGCGCAAAATTCCTACGCATGTTCGGAAACAATTTGACGCATGCTCGGAAGCATTGAACTCGGCTCGTTGTAGTGTTGTACGTCACAGTGTTCTTGACGGTCAGAATTTGGTGTGACCGTTTGTAGGCAAGACAGTTTGAGCGGAATTCCGTCGGTATTCCGTCGGGAAAACCGTCTTTTTCCGACGAGAATTCCGATCGTGTGTACACGGCATTAGTGTCTAGCCAGATCAAGTCATCTTTCAAAGGCAAAAAGAAAAGTGCTATCTTTATCTTATTTTATTATTTATTCATTCCATGTTTCCATACCAGAAAATCTGTAAGCAGGTTAAAATAGTTAGTTAGGTGGGTGAGGGTACTTTGGTCTTTTGGCGAGTTCTTCTGGCTCCAGCCTACAAATCCTGTGAAATTAATATGGGATAGTGGTTCGGTACATGAAGTCCCCGAGAGAGCCCCACTGAAGAAGCTAAGGAATATCCACGGTTGAGCCCAGGATTAGAAAGCTAAGAGTTCCTTGAGGTCCAAGGCCCGCATCAGGTCTGGTGCCCGTTAGGGAAGGAGACAGAGAACAACACCCGCAAGAAACAGAAGGATGTTTCTCATTACTAGCTGGATGTAACGTCATCAGAATCTGGGGTTTGCCTAAAAGACACCGGCCACTGGAAGAATTCAAAAGGGTGTAATGCAAGTAACTAGCACATATAGTCTACCAAGGGGTATGGAGTATGAAGACATCGGTGTGGAGTTGGAGCAGTCTGGAGACAAAAGTCGTTATAGTTACTTTGGGTAACGGAAGTTTAACAAGCAGCCTGTCGATAGCGTGTACCTGATATAGGTGGAATGGCCTTTAGACGCGAGGGAGATGTTGATGGCACTCCTTCCACTAGCGGTCTGTCTCTTATAGCTTTGGGAGTGGATTTGCACTGCAGAGGCTTCCATCCTTTCAATAAGGCTACACTTTCTGGCTGTCTAAACGGCGCCCATGGTTTATACACCACAGAGATTCAAGCGGCAGTGTTGTTCTTTTGCTGGGCGTGACAAGCTTCCACCCACTGAGCACTATGTAAGTGCATTTTTTACTGGAAATTTGACATTTTATAATAAATGAATGCTGCACTAGGACTGGCCTGACGCTTCTCTTTTTTTTCTCCTTCCTTTCTATTTTGCAGTCCTCGGGTCCCCAGCCCGTGTCTGAAGCAGCCTTGTTATAATCTGCAGCTGTCACACCAGAAACTCATTCTAAGGGGCTCACCCCCCTGAACAGTTTTACAATATTTATTTTGTAACTCTCAGAACTTTTATTCATACTTCCATATATACATATATATATATATTTCTGATGCCGCTTTCCTATCACTAACCAGACCGCAGAGTGTGTGCGGTATTCACCACTCCTTTTAACTATTAGGCTTTTTAGCGCCGAGACACCAGTTTTTATGTGTGTTTTTGTATTTTTTATAATTGTCAATCAGCTGCTGCACATGCAGGGCTCTAATGGGGAAAGTTGCAGGGTCTGCATCACTTAAGACTTGATTTCCTTTTGAGAGTCTTTGACCAAAAATGACATTTTTGTTGTAGGGGATACTCAAAATCTGATTTGTATCTTATTGTAGACTTCTGGGAAAATCTGGGTTCTTTACACCATCTATGTACAGAATGCCTCCAGGTAGCCATATTGTATTGCCTTTTACTGAAAATTACAGAGCTGCATATTGAAAAGGAAAGGTAATTTTAATTAACATTCAATTACAATATGACTTGTGTCACAATTGTATATTCAATTTTTTTATATGCTATTTTTATTTTTATGAAAGTGGAGTTACCCTTTAAGGCTAGTGTCTCTTTTTTGTTGTAATTGTCCACAAAAAGCCGAGAGGCAGGAAGTGGGCAGAGAGTATGAGACCCTGCACAGCTGCTGTCTTTTTTCAGTGATGTTTGGTCATACATTTACATTGCAGAAGTGTTGGTGAGAAGTGCAGAATGTTTCGTAATGAAGTCAAAGGGAAACAATACTTACATTTTCTCATAAAAGGCGTAGCGTGAAGCATTGCTTAGAAGGGGGTTTTTAACTATTGCCAGAATGTCAGCGGCCCAGTCCTGCAAAAGAAACATGAATTACACTAAATAAATATGCAACTTGTGAATATAGATAATATCTATCATGATTTACTATCACAATCTCAAAACTAGTGATCACAATCTCAGCAAAAAAAACAATGTTTGTATTAATTTAAAACCCTTTAATGTTGATGGTGTTGAAATATTTTACTGACTTCTAAATGGCAAAGTGAGATGGATATGTAACATAATGTTCTTTTCTGTAACGTCATCCAGTCACTAGTTTTATTGTCACGGTCAGTGCTGCCACATGCCTGGTTGTTGGAGATCCCTCTAAACATCTATAGACCATACGTGTTTACAAATCCACAATCCTTACATTTAAAGTTATTGCATCCGATTCATCCTGATTGTTTACTACAGGTTACTTTATGTTGTGTTTTATTACACCCCATTGCTCCATTTTATATATAACATATCCAACAGCCCACAAAATGGGTAAATCAGTTCAGACCACATTGCCCTCTGGGCCATGTATCTCACAAGATGGCAGCAGCAGTATCTGAAACTGAAGATGAAACCCCTATTTAAAGGAACCCTCAAAACCTCTGGATGAGGCCATATTACCTTCACAGGATTAGTTGCTGAATTCCAAGGCCTAAGAGGCCTTAAGACTACTTAACAAAAGCCCTGAATAAGGTCTCCAAATAAATTACTATGCAACTCAAAGAAATTAGAGATGATGGCACCCACACATCAGATTTGGAAATGCACTGTAATGATATCACCACATACGTGGAAGGACATAAAAAGTAAGTTGAGAGATTGAGCTATGCAAACTTGCTGATTCAGCTTAAAGATTCAGAAAATTGAGACTGTAGGTCTATCATATGTGTGACTGCTCTATTTTAGAGCTTGTGGCCAAAATTCCTGTGGATCATCTTGAATTTGATAACATTCATAGGGCTTTATTAACAAGAAACCTAGAGGGACCCTCTTGTGACACATTTGTTTATTTCCATTATGTTTGCACTAAGTGACAAGAATTTCAAGGCTACAGTTATCAGTTGTTTGAAGACCTCTCTCCAGCAACAATTTTCAAATGGCAAGAGTTCAAGTTTATCCTGCAGATCCTGCAGTCTCATCAAATATGCTAACTATGTTTAAAGTTCTATTCCTCTACAGACTAATTCCTTACAACATTTACTGTCTGTACGCTCGAAGATAGACTACGCTTCACCAAGGTTATTTAGCCTACCTATTTTGCAATTACCTGTATTATACAAGTGCTTTCCAGGTCGAATCTTGCTTCCTATTTACTCTTGGTCCCACCATTGAAGCTTTATCATTTTGGTGGATATTGGTGGCCTTTCCCCCTTGTCCTGCTGCTGGAAGACTTGGTGAATTGTACTTGACTGCAGATGTCCATTGGGCCCAGCTACAAATTAAAAGTAACACAAATGTATAGAAAACCGTCACCCTTTTCCCCTCACCCCATTAAATAAACACACTTACAACTATTAAGTTGGAAAGGGCAAGGCCACAGCTTTATTAAAATCCAACACATAACGTGAACACTTTTAAACCGGTGCCAGTCACAGTTGTACTGTGCCGGATCACAAACCCCCCGATCTGCCGAACAAACTTGGCGACCTGGGCGTTAACCTTTGTGACAGAAGCGTTCCAGGCAGGGTCCCGGTATCTCCCGGGCCCATAGCAAGCGAAGCGCGACTTCAGAACAGATGAGAACCAAGTTGGTATAGGCTGCATAACACTGTCTCGCTTGATAACGGAGATTAAGTCAACGGAACGTGTATAACCCACATCATTCCCTCCAGCATGAAGAATCGAGATGATGGGGCCGTAAACATAAGCGAAGGTGCAAACAATCTGGAAGAAACTGAGGCCAACGTAACCCATGGCGACCAAGCCAGCGGATCCTGGCGAGATCGTAGGTGAAACCCAAATTCTTCCCATAGGTCTGAACTTCCGACCAACGAGCGGCCCAGTAGAGGAAGGAATCTCCAACTATCCAGATTAGAGTCGGATAACAACTGATGCAGGTAGAGCTGAAGAAGGGCGACCAGCAGCAGATCCAGGTGGAACATCCGGTGCAGGAGCGACTGTGGTAGGGGCTGGCAGGGGCCCATGACGTCCATCTCCTAGCGGAATGGTGGCACCTGGCGAGGCAGGAGGGTGATGACAGAAGGAGAGGTCCAGGGGCGGAGGTCCAGGGGCGGAGGTCCGACCACCAACCCTGAGAAGCCTGGGTGGCCAAAGACAGCATCCGAGCATCAGCAAGAGCAACTGTGGACACCAGACAGAGGACCCGTGGCAGGTGCAGGCGACATCCTGGGACTGGAGTAGGAATCTTCCACCCTGCCGGATGCCATGCAGGGAGGTGCGGGTATGCAGGAGTCCACGATGAGGGGAGGGCGGCCGGAGCATCTCGACCATCTCCTGCCCAGCTGGGCACAGAGAGATTCTGATGTACAGGAGTCAGCTGGAAGGGGTAGGTGGCAGATGTGGAGTGGCCATCTCTCGCCCCGGCCAGGTGCAGGGAGAACTGGGCAGTCATGAGACAGAAGCAATGGGTGGGCAGCATGGGATGCATTGTGATCTCCCACCCAGCGGGGTGCAAGGAGAAGCGGAGCAGACAGCATAGGCTGGGCAGAGTGCACTGGCACATTCAAATCTCCCGCCCTGCTTGGCGCAGTGAGAGAATGAGCCACTGGGGGCAGCAGCGCAGATGCTGGGAGAGCTGAGGAACCGCCCGCAGGGAGAAGTGAGCGGGCGGCCGGAGGGGACCCTGCAGAGACTCCCGGACGGTGAACCAGGGGACAGGCTGGCCTGGAAGAGGACACACGGGAGGATCTCAGTGGAACCCCCCCAGCCCCCACACCCCCCGTGTGCAGGGGGAGCGGGGGCAGACCCAGGTACAGCAGCACTGGGCACCCGTGTGCGTGAGACAGGGGCGGGGAGCGCTGCAGCTCCTGCCCTGCCAGGCACCGGAAGGCAGCCAAGGAAAGAGGCAGATGGAGGAGCCCGGGTGGACCGTAGCGTGGCTCTAGGTGCGTGGATAACGGGTGGAGACACGGGCCGCGGCAGTCACTTGTGGGGGTAAGCCCGCCAGGCAGAACCCCGGCGGCGGCGGGCAGATGCTCTGGGCCAACTAGGGGGGGGGGGGGGCTGCCTATGGGCCCTGAGAGCGATGTGATGTTGTACATCACCACGTTCTTGACGTTCGGAATTTCTGACAAAATTTGTGTGAAAATACATGGATTTTGTTGTCGGAATGTCCGATCAATGTCTGATCGTGTGTACGGGGCATAAAACGTATTTATAACTACTAATGTTTGAATATTTATCAGTTCTAAAAAAAAAACATGCTTGTTTTCTGCACCTTTCAGGACTGTGTGTTTTTAGTTTAAAGGAGTTTTTCTGTACTGTGTGTGTTCTGTTATTTTAAAATTATCACATGGTATTTATTGGTTGCCTTGTAGCAGTTTATTCTGCTCCACCCAGGTCATCTAGCTTAAAGTAGTTGTAAACCCTTACAGACCACTTTTCCCTATAGGTAAGCCTATATATATAAGCCTATATAATAAAGCTTACCTGTAGATACTGGAAATATCTTCTAAACCTGTACGGTTTAGAAGATATTTACTATAAATGCTTGCGCCGACATGCGCACTGAAGAAAGGCATGATCGTGCCGTCTCTATAGTGCCCGTGCCACGACCGTCGGCTCCTGTGCGCATGCATGGGAGTCACGTCACGCGACTCCAGCCAGTAACAGAGTCGGAGTTCACGGCCCCAGAAGGAAGAGGGGTGAAGATGGATGCTTCCTGCAGCAGGGACAGCACAGGCTTCCTTTGCAGGTAAGTGCCACATAATGGGCTAGTATGCGATGCATACTAGCCTATTATGCTTTTATTTTGCAGGCTTTGCAGTAGCGGCAATCTGCGATTTTTTTTTAGTGGGACTGCAACATTGCAGCGGACAAATCTGACCCTCAATGACACTTTTTGGGGACCTTTTTGTGTTTTTTTTTTATTTTTTTTTTTATTTTTTTTTTTTTTTTTATTTTTATTTTATTTTTTTTTTTTTTTGTTTTTTTTTTTTTTTTTTTTTTTATTTTTTTTTTTTTTTTTTTTTTTTTTTTTTTTTTTTTTTTTTTTTTTTTTTTTTTTTTTTTTTTATTTTTTTTTTTTTTTTTTTTTTTTTTTTTTGTTTTTTTTTTTTTTTTTTTTTTTTTTTTTTTTTTTTTTTTTTTTTTTTTTTTTTTTTTTTTTTTTTTTTTTTTTTTTTTTTTTTTATTTTTTTTTTTTTTTTTTTTTTTTTTTTTTTTTTTTTTTTTTTTTTTTTTTTTTTTTTTTTTTTTTTTTTTTTATTTTTTTTTTTTTTTAAACATCAGTGCTATAAAAATGCACTGATCAATGTAAAAATCACACTGGCAGGGAAGGGGTTAACACTAGGGGGCAATCAAGGGGTTAAGCATGTTCTAACTGTAGGGGGGATGAGCTGCCTGGGACATGACAGAGATCACTGTTATCGGTCACTGGGAACAGTAGATCTCTGACATGTCCCCTGTCAGGATGGGGAATCGCCTTGTTTACAAAGGCAGTTCCCCGTTCTCCACTTTAATAGGCTATCGCCGGTCACTGGCACACATCAAGTCCATCCGACCTGCGGGCACACGCCCCTTGTTTTTTTGCTTATTTCAGGTTACAACATTATAGCTCTTACAACTCTGTGGATATTGGCATAACTTCTACCCTACTCCTGAATGACCTGGGTAAACTGATGTTTATTTACTGGTGAATCTGGAAATACATAATCTTTGCATATGTCAACTGATGGTCCCATTTATGGTGTCCTACGGGCCCCATTTTTCATACCCAATGCATCAGTGGTTGTTGCAGTCTGACATGTACTGAATCATCCAAGCTGAACCGATTAATGCTGCATGGGTCAGCTATCTCTAAGCAATCTCCTATGCAGGTGGTTGTTCTTTAGCTTAATAATTATTTATAGTTTCTGATTCATACATATATGTTTGAGAAAAATGGGCCTCTATAGCCTGGCTGAATTGAAATGTACCCTACTTTGGCCCTGTTGGGGGCTTCTGAAAGTGCAATGTACTCTTTTTATGTATAATTCATGTTCAAGACTACTCTTGCCGTAGGGCTCTTATGAGCCCTACTGCATGCCATTATGATTTCAATTACTGAATTATATTTTATGTTGCCAATTTGGTGTTCTTTGCGGTCAATAGGTATAAGTACAAAGCTTTGAGTATATCCTTACCCCCAAGTGTTCTGGAATCCCTTCAAACTTCTTTCATCTTCACTTGGACTTATTATACTCTACCCCACCCTGGAATTCACTTAATTTCCTCTAATAAAACTCCTTACCAAGGTAATTACTCCAAATTGTTTAAATATCTCTACTCGCTGTTAACCTGGGAGAAGTATAAAATCCCATATGGTGGGAGTTTCTGAAAGCAAATGGGTTTTGGACAAGAGTTTACCAAAAACGTTATAAGACGATTGGAACCTCTTTCTGTACAGACCCCTATGAGGCTCTCCTCAAAAAAAAAAAAAAGGATGCCTCTCCTAGTTTAAATAAGTAACCCACATCCTCAGGCTGCTAGGCAGGTACTAGCCAGGTGTGAAAGACCCCCGTTACCCATTGCGGAGGTAAAGCTCTGGTTTCTCAGGTTATGTTCTGTAAGAAAATTAGTGTTGCAATATGTCCAGATTTCACAAGATATGTGCAACCATGGATCAAAGTCAACATGCTTCCTACCTTGGACTGGGGGACTCTTTAATGATCTAATGCCTTTGCCCTTGTGAGCTGGCTTAACTCCTGTGAGGCTGCCCTTCAAATTCAATCCCTCAGAGCTCACTCTTATAGGTGGCCGCCTTCCTACCAACTGTTATACCTTCCCTTTCCTACTTTTTCTCCATATGTACCTCCTTGTCCCAGGATTTCATTCTCCCCTCCTTCCCCCCCTTTCCTCTGTTCTCCTCTTTCTGTTTCCTTCACTATTTTTCTAGCTTTCTTTTCTACAACCTCTTTTTCCTTTTCTCCTATTTTCCCGCTTGAAGTAGGGTTAACCGTCTCTGTTGTCATGAAAAGTTTGTGTCTTTAGTCTTATGTTTGCACCATTTTCGGAATATGACTCCAAATGACTATGTATGTATCTCTATTTTATTCTGACTTGAATTGAGTAAAAATATATTAAACAAAAAAAGAAGTAAATTCCCACTCCGAATAGAACTTAGAATAGAGTGAAAATAGCCAATTTTTGTAAAATTATTAAATAGTTCTGTGTCACAGTATTTAAAAAGCTTCTAGGTTTGCCATGCTAGTCTTTGGTATTGCAAATGTAAAGCTGGCCATACACAGAGCAAATTTTAGCTGCTTCCTGATAAACTGGCTGAATATGCTCAGTGGGCGACCCTGTCAGCACCCAGCTCTCAAAATACAATAGGCGCAACAGCAAATTAATTTATCCACACTGTATAGCATGGATGAAGGAATCTTTACACAGAAATATAAAACATGAATATATGACTTGTTTATACCATTTGAAAAGCCCAATGTTTTGCTATCTGGCATAAGCAGAGAGTGGCAAGATAGTGGGTCACTGTCTGTCACATGTATTTCTTTCTTTTTTCCATATTAGGTTTGGAAAGGCAACCATAACTGTGTCAGCTGCAGCATGAGTTGTGACATCAACTGTGGCTGTCATTATGTGATATATAGAGGGCGCTATAAAGTGACTAATTAATTCAGAAGCAACAATCGAAACCTGAATAATCATGCACACGTGAACAATGTAAAAAAACACACAATGAAAAAGTTAATGTCACGATAGACTCAAACAATCGTAACAAAGAAAATATTAGATGTAGTCCCAAACAGACAGTTCATAGTAGTCGGGGAAAAAAAACAAAAATTCTTCTGTGTAAAACAATCTTGCAACAACACCATGAATGACACCCAATGTGTGCTGAGTAATGGATCTGCTTTCCAGATAGATTTGACCTATTTACTTAAAAAGAAAGTCAAATACCGCTTTGGCAGGGTAATGCCTGCTCGCCTATGTGGACTGGAGATGTGAAAGAAAACTTCCTCCCCGGAGTTTAGACATGGAATATATGGAAAACACAATAGAGATTCATAGCGTAATTCTATTTATTAAAAGAGTAAAACATACAAGAAAAGCCAAAAGGCTGCTTACATTTGTGAGTGCCCAAACCCAGCACTGGGACTGCTAGCTCGTCTGTGCTGTGAAAGTGTATGGATGCCTGACTTCCATGACTTAGGATAACGTGAGCAGGCGGCATTCCGACGTACATTTCATAATAACGTCTTCAGGAATAGGGGGCATGCTTAATTTGTTTGAGAAGGGAAAATTTCATTGCGCAGCCGCGGTGCTGGCGTCGCAGCCTGTAGTCGGTCAACGCACAAACTAAGTATCAAACTTGACAATGCGATGGCGGCCATATCAATGAGATCAAAGTTATATATTTAGGAAATATATATAAATGCTTTTTGACAACAATAAAGGAACATATAACAAAGTATATATGCATCAACAAACATACAAACATACCTGAATATATGACTTGTTTATACCATTTGAAAAGCCCAATGTTTTGCTATCTGGCATAAGCAGAGAGTGGCAAGATAGTGGGTCACTGTGTCACATGTATTTCTTTTTTTTCCACATTAGGTTTGGAAAAGCAACCATCACTGTGTCAGATGCAGCATGAGTTGTGACATCAACTGTGGCTGTCATTGCACCTTTATTTTAGGAAATGCAAATCGTGGCAAAGAGAAGTTTGCCTGAAATCAAGTAAAGGGTATGTCTGCTGCTTCCCTGGAGGATGCATTTTAAATAAAACAAAGCACTTTCAGGAAACCAATCCTCGGTGGTTGTAAGAAAGTGGGGTTCCCTGGCGCTATCAAAGTGAATGATGTTTTAATGTTTTAATGTGGTGTATCAAATAAATTGCTGCTAGACCTAAAGTGTATACAGTGCACTCAAATTGGAATGAATAAAAAAGGTGACCAGTGCAACTTATATACTAATAATCATACAGGAAACGAGTTCCCTGTATAAAATATACAAACAATATGTGCAAATAAATAAAGTGCAAATATGCGTATAATAAATATAAAGCAAATGCTGTGCAGGTAATCTTGACTTATGTATTCCTGTGCAAAATACTGCTGTGCAAACAAATATACAAATAATAGATATTGAACAAATATTGCTGTGCAGTTAATCCTAATTATGAGTCCCTGTGCAAAAATACTGCTGTGCAAATAACTAATATTGTGCAAAATCTTATATACAGTCCTTTATATACACCATGTGGTGTATAGGTATACAGGTAAAGTCCTACTATATCAGATGGCAATATCCATATATACGGTAAGTTTGGGGGATCAGGAAGGGATATTTTTCCCCTGCTGTAGCAGATTGGAGCATGCTCTGCTGGGGTTTTTTTTTTGCCTTCCTCTGGATCAACTGTGGGTATAGAATTGGGTATATTGGATTGTACGATATTTTTTATTTTTATTTATTATTTCTTTTTTTTATGGTTTAACTGGATGGACTTGTGTCTTTTTTCAGCGTAGCTAACTATGTAACTTTATAGGTAGGAAAAATAAACGTGCTTACGATTGGTCCGTTCAGCCGTTTATCCACAGCAAATAAAAGTGGGGAATAAACAGGAATATCCCATGGTGTAGTATGTATGGCTTACGTTTATTGATTAAAAGAAAGTCGCTACTTACAAGTAATCATAAAAACAGCAGGTCTGTAATATACGGCGTTACAGGCGCCTCTTTGCATCACTTCTGGTTGCTTCGTGGTCCAGTCACTTCCCTATGCATTACGTCACGACACGTGACTTCATCAGGGGATGAAGTAAAGGGTAGTAAAGGGTATGTCTGCTGCTTCCCTGGTGTAGAGTCTCCCTAATTTGTTTGGCCAAGTAAGATCTACCACCATTGCAAAGGACAGCTTTGCTGTGAGGTAATGGGAGGGGGGCTAAAAAGGGCTCACATAAAATGAGAGACCTAACTTTGGGCCAGCAACACAAGTGACAAGTTCTAATGACTGAGAAATATTGACTTTGAAGCTTCTTAGATATGTGACTCTATGAAGCTCAGTAACTGTATTTTGAGCTAAAAGAATATAGCTGTAGCAAATGTGTGGTGCTCAGAAGTTAAGCAACTGAATTTGTGCTTCTTAGGATACAAGGCAACATCAAAAATCAAGTTATGGAAATAAAGGTTTTACACCATCAATACACATGTGTATTTCTTGCTCCTCTTCTATTACAAGATAAATTACTTTATAAACTGACATGGCCAAAAAAGACTAATGTCAATTAAGCTTTAGCTTACAACTAGGTATGGGCTGAACATACTTGGGTTTGGTTTGGTTTCTTTCAACAATGGCTTTATTTCAGATTTGAGGAGTGCACGACTAATAGTTGTCCTGTGGACAGATTCTCCCACCTGAGCTGTGGACCTCTGCAGCTCCTCCAGAATTACCATGGGCCTCCTGCTGATTTTCTGATTAATGCTCTCCTTGCCCGGCCTGTCAGTTTAGGTAGACGGCCATGTCTTGGTAGGTTTGCAGTTGTGCCATACTCTTTCAAATTTTGGACGATGGATTGAACAGTGCTCCATGACAGTGGTTCTCAACCCTGTCCTCAAGTACCCCCAACAGGCCATGTTTTGTGAATTTCTCTTAGATAAAATAGCTGTCCAAAATACCAAGCCATTGACTCTGATTGAAAGCACATGTGCAAGATAAAGGAAAACCTGCAAACATGGCATGTTGGGGGTACTTGAGGATAGGGTTGAGAACCACTGCTACATGAGATGTTCAAAGCTTGGGATATTTTTTTTTATAACCTAACCCTGCTTTAAACTTCTCCACAACTTTATCCCTGACCTGTCTGGTGTGTTCCTTGGACTTCATGATGTTGTTTGTTCACTAAGGTTCTCTAACAAACCTCTGAGGGCTTCACAGAACAGCTGTATTTATACTGAGATTAAATTACACACAGGTGGACTCTATTTACTAATTAGATGACTTCTGAAGGCTATTGGTTGCACTAGATTTTAGCTAGGGGTGTCAGAGCAAAGGGAGCTGAATACAAATGCACGCCACCCTTTTCTGCTATTTACTAAAATAAATTGAAAACCATGCATCATTTTCCTTCCACTTCACAATTATGTGCCACTTTGTGTTGGTCTATCACATAAAATCCCAATAAAATACATTTAAGTTTTTTGTTGTAACATGACAAAATGTGGAAAATTTCAAGGACTTTTTCAAGGCAATGTACTGTAAGTACTGTATTTCCAAATAACACACCAGAGCTCATCCTTAGTCCTAGGCGGGGCTCTGGGATTCGGTGGGGGCCACAAAAGGTATATATATATATATATATATATATATATATATATATATATAAAGAAATAATACGCCAAGCTCATCTTCTCACAACATACAGCCACAAAGGCAAGAGAATTCTTGTTGAATAGTGTATTAGTGCTCGGACAAACACCCTTAAACTGAATTTTAATGGTTTAAAGAATGTCAGGCAAAATGGTTGGAAAAGGAAAAGCGTGTTCACTTCATCAAATCTGGCCCTCTTGAAAAAGGTTTGCACACCCCTGTGCAAACCCCTGAACCTCCTCTTCTGGGGCCCCACGTGGTGCTGGTGGCTCCTCCCCCATTAAGTGTCCACGTTGGAGAAGCGCTCTCCTTGATGGACACCCGTGCGCTCCCGAGTGAAAAACCATGACCCCTTAAATTTACTATCTTCCTAAATACAGTGGTGTGAAAAAGTGTTTGCCCCCTTCCTCATTTCCTGTTCCTTTGCATGTTTGTCACACTTAAGTGTTTCGGAACATCAAACCAATTTAAAACAATAGTCAAGGACAACACAAGTAAACACAAAATGCAATTTGTAAATGAAGGTGTTTATTATTAAAGGTGAAAAAAAATCCAAACCATCATGGCCCTGTGTGAAAAAGTGATTGCCCCCCTTGTTAAAACATACTATAACTGTGGTTGTCCACACCTGAGTTCAATTTCTCTAGCCACACCCAGGCCTGATTATTGCCACACCTGTTCACAATCAAGGCATCACTTAAATAGGAGCTGCTTGACACAGTAAGGTCCACCAGAAGATCCTTAAAAGCTACACATCATGCCGAGACCCAAAGAAATTCAGGAACAATTGAGAAAGAAAGTAATTGAGATCTATCAGTCTGGAAAGGGTTATAAAGCCATTTCCAAAGCTTTGGGAATCCAGCGAACCACAGTGAGAGCCATTATCCACAAATGGCGAAGACATGGAACAGTGGTGAACCTTCCCAGGAGTGGCCGGCCGCCCAAAATTACCCCAAGAGCGCAGCGACGACTCATCCAAGAGGTCACAAAAGACCCCACAACAACGTCCAAGGAACTGCAGGCCTCACTTGCCTCAGTTAAGGTCAGCGTTCATGCCTCCACCATCAGGAAAAGACTGGGCAAAAATGGCCTGCATGGCAGAGTTCCAAGGAGAAAACCACTGCTGAGCAAAAAGAACATCAAAGCTCGTCTCAATTTCTCCACAACACATCTTGATGATCCCCAAGACTTTTGGGACAACATTCTGTGGACCGATGAGACAAAAGTGGAACTCTTTGGAAGGTGTGTGTCCAAGTATATCTGGCGTAGAAGGAACACTGCATTTCAGAAAAAGAACATTATACCAACAGTAAAATATGGTGGTGGTAGTGTGATAGTCTGGGGCTGTTTTGCTGCTTCAGGACCTGGAAGACTTGCCGTGATAAAAGGAACTATGAATTCTGCTGTCTACCAAGAGATCCTGAAGGAGAATGTCCGACCATCTGTTCGTGTACTCAAGCTGAAACGAACTTGGGTTCTGCAGCAGGACAATGATCCTAAACACACCAGCAAGTCCACCACCGAATGGCTGAAGAAAAACAAAATGAAGACTTTGGAGTGGCCTAGCCAAAGTCCAGACCTGAATCCTATTGAGATGTTGTGGTATGACCTTAAAAAGGCCGTTCATGCTCGAAAGCCCTCTAATGTAACTGAATTAGGACAATTCTGCAAAGATGAGTGGGCCAAAATTCCTCCAGGACGCTGTAAAAGCCTCATTGCACGTTATCGCAAACGCTTGGTTGCAGTTGTTGCTGCTAAGGGTGGCCCAACCAGTTATTAGGTTTAGGGGGCAATCACTTTTTCACACAGGGCCATGATGGTTTGGATTTTTTTTTCACCTTTAATAATAAACACCTTCATTTACACTTTTTCACACCACTGTACCTTTTTATTCAAGGGTCCATCGAAAGCATGCAGCAAGTAAAATTATAACTCCTGATCTGCAAACTAGTTCTGGGTCACAGACTCAAAGATTAAAAGACAGGGGATCAGCTTGAGTGTCTGGCAACTAGCACTTTAGGCAGGAGACTAGCAATGACAGTAACTGTATTTCTCTAATAAGTTTTAACACAATTTGTATACAGTACCTTGCCCACATTCTCCTTGTAGGACACAAAGTTATGGAAGGTAAGATCCACCATATCTGGCCCAGTGACAATGCACAAAGTTTTGGCCAAGAAGTTGTTTTCAGGAAAGTCCAGGTTGAAGACTTCCCGCAATTTCTGGGTCTGTAAGAGAAAAAAAAGGTAAATGTTTAA
Source organism: Lithobates sylvaticus (assembly GCA_028564925.1). Lineage (NCBI taxonomy): Eukaryota > Metazoa > Chordata > Amphibia > Anura > Ranidae > Lithobates > Lithobates sylvaticus. Next base: position 143,714,529 of record CM053038.1, on the reverse strand, counting down.
ACCTTACTCTATGTTTAAAATATGTATATTTCGTTAATATTCAGAAGCTAAGGAGAGAAACACACTATGACCATAACTCCCAACTGTCCCTGATTTCAAAGGGACTGTCCCTGATTTGGAGGGACTGTCCCTGATTTGGAACAAAGTCCCTCTGTACCTCTTTCCTACTCATTTGTCCCTTATTTTGGTCTCATCTATATAGTTGTATATAATATGTACTTTTTATCTTTCAAAAAGTGTTTCCCAGTGCTAAACCTTTCATCCAATTTTTAAATTGCTAATTTGTAAATGTCAAAAGCCAATATGAAGGAATAGTAGTTGTAAAAAAAAAAAGAAAGAAAAAAAAGCACTTGTGGGTTCAACCAATCATTTTTTTTATAATTCTCTTTTAGGGGGCATGTCAAGGAGTGTGACCTATAACTACATACTTTTGTTAATATGTGTCCCTCGTTTCCATTTCAAAAAGTTGGAAGGTATGGCTATGAGATACATTTTCATATGCTTACATTGTAGTGAAGTCAAGTCCCGCGCCTCTCCAGGCCTAATGGTGATCTCCAGAGTTAGGGACAGCTGACACCCTTCTATGTAGAGTGGGTTACGAGCCATGGTGGGTGTAATGCAAGGTAGATTCATGGGCGCCAAACACTTCTTGAATGCAAAGAGATTTATTGTCTCTTGAACAGAACTGGGGGAGAGAGGGTTAGGGCCAGGACACCCTTTAATAGTTGGAATATTAATTAGCAGACTCCGAGACTTCTATAGGTAGACAGCCAGGCAGGAAAAGGCACCCATCCGTGCACCACAGCTGCATGTGTAGACACGCTGTCTCCTTTAGCAACAATCTTGAACAGTTTCTAACAAAGGTTGCAATGAACTATTTCACTTTCTCCACAATCTCCTCTTTAGGATCTTCACTCAACTGAGCTCCCAGACTATCACGTAGACCCGTTGATCCACTGCCACTGGATTTACTGAGCTCTTCCAATCTTCTCATTGAGTATCTTCCTCAAGCATCACCCCCACATCCCTGCTGGGTCCCTAGCTTGGCACTCACAGATACTCTTCTTGCGTCACCCCACTGGTCTGCTCGATCCCTGGCTTGGCACACAAGACTGCTCTGCATGCATAACCTCCTCTGGCTGGATCCCTGGCTTGACACCTGCTGAAGTTTCCCAAATCTTCACTCTCCCTGGTTGTCAAGAATAATGCTCTGGTACTTGCTTCAGCTACTCACAGTGGTCCTTGGTAATAAGATGGATGGTCCCTTAGTGGCAACAGCTTCCCCCTACCTCCGACCACGATAGGTTCTCCGGCCAATAGAACGGTCACTTTTGGTTGGACTGCAAGTCGCAGTCCCAACCCTACACTGCTCTCTTGCTTCTGGATAGGCCCTCAGACAGCCTAGCAGCCAGATGTCTCCAGGATATGGCTCAGGCTCTGGCTTAGAAACCCGGGGCAATACAACACACGTCATCCCAGACAGCCGTCCAGGTGGCACAGAAACCTGATCACCTCACCTCACCCAAATAAATAACCTCTCCCAGTAGGCCAAGGTAGCCAAGTTACCCAAGAAGATCTCTGCCCATAGGCCCAAACCTGTCCATTGATCCCATCTATTCCTAATCTGTCCTTGCAATGTCTTTCTCTTATCTAGTGCCACCAGATACCCTGCGATCTAGGGTCAGAAGATAGAAGTGCAATAATTCCAGAATTAGGGTGGAATCAATTGATCTCCGATCAATTGGCCAAGGCAACTATACCTGGCAGGTAAATTTATTAGCACCCCTGTTTAAACATCAGGGTGCTACATCAGTATACAGTATAATTGTAATATCATAATGGCGATGTGGTACATTCAAAGATCAGTTCGGTCAAACCAATATTTAAATGTTTTGGGTAAATAGTGGCAGGAAAAATCATCCATTGGATTCTTATATGTTTTGAACCTCCCAGCAGAAGTATGGTAAATGATGTTGGTCTTCAGCACAAGGACATTTACAGGTAGAAAAAAAGCACTGATGGGGAAATTTCATGATAAAAAGGTATATGATGCAGAGAAAGCTGGTTTTGTTATTTTTATGACTTAAAGTGGAATTAAACTCTGCATAGAAAAAAAAGGGCTACCAGGAGGTGTTAGCCGTAATGTGCTAGTATGCACAACATATTAGCACATTACCTGCCAAATTATCCCCTCCAGCGCTGCACTGTCAGTGCTCCCGCAGGTCACAAGCACTTCCATCTTCTCCCAGTCTTCCTTCTGGGTTAGGACTCTTTAACTGCTTGATTGACCTGGCTGTGATGTCACCTGGGAGTCACATCATAATGGCGCAGAGAGGTGCCATAAATAGCACACCACACAATCCCTCATTGTGCACACAAGGGATTAGAGGGTGGGGAGACACTGGTCAGACATTGTGAGGGTAATAAGCCCTATGAAGATATTTAAATTGGATAAATCAGTCTCTTGTTGACATTATGTAGTTTTCCACTCAGTCCTTCCAATTGTCATCAGTAAGGTCAGGTAAGTCATCCGGCCACTTCTGATAGGTGCGCTTTAACTTGGTGGTATAAGCTATTGATAGACACAGAAATATAGCGGACAACAGCTTCCCCGTCACTTTAGAGGAGCAATCACTCCAGAGGGTCTAATTCTAGTGTCAGGAGAGGGTCTGATTCTAGTGTCAGGAGAGGGTCTGATTCTAGTGTCAGGAGAGGGTCTGATTCAAGTGTCAGGAGAGGGTCTGATTCAAGTGTCAGGAGAGGGTCTGATTCAAGTGTCAGGAGAGGGTCTGATTCAAGTGTCAGGAGAGGGTCTGATTCAAGTGTCAGGAGAGGGTCTGATTCAAGTGTCAGGAGAGGGTCTGATTCAAGTGTCAGGAGAGGGTCTGATTCAAGGGTCAGGAGAGGGTCTGATTCAAGTGTCAGGAGAGGGTCTGATTCAAGTGTCAGGAGAGGGTCTGATTCTAGTGTCAGGAGAGGGGCTGATTCTAGTGTCAGGAGAGGGGCTGATTCTAGTGTCAGGAGAGGGGCTGATTCTAGTGTCAGGAGAGGGGCTGATTCTAGTGTCAGGAGAGGGGCTGACTCTAGTGTCAGGAGAGGGGCTGATTCTAGTGTCAGGAGAGGGGCTGATTCTAGTGTCAGGAGAGGGTCTGATTCTAGTGTCAGGAGAGGGTCTGATTCTAGTGTCAGGAGAGGGGCTGATTCTAGTGTCAGGAGAGGGGCTGATTCTAGTGTCAGGAGAGGGTCTGATTCTAGTGTCAGGAGAGGGTCTGATTCTAGTGTAAGGAGAGGGTCTGATTCTAGTGTCAGGAGAGGGTCTGATTCAAGTGTAAGGAGAGGGTCTGATTCTAGTGTCAGGAGAGGGTCTGATTCTAGTGTCAGGAGAGGGTCTGATTCTAGTGTCAGGAGAGGGTCTGATTCTAGTGTCAGGAGAGGGTCTGATTCTAGTGTCAGGAGAGGGTCTGATTCTAGTGTCAGGAGAGGGGCTGATTCTAGTGTCAGGAGAGGGGCTGATTCTAGTGTCAGGAGAGGGGCTGATTCTAGTGTCAGGAGAGGGGCTGATTCTAGTGTCAGGAGAGGGGCTGATTCAAGTGTAAGGAGAGGGGCTGATTCTAGTGTCAGGAGAGGGGCTGATTCTAGTGTCAGGAGAGGGGCTGATTCTAGTGTCAGGAGAGGGGCTGATTCTAGTGTCAGGAGAGGGTCTGATTCTAGTGTCAGGAGAGGGTCTGATTCTAGTGTCAGGAGAGGGTCTGATTCTAGTGTCAGGAGAGGGTCTGATTCTAGTGTCAGGAGAGGGTCTGATTCTAGTGTCAGGAGAGGGTCTGATTCTAGTGTCAGGAGAGGGTCTGATTCTAGTGTCAGGAGAGGGTCTGATTCTAGTGTCAGGAGAGGGTCTGATTCTAGTGTCAGGAGAGGGTCTGATTCTAGTGTCAGGAGAGGGTCTGATTCTAGTGTCAGGAGAGGGTCTGATTCTAGTGTCAGGAGAGGGTCTGATTCTAGTGTCAGGAGAGGGTCTGATTCTAGTGTCAGGAGAGGGTCTGATTCTAGTGTCAGGAGAGGGTCTGATTCTAGTGTCAGGAGAGGGTCTGATTCTAGTGTCAGGAGAGGGGCTGATTCTAGTGTCAGGAGAGGGTCTGATTCTAGTGTCAGGAGAGGGTCTGATTCTAGTGTCAGGAGAGGGTCTGATTCTAGTGTCAGGAGAGGGTCTGATTCTAGTGTCAGGAGAGGGTCTGATTCAAGTGTCAGGAGAGGGTCTGATTCTAGTGTCAGGAGAGGGTCTGATTCTAGTGTCAGGAGAGGGTCTGATTCAAGTGTCAGGAGAGGGTCTGATTCAAGTGTCAGGAGAGGGGCTGATTCAAGTGTCAGGAGAGGGGCTGATTCTAGTGTCAGGAGAGGGGCTGATTCTAGTGTCAGGAGAGGGGCTGATTCTAGTGTCAGGAGAGGGGCTGATTCTAGTGTCAGGAGAGGGTCTGATTCTAGTGTCAGGAGAGGGTCTGATTCTAGTGTCAGGAGAGGGTCTGATTCTAGTGTCAGGAGAGGGTCTGATTCTAGTGTCAGGAGAGGGTCTGATTCTAGTGTCAGGAGAGGGTCTGATTCTAGTGTCAGGAGAGGGTCTGATTCTAGTGTCAGGAGAGGGTCTGATTCTAGTGTCAGGAGAGGGTCTGATTCTAGTGTCAGGAGAGGGTCTGATTCTAGTGTCAGGAGAGGGTCTGATTCAAGTGTCAGGAGAGGGGCTGATTCAAGTGTCAGGAGAGGGGCTGATTCTAGTGTCAGGAGAGGGTCTGATTCTAGTGTCAGGAGAGGGTCTGATTCTAGTGTCAGGAGAGGGGCTGATTCTAGTGTCAGGAGAGGGGCTGATTCAAGTGTCAGGAGAGGGGCTGATTCAAGTGTCAGGAGAGGGGCTGATTCTAGTGTCAGGAGAGGGGCTGATTCTAGTGTCAGGAGAGGGGGCTGATTCAAGTGTCAGGAGAGGGTCTGATTCAAGTGTCAGGAGAGGGTCTGATTCAAGTGTCAGGAGAGGGTCTGATTCTAGTGTCAGGAGAGGGGCTGATTCTAGTGTCAGGAGAGGGGCTGATTCTAGTGTCAGGAGAGGGGCTGATTCTAGTGTCAGGAGAGGGGCTGATTCTAGTGTCAGGAGAGGGGCTGATTCTAGTGTCAGGAGAGGGGCTGATTCTAGTGTCAGGAGAGGGGCTGATTCTAGTGTCAGGAGAGGGGCTGATTCTAGTGTCAGGAGAGGGGCTGATTCTAGTGTCAGGAGAGGGTCTGATTCTAGTGTCAGGAGAGGGTCTGATTCTAGTGTCAGGAGAGGGTCTGATTCTAGTGTCAGGAGAGGGTCTGATTCAAGTGTCAGGAGAGGGTCTGATTCTAGTGTCAGGAGAGGGTCTGATTCTAGTGTCAGGAGAGGGTCTGATTCTAGAGTCAGGAGAGGGTCTGATTCTAGTGTCAGGAGAGGGTCTGATTCTAGTGTCAGGAGAGGGTCTGATTCTAGTGTCAGGAGAGGGTCTGATTCTAGTGTCAGGAGAGGGTCTGATTCTAGTGTCAGGAGAGGGTCTGATTCAAGTGTCAGGAGAGGGTCTGATTCAAGTGTAAGGAGAGGGTCTGATTCAAGTGTAAGGAGAGGGTCTGATTCTAGTGTCAGGAGAGGGTCTGATTCTAGTGTAAGGAGAGGGGCTGATTCTAGTGTCAGGAGAGGGGCTGATTCTAGTGTCAGGAGAGGGGCTGATTCTAGTGTCAGGAGAGGGGCTGATTCTAGTGTCAGGAGAGGGTCTGATTCTAGTGTCAGGAGAGGGTCTGATTCTAGTGTCAGGAGAGGGTCTGATTCTAGTGTCAGGAGAGGGTCTGATTCTAGTGTCAGGAGAGGGTCTGATTCTAGTGTCAGGAGAGGGTCTGATTCTAGTGTCAGGAGAGGGTCTGATTCTAGTGTCAGGAGAGGGTCTGATTCTAGTGTCAGGAGAGGGTCTGATTCTAGTGTCAGGAGAGGGTCTGATTCTAGTGTCAGGAGAGGGTCTGATTCTAGTGTCAGGAGAGGGGCTGATTCTAGTGTCAGGAGAGGGTCTGATTCTAGTGTCAGGAGAGGGTCTGATTCTAGTGTCAGGAGAGGGTCTGATTCAAGTGTCAGGAGAGGGTCTGATTCTAGTGTCAGGAGAGGGTCTGATTCTAGTGTCAGGAGAGGGTCTGATTCTAGTGTCAGGAGAGGGTCTGATTCTAGTGTCAGGAGAGGGTCTGATTCTAGTGTCAGGAGAGGGTCTGATTCTAGTGTCAGGAGAGGGTCTGATTCTAGTGTCAGGAGAGGGTCTGATTCAAGTGTCAGGAGAGGGTCTGATTCAAGTGTCAGGAGAGGGGCTGATTCTAGTGTCAGGAGAGGGTCTGATTCTAGTGTCAGGAGAGGGGCTGATTCTAGTGTCAGGAGAGGGTCTGATTCTAGTGTCAGGAGAGGGTCTGATTCTAGTGTCAGGAGAGGGTCTGATTCTAGTGTCAGGAGAGGGTCTGATTCTAGTGTCAGGAGAGGGTCTGATTCTAGTGTCAGGAGAGGGTCTGATTCTAGTGTCAGGAGAGGGTCTGATTCTAGTGTCAGGAGAGGGTCTGATTCTAGTGTCAGGAGAGGGTCTGATTCTAGTGTCAGGAGAGGGTCTGATTCTAGTGTCAGGAGAGGGTCTGATTCTAGTGTCAGGAGAGGGTCTGATTCTAGTGTCAGGAGAGGGTCTGATTCTAGTGTCAGGAGAGGGTCTGATTCTAGTGTCAGGAGAGGGTCTGATTCTAGTGTCAGGAGAGGGTCTGATTCTAGTGTCAGGAGAGGGTCTGATTCTAGTGTCAGGAGAGGGTCTGATTCTAGTGTCAGGAGAGGGTCTGATTCTAGTGTCAGGAGAGGGGCTGATTCTAGTGTCAGGAGAGGGTCTGATTCTAGTGTCAGGAGAGGGTCTGATTCTAGTGTCAGGAGAGGGTCTGATTCTAGTGTCAGGAGAGGGTCTGATTCTAGTGTCAGGAGAGGGTCTGATTCTAGTGTCTGGAGAGGGTCTGATTCTAGTGTCAGGAGAGGGTCTGATTCTAGTGTCAGGAGAGGGTCTGATTCTAGTGTCAGGAGAGGGTCTGATTCTAGTGTCAGGAGAGGGTCTGATTCTAGTGTCAGGAGAGGGTCTGATTCTAGTGTCAGGAGAGGGTCTGATTCTAGTGTCAGGAGAGGGTCTGATTCTAGTGTCAGGAGAGGGGCTGATTCTAGTGTCAGGAGAGGGTCTGATTCTAGTGTCAGGAGAGGGGCTGATTCTAGTGTCAGGAGAGGGTCTGATTCTAGTGTCAGGAGAGGGTCTGATTCTAGTGTCAGGAGAGGGTCTGATTCTAGTGTCAGGAGAGGGTCTGATTCTAGTGTCAGGAGAGGGTCTGATTCTAGTGTCAGGAGAGGGTCTGATTCTAGTGTCAGGAGAGGGTCTGATTCTAGTGTCAGGAGAGGGTCTGATTCTAGTGTCAGGAGAGGGGATTCTAGTGTCAGGAGAGGGTCTGATTCTAGTGTCAGGAGAGGGTCTGATTCTAGTGTCAGGAGAGGGTCTGATTCTAGTGTCAGGAGAGGGTCTGATTCTAGTGTCAGGAGAGGGTCTGATTCTAGTGTCAGGAGAGGGTCTGATTCTAGTGTCAGGAGAGGGTCTGATTCTAGTGTCAGGAGAGGGTCTGATTCTAGTGTCAGGAGAGGGTCTGATTCTAGTGTCAGGAGAGGGTCTGATTCTAGTGTCAGGAGAGGGTCTGATTCTAGTGTCAGGAGAGGGTCTGATTCTAGTGTCAGGAGAGGGTCTGATTCTAGTGTCAGGAGAGGGTCTGATTCTAGTGTCAGGAGAGGGTCTGATTCTAGTGTCAGGAGAGGGTCTGATTCTAGTGTCAGGAGAGGGTCTGATTCTAGTGTCAGGAGAGGGTCTGATTCAAGTGTCAGGAGAGGGTCTGATTCTAGTGTCAGGAGAGGGTCTGATTCTAGTGTCAGGAGAGGGTCTGATTCTAGTGTCAGGAGAGGGTCTGATTCTAGTGTCAGGAGAGGGGCTGATTCTAGTGTCAGGAGAGGGTCTGATTCTAGTGTCAGGAGAGGGTCTGATTCTAGTGTCAGGAGAGGGTCTGATTCTAGTGTCAGGAGAGGGGCTGATTCTAGTGTCAGGAGAGGGCTGATTCTAGTGTCAGGAGAGGGTCTGATTCTAGTGTCAGGAGAGGGGCTGATTCTAGTGTCAGGAGAGGGTCTGATTCTAGTGTCAGGAGAGGGTCTGATTCTAGTGTCAGGAGAGGGGCTGATTCTAGTGTCAGGAGAGGGTCTGATTCTAGTGTCAGGAGAGGGTCTGATTCTAGTGTCAGGAGAGGGTCTGATTCTAGTGTCAGGAGAGGGTCTGATTCTAGTGTCAGGAGAGGGTCTGATTCTAGTGTCAGGAGAGGGTCTGATTCTAGTGTCAGGAGAGGGTCTGATTCTAGTGTCAGGAGAGGGGCTGATTCTAGTGTCAGGAGAGGGTCTGATTCTAGTGTCAGGAGAGGGGCTGATTCTAGTGTCAGGAGAGGGTCTGATTCTAGTGTCAGGAGAGGGGCTGATTCTAGTGTCAGGAGAGGGGCTGATTCTAGTGTCAGGAGAGGGGCTGATTCTAGTGTCAGGAGAGGGGCTGATTCTAGTGTCAGGAGAGGGTCTGATTCTAGTGTCAGGAGAGGGTCTGATTCTAGTGTCAGGAGAGGGTCTGATTCTAGTGTCAGGAGAGGGTCTGATTCTAGTGTCAGGAGAGGGTCTGATTCTAGTGTCAGGAGAGGGTCTGATTCTAGTGTCAGGAGAGGGGCTGATTCTAGTGTCAGGAGAGGGCTGATTCTAGTGTCAGGAGAGGGGCTGATTCTAGTGTCAGGAGAGGGGCTGATTCTAGTGTCAGGAGAGGGGCTGATTCTAGTGTCAGGAGAGGGTCTGATTCTAGTGTCAGGAGAGGGTCTGATTCTAGTGTCAGGAGAGGGTCTGATTCTAGTGTCAGGAGAGGGTCTGATTCTAGTGTCAGGAGAGGGTCTGATTCTAGTGTCAGGAGAGGGGCTGATTCTAGTGTCAGGAGAGGGTCTGATTCTAGTGTCAGGAGAGGGGCTGATTCTAGTGTCAGGAGAGGGTCTGATTCTAGTGTCAGGAGAGGGGCTGATTCTAGTGTCAGGAGAGGGTCTGATTCTAGTGTCAGGAGAGGGTCTGATTCTAGTGTCAGGAGAGGGGCTGATTCTAGTGTCAGGAGAGGGTCTGATTCTAGTGTCAGGAGAGGGGCTGATTCTAGTGTCAGGAGAGGGTCTGATTCTAGTGTCAGGAGAGGGTCTGATTCTAGTGTCAGGAGAGGGGCTGATTCTAGTGTCAGGAGAGGGTCTGATTCTAGTGTCAGGAGAGGGGCTGATTCTAGTGTCAGGAGAGGGTCTGATTCTAGTGTCAGGAGAGGGTCTGATTCTAGTGTCAGGAGAGGGTCTGATTCTAGTGTCAGGAGAGGGTCTGATTCTAGTGTCAGGAGAGGGTCTGATTCTAGTGTCAGGAGAGGGTCTGATTCTAGTGTCAGGAGAGGGTCTGATTCTAGTGTCAGGAGAGGGGCTGATTCTAGTGTCAGGAGAGGGTCTGATTCTAGTGTCAGGAGAGGGTCTGATTCTAGTGTCAGGAGAGGGTCTGATTCTAGTGTCAGGAGAGGGTCTGATTCTAGTGTCAGGAGAGGGTCTGATTCTAGTGTCAGGAGAGGGTCTGATTCTAGTGTCAGGAGAGGGTCTGATTCTAGTGTCAGGAGAGGGTCTGATTCTAGTGTCAGGAGAGGGGCTGATTCAAGTGTCAGGAGAGGGTCTGATTCTAGTGTCAGGAGAGGGTCTGATTCAAGTGTCAGGAGAGGGTCTGATTCTAGTGTCAGGAGAGGGTCTGATTCTAGTGTCAGGAGAGGGTCTGATTCTAGTGTCAGGAGAGGGTCTGATTCTAGTGTCAGGAGAGGGTCTGATTCTAGTGTCAGGAGAGGGTCTGATTCTAGTGTAAGGAGAGGGTCTGATTCTAGTGTCAGGAGAGGGTCTGATTCTAGTGTCAGGAGAGGGTCTGATTCTAGTGTCAGGAGAGGGTCTGATTCTAGTGTCAGGAGAGGGTCTGATTCTAGTGTCAGGAGAGGGTCTGATTCTAGTGTCAGGAGAGGGTCTGATTCTAGTGTCAGGAGAGGGTCTGATTCTAGTGTCAGGAGAGGGTCTGATTCTAGTGTCAGGAGAGGGTCTGATTCTAGTGTCAGGAGAGGGTCTGATTCTAGTGTCAGGAGAGGGTCTGATTCTAGTGTCAGGAGAGGGGCTGATTCTAGTGTCAGGAGAGGGTCTGATTCTAGTGTCAGGAGAGGGGCTGATTCTAGTGTCAGGAGAGGGTCTGATTCTAGTGTCAGGAGAGGGTCTGATTCTAGTGTCAGGAGAGGGTCTGATTCTAGTGTCAGGAGAGGGTCTGATTCAAGTGTAAGGAGAGGGTCTGATTCAAGTGTAAGGAGAGGGTCTGATTCTAGTGTCAGGAGAGGGTCTGATTCAAGTGTAAGGAGAGGGGCTGATTCTAGTGTCAGGAGAGGGTCTGATTCTAGTGTCAGGAGAGGGTCTGATTCTAGTGTCAGGAGAGGGGCTGATTCTAGTGTCAGGAGAGGGGCTGATTCTAGTGTCAGGAGAGGGGCTGATTCTAGTGTCAGGAGAGGGGCTGATTCTAGTGTCAGGAGAGGGTCTGATTCTAGTGTCAGGAGAGGGTCTGATTCTAGTGTCAGGAGAGGGTCTGATTCTAGTGTCAGGAAAGGGTCTGATTCAAGTGTAAGGAGAGGGTCTAAATCAAGTGTAAGGAGAGAGTCTGATTCTAGTGTCAGGAGAGGGTCTGATTCTAGTGTCAGGAGAGGGTCTGAATCAAGTGTAAGGAGAGGGGCTGATTCTAGTGTCAGGAGAGGGGCTGATTCTAGTGTCAGGAGAGGGGCTGATTCTAGTGTCAGGAGAGGGGCTGATTCTAGTGTCAGGAGAGGGGCTGATTCTAGTGTCAGGAGAGGGTCTGATTCTAGTGTCAGGAGAGGGTCTGATTCTAGTGTCAGGAGAGGGTCTGATTCTAGTGTCAGGAGAGGGTCTGATTCAAGTGTAAGGAGAGGGTCTGATTCTAGTGTCAGGAGAGGGGCTGATTCTAGTGTCAGGAGAGGGGCTGATTCTAGTGTCAGGAGAGGGGCTGATTCTAGTGTCAGGAGAGGGGCTGATTCTAGTGTCAGGAGAGGGGCTGATTCTAGTGTCAGGAGAGGGTCTGATTCTAGTGTCAGGAGAGGGTCTGATTCTAGTGTCAGGAGAGGGTCTGATTCTAGTGTCAGGCGAGGGTCTGATTCTGGTGTCAGGAGAGGGGCTGATTCTAGTGTCAAGAGAGGGGCTGATTCTAGTGTCAGGAGAGGGTCTGATTCTAGTGTCAGGAGAGGGTCTGATTCTAGTGTCAGGAGAGGGTCTGATTCTAGTGTCAGGAGAGGGGCTGATTCTAGTGTCAGGAGAGGGTCTGATTCTAGTGTCAGGAGAGGGTCTGATTCTAGTGTCAGAAGAGGGTCTAATTCTAGTGTCAGGAGAGGGGCTGATTCTAGTGTCAGGAGAGGGGCTGATTCTAGTGTCAGGAGAGGGGCTGATTCTGGTGTCAGGAGAGGGTCTGATTCTAGTTTTAGGAGAGGGTCTGATTCAAGTGTAAGGAGAGGGTCTGATTCAAGTGTAAGGAGAGGGTCTGATTCTAGTGTCAGGAGAGGGTCTGATTCTAGTGTCAGGAGAGGGTCTGATTCAAGTGTAAGGAGAGGGGCTGATTCTAGTGTCAGGAGAGGGTCTGATTCTAGTGTAAGGAGAGGGTCAGATTCTAGTGTCAGGAGAGGGTCTAATTCTAGTGTCAGGAGAGGGTCTGATTCTAGTGTTAGGAGAGGGTCTGATTCTAGTGTCAGGAGAGGGTCTGATTCTAGTGTCAGGAGAGGGTCTGATTCTAGTGTCAGGAGAGGGTCTGATTCTAGTGTCAGGAGAGGGTCTGATTCTAGTGTCAGGAGAGGGTCTGATTCTAGTGTCAGGAGAGGGTCTGATTCTAGTGTCAGGGGCGACAGAAATTGAATCACCACCACATACTGCAGGTACTGGAAGAGCATTTGGTGGTTAAGTGAAGATTTAGATTTTAACTCATTAAGCTGCTATAGTTTCCCATCCCTCATAATATGGTTTAGGATGGTGACCTCCCTTGACAACTCACAGGTGGGGATCCAGCAGACTGTGTAGGTGATGAAGGAAAGGGAAAGAATACCCCACAAGGCGAGTAAGCGGATGAAGTGTGATATTTGGCTCTGACCTGATTCCAGACTCGTAACATACTGTAGTACCCATCAAGCACATGACTTAATGCATGCATTTTAGAGTGCGTTGCTACAACACATAAGTGTGAAGATCTCTCCAGGAAAATAAAAAGGGCACATTAATAAAACAACAATATTCACTACACTGGACATTATTTTACCAAAGTTCACTAAATGTACAATGCAGTGATGTGATGCTAGTGAATGTTTTTCCTGAATAATGTGTATTGTACAATAGTGGCATTATTAACTGAATGAGCACTGGTCCTAAGGTGACCATACACTATACAATCTGATTGTACAATGTTCTTTAAGCTCTCCACACACACTATAATCTGATTGTGCAATCTCTTTTTAGATCTCTCATAAACTATGTAGTGCAACAATCTGTCTGATTTGATACAGACTGAATGGATTGTTTAGGTATGTCCTCATATTAAATAGTTTAAGTACATTTAAAGGAGATTGTACAATCTGATTATATGGTGTATGGTGACCTTAAAGGAGATTGTACTTATTTACCTCAAAGGTGACCTAAATTGGGTTGTATAGTATATAGCCAGCTTTACAAAATAGATAGCATAGGATAAAGAAGGTTCTTTGTCTAATCTTTGAAATTACCTTTGATCTAATTATAATGAATTCATTCATATTTAGTTCACATTTTTGTCTAGAAACCAATAACTAATAATCTTTGGTTTACAAATACTGATCCATTTCATTCATTTATTATAAATTTGTCTAATCTGTGGTCTGTGTTTTTAACTCTATTTTGCATACACTCTGCCTATTAGATTTAATAAATTACATTTAGGCTCCAGTCACATCAGGCGCTTTCGGATCTCTATTCTGCACACCCCTAATCCTTGCGCCCAGCCCCTAATCTACATGCAGGGCACCAGACGCATTGATTTCAACAAGGTTTTTTTTTTTTTTTTCAAAGCATGTGATTACAGCTTGAGGCTCTAATTGGCTTCAAAAAAAGGGTGGGCTCGGGGCAGAGAGCACTGCGCCCTGAGTCCACCCAGTTGTGTGACAATAGCGAATTAATGTTAACAAATGTTAACTATTGTCCTCCTGATTCTCCTCCCAGCCAATCAGGAAGCAGGTCCTGAGACCCGCTTAGGATTTAGGACTTAGCAGCAGCCCTACCGCGGATCCTTGTCATCTGCCTCCTAGGAAAGGAGGCCTCTGTTCATCTGTCTCACGGGGAGGGGAGGGTGGGTTGATCGCTGCCTTCATGTCCATCTCCAATGTGCGGGGGGGTTGGGGGATCGCCGTCTTCCCATCCGTCTCCCGCACAAGGGGAGAGGGAATCGCCTCGGTGGCAGGAGGATGGCGTTGGTTTGCCACCACCCCCACCCCAAGATATTGAGCACCAGCTGCCACTGCTGCCTGCGATCTCAAATCACACTGCAATTTCAAAATTGCATGTTTCAATGGCACCTAAAACGCAGTGTGGTTTTTGCAGCGTTTATTGTGGCAAACCGCAACACATGAAGCTTCTTGCCCAAAAGAAGCTCCTTTTTGTGTTTAAAGCTTTGCGCATAGCGGTTTGCTAGGATTGATAAGGGCTGCAAAGGGCCGTGTTTTAGGTGCAATTGAAATGAATGGCTCCCGAACATGCGTTTTGCTATTGCATTGCAATTTGAGATGGCAGGCAGAATCACAGCGATTCTGCCTGAGATCCCAAAAGGTCAGGTGTGAGTGGAGCCTTACATAATATCAACTGATTTATAAAGTTGTATAACATAATCATTTATATAAATAAAAATGGATGTACAAAGAAAAACTATGGTTTAAATAAAATACACTCCTGCGTTGTTTAATTGAAATACTGATGTTAACGATAACGAGCATGACACCATCCAGACTTAGAGGTATGGAGGGGTGTAAGATTTACAGCAGGTTATTCCAGAGACTTCCTCTGCCTGTCATGGTATGGTTATGTAATTCACAGCCACAGAACATATGTAGCTTATCTTTCCTATGCTCTTTATTAAACAATCATCCTTTGCACTGAAAAGCATAAGATAGATGGATTATCATACTAGAAATAAAGCGGATCTACCAAGCATTATTTTAAAAAATCTGCCATTAATACTGCAGCCTGAATATAAACTAAGCTACAGTGTTGCAAATACAGCATATGCATCTTCTATGTTCACTTGTTATGCCGCGTACACACGGTCGGAATTCTCGTCGGAAAAAGCTCTGATGGTTTTCCCGTCGGAATTCAGACGGAATTTCGCTCAAACTGTCTTGCCTACACACGGTCACACCAAATTCCGACGGTCTGTAACACAGCGGCATAAAACACATCCGACAGCACTATAGAAGGGAAGTTTAATGTTTCCGAGCATGCGTCGAATTGTTTCCGAGCATGCGTCGGAATTTTGCGTGTCGGAATTGCATACACACTATCGGAAAATCCGATAGAAAGGTTTTCCGTTGGAAAAATTGAGAACAGGTTCTCAATCCAAAGTCCGTCGGAAATTCCGACAGAAAAAGACCGATGGGCATACACACGGTCGGAAAATCCGTTGAAAAGCTCCAATCGGACTGTTTCCATTGGAAATTCCGACCGTGTGTACGCCGCATTAGTCTTTTTTGTGCTGCTCAGCAAATTCACTCACAAATGATATCATAGAAATATACAAACACAGAAGAGTGATGGCAGAAAAAGGACCAATTGGCCCATTGAGTCTGTCCCATTTTTTTTATATACTGTATATACGCAGTACTGTACACAAGTTTTAGGCAGGTGTGACAAGAATGCTGTAAAGTAAAAATGCTTTCAATATTATATATTTTGATTGATTAATATTATCAATTTACAAAATGTAAAGTGAGGGAACAGAAGAAAAATCTAAATCAAATGAATATTTGTAGGGACCACTCTTTGGCTTCAAACCAGAATTAATTATTCTAGGTATACTTGCACATTGTTTTTGAAGGAACTCAGCAGGTAGATTGTTCCAAACATCTTGGAGAACTAACCACACGACTCTGTCTCTTCATGTAATTCCAGACAAACTTGATGATGTTGAGATTAGGGCTCTGTGGGGGCCAAACCATCACTTCCAGGATTCTTTGTTCTTCTTTATGCTGAAGATAGCTCTTAATGACATTGGCTGTATGTTTGACGTCAGTGCCCTGCTGCAGAATAAATTTGGGGCTAATCACATGCCTCCGTGATTGTATGGCATGATGGATAAGTGTAGCGGTTGGTTACCACTAGTTACTAACATCCACCAAATCACCCTGCTGCCAGACCCCCATCTATCACCTCTGAGACAATGAGCAGTAGTTTTGCGTAGTTTTGTTGCGTTTTTTTTGCGGGATACAACTTGGCTGGGGTAAAGGAAGATATGGAATGCCCATAGCACTTATTGAATTGTTATCACATTTGTAGAACATTGATTAGCAGCTTTAGCCTTGAAAATGATGCACTTCTAACATTCACAGTCTATTTCCTCTGCATCTCTCCACTACAGACTATTGCTCCTCTTCCTCTGCACTCACTCCTGCAGATTATCACTCCTCTTGTACAAATCTTCTACTGCAAAACTGTTAGATTCCTGTTGCTTCACTTCCAGTAATACAAAAAGGGACCACTCTGAATAATCCCAGTTTGCTGGCTGTACTTGAATGGTGTTGCTTCAGCAAATCAATAAGCCAGAGGCATGCAATTACCTCTCCCCGGTGGCTCAGTGAATTTGGTAGCTACACAGTCTCTTGGAAGGTATTACCAAAGTGCTTTACCAGGCCAGAGATACTCGGTACCTCTCCCCAACGGCCTAGCACACATTAATAGGCAGACTACTGTTCCCAGCCAGTCCATAACTGCAAACGCTGTGTTCCCCAGGCCACAGCATTCTGCATTACTCTCAACACCTCTCCTTTTGCTTCTTGTACACTGACTTTCTCCAAAGGGCAAGTTATGTGTTCCCCGGTCACAGAAATCCACCCTTCTCAGTCCTACTGTTAATTCTCCTTCGCCAAATGGTAATTAGTCAGAGCTCCTCACATGAGCTGCCTTCCACTCAAACCTCATGTCCAACCTCTGTTCCAGAACAATCTTCCTGAAAGTAGAGGAGGCGCTTCTGAGTCAGAGTACAGGGGGTCACACCCACCACTACACTAAACACTCCCAATCTCACATCAAAACAAACAGGTCTAAACCCAAAGCACAGGCCTGTCTAAATTTGCCTACACTGACACCTTAGACCTAGAAAAATCCTATTCTAGCACCTACCTTCTGGTAGAGGGTGCTACATAAGTATCTGCCCGTATTTCTCAGAAATGAGGACACCATTGATCCTGACCAAATCTCCAACTCCATTTGCAGAAATGCAGCCCCAAATTTGCAAGGAACCTCACTCATTCAGAGCACAGATTATACAGTATAAATGTAGGATTCTCTCAAGAATGTTCAAACTCATTTACTATGGACTGACTCACTACCTCTGCTGGAAGCATCAACTACTCTTTCAGTAAAATAATACAATTTTTTATTAATAATTCATATTCATATTTCCTCCTGCTATTTTCAGGTCATGTCCCTGTGTTCTTCATCTTGGCTTCATATTGATCCTGCCCTCCTGAACATTATTCATCCCCTTGATATATTGAAAGAATTCAATAATGTCTCCCCTTTCCCTTCTTTCCTCCAGTTTCACATATAATCATGGGCGTCCGCAGGTAGGGGCAAGGGGGGTCAAGTGCCCCCCCCTGGAATCAGGGATCGGATCTTAAATTCAGCACAGTTGTGTCTCTGTCGAGGTGCCGCACCCGGGTGCCACCCACCAGTGGGGTGACACCATTAAGGTGCTGTCAAGAGTAGTGTGACTTTGGGCTCTTTTCCCTGCTCAGTCCAGCAGAGAACTTGGCGGTGCTGTGACGGAAGAATGGCGAGCTGCGGCTAATCAGAGGTTTCCCCCGCTCGCCCCACCCATTCTTCTGTCAGGGAGAAGAGATGGCGGCTCTCGCCAGGTTCCCCACCCAGCTTCCTGCCCTGCTCCGTTCCTTCTCTATTGGCCATAACTGAGGGCCAATCAAAGGCGACTAGGAGAGGCAAGCTTCATGGGACAGGTAGTCCCAAAAGATTGGCGGCTCCATTTTCCACAGGGAGGAGGCTACAGCTCGATCAAGAGAGATATTGAGAGACTGCAGCCTGGAAAGAAGCTGAGGGAGAGAGTGCTACAGGACAAGGAGTGTGCTGGGCGGAAGCCAGAGAGAGAGCCTGCCAGGGCCACAAAAGAGAGTCTTGCTGTCCAGCACCACCAGAGAGAGAGCCACACTGACCAGCACCACCAGAGAGAGAAAGACTGAGCCACTACCAAGGTACAGACATGCTACACTACTGACCAGTGTCGCCCCCGGGGAACCCAGAGTGAACGATCGTCCAGCCGGAGTGATCACTGCTGTAGTTTCGCTGGGTCTGGTAAGAGAGCCTGTTGGCCATTACCCATTACTTATCCTAAGGACTGTAATACGTCTGCAGACTCTGACCATAATAATGTGATAATGACATTGTCGAAAAGGGGCGGTGCATGGGTGACCCTAAAATTATGCCCCCCCCCCTGAAAAAAGTTCTGAGGACGCCCATGCATATAATAAGATCCTGAAGTCTCTCCCCATATGTTTTATCCCTCAGACCTTTTACCATTTTTGTTGCCTGTTTCTGGACTATCTTATCAATATCTTTTTGTAAGTGAGGTCTCCAGAACTGGACACATTATTCTATATGAGGTCTTACTAAAGATCTGTATAGGGGAATCAGGATCTGCTTCCTTTTTCTGGTTCCTCCTTCCTCCTGCTCCTTAGTGAGTGCAATATATCCCCTTTTTTCAGCTTTGTTTGATTTTGGTAAAAACATTTCCCCAATCTATAAACAGTCTTGGAGCAGTGTGTTCAGCAATCATCAAAGATTTATCAGAGGAAACCGGTGGTTGTGGGGGACTGCGGGCGGGGGGCTTATCAGAATCCGGAAGCCCCCTTTAACAAGGGGACCCCCAGATCCCGCCCCCCCCCCTGTTTGAAATGGTAAGGGGTACAAAAGTACCCCTACCATTTCACAAAGAAAGTGTAAAAAATAGTTAAAAAACACACAGACACCGTTGGGAAAAGTCCTTTATTAAAAATAAAAAAAAATAAAAAAAAGATTCCAGCGGTGGTAATCCACTCTTGCTATCCAGCGATGGGTGGTCTCTTCTCCGGGGTCCAGCAATTGCTGATCTCTTCTCCGACGTCCAGCGCAGCACATCCTGTCTCCATGGAGACAGTGAGGGAATCCCGTCTTAGCAGAGGAGGACCGGGCCACTCCTCATCTGACCCCGCCCCCTCTTACGCAACACAAGGGGAAGCTGGGCTTCCCCAGTGACGTACGGGTGGCCCCGCCCCCTCTGATGTAACGGAAACCTGCGTTACATTAGAGAGGGGCGGGGTCAACCGTACGTCACTGGGGAAGCCTGTTCTCTGTATTACTGGAGTCGGAAATTCATTATAGCCGCGAGTGATTTTAAATAGCTTTTTTTCCTGCAAAAATTACACTTTGTGCAGGGACAGTTCTAAGCACAGGAAACATGCGCCCCTTTACAGGCATACTATACACACCCCCCAGGTACGAAATTTAAAGGAATATTACACTTTTATTGTTTCAATTTAAGCATTATTAAAATCACTGCTCCTGAAAAAACGGCCGTTTTTAAAACTTTTTTTTGCATTGATACATGTCCCCTGGGGCAGGACCCAGGTCCCCAAACACTTTTTATGACAATAACTTGCACATTAGCCTTTAAAATTAGCACTTTTGATTTTGAACGTTCGAGTCCCATAGACTTTAATAGGGTTCTAAAGTTCACACGAACTTTAGGTCTGTTCGCAGGTTCTGGTGCGAACCGAACAGGGGGGTGTTCGGCTCATCCCTACTGTCCATTTGAAGGCATTGTGTTATGTTTACTCTATCATCTTTATTCATTTTATGTAGAGAAGTTAAGGATGAAAGAACGGTCAAACATGTTTTAACACGTGGGAATGTGATAATATATATGTGCATACACTATAACCAAAAGTATCGGGACGCCTGCCTTTACACGCACATGAACTTTAATGGCCAAACTTTCTCAACTTTACTTTTTTTATGAACAGCAAGGTGAAGGGGTTGTAAACCCTTATGTTTTTTCACCTTAATGCATCCAGAAGATGAGGTTCGGGGGCCACTCTGTGCAAAACGAGATGCACAGTGGAGGTATGAATGATATGTTTGTTACTTATAAAGAATAAAAATAAAGCCTTTACAATCACTTTAAGCAAAGTAAGTTCATCAGTTTACTTATACTCAGTGTCAACAGGGAGAACATATGTTTTGACTTTTAACAGGTGTCTCAATTCCTTTAATGTGATCATCACCTTAGCACCTTATACACTATATTGTCAAAAGCATTGTGACGTCTGCCTTTACACGCACATGAACTTCAATGGTATTCCAGTCTTAGTCCATAGGGTTCAATATTGAGTTGGCCCACCCTTTGCAGCTATAACAGCTCCAACTCTTCTGGGAAGGCTGTCCACAAGGTTTAGGAGTGTGTCTATGGGAATTTTTGATCATTCTTCCAGAAGCACATTTGTGAGGTCAGGCACTGATATTGGACGAGAAGGCCTGGCTCGCAGTCTCTGCTCGAATTCATCCCAAAGTTGTTCTATCGGGTTGAGCTCAGGACTCAAGGCCAGGCCAGTCAAGTTTCTGCACCCCAAACTTGCTCATCCATGTCTTTATGGACCTTTCTTTGTGCACTGTTCCAAATCATTTGGTGGAGGGGGGATTATAGTGTGGGGTTTGTTTTTCAGGGGTTGGGCTTGGCCCCTTTGTTTTAGTGAAGGGAACTCTTAAGGCATCAGCATACCAAGACATTTTGCACACCAGTGCACAAAGCAAGGTCCATGAAGACATGGATAAGCGAGTTTTGGGTGGAGGGACTTAACCGGCCTGCACCTCAACCCAGTAGAATGCCTTTGGGATGAATTAGGCTATTTTCACACTGAGGCGCTGGGCACGCTGGCGGTAAAGCGGCGCTATATTTATCCCAGCTTTACCGTCGTTTTAGCGGCGCTTTTCAGCCGATAGCGGCCAAAAAAAAGGGTTAAAACCGCCCGCAAAGCGGCGCTTTGCAGGTGGGTTTGGAGCGCTGCCCCATTGTTTCCTATGGGAAGGGGCACTTTAGGAGCAGTAAATACACCGCTCCTACAGCGCTCCAAAGATGCGGCTTGCAGGACATTTTTCAGCGTCCTGCAAGAGCACCGCTCCAGTGTGAAAGCCCTCGGGCTTTCACACTGGTGAGACAGCAGCGGCTGTTTGAAGACGCTTTGCAGGTGCTATTTTTAGAACTTTAGCGCCTGCAAATCGCCTCAGTGTGAAAGGGGCCTTAGAGCAGAGACTGCGAGCCAGGCCTTCTCGTCCAACATCAGTGCCTAACCTTACATACGCGCTTCTGGAAGAATGCTCAAACATTCGCATAGACACACACCTAAACCTAAACCTTATAGACAGCCTTTCCAGAAAAGTTGAAGCTGTTATAGCTGCAAAGAGTGGGCCAACTCAATATTGAACCCTACATACTAAGACTGGGATGCCATTAAAATTCATGTGCGTGTAAAGGCATCCCAATACTTTTGACAATATAGTGTATGTTCTGGTCTCATATCTGGTTGCCTGGAAGTTGGAATACACACTTGATTATGCATCAAATTTAACACTTTATTGGAGGGAACTCTTGCATCTATATATTAGTTTCCAGCTACTGATACAAGTGGAACATATACTATCAATCCTGGTCCTCCTCAAGGATCATATTAAGGGACTTTCTGCACATCCCTTCTGCTCATAGCCAATATTACAGCACTCAGGATCTGCCTGTACACAATTTACAAGTTCAAGGATGAATGAGAATGTTGACAGGGTGGTTTGGGGTCTATGATTGACTTTACAATTGTCTATGTAACACAACCCCCTTGGGGACTCCTTGGATTTACCTGCTCATCTGCACCACCATGACCCTGGGAACATTCCAACCCACCTGACATTTTGGGTTCAGACATCTTTGCACCACTTTAAAGTAATAAGTCAATGAATTTATATTCTATTAACGTTTACTGGACAACTCAAGGAAGATCTTTATTACACAGAGGTAAGACATAGATCAACTGAACTTGTCCTAGTTCACTAGAGGAATTCTTGCACATGACCTGAAAGGATAAGCGAGAGTTAAGCATTTATCCTGGCAAGACTTCGAAAGGGGAAACCCAGGCTGGCCTATTCAACTTTTGATCCTAATGAGAGATCAATTGAACAAGAATGGTACGAGGGCCCTTTAATAGTAGTAGTAATTACAGTAATGTCCCCGTTGCAAGCCTGATGGTCTTCACCGGCATTCGGAGCTCGTTAACTATATCCAATAAGGTGCAACAATGGTATGGTATTTCTTGGAAAAGGTTGATGCGACAGGTGTATACTGTATGTACAGTGTTCAAATAGAGATCAGTAAAGTGTTTCCCCCGGGTAAAGCTGTCTGTGCACAGGGTCCCAGTGAAGCGACAAAATAGGATTTTTTAAAACAGCTTACCTGTAAAATCCTTTTCTTGAGATTACATCACGGGACACAGAGCTCTATTCATTACATCAAGGGTTAGATAGCCTACCTTTAGGTGTTGGACACTGGCAACCCTAGTTATAAGGAAAGTTCCTTCCCTATATAACCCCTCCCACATGGAGAGCACCTCAGTTTTGTCGCAAAGCAATAGGTATCTCGATGCATATATATATATATATATATATGCATATCGATGCATATATATATATATATATATATATATATATATATATATATATATATATATATATATATATATACACCGCATTTATCTGCGTATAACACGCACACCAAGATTAGGAGGGAATTTTAAGGGAAAAAACTTTTAGGAGGGAAGTTTAAGGAAAAAAACTTACATTTAAATGCTCATCAATGCAGCCTTATCAGTGCCATTGCAGCCTTGTCAGCGCCCATCTGCAGCCTTGTCAGTGTCCATTTGCAGCCTTATCCATGCCCATCTGCAGTCTTGTCAGTGCTCATCTACAGCCTTGTCAGTGTCCATTTGCCGCCTTATCCATGCCCATCTGGAGCCTTGTCAGTGCTCACGTGCAGCCTTGTCAGTGCCCATCTGCAGCCTTGTCAGTGCCCATCTGCAGCCTTGTCAGTGCCCATCTGCAGCCCTGTCAGTGTCCATCTGCAACCTTGTCATTGCAGCCTTGCCCCAGTGTCATTTACATTTAAAAATGGCACCGCCGATATACAGAGCGGATGTCCTGTGTATCTTTGCGGCGCTCGATAGCTCTCGGCCATTCTCGGTGGGCTTTCAGACACTTTCGGCCGTTCTCGGCGGCTCTCGGTCGCTCTCGCCGGCTTTCAGACGCTCTTGGTCGCTCTCGCCGGCATTCGCTGGCTTTCGGCCACACTCAGTCGCTCTCGCCGGCTCACGCGTGACTGCGAGAGCCACCGATAGCGGCCGAAATCGACCGAAAGCCGGCGAGAACAGCCGAGAGCTGCCTAGAACAGACGAATTTGCCCGAAAACAGTCGAGAGCGCCCGAAAGCAGCCGAGAACGTCCGAGAGGCTCACAACCGGTGGGGGATCGGCGCATAACATGCACCCCAGATTTCCCCTGATTTTAAGGGGAAAAAAGTATGTGTTATACGCCGATAAATACGGAATATATATATATATATATATATATATATATATATATATATATATATATATACACACACACACACACATACATAAATCCCGAAGAGGGGCGGGGAGCTTTGTGTCCCGTGATGTAATCTCAAGAAAAGGATTTAAGAGGTAAGCTGTTTTAAAAATTCCTATTTTCTTGTTCATACATCACGGGACACAGAGCTCTATTCATTATATCATGGGATGTTCCATAGCAATGGCCAAATTGAGGGGAGGGAGACCCAGATCAGAAAAGACCGTCATTGGACGTGAGGACCTACACTGCTGCCTGTAGTACACTGCGGCCGAAAGCGGTATCCTCATGCCCTCTTACATCACCTGATAAATCTAGTGAATGTATGGACCGAAGACCAAGTTGCAGCCTTGCAGATCTGCGCCATGGAGGCCTGGTGATGCACTGCCTATAAAGCACTTACTGCTCTAGTTGAGTGCGCTTTAACCTGAAAAGGAGGAATTTTCTTTTCCCAACCATAAGCCTGAACAATAACATGTCGAATCCACCTAGCTATAGTGGACTTTGACGCTGCCTGGCCCTTTCTGGGACCGTCTGGCAACACAAACGGAAAATCAACCTTCCGTATCTGAGCAGTCGCTTCCAGATAGATTATGACTGCTCTAACAACATCTAGAGTGTAACAATGTTTCCTCGCAGATCTGGAAAAAAGGATGGTAGGACCACATCTTGGTTTGGGTGGAACCCTGATACCACCTTAGTTAAGAAAGCCGGGTGAGGACGCAACACCACCCTGTCTTTGTGAACAATTAAGTATGTCTCTTTACATAAAAACGCCACTAATTCTGATACCCTCCTGGCAGAGGTTATGACAACAAAAAAAAAAACAACTTCTTGGTCAAAAGACACAAAGATACATGGTGTAATGGTTCAAAAGGCTGTTTTTGTAGAACAGACAAAACCAAATTCAAATCCCATGCACACACGGGTGGCCTGACTGGCGGAATTAAACGCAGTGCCCCCCGGATAAAAGTCCGGACTAGGGAATGAGAGGCAATCGGTTTCTGAAAAAATACTGACAAGGCAGAGATCTGACCCTTGATAGTGCTCAAGGCCAGCTTAATTTCTACTTCTAATTGAAGGAAAGCGAGAATTCTGTCAATTGCATACCAACTAGAATGCCATCTCTTGGACTTACACCAGGAGACATATGCCTTCCAGATTCTATAATATATGAGCCTGGAGGACGGTTTCCTGACATTAACCAGAGTGTTAGGACTGGACCTGAGATCCCACGCTTTTTTAGGACGTGGGTCTCAATAGCCAAACTGTCAAATTCAGATTTTGTAAGGAAGGATGGAATATTGGCCCCTGTGAAAGCAGATCTGGCCATAGCTGAAGAACCCATGGCCTTCCAACTGCCATTCACACGATCTCTGCATACCAGGTCTTAGACAGGTATCTGCACCCCCCTCCCCCCTGAAAGGTGCCAACTGTGGCACCAGAGGGGGGGAGGGTTCCGATGAGCGGAAGTTCCACTTTAGGGTGGAACTCCGCTTTAAGCCTTTACTGTTTTTTTCAAATCCTTTATGTTTAAGTAACTATGGAGTTGATTTATTAAAACTGTAGGGTGCAAATCTGGAGCAGCTGTGCATGGTAGCCAATCAGCTTTTAACATTTCAGCTTGTTTAATTAAGTTTTGACAGGAAAAAAAAACTGAATGGTTTGGTTACTACATTTAAGCACAACTACAGAAAGGCAGGAGTTTTAACAGCATATAGAACTGTAAATATGATGATCTACCAGTAGATGTCCTCATTGCATTATCAGTGCTCTATATTTAGTTGAATGTGAACAAAACATGTATTTGTAGTCTCAAATATCTGTATCCACATTAACTATTTCCAGAACTGAAGCTTTAATTTAGTATTAACGTTCCTTGTAACATAATTATGGAATGTTTATGGAACTGCAGGAAATGGGTTAATATAGCTTTCACATGATGTCAGATGTTTATTTCCACAAGAAATGTAGTATGACAAATCATTTTCAAAGAGATGAGCTGAGAAGCTCTAGGAAACGTTTAAACTGTATGTACAACATAAAATGTCCACTCAGACCTTATATATTTGTACTGGGTGGACTCCTTGCTGGGGCCCAGAAATGAGATCCATGGATGGGTCGAACAACCCCTCTTCAGTTCACACTAGAACTTTCGAACATTGCGAAAGTTCAGAACCGAATAACGAATCCCATTAAAGTCTATGGAACCCGAACTTGAAAAATCAAAAGTGCCCATTTTGAAGGCTTATATGCAAGTAATTGGGCATACAATGGTTATGGGGGTCTGGGTACTGCCCTGGGGGACATGTATCAATGAAAAAAAAGTTTGTAAAAAACATAATTTTCAAATGAGCAGTGATTTATCGATGCTTAAAATGAAAATATAAAAATTTAAAATTCCTTTTAAATATAGTGCCTTGGGGGTCCCCTTAGTCCACCTGTAAAGTGCCACATCTGTACTGTGTATAGAAGCTGCAGCAGCAATAATTGCATTTATAAAGCCCAAAAAATGAAATTTTCCCTGCAAGCTTTCTTTATTTTGTAATAAACGGCTTGGGGATCCAGTGTGTATGATGAGGACACAATGTAGTGCACTGGGAACAAGATTAGAGATTTTTTTGATAAATTCTGGTGTCTCTACCACAGGCTTTGGATTTCTACTTCTGTATCGGGTGCGGAAAAATAGTTCTTGAGTGTCAGTGGCACCTTCACACCGTAACCCTTTAGAGGTACTCTTGATTAAAGCAAGAATTGGCCTTGCTGTCATAAATTGAAATGATATGCACCTGTCAAACAGGTGAGGAAAAATTGGTCTTTGGGTGTTAATTGTGCCCATGAAACCTACACCAAACAAACGCTAGGCAGTCTAGAAGTCCTGCAGAGATTCCACTTCCCAAGAACATTTAATCAGAAAAATCGTCATTAGGGGCTTCATAGCGGCTGGTTTTTGATAAATGTCAGATGGTCCATGGAGTCTTTGGACAGATGCATTCTATTATCAGTAACAAAACCTCCAGCAGCACTAAATGCCCGTTCAGAAAGCACACTGGATGTAGAGCAGCCCAGCAGCTTAATTGCATACTGGGCCAGTTCTGGCCAGTGGTCTATTCTCATGACCCAGTAAGTCAGTGGATCGTCAGCTGGAAAGCTCTCCATCTCTGTTTTGGCCCAAGGTAATCGTCCACCATGTGATGCAGACGCTGCCAATGGGATGTGGAAGCTGACAGCCCTGGGCGGCGAGGACTAAAAAAATTCCAAAATGCCTCACTTAGGCACACACCTTCTCCATTGCTCCTCTCGTGACCAACAGAAGACTCAAAACTACATTTCCAGGACGCTGTAACCTACTGGTCAGGAAAAACGTTCAATAAAATCCTCTTTACCGTGTCCTTGTTTTATCTTCTGCACTCTCTGGGCATGGGATGAGACCTTACCCTTATAACGGTGATCAAGGAGGGCTGCCAACCAGTAATCATCCTCCTTTATGCCACGTATTCTTGAGTCCTTTCACAGGTTCATGTCCTCATTTGATAGATTGATAGCAGCATTAGCCATTGGCTTCTGCTGTCAATGAAATAAATTGAGTAAACATACATATCCACGTCCTGTCAGAGGAGAGGAGACCGATGGTGTGTCCCTTGTACATAGGGACACTGATTGGTCCCCTCCCCCAGTCAGTCCCCTCCCCCCACAGTTAGAATCACTCACATAGGGAACATATTAACCCCTTGATCAGCCCCTAGTGTTAACCCCTTCCCTGCCAGTCACATTTATACAGTAATTAATGCATTTTTATAGCACGGATAGCTGTATAAATGTGAATGGTCCCAAAAATGTGTCAAAAGTGTCCGATATGTCCGCCGCAATATCGCAGTCACGCCGCCACTACTAGTAAAATAAAATTGCTATAAATCTATCCCCTATTTTGTAGACACTATAACTTTTGCTCAAAAAAAACCAATAAATATACGCTTATTGCGATTTTTTTTTACCAAAAATATGTAGAAGAATACGTATCGGCCTAAACTGAGAAAAAAAATTGTATTAAAAAAAATATGATATTTATTATAGTAAAAAGTAAAACATATTGAGTTTTTTCAAACTTGTCCCTCTTCTTTTGTTTATAGTGCAAGAAATAAAAACCGCAGAGGTGATCAAATACCACCAAAAGAAAGCTCTATTTGTGGGGAAAACATTATAAAAATGTTATTTGGGTACATCGTTGCATAACCGCGCAATTGTCATTCAAATTGCTGAAAGCTGAAAAATGGCTTGGTCAGGAAGGGGGTGTTTGTGCCTGGTAGGCAAGTGGTTAATTACTTTAGGCCTCATGTACACTGCTGCTGCTAAACAGACATTTAGGAGCAGTTGGGAATTTTTTTCAACTGCTCCTGAACTTTCCTCTATGTTATCTTATCAGGACATGTACACAGGATCCTTTAGTCTTTTCTTTTAGTTGAGTTTAGAGGCTTTTTTTGGAACAAAAAAAAAATTGTTTAGAGGCATTTCAAGCGCCAAACGCTTCTAAATGCGGTAACACACATTTTAAATTTTTGTCCATTTAAAAAATAAAATAAATAAATAAATATATATATTTTATTTTTTTTAAAACGCTTCTAAACGTGGCAAAACGGACGTTTTAAACATGGGTTACTATCTGTCAAGTTAAATCGTTCGGGAGAGGTTGTAAAAACGTCCCGCGTACATGAAGACTAATGCCGCGTACACACGGTCGTACTTTCCGATGGAAAATGTGAGATCGGAGCTTGTTGTCAGAAATTCCGACTGTGTGTAGGCTCCATCGGGCAGTTTCCATCAGAATTTCCGTCGCAACAAATCTGGTTCTCAAATTTTCCGACAACAAAATCCGTTTGCGCAAATTCTGATCGTGTGTACATAATTCCGATGTACAAAGTGCCACGCATGCTCGGAATCAAGCAGAAGAGCAGCACTGGTCTTAATTTTTCTTGGCTCGGCGTACGTGTTGTAAGTCACTGCGTTCTTGACGTTCGGAATTTCCGACCAACTTTGTGTGACCGTGTGTATGCAAGACAAGTTTGAGCCAACATCCGTCGGAAAAAAAACATGGGATTTTGTTGTTGGAATGTCTGATCGTGTGTACAGGGCATAAGGCTTTTACAACCTCTCCTGAACGATTTTACTTGACAGATAGTAACCCATGTTTAAAACGTCCATTTTGCTGCAATTTTCATGCCGCGTTTGCGTTTAGAAGCATTTGAATTTTTTTCAAAATAGCCAAAATTGAAAAACTAAAATGTGTAAATAAAAATAACACAAATAATAAACCTGAAGCGTGTAACTAATAATGATCCTTCAATGTGACATCAAAAATCTATCCGAATAATAATAATGTATAGACCCAATATTGCAAAAATACAGTAAATAGATCCAATAAGACTCTTAAAGTGCATAGAAGTGCATAAAAGTGAAAAAAAATTAAAAAGGTCACATAAAATGAAATAAATCACATAAAGTGAAAAAAGTTGCATAAGGTTGAAAGAAATCGCAAAAAATTGCAAAAAAGTGAAAAAACACACTAAATATATAAATAAAGGGGCATAGTCCAACAAAGTGCAATATGATTCCAACGTAAACAAAGACAAATCTTCATATAACGGTTCATGCAAAAAATAAAAAGTGCATGTGCAAAAAATTATCGGTTTCAGATTCCTCCAATCATCAGCAATCCGTGGTGCGCCACACGATTCCCCCAGCCTCTCACCTCTATTAGAGACCCCTACGGGTCAAGTCAAGCCTGCATTCAGGAAACAAATGAGAAGCCAGCAATCGACCGATCTCCTCCGATCGTCACAGCACTAGCGGTTCTCTGATGGAAGGCTTCAGACTCACACTGACCAGTCAGCTCCTTTCCACCTCTGATTGGTCAGCACTGTCATGTCATGACAGTGCTGACATGACAGCGCTGTCCAATCAGAGGCGGAGAGGAGCTGACTGGTCAGTGTGAGTCTGAAGCCTTCCATCAGAGACCCGCTAGTGCTGTGACGATCGGAGGAGATTGATCGATTGCTGGTTTCCCATTTGTTTCCTGACTGCAGGCTTGACTTGACCCATAGGGGTCTATAATAGAGGTGAGAGGCTGGGCGAATCGTGTGACGCACCACGGATTGCTGATGATTGGAGGAATCTGAAACCGATATTTTTTGCATGAACTGTTATATGAAGATTTGTCTTCGTTTACGTTGGAATCATATTGCACTTTGTTGGACTATGCACCTTTATGTATATATTTAGTGTGTTTTTTCACTTTTTTGCAATTTTATGCAATTTCTTTCAACCTTATGCAACTTTTTTCACTTAATGTGAGTTTTTTAAAAAAAAAAAATTCACTTTTATGCACTTCTATGCATTTTAAGAGTCTTATTGGATCTAGTTACTGTATTTTTGCAATATTGGGTCTATACATCATTATTATTCAGATAGATTTTTGATGTCACATTGAAGAATTATCATTAGTTACAAGCTTCAGGTTTATTATTTGTGTTTTTTTATTTACACATTTTATTTAGCGCCACATACTTCTTATTAATAATATTGGCCTTTTCTGTGTGGGAACACTTTTATATGGTTGGCGGCTTCTCTTATCCTTAAATTTATTTCCAGTTTACTACACTTTGGCTTTGCGCATTAGTTCCCCCTTCCTTTTCATAGAGAATATTACCACCTCAGACCATGCGCCAGTATCTGCCACTTTTACCCTACCACGCGGCACCCAGTGTACATGGTCTTGGTGACTAAATGAGAACCTCTTGGATGACACTGCGGTGGTGGCGGGGGTTTCTGATACCCTAACACACAACTTTATAGAGAATACTACCGATGATGTGGGTGAAGGGATGATTTGGGAGGGACACAAGGCAGTAATACGGGTGAGCTGATTTTGCCGGGGGCCAGGTGTAAGAGGGTGCGGCAGGCCTACTTTCAGAAAGTCCTGGGAGCCCTTCAACAGGCGGAACTCCGCCATAAGCGTCACAGGGACCTAGAGGCTTTAGAGGTTGCTGGAGCAAAGAGAACTTTTCTCACGCCTACTGGACCGCAAAGTCTGCAGGCAGCTTCGTTACCTCTGTCAAAAATACTATGAGCATGGTAACAAGTGCAGTAGGATGCTTGCTAGAGCCCTTCGGAAACGTCGGGCTCAAACCCACGTCCACAAACTTGTATCCACTTCTGGTGGGGCGGTCTCACACTCCTCTAAGATTGCCTCTCTGTTCCGTGACTATTATGCAGAACTTTATTCATTGGATGCAGGTATGTCATCTGCGACCAGGGCCTCTAGACGATCTGACATTCAGGAATATCTGGCAGCCTCTGGGCTCCCTTCCTTGTCAGAGGAACAAAGGACAGCTTTGGAGTCCCCTGTCATGCTCTCTGAAATTGAGGGGACAATAAGGCACAGTGGTGTAGTGGGTAGCACTCTCACCTAGCAGTAAAAAGGGTCGCTGGTTCAAATGCCAACCATGATACTACCTGCCTGGAGTTTGCATGTTCTCCCTGTGCCTGCGTGGGT
Organism: Lithobates sylvaticus; assembly: GCA_028564925.1. Lineage (NCBI taxonomy): Eukaryota > Metazoa > Chordata > Amphibia > Anura > Ranidae > Lithobates > Lithobates sylvaticus. Next base: position 143,683,878 of record CM053038.1, on the reverse strand, counting down.
TTCCTCTGGTTTCCTCCCACACTCCAAAGACATGCTGGTAGGTTAATTGGCTTCTGTCCAAAATTGGCCCTAGTATATGAATGTGAGTTGGGGACCATGGACTGTGGGCTCCTTGAGGGTAGGGACCGATGTATGTGTGGAGCGCTACGTAAATTGATGTGGCTATATGGTTACCTTAAATAAAATAATAATAATATAGATGAGCATCTTAATGAGACAATGTATCGGGATAGGGACAATTGTAGACATGCACCCACACTCACTCAGGTTGAACTGGATGGACTGGTGTCTTTATTCAACCTTACTAACTATGTAATAGAGCCCAGGCCCTGATGGATACATGAAGGCATACTATAGTACATTCCTCCCCTTATTAATTGCCCTATGTGTAGTTACTTTGATTCAATAGCTAAAGGAAATCCTATCCCCTCTGAGGGCTATCCACCTCATCCATTGGGCATGCAACAGCTTAGCACAGGGTCCTCAACGGATGCGGAGAAGGCCTTTGACCGGGTGGACTGGTCCTTCCTGAGAGTGGTCCTGGAGACCGTGGGACTAGGTCCTTACATGCTGACATGGATCATGGCCTTCTATTCCAGTGCCCAGGTCAAGGGGAATGGCCTATTCTACCCCAGATTCCCGATCAGGAATTGCACGAGACAGGGGTGCCCCCTTTTGCCCTCACTTTAGAACCACTGCTGCGCAAAATACGGGCTAACCCGGACATTAGAGGGCTGACGGTTGGAAACATGGAGCACAAACTATCGACCTATGCAGACAATGTTCTGTTCCACTTAACGGAACCCCTGATCTCGCTGCCAAACCTAATGAAGGAACTTTACCAGTTTGGGGCTCTCTCCAATTTTAAAATTAATTATTCAAAGTCAGAAATCTTACCGATAGTGCTTTCCCCTTCACTTGCAGATAGCTTACGGGCGGCGTTCTTCTTTACATGGGCTAAGTCCTCCATAAAGTACCTGAGTATCCAGCTAACTGATTGCTTTGAGACTCTCTACCACTCTACCATAGTAACTACCCCGCTTTACTGGCAACAGTCAGAAACTACCTCAAACACTTGACTAATACTGCTTTTACCTGGCTTGGGTGGGCGAATATCATTAAAATGAATGTTCTCCCGTGAGTGCTCTTCTATTTGCAGATGGTACCGGTGCCTTTGCCAAGCACCTTCTGCTCATCAATCACTAGCATGTTCTCAGAATTTGTGTGGAACGCAAAGAGACCCTGCATAGCTATGAGAGTGCTGAAACTCTCAAAGAGGGTCGGAGGCTTAGGTATACCAGATATTCGGAGGTACTATAGGGCTGTCGTTCTTCAGTGGATATTGAACTGGTGATTCCACACCGGATCCAGGCTCTGGGTATCCCTAGAAAAATGCCTGGTAGTTACAGACCTAGCTTATGCTCCGTGGCTGGCTAGGGAAAACAGGGGGTTGTCAGACGCTACTTCTCCCTTAACAACCCAGGCTCTTAAGGTCTGGTATGGGATCAACAGTATATACTCCCTGGCCCCCTCTGCTGGTTTCCCCCAGGAGAACAAATAGCATTCTTTAAGACGTGGACGGATGATTCTAATGCTTGCTGTGGCAAATTCCTGGAGAACCGTAGACTCTCCACTCTTGAGACCCTTAGGGCTCGTAATGGCAGCTCCCCAATGGATTTCTGAGGACATAAAAAACTCAGTCACCTTTTTGCTGCGCAAGGTTAACCCATTAGAGCTACCTCTCAGCTTACACCTTTTGAGCTTCTCTTTGTCGTGGATGAACCCATCCCTCACATGATCTCTGAGTTATACCAACTATTGGGCTCAGCTGCTTCAGGGACTAAGCCGGTTTATATCAGGGAATGGGAACGGGACCTAGGGAGGGAGTTCTCCGAGGTGCAGCTGGCTCACCTGTACCAGCTATCACATTCTAGCTCCATTGAGTCCTGTTGGAGAGGCTGTGGCCTCTGTGGTACTTTACTTCACCTATGGTGGGAATGCCCGAGAATCATGCCCTTAAAAAAAATCAGATACAGTAAATACTGGGCATCGACATCCCTTTCTCTCCTTTGCACTTCCTCTTCCATATTTCTCCTATGTCTGTTAGCCAATATAGGAAGAGCACCTTGCCACACTTCCTGATTGCTGCTAAACTCCTGCTCCCTATCTATTAGAAGCAAACCCATGTGCCTGGTTGAGAGGAATGGACCTGGAAGGTGAAGAAGATTAGGGAAGCGGAAGAATGGGTAGCAACTTGCAATGGCACTAGGGAGCGTTTCAACACTACTTGGGCCCCTTGGCTAAAACACACCTCCGACATGGGGTTTATTCCCTCCAGCCTGGATATCACCTTATTGGAGCTTGCTGAGCCCTCCCTTAGGGTACGTATTGGTCAGCATAGTTCAACCTCCTAAGATAGAGACCCCAGAACTGACAGGACCACCACTCTAAATACACCTTATTTTTCTTGGAAAAGCGGAGCGCCGATTGTGAGCAATTACATGTATTTTCTCAGATGGGGCCCATAATGGTGCAACGCCTTTCTCTTGCGTGTCCATGGTCTAGATACTAGCCGGAGAGGGTCAGGTGGAGGTTCCCCAAACCCCCCCCCCTTCTTCACTGAGGACATGCAGGAGTGGGCATTTCATTAGACCTAGAAACCTAGAATGGTCACTCATTCTGTGTGGCAATACATACTCGCCTAACCCCACCACCACAAGCCTAGGTAGCCTCTATGACAGCTAGGTAGTCTATCCCCCTTCTGGAAAAGGTCATCATAGCATTGGAAAGATGTTTACAACCTACTACTCCTGTATTGATCTGTGTAATTGATTCCTGCCTTACAATATGTTGAGGACAAAGTTCATTACGTGTATCCTCATAATTTGTAATTTTTGTTGTCATAAATAAAGATAACATAAAAAATTAAATAAAAAAAAACAAAGAACACAGCCAATTAGCAGGGTTCAGACAAAATCATTGGTTGAAATCTACTGACAAGCTCATGTTGTGTCCAGTCACAGCACTGATCAACAGGGGCCCGAACCCAGAAGAAAATCTGCAATCTACAGGTAAGTCGCCTAGCATGACTGCGCTCCTGCCCACAGTAGATGCACTGTGGGGAGGTGGCAAGCGGGTAAACTGTATAAGCATGAGCTTAGCATAAGGGGTTGCAGGGGTCACAATCACAACCCTGTCCCTAGCTCCAGGGGGCCCCTGTAGCTTTCCTGTCATGTTATCATATCCTACACAAAATCCAGCTCCGATCTGCCCTAGGGCCCCACAGCCATGCTCCAGTACTGGGCTTCTACTTTGCCTTCCACAGTCCACACCCATCTGTTTCCATTGGCTGGGGATAAGCTGTGAGACATTTCCTGAATGGAGAGGAGCAGGCGGTGAGAACAGCCCAGGACGGGGAAGTGTCTGTGCTGTGTGCCGGCAACATGGAATGGTAACTAAGCTCAGCGAGGCAAGAGGAGGAAAGTGCCGTCCTGTAGCTACGATGGGACCAATGTCACTGGTGAGGTTTGATACTGCTCAGTGTCTCCTAGTCACCAGCTGGGATTCTCTATGCCCCCCCCCCACCCAGGGATGTCTACTTACCCCACTTCCCTGACAACTGAGGAAAAGACACACACCTCCGGGAGGTGACCTTCCCCCAACACCTGGCAACACTGACAGAGAAATCTTCAGAAATTGCTAAAACAAATCCCTTAACATCTCCTTGGGGGTCCCTGAAGGGCTGCAGGCTCTAGATTTTGTGTCACATGGCTTTGCCCTCCCAGATATAAGTTACCCCCCCAAGCACCCTGACCCCCCCCCCCCCCTCCACCCTGCATGCTATGCCCGGCTGCTGAGCTCCTTTCCCATTACAGCACTCTATACTGTTCCTCCTCCGCAGGGCTGAACTCACATTCCTTTTCACTGGTCAGAAGGGCAACATAAAAGCCAGATACACCCTGTGAAGACTGATAGACTTTGTGTAAAGGAATATGATTTCAGCCCTGTGTAGTGTGTGTGTGTGTGTGGGGGGGGGGATGTATACAGTGCTGGGATGGGAAAGGAGCTCTGCCAAGTGAACTGCCAGGGGTCCTGTCCTTTTATTCTCCAGCAGTGATCCCTGTCCTCTGATGTAAAGAGGAACGTTGCTCTGCACGCACGTTGGAAGTAGTGGTGGGGCCCAGGTCAACTTTTGCATTGGGGTCCACAAGCTTCAAGCTACGCCTCTGTGTATAAGTGTCCTCTCTCAGAATCCTTAGAGACATAAGTAAAAGCTGAGAACAGTGGCAAAGTGAAGCCACCAAACTGGCATTGTCTATAATGGCATAGACAGTCCAATCCGAAAGCTACTGCCTTCACGTGCATCCTCTCTTGTGACGTGGCAGGCAGGTGCACAGCTTTGAACAATCTATACTATCTCCCTGGTTAACTGCAGAGCATGAAGATTGCAGCTGGGCCCCCAGGACATCCACTGGGACCTAAACTCCTGCCTAGGTTTCATTGTGGTTTATCTGGTGCTGTTGACATATGCTTAATTTTAATACTAGATTATACCTTTATTTTATTGCGCTCTGTCACCGGACCTATTAAAATAGAAACACTTCATGTGGGCTGTAAAGATATATGTGTATTTCCATTTACACAAAATAGAATGTTCATGTGACAGAGGAAATTAGCCTATCTACTCGCTGTAAATGTGCTGGTTGGGTATTTGACCTCAGAATCAGAAACCAATTTGAGGAAGACTTTATAACAACAAACCACATCTGCTTAACAGGAGAAATGTATTTTTCTCTGTGGATTTCCCTAGTTACCTTTTCTGTGCAAATCAGTTCAGTAATCATATCCTTGTATGCAAATTTTAGCAAAATCCCAGCACAAAAGGTCCTGCTCTTAAAATGAACCACGATTTCATCAGGCAACCGCAGTACCATTGCATTTAAATTCTGTCTGCATCTACATCATGAACAAATGGATCATAAAGTTCTATCATCGTAGTCAGCAATAATTTTTCTTGAGTAGTCCATTTAAAACATCAGCCCTTAGCAAGCATAGTTCATTTCCTTTTGGTTTAGAACAGTCAGATCAATAAACAACTGATTGTTATATGAAGGCTATAGGTTTATTGTAATTTGTCAGTGGCATTCTGTGAAGCAATTTCAGGTGTTTTGCTTGTAAATGTGGTAATTAGTAATGAGTGACTTGCGTTGCTAACCTCGGACTTGTGCCGGGTCAGGCTGATCCATGGAATGTAGATTTCTGCCACTAGCTGCTGTTTCTTCCATAGGAAACCATCAACTGCTTTGTAATTTGTTGACAGTTACCAGTTTTCTCACAGGGTGCCTTTCATAGAAAGCCTGGTCCATATGCCAATGTTTGGCCTCTTTGCCCCTAAGAGCAAAACCTTTTTTGGGGTTTTGAATTGAGTAGTGAAGAGTTTAGACTTTTGTCAGGTTTTTTTTCTGCCATTTGAGAGATTTTACTCAAACTCAACAATTTGGATTTCTCATCACTTTCTTTCTCACTGACAGTGGTCAAAGGACAAATAGAGAGGATGAATTTAACCCTCCCCTACACACAAAAAATATACATACACTTTAAAGTAGGGTGACCAAACATCCCCGGTTTCTGGAGACAGTCCCCAGATTGAGGACACTGTCCCTGGACCAAGTCTGTCCCCGGTTTTGTCCCCGGATTGTATTTGAACAGGGGCTGGGGCAATTTCAAAGACAGTTAGTGCAGAATTTAAGCTCCTACTAGCTTAGAGGGGGTGTATTTCTTTCCATTATCTGTGCCCTTTCTGATGATCATGTGCTGGTCGGAGCGGAGGGAATATTTCTTCAGTTTCAGGTGCATGCCCATTCAGCTCCGCTCGCATGTTCCTCTGCCTTCCTCTGCCTTGGCTCATGTCCCGGCCAACCGCCTGCCTGCTTATCTCCTTGCCTTCCCTGGCAGAGTGATCTTCCTCCGCTGAATTCGCTACACACGATCGGAAAAAGTGCGATAGGACTTTGTTGTGGGAAAATTTGAGAGCAGGAGATAAAAAGTCAGATGGAGCCTACACACGGTCGGAATTTCCGACAACATTGTCCGATAGGACATTTTCCATCGGAAAATCCGACCGTGTGTATGGGGCATAAGACTTGACAGGCTGTGAGGCTGGGGGCAAGCGGCGATGGGCAGAGAGTCGCTGATTGCCGCCATTGCTAGTAAAAAAAAAAAATATTTCCCCGTATTTCATTTAAAAAATCTGGTCACCTTACTTTAAAGGGGTTGTAAAGGTTGTTTTTTTGTTTTTTTTGTTTTGTCTTTTAAAATAACACACATGTTATACTTACTTCCTCTGTGCAGTTGGTTTTGCACAAAGCGGCCCAATCCTCCTGTTCTGAGGTCCCCCAGCGGTGCTCCTGGCTCATCCCCACTTTGAGTGCCCCCTAGGAGACCCGCATTCCAAGGGGACACCCATGCGGGCTCCGGAATCCTGCTGCTGCATCCATTGACACAGACAGCAGGACTCCCTATGTCACTAGATTTGATTGACAGCAGTGGGAGCCAATGGCTGTGCTGCTAGCAATCTTTCCAATGAGGACTTGAGACAGTGGCTGGAGCTGCTGTTCTCGTCCCCATCGCTAGAGCGATCGGGTTCAGATAAGTAAAAGGGGGGCTCTGGGGGGCTGCTGCACTACAGAAAGTTTTTCACCTTAATGCATAGAATGCATTAAGGTGAAAAACACGAGGGTTTACAACCCCTTTAATGATGACCTCTAAACGGGGATCCTGCTTTTATCCCAATATAGCATTGGCATCAGATTACAGGATGAGAATCAGTGCACTAAAACTAGCAGTATTACCAAGTGGACATAACGGGAGAAAAAGCCTGAAAAAAGAAAACGAAAGCATCCAACACTCATAAGGACTGGTAAACTGCAATACATAAAATTTTTGTTCTTGAGTTTAGGTATGCTTTAAGGCAGGTCAGTCATGTGACTGTTGAAGGGCCCATATACCTGAGTACTACTGTACATGCCAGGCAAATAGTGAATACATATCAAGCAGATCGAATCATGTTTTTTTATTCAGTACATTTTGGGAGTAAGCCAAATACACCTATCAGTGAATCCTGATTATTCTCAGAGGTGTTTTATACTGATGTGTTGACATAGGGCCGCAAACACAACATGAAGCTTTTGATGTGGTTCTAATACAGTGCATATCACAAAAAGGCTTTTAATAAAAAAACTCCCTCTACATACAGTAGGGTGCAATGTAAAAAGTATACCATACAATACTATTTTTACAGAATATGCAGGATTATTTTATACTATTTGGACCACAGTAAAATGAGGCTGTAGTGTTGCACAGAAACCACTTAATTTCTTTAAAAAAAAAAATTCATATTCATATTTAATCCAAACTTTTTTTACGTTTAAAATGTCTTTAAAATCCTACAGGAACTGGGTAGGGTGGAGGTTATGAGGTGTAACATCCGTTTTGATTGATGTAATGTTACCATGATGAACTTCAACCAGTTTTAATGATGGTTATATAATAAACCTAAAAAAATGTGTAATATATTTATATACAGTATATATATAGATATATATATATATATATATATATATATATATATATATATAGTATCTCACAAAAGTGAGTACACCCCTCACATTTTTGTAAATATTTTATTATATAATTTCATGTGACAACACTGAAGAAATTACACTTTGCTACAATGTAAAGCAGTGAGTGTACAGCTTGTATAACAGTGTAAATTTGCTATTCCCTCAAAATAACTCAACACACAGCCATTAATGAGTAAAAACCGCTGGCAACAAAAGTGAGTACACCCCAAGTGAAAATGTTTTTTCACTTGGGCCCAAAGTGTCAATACTTTGTGTGGCCACCATTATTTTCCAGAACTGCATTAACCATCTTGGGCATGGAGTTCACCAGAGCTTCAAAGGTTGCCACTGGAGTCCTCTTCCACTCCTCCATGATGACATCACAGAGCTGGTGGATGTTAGAGACTTGGGGTTCTCCACCTTCCATTTGAGGATGCCCCACAGATGCTCAAGAGGGTTTAGGTCTGGAGACATGCTTGGCCAGTCCATCACCTTTACTCTTAGCTTCTTTAGCAAGGCAGAAGTAATCTTGGAGGTGTGTGTTGGGGTCGTTATCATGTTTGAATACTGCCCTGCAGCCCAGTCTCCAAAGGGAGGGGATCATGCTCTGCTTCAGTATGTAACAGTACATGTTGGAATTTATGGTTCCCTCAATGAACTGTAGCTCCCCAGTGCCGGCAGCACTCATGCAGCCCCAGACCATGACACTCCCCCCACAATGCTTGACTGTAGGCAAGACAAACTTGTCTTTGTACTCCTCACCTGGTTGCCGCCACACACACACTTAAGACCATCTGAACCAAATAAGTTTATCTTGGTCTCATCAGACCACAGGACATGGTTCCAGTAATCCATGTCCTTGGTCTGCTTGTCTTCAGCAAACTGTTTGTGGGCTTTCTTGTGCATCATTTTTACCTTCCTTTTGGGATGACAGCCATGCAGACCAATTTGATGCAGTGTGCAGCGTATGGTCTGAGCACTGACAGGCTGACCCCCCCCCCCCCACCCTTTCAACCTCATACGTCTATTTCTCAAAGACAACCTCTGGATATGACGCTGAGTATGTGCACTAAACTTCTTTGGTCGACCATGGCGAGCCTGTTCTGAGTGGAACCTGTCCTGTTAAACCGCTGTATGGTCTTGGCCACCGTGCTGCAGCTCAGTTTCAGGGTCTTGGCAATCTTCTTGTAGCCTAGGATATCTTAATGCAGAGCAATAATTCTTTTATTCAGCTACTCAGAGAGTTCCTTGCCATGAGGTGCCATGTTGAACTTCCAGTGACCAGTATGAGAGATTGAGAGCGATAGCACCAAATGTAACACACCTTCTCCCCATCCACACCTGAGACTTTGTAACACTATTGAGTCACATGACACATGAGAGGGAAAATAGCTAATTGGGTCCAATTTATAAATTTTCACTTAGGGGTGTACTCACTTTTGTAGCCACACTCTTATACAAGCTGTACACTCACTACTTTACATTGTAGCAAAGTGTAATTTCTTCAGTGTTGTCGCATGAAAAGATATAATAAAATATTTTACAAAAATGTGCGGGGTGTACTCACTTTTGTGAGATACTGTGTGTATATACATATAGGATTTTCTAACCAACATGGTACCTTTAAAGTCCCTAGTTTTACATGAGTTACACGTTGAATGTAAGGGCTAGTCTTACTGTTCTTCTACAAACAAGAGATAAGTGTTGGTAGTCACTATAATGGAACTGACGGTTCACAATATTCAGTGATTATGTATATTTTCATGACAAAACAACATACCTTGGGATATTTGGCATGTTTTCCAAATCTTGTATCTCGGATCGTGGTTAATTCAATAAATTCAATTTCCTGCAAAAATGATAAATTGCATTTGAATGAACAGCAGCAGAAAATGTAATATGCCATGTAAAATAATAAACAGGAGATGATTTAATCATGTTCAGTTCAGCTATACTGCCTGAAAGACTGCCAAGTGCTTTCTCTAAGCTAACCGTCAGTTCATTTGCAACTTTTAAGACTATTTCATAGGTAAAGGATAGCCAACATTCTCAAGAATATTGGTCCAATCACAGAATGGCTCCCTCCATTGAGGGAGGGATGGATCCACTTAAAGCTTGATGAATCAAGTTCGGTGTTGTATTTCTAGGGCTGGATTTATCACTAGGCAGGGTAGACATGTAGTTGGAAGGGCCAAACAGGAGGATTTTCTGGGCCAGGTTGGGGCCAACAAAATAAAAAGAGTCAATGTAAAGTGCAAAGTCTAGCAGATGACTGAGTTCCTACAGACTCTATTGATCAGCACAAGTCTATTAATTGGAGGAGAGCAGGCTGAGTTCCCAGCACAGTTAGAAAACTGACCACACTGTGATCTCGTCCTTAGTTTGGTCAGTTTGAAATAAGAAAGCAGAGGGACTGGTAGGAACGCCAGGTATTTCACACAAACAAAGCAATACAAAGAGAACAGGATACTTTTTCATACAAGTACATGGTACAGCAGGCATATATCAGGAATATGAAATGTTGGGTTTACATATTCCTTGAGATCTGCAGAGTTAGGAATATGTCTGTACTGAGAGGGACTTTAATCAGGAGAAGAAAAAGCATGGCAAGTAAAAGGTTTAAAGTTATGGTTAGATTTACCAAGATAGATAAAGATTTAAAGGGCAAGAAAGGGAAAAGGACAAGTGCAACCTCTGTAGTGTAGTAAGCAAAGGTATTGATTTACTAAAACTGGAGAATGTAATATCAGGTTTTTTTAATTTTAATTGAACAAGCTGAATTTAGGAGCTGATTGGTTTCTATGCACAGCTGCACCAGCTTTTGCACTCTCCAGATTTAGTAAATCAACTCCAATGTGTACAAGGTTTATTAGCACCGGTAGTTAAAAACGCACTCACGATGGATGGGTTTGTGCTAGGTGGAAATTTTAAAGTGGTTGTAAACCCCCTGGACCACTTTTACCTACAGGTAAGCCTAGGAAGGCTTACCTGTAGGTGCAACAAATATCTCCTAGGAGATATTTGCAAAAGACTGGCACCGATGTCTATGGTGCATGCGCTGTAGACAGCGGCGCGCAGGCGCACTGAGCATGCCGTTGCTAACGGCGATCATGCCGTTATTGGCAGCTCCCGCTCGCATGTGCGGGAGTGACATCATCGCCGCTCCGGCCAGTCACAGTTCCGGAGCCACGATACCCAGAAGTCACTCCGGGATAGATGGTGGCGATGGAGGAGAAGAACGAGGGTCACTTCGGGGGCTTCCATCTCAGGTAAGTTATTCATAATGAGCTAGTATGCTAGTATGCAGAGCCCGCAGAGTGGCACCCTGCAGCAGAGCCCACAGAGTGGCACATTCCATCAGTCTCCTTAAGCCCCATACACACGGTCGGACTTTTTCATCAATTTGGTCCGATCGGACAAGGTTGTTGAAAAATCAGACCGTGTGTATGCACCATCGGACAGTGTTCGTCGGTTTGTCCGTCGGACAAAGTCTTATCTCCTGCTGGAAAGATTTCCCGTCAACCCGGTCCGATCACACCAAATCCGAGCGTGTGTACGCTTGTCCGACGGACAAAGTGCTACGCATGCTCAGAAGAAATTCTGTGACGGAAGCGCTCGGTCAGGTAAAACTACCTTTCCTAATCGACACAGCACATTCGTCACGCTGCAATGTTAAAATGTCTTTAATGCAGCGCATTCTCTTTTTCTTTACAATGCAACAAGAATGACATGTTTTAGCTGCTCCTATTCACCCGCACTTCTCACAAACTTACTTCTTTATTACTTTGCAGCATTTATACACTACATGTTTATTTTTACTCTGAACGGAAAAGAATCTTTGTTATTTTTTTACCATGATTTGTCTTTTTTTTTTTTTTTTTTGGGGAATACATATTTGAATGTTTTTTTTTTTTTTTTTTGGAGGGGGGTTGTGTGTCTCAAATTACCAAAAACACATTATTTACATTTGTATTTCTTGCTTAAATTTACTAGGAGGTTGTTTGTTGTTGTTGCCCCTTGTTAATTCTACTTTAGGATTAGTGAAATGTACCAGCCTACTCAAAGAAAAACTGTCATTGTAGCAAAGTAAAACACAATAGTCAATGATTATTTCAAATCAAAAAAACCTTTATTTAGGTCACACCAACAAACCAAAGAGGAACGCAGCCATGGTGAAACTTGGGGAATTTGCAAAGTCTTGGCCCCCCACGGCAACCATCATTGTCCAAGCGTAGAAAATTGGGGGCCTGAGGAGTACGTATATTAAGGGGAGTGCAATCTGGTCGTGAAGTCCAAAGTATCCGGAACTGCAGCAGATGCCATCTAGGTCCCCAGGCTCTGGTACTACAAGAGGCTCCATCTTCTCTCACACCAGACTGATTGCAGGTCGTCACTCTCAGGTCTTCCTTCCACGCTTCCTTCCACGCTGTGGCTGTCGTGCTGGTGGGGTGGCAGAAGGAGGAGGAGGAGGAGGCGGAGCATGGTAACTATGGCAAACATGTGTGACTGGGGTCATCTCCCCAGCCCTACCCTTATTTAGGACATGGAGGATGAGCCCCTCACACATGTTGCGTTGCCCCACCTCCATACCCATCATTTTTGTGACAACCACCGAGCCAAAGGTCTCCTCGTCGGCGGGTGTGGCATGTAGGGAGTCTGAAGCCTCTCTGATCATCCGGAGCGCTGACTGTGCCGCATAACCCCCCCTTCTCGCCCTTTTGTACGGAGGGCGGAGGGGAGGGGTTTGGGTGTCAGTCAGGCTCCGAGGCCTAGCCCCCTCTTGGCTGCCACTACCCAGCTGGTGGCTGCCACTAACCCCTGCCTCCTCCTGACTGCCACCTTCCACAGCCACCTCCTGGCTGAGGTCTTCCTGTGTAGGAAAAAGGGACATAGTTTCAGTTATTTGTTCATCAAACACACACAATTCTCATCTAGTGACTGGTGCAAAATGTTTACAAATAGAAAACCATACAATTCTCAGCCCAGCAGTTTAGATTCTGGCCCCAAATGTCTCCCACACCACTGTCTGTTGATATGTCAAACACGTTAGGAACTAAGCAATTGGCGATCCTGAATTAAGTGAACATCATTCATTATTCCCATAAATGGTAACAAAACTACTATACCTGGAACAAGCTGGGCTCCTCCACCTCTTCCAGACTGGAAGGCCCAGGTTGCTCCTCGGAAGCCTCATCAGGGGTGGGCTGTGCGCAAGGAAGCGTGGAAGGAGGAGTTGAGGTTGGCTCCGTGACATCAGTCTGGTCCTTCAGAAAATGGAGACTCTGATAGTACCAGAGCTTGGGGACATAGACCTCATCTGCTGAAGTTGCAGTTTCCTCAGACTTCACGACCTTCTTCCTCTCCCTGATATACGCACTCCTCAGGCTGCCAATTTTCTTTCTAATATCATCAACAGTTGCCGTGGGGAACCTTGGCTTGACAAATTCCACAAGTTCCTCCAGGGCTGCGTGCCTCTTTGGTTTGTTGGTGTAATGTGGGTGTATACCCTGCCACAATATGGGAAAATCCCTGTATTTGGCAATGAAGAGGGGGAGAAAACTCATGTCGTTGAATCCCTTCATATCAATCTCTGCAAGACACAACAACACACCAAACCCTATAAATTATGTCAGGCTAAACTCTCCTAATCTTCTCCATAAAGAAGCCTCAAGTTCAAATCAGTCTAGGCTAGTTATGTACCAACGTTAAATTGTACCTTCGTTTGTAGCGATCGTCTCGTGTGAGTTTTCTCTCCCCTCGTCTCCCAGATCGTGGCTACGACACAGGCGTGTGACGTTTTATATACACTGCGCATGCTTCAAACTCCGCCCGCCCCTGACGATCTTTCTCGTCTATTCCCCACCCCTTCTCTTTACGGCGTAGTGGGGAGAGCACATGGCGGGGACACAGCAGGTGCGCCACAAATATCCCACCAACGAGGAGGAGGACGAGGAAAGTCCGGAGGCAGAAACGTCCCGATCCCGGAACCTGAAATTCAAGGCCTCCAATATGTCATTTGGAGAAATGTTGGAGATGGTGGACATATTAAAGAGGAGCGACTATGATGGGAAGTATGGGCCTTACCTCAACCCCAATGTCCGCAAGGCCAAGATCATGTCTAAAGTTGTGAGAAGGCTGTACAATAATTTTGGGGTACAACGATCCAAGGAGCAACTCAGGAAACGCTGGTCAGACCTGAAACTGAGGGAGGCCGATCAGTACAGAAAGATCAAGAGAATTCTTCAAAAAAGTAAGTAGTTGTGTTTTGTGTTTGATTTCTTGCTTGCATACTGCTCCATTGTGTTTTGATTTTTACCAAGTTGTACATTCCAAAATGGCCACTTTCAGGTTCGTCTGTGCATTCGATCGTACTCAGCCTCGATCTTTCTGCCACTGTCATGGTCGTGTGTGTGTGCATTCGATCGTACGCAACCTCGATCGTTCGGCCACTTATAATACGATGTTTGGTGTTTTTTTTGGGGAAAGGAAGTTTGTTCTCACTAGAAATGTCATCAAGAATGTAAAGCCAATTTATTCAATGTAAAGGAGAGGTCACTCAGTAGCTGTTTACCCATCTGGACTCTAGAGCACTAGTGCTGGGACACCCAAACCCCCTTTTTATTATGCTTTTCCACACATGTGCTCCAGTGGATACTAGAGGGGGGTCTCCATCACACAAACTTCTACCAAAAAGCTAGTCAGTTTAGCACCTTTACAAAGTGACTTCATTCATGTAGTTGACATTTGTAACTGGCCAAACTAAAATAGTGTCCGTCACTTTCAAGCAATGTTTGTCATTTCCTATTTCTGCCCTCAATAGCTTGTGTTGCTAAATCTTCCTTTTGGACATTCTCATAGGGGAGCGAAAACTTGGGCCGTCTGAGGAAACCCCCAAACCAACACCTACCAAAAAAGGGGAAAGAGCAGAAGCAGAGGAGGAGGAGGAGGAGGAAGGAGAGATCATCGAACTTGGAGAAATTGTCACCACAACAGGTGAGTGTGGGAGAACACAGCTACTGGTAAGCTAATCCATGTATGGCTGCCTCATTTCCAACACCCCATTTTTGTTTGTTTGTGGTTTTTAGGTGACGTGGATGTTGTGGAAGAAAAATCGCACTTTACCACAGAGAGTGCCCACGTACTCATCGGAGAGATAATGGTCTGCAATAGAGATCTAGATTACATAAAGCAAAACATCAATGATGTTCAACAAAAATTGAAGAACATCATTGATATTTTAGGAAAAATATGAAAACGCACCAAGTAATTAACACACATTTGTGCCAGCTTCAGAACACATTTGCAACTTAAAAACTGTCTGAAATTTGGAACATGCACACATTGTGTCCACATGTGCTAGCTCCCACCATGGTGGATGAATGGCAACGTTTTTTTGGGGGTGCAAACACTTTACGAACTACGAAAGTGGTTGTGGTGAAGGGGTTGCACCCCCAAAAAACGTCCATTCATCCCCATGATGGAAAATGGCACTTTTGAAGCTTCTAGGCATGTGTTTTTACCATCTAATGACCATTTTCAGACCCAAATTGTGTGCATGTTCCAAATTTCCACTTTTCGGGGGTGACCCCCCCATGTGATGAAGGCAAGATCAAACACACTTTGAACATATAGTCATGTCTGATCTTGTCTTCACTTTACAAAGTTGAACTTTCCAAGTTCCTAGGTTCTGTTTTGCTCCATGCCTGGTTTTACCAATTGCGGAATGTTTGTAAACAATGTTGTAAATAACCAAGATGTTGTCAGTTTTGGCGTGAAGATTGTAAACGCACTTGGGAATGTTTTCCTAGTAAACTTTTATTTTTCTAAATGTGTGGCTTCCTTATTTAAAAAACACAATGCATTATGTATGTAAAATGAAAAGGATATGGGGGGCAATGGGTGTTATTTACTAAAGGCAAATCCACTTTGCACTCCAATTTTCTTTCCCGGGGAACTTTTTCAATGCACTTGTAGAGCATAGCGGATTTGACTTATGTAAATGACACCCACAGTGCTTTGTACGAAAACACGGAGCACAGCATTTTGGAGAATACACACATGTCAGACCTGGTGATGAAAAGGAGTATTTTGGGTGTCAGTTATGCAGTACAAACCTTCTCTAGACCAAAGATTAGGTAGCAAACACACAACATGAGAATAATCTTTTGGGAAGAAGAGACTGTTACCTCCTTTTGCCCAGAAAGTGCATTCCCACTGTCGAAGGCAAAGGGAAAAAATGTCAAAGTAAAATAAGCTAAAAAGAAGACTGAAATGACATGAAATCATAGGTTGGTTAAAATATCAGATTTCTTAAAAAATGCCTCTCACACATCGTCAGGCAGAGCAATGGCCCCCCTACCCACAAAGTACTGCATATATTGGTCCCGGACCACACGGGCATTTAGAGGGGGCAAGCCTGGACGTGCCACTCGAAGGGCTGTGAGTTCGGCATTTGGAGGGCCCTCCACATCTGGGCCAACGGGCACCACATAGTTCCTGTTATGTCTTTTGAGGAAGTTGTGCAATATGCAACAGGCAAGAACTATGTGGTTCAGTTTGTATTCCGCCAAGTTAAATGCCGTCAGGAACAGGCGGAAGCGGCTGGCCAGGATGCCAAAAGCGTTCTCCACAACTCTTCTGGCTCTGGACAGCCTGTAGTTGAAGACCCTCTGGTCCGGGGTGAGGGTCCTCATCGGGAACGGCCTCATCACATGGGGAGTCAACGCAAACGCTTCATCTGCGACAAAGACGAAGGGGAGTCCTTCGGCATTCTCCTCTGGAGGTGGCAAGCACAGGCTGCCACTTTGGAGACGCCAGTAGAACTCCGTGTGCGTAATGGCCCCACCATCCGATATCCGGCCGTTCATCCCCACGTCCACATACATAAACTCGTATGTTGCCGACACCACCGCCAACATCACTACACTATTAAACCCTTTATAATTATAATAGTAGGACCCCGAGTTGGGCGGTGGGACGATGCGGACGTGTTTCCCATCAATTGCCCCTCCGCAGTTAGGAAAGTCCCAACGGCTGGCAAAGTGGGAGGCCACAGTCTGCCATTCCTGTGGCGTGGAAGGGAACTGTGGAGTGAAACAAGAAAAAAAAATTAGTCACTTTGCACCTAAACATTGCAAGCAGATTAGACAATCAACATCTTGGAACAAGAGCATTGTCTAAAATTGGAGGCTGGAAAGTATTTGCACAGAAAAGTAGAGGCTCCCCTTCACAGATTACTCACCCCCCCATCAATCCCCCCACTTCTGATGGGCCATTGGCAATAACTAGGGGTTTTGGGGGGGGGGGGGGTGGTGGACAGCTAACCCACAGCACTTCATTTATTGGCAAATGGCTCAATAATGTGGGCTAGTTTGGCCAGACCCTCTGTACTTAACACTATTGGCAGGCCACAGGAAATATAAAATAACATTTCAACCCCCCCCCCCCCCCAAAAAAAAGGCAGGCACAGTGTGACATTATTAAATTACCAAGCAAGCTAATAGGAGGGAAAGAAGACAAAAAAATAGGAAATGGAATGTATGGAGGCAGTCCCTTGCACTACATGCTTTGCTGAATTCATCCCTAAAGATGCGCACTATAAAGAGGTAGGTATATAGTGTGTATGGACCTTGGGAAAGCCAGCAGATAAAGGATTGGTACCATCTGACAGAGCAGTTGGGGGAGGGGGTTCCTAATGAGTTTGCCCCCCCCCCCACCAAAAGAACAAAAAAAGGGGGCTCTACATGAAGTAAACCACACAGCAAACATTTGTGCATATTTTAGGGGGTGTTTTGGGGCAAACAATACTATGCAGCAGACAAAAGACATTGCTTAAGTGACTAGGCCATAGGTGTCTATTGGGGCAGAAGAGCATGCTGGTGAGGTAAGTGAAGGGAAAAATGCATGAAGGAGAAAAGGGGCACAGCATATTAGAACATATTGCAATCATGGTAATTAGGGAAGGAGGTCAAAAATACAAGTCATTAGCAAACAGAGCATACATAGAAGGGAATAGTAAAGTAGAAATGTTACCTTAATATAGTCCTCCTGCAGGACCTGAATGATGGCAGAACAGGTCTCTGGAATAATGATTCCCAGGGCCTGGGGAGAGATACCTGAAGAGAACTTCAAATCCTGAAGACTTCTCCCTGTCGCCAAGTACCTCAACGTGGCAACAAGCCTCTGCTCCAGAGTAATGGCTTGTCTCATGCAGGTATCCTGCCGGCTGATAAAGGGGGTCAGCAAAGCCAAAAGACGGTGAAAATCGGGGTCCGTCATCCTGAGAAAGTTCCTGAAATCATCAGGATTATTCTCCCGGATCTCACGAAGCAAAGGCATGTGCGAGAACTGGTCACGCTGAAGCAACCAATTCTTGGTCCACATACTCCTCGTCACTCTGTTCATGGACGGGTCTTGGGTCAAAGCTAAAAGCCCGACACCAATTCCGCGTACAGCACGAACTCGGCGACGAGTACGCACGGGAAACATCGCTCAGAAGGTCACAAAAGGTCGGCTGGTCAGAACGGACAAACAGAAAGCACCGATAAACAGCAAGGCCTGAAAGAACGAAGTGAATACCAGCAACGAGCAGACAATAAGCAGTGCAAATCAAAGCGTCCTATATCAAGATATAGGCCGCAATGACCAACAAATGCGAACTGACTACACGCACTAATAAACAGATACGCACGACAAGCACAAACTGAAGAGCAGTAACGATCTGAGTCAGAAAACTGAGAAGCGCGAATCTTAAGTCACCAAACTTCCACTAACTCTCGATAAACACGGGATCAGCAGAAGGAGCCCAACGGGTGCCTGACGTGGTGCTGAACTTCCCTTTTGTAATCTCGTGGACGACGACTTACGTCACGACGTTCTTCCGGACCGGATATTCCGACAACGTAGTCCGACCGTGTGTACGCAACGCCAACATCGGACAAAGTACGTCGGACAAAGTCCGACTGACCTGGTCCGCGGATTGTCCGAGCGTGTGTATGGGGCTTTAGTGGTTGGTTCTGTAGGCAGCTGGCTGGAAAATGCCTTTTAAAAAAAATCCACTTGTTGCAGGCTCTGAACTGCGCATGTGCAGTCATGGAGCCAGCAGAATAGTGATCTGCTGTGGTTGGCCTCAGATCGGGCAGTGGGGCTTGTGAATAAAAGCCATGCTTGATGTGTGCCATGATGCCACTGCACAGGTGTGCACCCAGACCTGCCCTGCTGCCTGATCTGAGGCCGAGCTCAGCAGTGCACCAGCACCATTCAGCTGGCTCTGAATGGCAACATGTGTAACATGTAAACACATTGCAAAATATATCCCCATGGACAATAAGTTTAAAAGGCTAAAAATAAAACCTATGTGGCTCATGGCCCAAGTTAAAATAGATATGAATATGAAGAAAAGAGCATTGGAAAAAATTAAAATGAAGGAACGCTGTAATCAATTAAAAGTTACAAACAATATAACAGAATATGTAAAAAAAAAGAAAAAAATTACAGGTTCCAATACGAATGACAGGGTGCAAAAGAGAGTAGGACAAACCTCCCAAAAAATCTTCAAATATATTCATAGTAAAAAGATTAGGTTTGAGCATGTAAGCCCTTTATAAGATACTTTTGAGTTGGTGATTGGGGACAAATTTAATAAATAAGCCTTTTTCAGCTCTGTGTATGCAAAGTAAAATAGGGGAGCTCAAGTCCTTAAAGTGGTTCTAAAGGCTCAAGGTTTTTACCAGCATGAATTCTATGCATGAAGGTAATAACCTTCTCTGTGCAGCAACCCCACTTAATACTTACCTGAGTCCTGTTGCGATCCAGTGATGTGCACGAGAGCCTCGGCTCTCTCCGGGGACTCTACCGCCTCATTGGTTGAAACAGCAGTGGGACCCATTATAAGCATTTTTTCTGCTCCTAGAAGCTAATAGTGTTATCCTACGCATCCATGCACACTATTTTATGCTAGAAGCATTTTTTCAAGCTTCAGTGTTTGCTTCTAAACGCTACTAAAACAACTTTTTTTCAAGCTTTTTTATTTATTTCTTAATATACTGTAAAAATGCTAATAAAGTGCTCCTAAAAGCTTGAAAAAGCTACTAAAACACTACTACAAGCTGGCACAAAAACGCTATTATCAGTATTTTTCATCAAAAAATTTTTCAAGCGTTTTTTGACCTTTTAAAAAAACGCTAGTGTGTATAGAGCTGTGAAAATGTGGAATAGACTCCCTCAAGAACTGGTTCTGTCCAGCTCAGTTTATAGGTAATAACATCAGGGGTAGTTGATCCAGGGAATATTGCCTGCCAGAGGATCAGGAAAATAGGATTTTTATAACAGCTTACCTGTAAAATCCTTTTCTTGGAGTACATCATGGGACACAGCGCCTTAAGTAATTACTTAATGGGTTATAGGCCAACTTCAGGGGATGGACACTGGTATACCCAATCCAGGAAGTTCACTCCCTATATAACCCCTCCTCCTTCCAGGAGAACATCAGTTTTTGTAGCAAAGCAATATACTTAAATCCCAAAAGATGAGAGGGACCTCTGTGTCCCATGATGTACTCCAAGAAAAGGATTTTACAGGTAAGCTGTTATAAAAATCCTATTTTCTTTATCGTACATCATGGGACACAGTGCCTTAAGTAATTACTTAATGGCACGTCCCATAGCAATGCTACTTGAGGGGAGGGAGACACAACCCGGAGGGTACCCCCAGACTTGAGGACCTATACTGCTGCCTGCAGCACACTGCACCCGAAGGTGATATCCTCATACCTCCTTACATCCACCTGATAAAGTTTTGTGAATGTATGCACTGAAGACCAAGTTGTAGCCTTACAGATCTGAGCCATGAAGGCCTGGTGACGCACTGCCCAAGAAGCACTAACCGCCCTGGTAGAGTGCGCCTTAACTTGAAAAGGAGGAATCTTACCCCTTAAATTATAAGTTTGCTGAATCCACTTAGCGACAGTGGATTTTGACGCTGTCTGTCCTTTCTTAGGACCCTCTGGCAGAATAAATAAGACATCAGTCTTACGAATCTGAGCAGTTGTCTTTAAATAGATTTTCACTGCTCTCACCACATCAAGACAATGTAGTGACCTTTCTTCCCTAGAACATGGTTTTGGAAAAAACGATGTTAGGACAATATCTTGGTTCAGGTGAAAACCTGAAACCACTTTTGGCAAAAAGTCTGGACGAGGGCGTAACACCACCCTGTCCTCATGAATAATCAAATATGTCTCTTTACAAGAAAGAGCAGTTAATTCCGAAACCGTCCTTGCTGATGATATAGCAACCAAATATGTTGTATCGGTTCAAATGGCTGTTTTTGTAACACAGACAAATCTAAGTTCAGGTCCCAAGGGTTCAAGGGAGGTTTGACTGGTGGATTAAGCCATATCACCCCTTGCATAACACCCTGGACTAAAGAATGTGTAACAAGCGGTCTGGAAATAAGACCAATAAAGCTGATACTTGGCCTTTACATAGTTACATAATTTCATAGTTAGTTAGGTTGAAAAAAGACACAAGTCCATCCAGTTCAACCACAAATAAAATAAACAAAAAAAAAATAATATCATACAATCCCATATACCCAATTCTATATCCACAGTTGATCCAGAGGAAGGCGAAAAACCCCAGCAGAGCATGATCCAATTTGCTAAAGCAGGGGAAAAAATTCCTTCGTGATCCCAAGAGACAATCGGATTTTCCCCGGATTTCCCTCGGATTTAATAGTACTCAAGGCCAATTTCATTTCTACCCCTAATTGTAGAAAGGCAAGAATTCTTCCTATGATATATCTCTGAGGGTGCCAACCCTTGGATTCACACCAGGAAACATAAGCCCTTCAGACCCTATGATATATAGTTCTGGAAGCTGGCTTCCTTGCATTAATCAGGGTAGAGATAACTAAGCCGTTAAATTTAGAGACTGTAAGGTAGGATGGAATATCGGTCCCTGTGAGAGCAGATCTGGCCGTAGTGGGAGGGACCATGGACCCTCCACTGCCATCTTTATGGTTTCTACATACCATGACCTTCTGGGCCATGCTGGTGCTACCAGAATGACCGTCTTTCTTTCCAGCTTGATCCTGCAAAGAAGTCGAGGCAGCAACTGAATAGGGGGAAATGCATAGATCAGTGAGAACTGATCCCACAGGGTCACCAATGCATCTGTTCCGCGTGCGAGTGGATCCCTTGTTCTGGCCACAAAGTTGACTAACTTCATGTTGAACCTGGACGCTTGAAGATCTATGTCCGAAGTCCCCCATCTTTGGCAAACAGCCCGAAATATGTCAGGATGAAGAGACCATTCCCCTGGGAATAACTGCTGGCAACTCAAGTAGTCCGCCTGCCAATTCTCTACTCCCGGAATGAAGACTGCCGATAGGCATGGGACATTCCTTTCTGGAATATGGAATATGGTTCACCTCAGTTAGAATATGGTTCACCTCACTCTGTGCTGAGAGACTTTTGGTGCCCCCTTGGTGATTGATATAGGCCACAACTGTGGCATTGTTGGAATGGATCCTGACAGGGCAATCCTGTAACCTGGAAGTTCAGGCCTTCAGAGCCAGACGCATTGCCCGAATCTCTAGGATATTGACGGGCAAGGTTCTTTCGGCTCTTGACCACTGTCCCTGGACAGTTGTCTTTTCTAGTACTGCTCCCCAGTCCGAAAGGCTGGCATCTGTCGTTACCACTTTCCAGATAACTGGTCTAAAGGGTTTTCCTTTTAGCAGATTCTGGGTTAGTAACCACCAAGTGAGGCTTTGTGACACTCTTGGGGACAGCCGCATTGGCAAGTCTAAAGCTTGAATTGTTTTGTTCCAAGTAGACAGGATACTGTTTTGCAACAGTCTTGAAGGGAACTGGGCATAGAGAACCGCTTCAAATGAAGCCCCCATGGTTCCTAGCAACCTCATGCAGAGGCGAATGGAGGGATTGCCTTTTGACCTGACCATCCGCACCAGCTCTCTTAAGGAGTTGATCTTTGCCTGAGGCAAGAACACCTTTTCCTGGGCTGTGTCTATATCAGACCCAAGTACTCCAGCCTTTTTAGCGGTATTAAGGAAGATTTCTCTAAGTTGAGAATCCAACCCAAACTTTCCAGGTAACTGGTTGTAATGCGTACGCTTTGCTCCAAAACGAGCCACCGACTGGTCTATTAGCAATAGATCATCTAGGTACTCCAAGACTGTTATGCCCTGTGCCCTTAACCTGGCTAGAGGTGGAGCCAGCACTTTTGTGAACACCCGGGGTGCTGTAGCTAGCCCAAAGGGCAGGGCTACAAACTGGAAATGCTGCTGTTCTAACTCGAACCGCAGAAACATTTGGTGAGCTGGAAATATAGGAACATGTAGATACGCATCCCTGATGTCGATAGATGTCGATAGATGCCAGCCTAGCTCTGAGGAAGGGGGTGCGCCTCGAAACATGTTAGCTGTACTCCATGTTCTGTGCATGTCCATGCATTGTTTTTATGGCATTTTGTCAGTTGCATTTTGTGAGCACCCACTTTTATATAAAACATTTTTATTATTAAATTATCTTTGGTAATGCACTAGGTGTGTACGCCTTCCATTTCTGTTTTTCTTGTTGTGTCTCCTCCTAGAAGGATAGAAACTACTGACCTGATTGTCTCCATGCCAAAGGAGCGGATCTTCAGGAACTGATTTAGATTTTTTAGATCTAGAATGGGTCTGACATCCATTTGGTTTTGGTACCATAAAAATATTTGAATAAAACCCCAAACCTTGCTCTTCTGTGGGGATCTCTATGATCACCCCTTGAGATATTAATCGGTCTAGTGCCTGAAACAGAGATTGTCTTTTCTCTGGATCTTTGGGAACGCTTGACCTCACAAAACGAGACTGTGGAAAGTCCAGAAATTCCAGCTTGTACCCCCCTGAATATTCTCTTGCCAGACTTCTGAAAACTGCAAAAGTCTTCCCCCCCACCTTGGGGGATTCTGCTTTACGGGTTTCTGGCCCCAGGACTTCTTTTGAGCCTGGGCCTGACCCTGAGGTTTTCTTCTAGAGTCTGACCGCGGAGGCCGTCGCCACTGCCTAGAGGCAGAAGCCCCTGGCGCAGGGGAAAGAGCCTGTTTAAATGAAGGGCATTTATACTTTCTTTTGACTGGCAAAAGAGTACTTTTCCCACTAGAAATTGTTTGGATATATTTGTCCAAATCTTCCCCAAATAGCTGCTCCCCATGAAAAGGGAACCCATTAGGAGGTTTTTACATGGTGTTTTTCAGCTGACCAATTTTTTAACCACAGGATTCTACGAATATGTACAAGCATAAGGCAGGATGCCTAGTGAATCAAATCTTTTATGGCATCTATAGCAAAGCATAATGCTTTTGGTAGTTCAACCAAATCCCAGGCTTGTTGTGCAGGAACCTCTTTAAGGGCCTGTCTAAATTGGTCCTTTAGGGATTGACAGATGCCTATTGCAGCGACTGCAGGCTGAGTAACGGAACCTGCGTAGGAAAAAGCTGATTTTAACAGGAATTCCAACCTTTTATCTGTTGGATCCTTAAGCATTTGTATTAAGTTAGGCAGTTAGGCTTTTATTCACACTGGAAATCGCAGCATCAACTGCTGGTACTTTCCATTTTTTGGTGAATTTCTCCTCCATGGGATAGAGAACTGAAAATATCTTTGGAGGGAGGAAATGCTTATCCAGGTGATCCCATTCAGCAAAAATAAGCTGTTCTAGTAATGTATGGACAGGAATCACATTCAAAGGCTGTGAAGGTTTTAAGGAACCCAAGGAAGAAACCGAGCTTTCGGGAGACTCCGTTAGGGGTGGCATGAAAGTAGAACGAACCATCTCCGTAAGAGATTGTATCTGCAATTTCTCAGATTGTGAGGCTGAACCTACCATTTCCTTTGCAGAGGAATCATCGGTTTGTTTTTCCTCCTGATCGCCTGAGGATAACACCTTATCCTGTGCCCACTGTTCCCCTTGCAAGGGGTCTGAAGTGGGGGAGGCGGATCTAGCACGCTTCCTATCCATTTGAATGGAGGATGTAATTAAAGCTGCTAATCTTTCTTCCAGACCCTGCAGGGTGGAGGAAAGGACATCTTCAGTCACATATACAGAGGCTGAGATGTGAGAAGCAGTTGCATCATCCAATGGCTCACCCTGGCTTGCCATAATTGGTAATTCAGTCGAGGATGACAGCGTAGAGATGCGACTCGAGATCCTTGCGCCTGGGGGGTGAAACCTTTGGTACCTTTTTGGTATTTGTGGTGTCTTTTTTGGCAGGCATAGTCCTAAGCACAAAAACAGAGGCACTATTAAATTGCACTTAATTGCTGAACATAGTCATGACAGTAAAGCCGCTATTAAATTCAGCTGGGAAAAAGTCCTTCCTCTATCAGGAATGCCAGTTGCAACCCTCACGTGCCCCACAGCTCCTGTGTCCCTGTGTGCAGACAGCTTGTTTCCTCCTCGTCAGCCGAGGAGAGACTGTCCCAGCTGTGTTTTTATTATGCTTGCCTGCCGTGCGTCCTCGTGGTGCTGTGCCTAGGCCCCGCCCACTCCGGAAACCTGTCCCCTGTTTTATTTTTGAAAATGTTCCCACGGCTTTCAGGTCTACAGACCCAACATGAGGGGGGGGGGAGAGACAGAGCCCTGTCACCAGTAGGCAAAGGAAAAAAACACAATAACAGTAACAGTCTGAGCAAGAACCCCGGGACCTCCACACCCCCGCGGCTGGGGGGTAATGTAAGGTGGGTACACCACAGATGTTCCCCTAACCCTCCGGTCCCTTCAGGGGGAGAAAGAAAGCATTTTGCAGATTTCTTTACCTGAGAAAATCCCCCCAGACTGACTGAGCTTTTACAGTGAGGACAACAGATAAAGGTATGTGCATAGACTCCCTCTAGTGGAGAATTAAGGCATGACAAAATTTTTTCCCTTAAAGAAGAAAGCATAGGTGGACTTTTTAGTTCCTAAGTTCCTTCCCTTACCTTATCCCCGCTGCAGGATTTGCTGAATTAACAGACAATCCAACCTTCACCTATCATGGCGGGCTGCGTTTAGCAAACCTTCAAGGACCGGATCCCTTAATATCGGGGTTCCACTCCCTTGGACCTGTAAAAAGCACCCCACCAGGAAAGCTTTAGGTAATGTAGCATGTCCAAAGCCCTGGGTCCCAGGGTCCAGCCCTATAAAGAGAGACGTTACAGGCAAAACCTTGTGCTTCGGATACGAGGCCCAGGTACCATCCACTTTGGCCTCAGTGGCACTTTGGATGGATCTGGTCTATGGAGGGTATTTAAATCCAGCATGGATCCCTCCTGGAACTCCTCAGAGCACATCTTCACCCGTGACCAACACCTTAGACACTGGCGAAAAAACTGATGTACTCCTGGAAGGAGGATGGGTTATATAGGGAGTGAACTTCCTGGATTGGGTATACCAGTGTCCATCCATCTATTTTATTTTTGCTTCTATTGGTTGAACTAGATGGACTTGCGTCTTTTTTCAACCTAACTTTGCATCTTGCATATGGAATTGTTCAAAGATTTCCGAGATTTTCTGAGATTGGTTGAGAAGATAACTTCCATCTTCTTCTCTCTCTATTTGGATACCCAGATAGTAGCTAATGTTCCCTAGCGCTTTGATTTAAAAATGTTCTTTCAGCTTGTGACCTATCTGATTGTAATCCCCTTTTTGTTCAAAACCAGCTACAATGTCATCGATATAGATAAGGATGTATATCCATCCGTCTTCTTGATTCTTGGAGTAGAGACATTTCTATAAGAATGTGACTTTTCCTTTCTGCTACACCAATTTGTTCAGGAGTGTATGGTGTGGTTGTTTTGCATTGGAATTTGTTGCTAGACATGGCAACTTTTGAAGTTTTTCTGATGTTTCATTCTTGTGTTTCATCAAATAAGTAGTTGTGTACCTGGAATAATCATCAATGAAAGTCAGCAGATATCTGTTCCCACCTGATGTGGGAGTTTTCATTGGACGGCATACGTCACTGTATGAGCTGCAGGGGATGGGTAGTATTTTTCAGATGCCTGTGGAAGGGCTTTTGCTTCAATACAGCACTTGCATTTCATGAGCACTTTGCAAGGCGCTATTGTTAAATCTTCTGATAAACCTCTTTTCCTTATAGCTTCTGGACTTCTGCGTCCCAGCTGCCTGTGCCATAAGTGAATACATTTGCTGTGTAGGTCATTAAAGACTATATTGGCTTGCTGGTCTGTGGTGATGAGCCTGCATAGGTGATCATCTAGTTTTCCTTTTGCAAGTAATCGCTTATCATTGTGAATTGTGCATTCATCACCCTGGAACTTAACTGTGAGACTGTTGTTTGCAAGACTTTTCACTGATAGAAGGCTGTCTTCTAGTTCTGGAACATACAGCACTTTCTTTACAAGGATACTCTGCTTGCCTTGTGGTGTAATGCAGTTCAGAAAGCTTTTCCCGTTTGCTATGAAAACATTGTCTTTTGCACTGTAATCAATGTTGGTGAAGAAGGTCTCAGCACTAGTCATGTGGCTTATCACTCATGAGTCTATGCACCAGACGCGTGGCTTGCCGCTTTGTGTCACTTTAAAGGTGCCACTCCATGACGTGTCTGCAGTTTCCTTTGAGATTGCTTTGACTCTTTCTTTTGTGGATAGCTCTAGCTTTCACTGCTCGGTTTTCCACATAGAATCGGGTGGCACAGTGGTGTAGTGGTTAGCACTCTCACCTAGCAGTAAGAAGGGTCGCTGGTTCGAATCCCAACCACAACAATACCTGCCTGGAGTTTGCATGTTCTCCCTGTGCCTGCGTGGGTTTCCTCCGGGTACTCCAGTTTCCTCCCACAATTCCAAAGACATGCAGGTAGGTTAATTGGCTTCTGTCCGAAAATTGGCCCTAGTATATGAATGGGGGGGACCTTGGATTGTGGGCTCCTTGAGGGTAGGGACTGATGTGAGTGTGCAATGTACAGGGATAGGGACAATTGTAGACACTCACTCAGGTTGAACTGGATGGACTGGTGTCTTTATTCAACCTTACTAACTATGAAACCGTCCTTTTTAAAGTGACCATTCCCTTTACTGCAAAAACAGGCTCTGCTTTCTTTGCTGTGCTTTGTGCCTTAGTACAGCTAAAAAGCTTTGTCATAATGGTGCATATTTTCTTTCCTTCTGTCATATTCATTGATTAATTTCCCTCTGACATATTCCCGTGTCGGCACCTGATCGGGTCTGGTTTCTAAAGCGTTAATAACATCAGTATATGACTCTGGAAGGCTGCAGAGGAAAAGGGCGACAATATGGTTATCTTTGATGTCCCCTCCAATGGTGCGTAGCTGCTCTATGCTCTCTAGTAGGGTTGAGCAAGCCCGAACTTTTGGGTTTTTGGTACCTGGACCTGAACCCGAACAATTTACTGTATGTATGGGTTCGAGTTCGGTGTTCGGCAATGTAATGGTGCATTTTAAAAAGCTGCAGGGCAGCCAATCAACACTCGTTTAACTTGTGTGCCCTTA
Source organism: Lithobates sylvaticus (assembly GCA_028564925.1). Taxonomy (NCBI): domain Eukaryota; kingdom Metazoa; phylum Chordata; class Amphibia; order Anura; family Ranidae; genus Lithobates; species Lithobates sylvaticus. The sequence continues at coordinate 143,655,746 of CM053038.1, read as the reverse complement.
GAAGCCATCACAGCCATTCCTCTAATGGTAGATTGGGTTGCTGACAGTGCCTCCAGTTCCTTCACATTGTCTCCCACCCAGTCTACTGCTGAAAGATCAGAGTTGGCACCTGCAGCCGATGTCCATCATTCTTTCACCTCACCCCCTTGCAAATCAGCCAATCAGTCTGAGCCCCAAATCATGCAGCAGTCTCTTCTGCTTTTTGATGAGATGCAGGGTTTCCCAGGGCCATCCACCTAGCCCTGCCCCAGAAGTGGAAGAGATTGAGTGCACCGATGCCCAACCACTTATGTTTCAAGATGAGTACATGGGAGGACCATCGCAGCACGTCTCAGATGATGACGAAACACAGGTGCCAACTGCTGCTGCTTTCGCAATTGTGCAGACCGACAAGGAAGGCAGGGGTGAAGACTGGGTGGAAGAGGATGTGAAGGACGATGAGGTCCTCCACCCCACATGGAATCAACGTAATGCAGGTGACCTGTGTAGTTCGTAGGAAGAGGCGGTGGTCGCACAGAGCCACCAGCACAGCAGAAGAGGGAGCAGGGTGCAAAAGCGGAGCGTCCATCCCCTAGACAGTACACCTGCTACTGCCCAACGCAGCAAGGGACCGAGCACACCAAAGCCAGGTCCAAGGAGTGTAATGGAAATTTGTAAGTTCTGTATATAATTGTATTCCATTTTGTATGTATTGCACACTGCCCTCACTGTGCACACGGCACTTATAATGTTTTCAGTACATGTTTACATTCTTTCGAGTCCTGATTAGAATAAGCCTGCCTATGATACGCCCCTTGTTACCATAAATGAACAATTGTAATATTAATGTGATACCTACGTAATCATGTGTATAAAACCCCTGAATTGCGTCATAATAAAGGAGAACGGTTATTTGGAAAGATGCTGAGCGTATCTTTTGTGTCTGTTCCCTACTGCAGTAGTTATTATTAATTTGGAACCACTAATCAATATGAGGATAGGAGTTGCCTATCTATAAATTTCCAGGACAGGAGTTCCCTAGCGTGGCAGTTCTTCAGACAATGTGCTGATGACAAGACACGAGTGGTTTGCACACTGTGCAATCAGAGCCTGAAGCGAGGCATAAACGTTCTCAACCTGAGCAAAACCTGCATGACCAGGCATCTAAGTGCAAAGCACGAGCTGCAGTGGAGTAGACACCTCAAAAACCAAGAAAGGTCTCTGGCTCCTCCTGCTTCCTCTTCTCCTGCAGTTTTGGCCTCTTCATCCACCTCTGTAGTGACAGTGGCACCTGCCAACCCGCAAACAGGGGATCTGCCAGCAACACTACCACCTGGGTCACCAACCATCTCCACAATGTCCCATGGAAGCGTTCAGCTCTCTATCTCCCAAACACTGGAGCGGAAGAGGAAGTACCCCCCTACCCACCCGCGATCCCTGGCCCTGAATGCCAAAATTCCTCGCCTTTGAAATGCTGTCATTCCGTCTGGTGGAGATGCAGAGTTTTAAAAGCCTGATGGCATTGGCTGTCCCTCAGTACATCGTGCCCAGCCGCCAACTACTTTTCCAGGCGAGCCATCCCTTCCCTGCACAACTAAGTGGGGCACAAAATCAGGTGTGCACTGCGCAATGCCATCTGTGGCAAGGTCCACCTAACTACGGATACGTGGACCAGTAAGCACGGTCAGGGACGTTATATCTCCCTAACAGCACACTGGGTAAATGCAGTAGCGGCTGGGCCTGAGGCAGATAGCAGTTTGGCGCATGTCCTTCCACCACGAGGATTGCAGGGCGCTTCAGTTTGCCTCCTGTTGCTAACTCCTTCTACTCCGCTTCCTCATCCTCTACCGCCTCCTCATCCGATCAGCGTAACACCTTCACCGCCAACTTCAGCACAGCCAGGGGTAAACGACAGCAGGCAGTTTTAAAACTTTCCTGTTTGGGGGAAAAACCCCACACCGCGCAGGAGTTGTGGAGGGACATGGAACAACAGACCAATGAGTGGTTGGTGGCAGTGAGCCTCAAGCCCGGCCTGGTGGTGTGCGATAATGGGCGAAATCTCGTAGCAGCTCTGGGCCTAGCCGGTTTGACACACATTCCTTGCCAGGCGCATGTGCTGAATTTGGTGGTGCAGAGGTTCCTTAAAAATTACCCCGATATGCCAGAGCTGCTTCAGAAAGTTCGGGCCATCTGTGCGCACTTTCGGCATTCTCACCCTGCTGCTGCTCGCCTGTCAGCGTAACTTCTGCCTTCCCGCTCACCGCCTCATATGTGACGTGCCCACAAGGTGGAACTTCACCTTGCACATGCTGGCCAGACTGTGCGAGCAGCAGCAGGCGATAGTGGAGTTCCAGCTGCAGCACGCACGCATGAGGCGCTCTGCGGAACAGCACCACTTCACCACCAATAACTAGGCCTCCTTGCGAGACCTGTGTGCCTTGTTGCGCTGTTTCGAGTACTCCACCAACATGGCCAGTGCCGATGGCGCCATTCTCAGCATTACTATCCCAGTTCTATGCCTCCTTGAAAAAAATGCTTTGGGCGATGATGTAAGAGGATGTGGCACAGGAGGAGGACGAAGAGGAAAGGCTTTCAGGGCAGTCATTCACAAGTGGCTCCGAGGGTGGGTCCCTGCACCAACAAACGCTAGATACACAATTCTCCAGCAAGGGCACAGTTGTGGAGGATGAGGAGGAGGAACCATGTTCACAGCAGGGTGGCACCCAGACCAGATCATGGCCATCACTGGTGCGTGGCTGGGGGGATAGAGGACACAGACTATACACCTCCCACAGAGGACAGCTTTTCATTGCCTCTGGGCAGCCTGGCACACATGACCGAATACATGCTGCAGTGTCTCCGCAACGACCGCAGAGTTGCCCACATTCTAACTGGTGCTGATTACTGGGTGGCCACGCTGCTGGATCCCTGTTACATGGACAACGTACCGTCCTTAATTCCCTCACTGGAGCGTGATCATAAGATGTGCGAGTACAAGCGCACGCTGGTAGACGCGCTGCTGGTGGCATTCCCACCGGACAGCGGGGGCACAGTGGAAGCACAAGGCGAAGGCAGAGGAGGAGGAAGAGGTCGCCAACACAGCCGGGGCACCACCAGCACCTCAGAAGGCAGGGTTAAGATGGCCGAAATGTGGAAAAGCTTTGTCAGCATGCCACAACAACCAGCACCACCAGCTGATATGGAACGTCTTAGCAGGAGGCAGCATTTCACCAACATGGTGGAGCAGTATGTGTGCACACGCCTACACGTACTGAATGACGGGTCTGTCCCCTTCAACTTCTGGGTTGGGCACATGGCCCGAGCTTGCCCTTTACGCCTTGGAGGTGCTGGCCTGCCCTGCAGCCAGTGTATTATCTGAATGTGTATTTAGCACAGCAGGGGGAATTATCACAGACAAGCGCAGCCGCCTGTCCAGAGCCAATGTGGACAAGCTCACGTTCATTAAAATTAACCAGGCATGGATCCCACAGGACTTGTCCGTACCTTGTGCAGAATAGAAATGTATACCGGCCTTACCCAGCCATTATTGTATTTTTGATCTTTCTCACTCTTTTGGGGTGTACCCTAATTTTAAAAAAAAAAAAAAAATTAAAACCAAAAACCAGTGTTGGCTACCTCGTCCTCCTCCACCGCCGCTTCCACCTACACCGCCACATCCACCGCCACCGCCACCTCAACCCCCTACTCCATATGGACCTCGTCCTCCTAGGTCAAGATTATTATTTTTTATTTTTATGTATTTTATGTTATTTTAAGTTATTTCCCTATCCACAGTTTGCAGAGCACTTGCCATGCTTTTAACAACATTTTGCTGCCATTTGCAGCCCTCTAGCCCTTTCCATTACTTTTTTAGAGCCATTTTAGTCCTCAAAAGTTCGAGTCCCCATTGACTTCAATGGGGTTAGGGTTCGGGATCAAGTTCGTGTCCTGAACTCAAACTTTTTTGCGAAGTTCGGTCGAACCCGTCGAACCCGAACATCCAGGTGTCCGCTCAACTCTACTCTCTAGCATAGCTTTCATGTGGTCACACATATGCTGGCCTTCTTATAGTCTTATCTTGTAAAGCTTTCTTAGTAGAAACAGCTTACTATTGGGGCTTAAACGCTAATACAGTTTTTGTAATGAAGTCCACATACCTTTGGCAACTTTCTCTGTCCTTATGTGGATAAGCTGGTCATCATCTACTAGCAAGCTTATAATCGCTTTTGCCTGACTATCTTTCCTATCCCATTCCTCCGTATCTCCGTTTGTGGGTCTGTCTGTATTCAGCATTTTCCACAAGTCACCCATGCTAAAAAGCATTTGTAGTTTAAACTTCCATAGATGGTAATTGGCATTTTTCAGCTTTGCAATTGCAAACTTCACATCTGAACTGCTTGCCATGTTTCAGTAGCTTTTATACAATATTTACTGACTTGCTATACTCACTTAGTATTCTTTCCAGTGCTGCTGGGTTCCTGGGCCCATAACCTATTGTGCAGAGTATTGCAATTAAGCGCTGAAAGCTTCTTGGATGCAGTAATTCAGCTTTACTTTCATGGAGAAATATATTACATGTCTTATAGCATGGAGAAACATGAACAAGAACGAGGAGCATACAATTACATACACTCAACATAGACAGAACATCCTGTGATAACATTACCATAGAATAACACACTATAACACTTCAGTGCCACCTGCTGGATAGATAGGTATAATGCATACAGTATTGTCAGTTTATTAGCAACTATGCTGTTGTACTTCCAACAGTAAAGGCGCAATGTTTTTTATCCTAATGCATTCTATGCATTAAGATAAAAAGCCTTCTGTGTGCAGCAGCTGCCCCAGCACCCCCTAGAACTTACCTGAGGTCCCTTTCTGTCCAGCGATGTCCACGAATGTCTTAGATGTCCAAGATTCTCCTTCCTGATTGGCTGAGACACAGCAGTGGCACCATTGGCTCCTGCTACTGTCAATCAAAGTCAGCTAGCCAATCAGGGGAGAGGGGGCGGGACCGGGTCAGGGCTCCGTGTCTGAATGGATACACAGAGCTGTGACTCAGCTTGCGTGCCCCCATAGCAAGCTGCTTGCTGTGTGGGCACTCAACAGGAGGGGGGCCAGGAGCACAGTAGAGGGACCCAAGAAGTGCGGGATCTGGGCTGCTCTGTGCAAAACACCTGCAACAGACCAGGTAAGTATAACATGTTTGTTATTTTTATAGGAAAAAAAATAGCCTTTACAATCACTTTAACACAAAATAATGAAGAAAATGGTATGTTCAAGCGGAACTTCACCCAAAAGGAGAAGTTCCACTTTACCTCCTTCTAGCTCCCTGATATTTGGAATGTCTTTTTTTGGAGGGGGGGGGATCGGGTATCTGGTTTTGACAGGTACCTGATCCCACTTGCACTCCGACCACCTGGTTGATTGGAACGAAAGTTGGCCCCTGCCCCCCCCCCCACCTCTTCCTGCAGCCTCTTGGGATATGTCACAGACCATTCAAGGGTGCAGCGTGGCTCACGCATGTGCAGTGGAAAGCCAGCTGTGAAGCCACAATGAGTCACAGCCAGATTCTCACAGTTAAGATGCCAGCGCCTGGACCTGGGGGCCAGCAAAGAGCTGGGTTGGGTTAGGAAATTGCTGGATCATGGGACAGGTATGTGTATGTTTTTATTAAATGTCAGCAGCTACAGTGTCAGTTACGTGCTGGCCATAGCACAGCTGAAGCTCTGAGGCAAATGTACATGCCCAGGCGCAGCCCTGTAGGTGCCCGTCTTGCCAGGCACCAGTGTATAAATATGCGCACAAATATTTGCATGAAGATGTGCACATGTGTTTGCCATTAACGTTGGTGCCCAAACGCCTACATACAGTGGTGTGAAAAAGTGTTTGCCCCCTTCCTCATTTCCTGTTCCTTTGCATGTTTGTCACACTTAAGTGTTTCGGAACATCAAACCAATTTAAACAATAGTCAAGGACAACACAAGTAAACACAAAATGCAATTTGTAAATGAAGGTGTTTATTATTAAAGGTGAAAAAGAATCCAAACCATCATGGCCCTGTGTGAAAAGTGATTGCCCCCTAAACCTAATAACTGGTTGGGCCACCCTTAGCAGCAACAACTGCAACCAAGCGTTTGCGATAACGTGCAATGAGGCTTTTACAGCGTCCTGGAGGAATTTTGGCCCACTCATCTTTGCAGAATTGTCCTAATTCAGTTACATTAGAGGGTTTTCGAGCATGAACGGCCTTTTTAAGGTCATACCACAACATCTCAATAGGATTCAGGTCAGGACTTTGGCTAGGCCACTCCAAAGTCTTCATTTTGTTTTTCTTCAGCCATTCGGTGGTGGACTTGCTGGTGTGTTTAGGATCATTGTCCTGCTGCAGAACCCAAGTTCGTTTCAGCTTGAGTACACGAACAGATTGTCGGACATTCTCCTTCAGGATCTCTTGGTAGACAGCAGAATTCATAGTTCCTTTTATCACGGCAAGTCTTCCAGGTCCTGAAGCAGCAAAACAGCCCCAGACCATCACACTACCACCACCATATTTTACTGTTGGTATAATGTTCTTTTTCTGAAATGCAGTGTTCCTTCTACGCCAGATATACTTGGACACACACCTTCCAAAGAGTTCCACTTTTGTCTCATCGGTCCACAGAATGTTGTCCCAAAAGTCTTGGGGATCATCAAGATGTGTTGTGGAGAAATTGAGACGAGCTTTGATGTTCTTTTTGCTCAGCAGTGGTTTTCTCCTTGGAACTCTGCCATGCAGGCCATTTTTGCCCAGTCTTTTCCTGATGGTGGAGGCATGAACGCTGACCTTAACTGAGGCAAGTGAGGCCTGCAGTTCCTTGGACGTTGTTGTGGGGTCTTTTGTGACCTCTTGGATGAGTCGTCGCTGCGCTCTTGGGGTAATTTTGGGCAGCCGGCCACTCCTGGGAAGGTTCACCACTGTTCCATGTCTTCGCCATTTGTGGATAATGGCTCTCACTGTGGTTCGCTGGATTCCCAAAGCTTTGGAAATGGCTTTATAACCCTTTCCAGACTGATAGATCTCAATTACTTTCTTTCTCAATTGTTCCTGAATTTCTTTGGGTCTCGGCATGATGTGTAGCTTTTAAGGATCTTCTGGTGGACCTTACTGTGTCAAGCAGCTCCTATTTAAGTGATGCCTTGATTGTGAACAGGTGTGGCAATAATCAGGCCTGGGTGTGGCTAGAGAAATTGAACTCAGGTGTGGACAACCACAGTTATAGTATGTTTTAACAAGGGGGGCAATCACTTTTTCACACAGGGCCATGATGGTTTGGATTTTTTTTCACCTTTAATAATAAACACCTTCATTTACAAATTGTATTTTGTGTTTACTTGTGTTGTCCTTGACTATTGTTTAAATTGGTTTGATGTTCCGAAACACTTAAGTGTGACAAACATGCAAAGGAACAGGAAATGAGGAAGGGGGCAAACACTTTTTCACACCACTGTAAGTGTAGCAGCTGCACTAGTCCATTGCTGTCTGATTTGCAGCTGTACCCGTGTTCCTGAATCTGATTCTGCTTACTTCTCTGTTTGACCCGGCTTGCTCTTGACTCCACTTGAACGCTACTTGGCCTGTGTTTAGACTTTGCCTCTGCCTTTTGCCCATCTGCCTGAGCTCGTGTTGCCAGCCTCTGCCTGTACTTTGACTATTCCTTGCCTGCCATCTATGCTTGCATCTGACCGTCTGTTGCCGATCTGGCTTGTCTGACCATGTATCAAGTCTCTCACCCGTCCTGCATGTACCACCTTGCTCCCGCTGGGGCTTCCTCTACTGTGGCTCACCAGTTTTCCTGCACCAGCTATCAGCCACTGCCTACTGCTGCCTGTTGCCCACCAGCTAGGGTCTCCTGTTCCTGCTGACATCTGCTGTTCCAGCTATTTGGTCCATTCTGGTGACGCACCTGCTACGCATCACTACTTCCAGTGGAAGAATACACAGGCACCCATACCTCACGCGCTCTTGCGGCCACTGTCAAAACATCAGTGGTCTCTGAGCTGGGGCTGTAGGAAATGCCTTCCCTCTGCATGTCAGGCTCAGCCACAAGGTACGTGACATACAGTATTTGTAGCTGTTAACTTTTACATGCTTGTTTACAGGATTAAGATCCTCTTTATGATAGCTGTTCCTCTTCGGTGAACTTTAGAGTGGATCTGATGTAGTGTGGTGGTGTGTGTGTGTGTGTGTATGTATGTAACTCCATACTCCATAATCCTGTCACTTTTACTTTGATTAGTCTAATAATATACTTAAAGTAGAAGTTCACCCTAACACTAAAATCTGTAAATCTACAGGCATCCACAATCTAAGACTAACCTATCTAGCCCTGTAAAGAAGAAATCGCAAAACATAACTTTTTTGAAGCCGATCCAGTCCAGTCTCCAGCGGCGGAAACTCTGCAAAGGAGACAGCCGACAACGGCTGGGAAATTAATGGGAAGTGACGTTACCCATAGCATTACTATGGGGCATCCGTTGTCGGCCGCCTCCTCTGCCCCTCCTCAGAAAAGCCGCCGCTGGCAGCTCAGCGCGGGACCGGACTGAAGTGGCTTCAAAAAAGGTATGTATAGCGATTTCTTCTTTACAGGGCTAGATAGCTTAGTCTTAAATCTTGGATGCCTGTAGATTTACAGATTTTAGTGTTAGGGTGAACTTGTACTTTAAGTAAGTTGCATATTAACACGTTAAATAGTGTAGAATACACTACAATAGTTTGTATTATTACAGTGTTTTGTTAAAGCAATTTCTAATGCAACATTAAAGTGAGGATTGGGATACTTCAGGTTACCCCAGGGGCCCTTAACAAGGGATTTCAGCTACATGATTTTAACTACATTGTTGCTTACACAGATTTTTCAACTTGGTAGAAATTGTGTGTGTAACCAATCTTTTGTTGTTCTTATTGAGAGGAAGAAAAAAGGCGTTGACTGTGCCCAGTTACAGACAGATGACTAATGGATTGCTAGAATGGCTTTAGATGTAATGGCCTCAGCTAAGTATATGTTCAGTTAAAGTGCAAGTCCACCCTAACACTCAAAACCCTGCATCTACAGACATCCATGATCTAACACTAACCTATCTAACCTATCTAACCCAGACCGAATTCAGAGAGTAGTGGTTAATGATTCTTACTCTGAATGGTATAAGGTTATCAATGGTGTACCCCAAGGTTTAGTGCTGGGGCCCTTACTTTTTAATATCTTTAAAAAAATGATATTGGGTACCTTTGTTTACATTAAAAGGTCATTATAGTGATTTTGAATCAATTGTATTTTCTTTTTACAGTTAAAAAGGAAGTAAACCCTGATGGGTTTACTTCCTCTTTGTTTCCCTGCAAAGGTCAAGCATAATGGACTACTATGCATCGCATAGTAGCCCATTATGTGTCACTTACCTGACCCAGTAGCCAGCGATGTCACCGATGTCCCCACTTCCACGGAGCGTCCATCTTCTTTCTGTGTAACTCGGCTCCAGCGATGTGACTGGCCGGAGCCGCGATGACGTCACTTCCGCGCATGCGCGCGCAATAGCAGTAAGTGACAGCATGTTTGCCTTCACTTGCGGCACGCCCAGTGCGCCAGCACCAGTGCCCTTTCTTTGTAAAATATCTTCCTAACCGTGTAGGTTAAGGAGATATTTCTTGGACCTACAGGTAAAGCTTAAGTGGGTCTGTAGGTCAAAGTGGTCCCAGAGGGTTTACAACCACTTTAATACATTTTCATAATGTTTTGTATAGTTGAATAGTTGAATAATGTTTGAATAGTTGATTTTACAAATAAATTAATAATGCAAAAGTGCAACAAAGGCACAGGGTTATCAGAGATCGATGGGTTTTTCTACAGAGACTGCACAGTAAAAGCCCATTCCTTTCATATAATCTGTCTCTGATGGAAACTTTGAATGGAATCTTCTAAAGGGAGGGAGAGGAGGTGTATGAGCGACTGCTCTTCACTTTTGGGGATGCATTTAAAGTTGAACTATGGAGACCTGTAAGCAACCTGTTTTACCTAAAGCCCTATCTTGTGGTTAAAAATAGAAAAAAAAAATATATATATATATATATGCATTGTTATTATAATACTTCCTACCGTTGCATATGGAAACACTATCCTTTGTGGCATTGCTGTGAATGCGTAACCATTGAAGCAATGTAGTCACTATAAGTAACTAAAGAGCTCATATACATGGGTGCTGGATGCAGATCTCTCTCATTAGGGGACCTGGGTAATTTCTATATATAGCCCGTGTGATATGTGGCTACACTTGGTTACATGAAGCTCAGTACAGTCTCTGCTACAGGCAGCACTTGTCTGTAAGAGCCTAGAAAGAGGAAGCATGATACTCATAAGCAGCATAAGCTTTTTTTCCCCAGAGAATAGGTGCAGGAACTTAACCATGAAACCCCCCACGCATGGAAAAAGCGTTCTACATCAAATGGTGGGTGTGGACAAATGAATAAGTAGGAGGGTCTTAAAGTAACGCACCTAGTAAAGGAAAATGCAGAGAATGCAGGGGTCAGAAGTACATAATGCACAGAATGCATGGTAAGGGGTAAGTAATGCAGAGAGTGCAGGGATCCAGAGTAAGTTATACAGAGTGCAGTAAGTGGTGCCCAGGCCACTGTACAGAATATAGCCAAAAATGACCCCACCCAGCCAGTACAAACCCCTCTCCTCAAGCCCATATCCACCCCAGCTCAGATCTTACCCAGCAGTCCCAACCCCCCACCACCTCCAGTAAAGATCACCCCCACCCTCCACAGCCCTAAACCCTTATTGACATGGGTGATTTGATCTGTGCCCTGTACAGGGCCATGTTTACCCACACAGGGATGCATGGGTGTGGGTGCTTGTTCCTGAACTCACCCTGAGTGCTTCGGGGCTGTACACCCCCACACCGATGTCACGTTGGGAACATCAGCTGTGTCCGTACAGCCCCTTTGTAAAACTATATAACAATGGGACTTCCGGCACAGGGATGCATGGAACACCTGCACATCATTGTTCCGGTAAAACATTATCCTGCACAGGGCACAGATAATCACCCCGTGTGAATCTCCCAGTCAATCCCCTCTGTAGAAACTATTCCCTCCCAGCCTCCTGTAAAATAAAGTTTTTCACCAAGTTAGTTCTTTCTTCTAGATGAAACTGCTGAGTCTTACTGTACACAGGGCTCTATCTTGCTCCCTCATTTTTTTCTGCTGTGTGGAAAGCCTGCTTTTTATTTCTACTCATTATTCTCAGGTACCGGCATCATAGAATGTACCTGTGCAGACTAGAGGGGAGGAGAGAGGAGGCCGCCTGCAGCGTGCAGCCTGTTGTCGCCTGCTGCCCTTTGGTGGGCAGGACTTGAGCAGGAGGATGATGTCAGATCACCCAGTCTTTCCTGCCTGCCAAAAGCCCATAGTTTACAGACCGCACTCAGTGACACTAGATGGTCAAAAGAAACTCTGGGCATGCTGGCACCTACTGGGTTGAGGTATCACTCCCTCACCTACGCCATTGGCCATGGTTGTTATGGAGATATGCAGGACAGGGAGGGTTCTGTGTGAGCCGGTGAGAGAACTGCGCTGAGCTCCTGTGTTTACAAGTGACAGCAGTGAGCGGCAAGCACAGGGCTGGTGCCAGAGGTGGCGGAACGCCGTTCCGCCAGAAAAAAAGCCCTGCTCATAAGTAGACTGTGTGAGAGGCTGTAACTGAGTTTTTGGACAAGATCCATTGGTTGCACACGTATCACCTATGCTTAGGAAAATGAGTGACAAACAAGATCACAGGTGCGGGGTTACTAAGCTTATTTTGGGTAATTGTCAATAGACAATAAAAGTTTTGATCTTAAGAATAGACATCTGGCTTACAAGAATTTAAAGATACCAGTGGACTAACTGTGCATATCCTTAACTGGGGGAAGATCTGCCAGAAGCTGCACATGACAGGTCACCTGGGAGGAGGCTCTGTGGTAGATACAGAATATATTATATCCCCCAGATGACCTGGAAAACTGCTTGATACCAGAAAGAGCTGCAGTCTATGCCAGCTAATTGATGTGTGTGTGTGGTTGCCTCACAAACTCATTATGCCTAATTGTCTGGAAAAAATATAAACATGAAAACAAAATAATAAATAACTAAAGGGGCGATAAAGCATTTACTATAGCGTCTCTTCTACAATCTTGTCAAATAAACTGTAGTCTTAATGAGCAATATAATAGTTTGAGGATCTTTACTTCTTATGCCCCGTACACACGATCGGATATTGATCGGACATTCCGACAACAAAATCAATGGATTTTTTCTGACGGATGTTGGCTCAAACTTGTCTTGCATACACACGGTCACACAAAGTTGGTCGGAAATTGCAAACGTCAAGAACGCAGTGACGTACAACACGTACGACGAGCTGAGAAAAATGAAGTTAATTAGCCAGTGCGGCTCTTCTGCTTGATTCCGAGCATGCGTGGAACTTTGTGCGTCGGAATTGTGTACACGCATTCGGAATTTCCGACAACGGATTTTGTTGTCGGAAAATTTGAGATCCAGATGTCAAATTTTGAGTGACGGAAATTCTGATGGAAAATGGCCGATGGAGCCTACACACGGTCGGAATTTCCAACAAAAAAAGCTCCCATCGAACAGGGAGGGGCCACATTTGACACAGAAACTCCCAGTTTGCCATGATTTTGTGTTACTGTTGGTCGAAGAAAGTCTGTAAACATCTCCACTTCCCCTTCAATGTCCCAACAATGTTCATGACTGTGTACAATCAGGTTTACAAAAATATATTGAACAGGATCTAGAGAGAAACCAGAAGATTGTATGTTGCCCAAGAAACAAGAAAACTCAGTAGAGCACACATTAAATAACCACCTCATTTTCTTTCTCACCTTACTCTGAAAAGTCCAGTACAAGTAATAACCTTTTGAATCCACCCGCAGAATTACTGGTGATGCTGTAGATGTCTCCTACAAGGACAAGAATGGAACTGTCATAATGCAACATATAACAAAAGAACTATAACAATCTTAAACTTTTACAAGTGGGCTTTTATGTCCACAACTGTATTTGCAGTATTAATTACCCTTACAACCACATATTTAAAAAAGTACCACACATTAATAGTATTATTAACAACAACATTAGTGATAACTTAGATCTTTGCATTGTGACATTATGTGATGATATACATGGCATTGAGTGCAGATATAACTAAATATCCACATAGTGGGGGAAAATACAGGACTCGGAAACCCATATACTTTGCTGAGCTGCTTGTGTGTACTAAGACATTAGCTGTGTATAGCTAGTGCAATAACGGCATTCTTGGTAAAATTCTACCATTAAACAGGGCCCCTGGTCTGAATGTATCTTCTGCATACAGCCATAAGGATGCAGAAGTGCTTCCACACCATCTGCTTCACTGTCTTGGTGATCTGGTCTCAGATTGGCACTGTCACCGCAAGCTTGGTAAAGTGGTCCATTAAAACTAGAATGTGACATGTCAAGTTTAAGAAAGTTGATGATCAGTACTTTTATGAGAGCAGACATATGCTAAGTCAGAGGTGGAATTTGGGCCTCAGCACCCTTTGACATTTAATTAACCACTTAAGGACCAAGCCTCTTTCTGAGATTTGTTGTTTACAAGTTAAAAACATTTTTTTTTGCTAGAAAATTACTAAGAACCTCCAAACGTTATAAAAAAAATTTTCTAACACCCTAGAGAATAAAATGGCGGTCATTGCAATACTTTCTGTCACACCGTATTTGCGCAGTCAAAAAAGTGTATTTCTTCCCAAAAAAATGCACTTGTAAGACCACAAGTGCATTTTTTGGGAAGAAATACACTTTTTTGAATTAAAAAATAGTAAAGTTAGCCCAATTTTTTTTTTATATTGTGAAAGATAATGTTACGCCGAGTAAATTGATACCCAACATGTCACGCTTCAAAATTGTGCCCGCTCGTGAAATGGCGACAAACTTTTACCCTTAAAAATCGCCAAATTCTATATTTTGCATGTTTTGAGTTACAGATGAGGTCTAGGGCTAGAATTATTGCTCTCGCTCTACCGATCGCGGCAATTCCTCATATGTGTGGTTTGAACACCGTTTTCATATGCGGGCGCTACTCACGTATGCGTTCGCTTCTGCACGCAAGCTCATCGGGACGGGGCACGTTTAAAAAAATATATTTTTTCTTATTTATTTTACCTTTTATTTTTTATTTTGACACTGTTCTTTTAAAAAATAAAAATGTGTCACTTTTATTCCTATTACAAGGAATGTAAACATCCCTTGTAATAGAAAAAAAGCATGACAGGACCTCTTAAATATGAGATCTGGGGTCAAAAAGACCTCAGATCTCATATTTACAGTAAAATGCAATTTAAAAAAATAAAATTAAAATTGTCATTTTAAAAAAAATACAAAAAATGTCCCTTTTAAGAGCTATGGGTGGAAGTGACGTTTTGACGTCGCTTCTGCCCTGCAATAATATGGAGACGGGTCAGGCCATCTTCCCCTCACTTGTCTTCATGTCAGGTAGGGAAAAGATCCTATCACCTCCGCCGCTGTCGGCGGCTCTGGTAAGCGACGGAGAGCACCGAAGCAGGGCGCGAAGGGGGGGGGCCCTCTCCCGCCCACGATAAAAGTGATCTCACGGCGAAGCGTGCTAGCTGTTGCCATAACAACGATATTGATCTTCAAAGTACTGATGTTTAATCATGGTGGGCGGTCCGGAAGTGGTTAAAAAAATCACATCGTTGAACACTGTTGGATTTTGTTATGTTGTACACTACACAACACAGTGTAGAATTTGTCTCTTGCACTAGGTAAACATATGGGGCACCCTAGTGTCCTGTTTTAATGTGGACTCTCCACCACAATGAGGACTCAGACCCTTGACAGTATATCCTGCCAGGTCACTGATGAGTTTTTCCGAATTTTCACAAACACCTAGAGTCAGAGAACAGTCCGTGACTTTGTTTTGTGAGGTTATGGGATGCCCACTTGACTTCAGCAAAACTTTCAGCAAAACTTCAGGGACATCTTCCTATATACAGTCTATATACATATCCTTCACTTGCCTCCTGCACACACTTGCTTGTTCCAGCTGAATCACTGTAGGATAATCTGACAGGCTCCCAGTCAGATTGTAGCAATAGCCCCTTACAGGCGGGAACTCATAGCTCCTTGGTGCGTAGCAAAATTGTAGTGAAACAGCTTGTTACATCCTTTTCTGTGGACACTGCTCCCAGAACCACATCTTCAGGCACTGCCAACCCACCTAGCTGCAGCTGCCCCTTTCACTAGCCCTCCAGACTAACTCTTACACCAGTCCTCCCAACTGACTCTTCACCAGGTCACCCGGCTGACTCTCAGGAGATCTCTCAGGGAAGGATGAAGACTTAGCACACTGCTGTTTTCAGGGAGACTGGCTACATGTGGCAATCTCCCCCTTGTTAGTTCCCGGAAGTGCTCATCTATTCACGCTGTCCTCACTTGCTCCCGTGCATCCAGGGAGGGCTTCCTCCCATGAGTTATGGCAGGATCCTTCCAGGACCCAAGCCCCGGCCCAAGGCAGGAGACCCTCCCCCCCAGACTGGGGGGCACCCCTGAGGGTCAGTGACAGCCTCCTCAGCACTGTATCTCAATCTTCCAACTAACTGCCCTGCTGGCATGGCCCATGTCTATTCATGAGGTAAGAGCTCCCCCCTGCCATCCCACTACTGGGGATTGGCTGAAGCCTCATAAATATTCAAGGCAGCTCCTCCTAACCTCCACCCATAAATTCTAGAAGATTCTCCAACCTTCTAGACCAGGGGAGGCACCAGAGGACTGCCATGATGAGTCATCCAGCCCTGGACCTTACTGAACCCTGACCCAGATTCCATGGCTCAGACTTAGCTCTGAGCCAAACTATTTTGCCTACTCTAAATCCTAACACACCCTGTACTAACTTATAGCACACACTAGAGGGTCCTACACAATGCACAAGTAAAATGCAATGAAAAAAATTAAATAAAAATTGTCATTTAAAAAAATACAAAAAAAAAATGTAAATTTAAGAGCTATGGGTGGAAGTGACGTTTTGACATAGTTTCTGCCCTGCAATGATATGAAGATGGGTCGGGGCCATCTTCCCCTCACTTGTCTCCATGTCAGGCTAGGGAAAGGATCCTATCACCTCCGCCGCTGTTGACGGCTCTGGTAAGCGACGGAGAGCACTGGAGCACGGCGGGAAGGGGGGCCCTCTCCCGCCCACGATAAAAGTGATCTCACAGCAAATTCGGCTAGCTGCTGCCATAACAACAATATTCCTCTTCAAAGTACCGATGTGTAATGACGGTGGGCGGTCCGGAAGTGGTTAAAAAATCACATTGTTGTACACTGTTGGATTTTGTTGTATTGTACACTACACAACACAGTGTAGAATTTGTCTCTTGCAATAGTTAAACATATGGGGCACCCCAGTGTCCTGCTTCAATGTGGACTCTCCACCACAATGAGGACTCAGACACTTGACAGTATATCCTGCCAGGTCACTGATGAGTTTTTTCCGAATTTGGCATGACATGTGGCATGTCAGGGGGTCAGCTCCCTTAACCACTTCAGCCCCGGACCAATTTGCAGCTAAAGGACCAGGCCCCTTTTTGCAATTCGGCACTGCGTCGGTTTAACTAACAATTGCGCGGTCATGCGACGTGGCTCCAAAACAAAATTGGCGTCCTTTTTTTCCCACAAATAGAGCTTTCTTTTGGTGGCATTTGCAGGGCCAGATTAAGAGCATCATGGGCCTGGTGCTGAGGATTTTGGTGGGCCTTTTTATGGAAACAAAATGAAAATGCAAACATTTTTTGCTAAAACAAATTAAATATACTCTCACCAGTAATATCAGCCGTGCAGCCTTTGAGCAGCAGCAACACCCCCAATACCACCTGCTATGCAGTCTCTTAACAGCAGCAACATAGAGAGACCACATTTCCAAACTGCCATTCAGGGACATCAACCCTTCCCAAAAAAAGATGAGGGGGGGGGGGTGTAGTCTCGGAGTTGATGGGGAAATAGGTGGCGGGGGTGATTTTTCGGGCAAATGGCTGGTGTTAGCACTTAAAATCATCCTGAAACTATGCTTGATATGGCGTCAGGATGATCAAATTCCATTATTTCTATTACTATATTGTAATATATAGTGAAATAGTTCAACTCACCATGATGCAGAATCAGTGGGAACCTGAGCTTGTCACTTGCCACCAGATGCAGCGTGTCACTTGCCACCATCGCCTGCCGTCAGATGCAGTATCCCAGATGCCACCCATAGCCTGCCACCAGATACAGTGTGCCACTTGCCACCAGATACGGTGTGTCACTTGCCACCAGCAGCCTTACACCAGCAGCCTTTTACCAGATATAGTGTGCCATTTGCCACCAGCAGCCTTTTACTAGATACAGTGTGCCACTTGCCACCAGCAGCCTGCCACCAGATACAGTGTGCCACTTGCCACCAGATACAGTGTGCCACTTGCCACCAGCAGTCTGCCACCAGATACAGTGTGCCGCTTGCCACAAGCAGCATGCCAGATACAGTGTGCCACTTGCCACCAGATAGTGTGCCACTTGCCACAAGCAGAATGCCACCAGATACAGTGTGCCACTTGCCACAAGCAGCCTGCCACCAGATACAGTGTGCCACTTGCCACAAGCAGCCTGCCACCAGATACAGTGTGCCACTTACCACAAGCAGCCTGCCACCAGATACAGTGTGCCACTTGCCACAAGCAGCCTGCCACCAGATACAGTGTGCCGCTTGCCACAAGCAGCATGCCAGATACAGTGTGCCACTTGCCACCAGATACAGTGTGCCACTTGCCACAAGCAGCATATCACCATATACAGTGTGCCACTTGCCACAAGCAGCCTGTCACCAGATACAGTGTGCCACTTGCCACCAGCAGCCTTCCACCAGATACAGTGTGCCACTTGCCACCAGACAGTGTGCCACTTGCCACCAGCAGCATGCAACCAGATACAGTGTGCCACTTGCCACCAGCAGCCTGTCACCAGATACAGTGTGCCACTTGCCACCAGCAGCATGCCAGATACAGTGTGCCACTTGCCACAAGCAGCCTTCCACCAGATACAGTGTGCCACTTGCCATCAGCAGCCTGTCACCAGATACAGTGTGCCACTTTCCACCAGCAGCCTGTCACAGGACACAGTCTGCCACTTGCCACCAGCAGCCTGTCACCAGATAAAGTGTTCCACTTGCCACAAGCAGCATGCCAGATACAGTGTGCCACTTGCCATCAGCAGCCTGCCACCAGATACAGTGTGCCATTTGCCATCAGCAGCATGCCACCAGATACAGTGTGCCACTTGCCATCAGCAGCATGCCACCAGATACAGTGTGCCACTTGCCATCAGCAGCATGCCACCAGATACAGTGTGCCACTTGCCACAAGCAGCATGTCACCAGATAGTGTGCCACTTGCCACCAGCAGCCTGTCACCAGATAGTGTTCCACTTGCCATCAGCAGCATGCCACCAGATACAGTGTTCCACTTGCCACCAACAGCCTGTCCCCAGACACAGTGTGCCACTTGCCACAAGCAGCCTTCCACCAGATACAGTGTGCCACTTGCCATCAGCAGCCTGCCACCAGATACAGTGTTCCACTTGCCATCAGCAGCAAGCCACCAGATACAGTGTGCCGCTTGCCATCAGCAGCAAGCCACCAGATACAGAGTGCCACTTGCCATCAGCAGCATGCCACCAGATACAGTGTGTCACTTGCCATCAGCAGCATGTCACCAGATACAGTGTGCCACTTGCCATCAGCAGCATGCCACCAGATACGGTGTGCCACTTGCCACCAGACACAGTGTGCCACTTGCCACCAGCAGCATGCAACCAGATACAGTGTGCCACTTGCCACCAGCAGCCTGTCACCAGACAGTGTGCCACTTGCCACCAGCAGCATGCAACCAGATACAGTGTGCCACTTGTCACCAGCAGCCTGTCACCAGATACAGTGTGCCACTTGCCACCAGCAGCATGCAACCAGATACAGTGTGCCACTTGCCACCAGCAGCATGCAACCAGATACAGTGTGCCACTTGCCACCAGCAGCATGCAACCAGATACAGTGTGCCACTTGCCATCAGCAGCAAGCCACCAGATACAGTGTGCCACTTGCCACCAGCAGCATGTAACCAGATATAGTGTGCCACTTGCCACTCCCTGCAGCACTCTGCCCAGACGGATAGAAGGGACAGGGCCTGCATAGTCAATCAAATCCCTGGAACCCCCACCCATCCTGAGCTGGGATGTTATGGCCGTGTGTATGTTTGCCAGGAGTATTGATCAGACCAAGTTGTACAGGGGGGTTGTGTGTGCAAAACTTTGGGCTCACACTGGTGTGCTGCAGTCGGCCGCACTGCTTATGTATCTGCAGTATTAGCTGCAGTCCTATTGGTATACATCAGGTTGCAGGTTTTTGCTGGTAAGATGCAGCATGTAGGAATTTTGGTGTGCTTTCATAAAATGCAGAAAAAACACACAACCTAATAGAAATTAATAGGACTGTGGGTAAAACACAGGAAAACTGTGGATACACCAGCAATGGGCCAAAACATAGCAAACCAGTGTGAACTCACCTAAAAGAACAAGGGACCAAGTACTACCACAGGCTGATGACACAATTCTAAACACTTTGGCTGCAGTTATAAGAACTACTGCTGGAAAAAAAAAGTTAAAAACGAGGGAAGGGAGATAAGAGTCCAGTCACTGAGCTCACATTTGGATGGTCTCTGCATCACTCAGAGATTTCCTGTTCACCTTTATCTGCTGGTGTTCTGTTCATAATTTCCCTCCCACACGGCTCCTTCACTGCACAAACTTCATAGAGGGAGAGGGGAGGGGAAAGGCAGAGCCGACTCAGCCTCTCCCATTTGTGTAGGGGGGACTGTGCACTGTGACATTGTAATAACCACAGTGAGCCAACACAGATGCAGCCAAACACCCCTACATTTACACACAGCTTCTCCTGTCCCATAGAAGTTTATGGACATGAGA
Organism: Lithobates sylvaticus; assembly: GCA_028564925.1. Classification (NCBI taxonomy): domain Eukaryota; kingdom Metazoa; phylum Chordata; class Amphibia; order Anura; family Ranidae; genus Lithobates; species Lithobates sylvaticus. Next base: position 143,635,660 of record CM053038.1, on the reverse strand, counting down.
AAATCGGGCTTATACTGCTGGCTGAGTGGGCCTATTTTAAGGCAAAGGCCTGGAGCTGCAGCTCCATCAGCCCCTATGTTAATCCGGCCCTGAGCATTTGATCGCCCCTGCGGTTTTTATTTTTTGCGCTATAAACAAAAATAGAGCGACAATTTTGAAAAAAATGCAATATTTTTTACTTTTTGCTATAATAAATATCCCCAAAAAATATATAAAAAAACATTTTTTTTCCTCAGTTTAGGCCGATACGTATTCTTCTACATATTTTTGGTAAAAAAAATCGCAATTAGCGATTATTGATTAGTTTGCGCAAAAGTTATAGCGTTTACAAAATAGGGGATAGTTTTATAGCATTTTTATTAATATTTTTTTTTTTTATTAGTAATGGCGGCGATCAGCGATTTTTATTGTGACTGCGACATTTTGGCGGACACATCGGACATTTTTGACACATTTTTGGGACATTTGTCATTTATACAGCAATCACTGCTATTTAAATAGCACTGATTCCTATGTAAATGACAGTTGTAGTTAGGGGGTTAACCACTAGGGGGCGGGGAGGAGTCAGTGTGACGTGTTGTGTTTTTTTTACAGTAGGGGGGCGTGGCTGTACGTCTGATGTCATTGATCGGCGTTCCCGATGACAGGGAACCGCCGATCACTGACAGTCAGTGTAGGAAGCGCGGGGAGAGGTTTGTTTACATAGACCTCTCCCCGTTCTTCAGCTCCGTAACCCGATCGCGGGATACCAGCGGCGATCGGGTCCGCTGGTCCCGCGGCCGGGGTCACGGAGCTCCCGACCGGGTCGCGAGCGCGCCGCTAGCGGCGCGCGCGCGACCCACGGGCAGGCACATGCACGATCACGTACAGGTACGTGATTCTGCCTGCCCGTGCCATTCTGCTGACGTATATATGCAGTGGCCGGTCGGGAAGCGGTTAAAGCGGAAGTTCCATTTTCGGTCACTTTTGTTAAAGGAACACTGGTCATGACAGATTAACTGTAACTGCCATTACCTAACTTTCTGGTAAGAATGGCAGTTCACTGGCTGTCCTTCTGATACCCTGGATTTTACCCTCTGAGACACATTTAGATACTATTAACCACTTCAGCCCTGGAAGGATTTGCCCCCTTAATGACCAGGCCATTTTTTGCGATACGGCACTGCAACGCTTTACTTGACAATTCCGCGGTCGTGCGACGCTGTACCCTAACAAAATTTACCCACAAAATTTTCCCACAAATATAGCTTTCTTTTGGTGGTATTTGATCACATCTGCGTTTTTTATCTTTTTGCGATATAAACAAAAAAAAGCGTCAATTTTGAAAAAAATAACAATATTTTTAACTTTTTGCTATAATAAATATCCCCAATTAAAAAAAAAAAAAACACATTTATTCATCAGTTTCGGCCAATATGTATTCTTCTACATACAGTATTTTTGGTATTAAAAAAAATCGCAATAAGCGTATATTTATTGGTTTGCACAAAAGTTATAGCTTCTACAAAATAGGGGATAGATTTATGGCATTTTTATTATTATTTTTTACTAGTAATGGCGGGGATCTGCGATTTTTAGTGGGACTGCGACTTTGTGGCAGACAAATCAGACACTTTTGACACTTTTTTGGGACCTTTGACATTTATATAGCGATCAGTGCTATAAAAATGCACTGACTACTGTGTAAATGTAACTGGCGGAGAAGGGGTTAACACTAGGGGGTGATCAAGGGGTTATATGTGTTCCCTCATGTGTGTTTCTAATAGGCATGAGCCAAACCTTTTTTGAACACACAAACACTGTTAAAGTCTATGGGACACAAATGTGAAAAATCGAAATTGCTAATTTTAAAGGCTTATGTGCAAGTTATTTCCATAAAAAGTGGTCCTGTCCCAGGGGACATGTATTAATGCAAAAAAAAGTATTAAAAACTGATGTTTTTTTGGGAACAGTTATTTTAATAATGCTTAAAGTGAAACAATAAAAATGAAATATTCCTTTAAATATCGTGCCTGGGGGGTGTCCTTAGTATGCCTGTAAAGTAGCGCATCTTTCCCATGTTTATAACAGTGCCACAGCAAAATTACATTTCTAAAGGAAAACATGTCATTTAAAACTGCTCGCGGCTGTAATGTATTGTCGGATCCAGGCAATATAGATAAAAATACCAAAAATACAAAATAAAAATGGTGTGGATGTCACACCCAAAATCCATACCAGGCCCTTCAGGTCTGGAATGGATATTAAGGGGAACCTTGCACCCAAATTCTTAAAAAAATGGCGTGGGTGTCCCCCAGGCCCCCAGTCACTATATACCTTTGGATCTTCCCACTACCTCCAGATACAGGGCGTAGCAATGGGCACTAAATGTGCCCCTTCCTACGCCAATCTGTATCTGGGGGGGTGGGAAAAGGATGTCTTCTCGGACCCGGAGATGACGTGCTTTACCCAGCACGTCCTCTCCTGGATGAGATATATCGATGATATTTTAATCTTTTGGACTGGCACTTACCCAGATCTACAACGTTTTTTTGACAAAATTTCTATTAATACATACAATCTTAAATTTTCTCTGGAGTATAGCCAACAAATGATAACCTTTCTCGATCTTACTATAACCATTGACAATGAAGGTAAATTATACTCTTCATTATACAGAAAAGTCTCGGCAGGCAATACTATATTGCATGCATCCAGTTCTCACCCCAAAAATGTATTAAAAAGTATACCGTACAGTCAATATTTACGAATAAGAAGAAACTGCACTAATGATAAAGACTTTTACCAAGCATCCTATGAACTATATCGAAGATTGAAATCAAGAGGCTAAAGCCATAATTTACTTAAGGAATCATTTAATAGAGTTAAACGCTTGGAACGAAAGGAACTAATCTTAGAGACAAAAATCTTCAACTAAATCAACCTGTACGTCTCATTACTCAATACTCAAACCAATCTGCCCAGGTTAGGAATATTATAAATACATTCTGGCCCCTACTATCATCGGATCCGATAGTAGGACAGTATGTAAAAACATATCCGGAAATCACTTACCGGCGACCATTATCCCTTAGTGACAAACTAACCTCTAGCCACTTCTATGCCCCAGATGACACAAAAAAAATGCACCAATTTGGTACTTTCTCTTGTGGTCACTGTGACTCATGTATATTTCTATCTAATTCCAATAGTACTTTATTACCAAACGGGAAACTACATAAGCTTAAACATCGGATTACTTGCAACACGGTAGGAGTCATTTATTTAGCTACCTGCCGTTGTGGATGCTTTTATGTTGGAAAAACAAAGAGAGCCTTTTCCATCCGTATACAGGACCATATTAAACCTCTATCTAAAAAGAAAATTTCTACCGCAATTAATCGCCATGTAGCCCAAAAACATAATTTTGACTCTACTGCAATTTTATTCTCTGCCCTTGAACATTTACCCCTCAATATACGCGGAGGGGACATTGATAACCGCCTCCTTCAACTTGAAACTAGGTGGATATACACCTTAGATGCCACCAGATATCCGGGCTTGAATGAGTATATCAGTTTCAAATCCTTTCTTTAATATTTATTATTACTATTGTTCCCAATTCAAAGACATTTCTCTGAAAAAATGTCTTATCCCTCCCTCGGGGTCTCACCCGCTGAGGTCACCACCACCAAGCGCCAAAGCCTGCTCCGTTACTTTCTATTGTTCTTTGCAATATGTTTTTCTGTCTAAGTAAAACAAGTTATTAACTTCCCCAACACACATGGAAATTATTCTGAAATTTTATTAATTATACTGTATGGGAATTGAATTCTGACTGTACATTATTGCTCTTGCTAAACTGCCCCTGCTTGGTCTACCTAAACCTTTTTAACAGACGCTTGACCAATTTCAATTTGGCCTGTCATGTCTAAACTCATCCTTGCACTGTGATCTATACACCTTTCGCCCTTATATATATATATCTTTCCGAAATAGATGACCCAAATATGTCTAAACTTTAATTATTTGGTACTAACGGCCTTTAATCAGAGTTTATGACTGGGGAGGATATTCCCTACTTCCTTAATCCGCTGGACTGCCTTTAATATATAGCCCTTTTGGTCTTTCTCCACCTTGTCCCTTTCTCCCCCTTTTTTCCCTCTTCCTATGCACCCCTCTACCATTGTTCGGCTGTTAGGACTCGGCCGCCGCCCTGGGGGCGGATCAGTCTCCTTGGGATAGCCCCTTTGCCTAGTATGGACACCCGAGGGCGGACCTTACAAGCCCGCCCACCCTCAGCCTTTGCCACCTACTCGCCGATACACGGCGATGATGTCATCACGCGCTGCACACGCCTACCGCCGGGAACTATGGTCCTTGTAGGCTCCCGGCGGAGGCATGCTGCGCGCATGTGCATAGGCTCCTCTGTCCGCTGATCGAGGGGCGGTCTGTACGCCCCCTCGATCTGGAAGGCGGATATAAAAACCAGCCTGGCCTCTCAGTCTACCACAGGACTCCGGAGGCACCTGACGCAACGCACCTGTCTGCATACAAGTAAGCAATCCAATCTCTTCGCCATTTCATTCCCCTGGCATTATTTCTAACTTATCTTCCATTTCAAGTGGACTGTTTGAATACTATTCTTATCAACTCTTTGCAGACCCCTGACTGTTTGGACATCTCTCTTCCCCCCTTCTTTAAGGGTGCCCATAATCGCCTATCTCAGGCAGAATTGACTTTCTACCTCATACTCTAAACACAGGTAGACGATCATCATTACCTATAACCATACTTAATCCATTACTTTCTCTTCCTTTCTTTCCTGAATAATACCCTGTATAACATTGCAACTCTCTGCTTATTCAATGTCTTCTCAGGTGCCTCCCGTCTATTATTTGGCTATTTTCCAGAACTTTGTGGTTCTTTCATTATACATTTTCAATAATATATTCTTTTAATCGATCCAAGTAAGTAAAAATTTGAGACATTGTCCCCTATGTAGTGTATGGCGTTATGTCCATGAACCAATTCTTTCATGGACTTACAACACTACTGAAATTACTTTTTCATTATTATTTATCATTTTTCTTTTTGAAACATGGCTTTTTTCTTTAATCAGATAATATATCCAATGTTTGATCTGGTCGTACCCGCCTTCTGCTAGGCAATTTTGGCACCCTATATGACTGCCCTACGTCACGGCTGGGGCCGAGTCCTACCTATACACCGACCTGGGTAAGCTTAGTATGATATTTAAGGGGGACTTTTCCCTTCTCTTCTCCACCAGGGAAGGAGGGGCCTAGGCACCTCCTTTGGATTGGTAATTAGTGGAACCCTCCCGGGTCTCCTCTATGAGAAATCTTTTCCTTCTCTCCTACTATATAGGTCAACCTCCTTGATTCTAATTGTCATTAAATTGAACTAATTATGACGTTTTCTTTACTAGATATATTAATTACGTAAAGTAGACGCACCCTGAGGAAGCCATTGCTATGGCGAAACATGTCGGAACTGTCTACTAAGACTCACCTAGTCTATCCCAGGTTACCTTATCTACAGTAAATCTGAATTGCACCTCAAACCTTGTGTGCATAACCTGAATCAACTGTTCATTTTGTACTGTTCTCTATACAAATGACCACATGCTGCTTTAAAATGGAATTTTAACTATTACTTGTCATGACCCTTATGATTGAGTCTTGTTAAAAATATATTGTCAAATTTTTCTTATATATATTTTTTCCCTTTTTTTGTATATTGATGTAATTTTCTATATGTAATAAAAAACGCTTTACATTACTCTTGCACCGCTATAATCCCTAGTCCACCATCCCCTCCTTGTTGATAGCAGTATAATATACTTTACGGCCTGCCCTATATACTCTGCACAAAATTGGGCCTTAGGTGTTGGTCGTACCAGAACACTTTAAGCCCTCACAGTTACTCTTGTTGGGCGCAGGAATGGGCCCTGTTGTAAAATATTATATCAAGAATTGTAATTACATGCCCCTGTGAAACATGGACAGAAAAATTGGGCCTTTGGTGGTGGTGGTGCCACAACACTGTGAGCCCTCACAGATATTCTTGATGGATGCAGGAACGGGCCCTGTTGTGAAATATCATATCAAAAATTGTAATTACATGTTCCTGTAAAACAGGGGCAAAAAAAATTGGGCCTTGGGCAATGGTGGTGGTGCCACAACACTGTAAGCCCTCACAGTTACTCTTGTTGGGCGCAGGAACGGGCCCTGCATTGAAATATTACCGTATTTATCAGCGTATAACAAGCACCGGCATATAACACGCACCCCAAGTTTAGGAGGGCATTTTAAGGAAAAAAAGTTTTAGGGAAGTTTAAGGGAAAAAAAACTTACATTTAAGCGTCATTTGCAGCTTGCCCAGCGTCATTTGCAGCTTGCTCAGCACCATTTGCAGCCTTGCCCAGCATCATTTACAGCTTGCCCAGTATCATTTGCAGCTTGCACAGTGTCATTTGCAGCTTGCCAGCATCATTTGCGGCTTGCCCACGTTTAAATTTCCCACCGCTGAGACAGACTGCGCGAGCGCCGCCGAAAAAGACCGAGCGCCGCCGAAAAAGACCGAACCGACTGTAGGGAGGCGGGACTGCGAGCGGAGCCGAGCAGTCGGCTCTGTCTTTTTCTGTGGTGCTCGTTCTTTTTGGGGGCGCTCGATTTTTTTTTTTTGCCACATTTTTTGGGTGGATCGGCGTATAACACGCACCCACGAAAGTGCGTGTTATACGCCGATAAATACGGTATATCAATAATTGTAATTACATGCCCCTGTTAAACAGGGGCAGAAAAATTGAGCCTTGGGCGGTGGTGGTGGTGCCACAACACTGTAAGCCCTCACAGTTACTCTTGTTGGGCGCAGGAACGGGCGCTGCCTTGAAATATTGTATAAAAAATTGTAATTACATGCCCTGTTAAACAGGGGCAGACAAATTTGGCCTTGGGTGGTGGTGGTGGTGCCACAACACTGTAACCCCTCACGGATACTCTTGTTTGGCACAGGAACAGGCCCTGCTGTGAAATATTAGATCATAAACTGTAATTACATGTCCCTGTTGAACAGGGGCAGGAAAATTGGGCCTTTGGGGGTGGTGGTGGTGGTGGTGCCCTAAACCAAAAATATAGTTGGAAGCCAGCATCATCAAGATTGAGGAGGAATAGGATAGCCAGCATAGGCAGTCTTCATGGGATCCCACATCCATAGCAAATTCAATCAGTTACATCAGAACCAGGGGCTTGATAGCTGCTGATCTAAGACTGATTCATTTTTATGAATGTGAGCCTATCAATGGAGTCTGTGGACAGGCGCACTCTTTGATCTGTTACAAACCCTCCCACACTGAATGTGTGTTCAGAAAGCATGCTGGATGCAGGACAGGCCAGTAGCTCAATTGCATATTGAGCAAGTTCTGGCCAGTGGTCCATCCTCAAGACCCAGTAACCCAGTGGATGCTCTATTGGAAAGGTCTCCAAGTCTGCACTTGCCCCTAGATATTCTTGCACCATGTATTGCAGACGCTGGTGATGGTTGCTTGAACCAATCAGACCTTGGCGCTGAGGACTGAAAAATTGTTTAAAGGCATCGGTCAGCCGGCCACTTTCTCCACCGATCTGCCTCTGACTGAACGAAGCCTCAGCAACTCGTTGTACAGCAGCACGAAATTGTAACCTCCCAGGTTCTGGAAATGCATTGCACAAACCTTTCTTCAAGGCCTCCTGAAGATGTTTCATCCTCTGCTCCCTCTGCGAAGGCAGGATGAGTTCTGCAATCTTACCCTTGTAGCGTGGATCAAGAAGGGTTGCCAGCAAGTAATGATCCCTCTCCTTGATACCATGAATCCTAGGGTCCTTTCGCAGGCTTTGCAGAATCAGGGAGGCCATGCAGCATAAGTTTGCAGAGGCATTCGATTCTGAGTCCTCTGGGTCACTAAGGATCACATGATCCGTTACTACCTCGTCCCAGCCAAGTACAACTCCTTGAGATTCTGGGGACTGAAAATTATCCTTTGAAGACTGCTGCTGAGTGTTTTCTTCTACATCCATGCTGACACAATCCTCCTCCTCTTCCTGTGTGTTTGGCGGGCCTGCAGGGATGCTATCTGGATAAAGGGGGCCTTAAGAGGTAAGGAAGTCCTCCTCTTCCTCCCACTGTTCTGCCTCAAGTGCCCTGTCCATGATTTCATGAAGCGTGTGCTCCAACAGGAAGAGGGACAGTGTCACTAATGCATGCATTGTCACTTCTCACCATCCTTGTGGCCTCCTCAAATAGTGACAGGACAGTGCATGCATCCTTGACCAGTAGCCACTGGCGTGGCGAAAAGAAGCCAAGCTCCCCTGACCCTTTCCTGGTGCCATACTTGCACAGGTACTCATCGATGGCCATTTGCTGAGTGTGCAGCCGCTGCAGCATTATCAATGTTGAGTTCCACCTGGTGGGCATGTCACAAATGAGGCGGTTGGTGGGCAGGTTGCATTCCCTTTAAGTGTCAGCCAGCCGAGCACTGGCATTGTATGACCGGCGGAAATGACCACATACTTTTCTGGCCTGCCTCAGGAGATCCTGTAAGCCTGGGTACCTGCACAAGAACGGCTGCACCACCAAATTCAGGATGTGTGCCAAACATGGAACATGGGTCAGAAAGTGTCCCTGTCGGAGGGCAGAGAGAAGGTTGGTGCCATTGTCACATACAACCATTCCTGGCTGAAGCTGGCATGGCATCAACCACCTCTGAGCCTGCCCCTGCAGAGCTGACAGAATCTCTGCCCCAGTGTGACTCCTGTCCCCTAAGCAGACCAACTATAGCACTGCATGGCATCTTTTAGCCTGACTTCTTGCGTGGCCCCTTAAACGCTTACGGAGCACTGCTGGTTCAAGGACAAATCTGCAGAAGAGGCCATAGAGGAAGAAGAAGAGGAGGGGGTGGAGGAGAGAGCTGTGGCAAAATCACCACTAGCATTTTGGTGGTGTAGTGGCGGAACAAGCTCCAACAATACTGAACCCTGTCCTGCATCCTTCCCAACTGCCAGCAGAGTTATCCAGTGCACTGTGAAGGAAAGGTAATGTCCCTGCCCATGCCTGCTGGACCATGAGTCAGCAGTAATATGAACCTTACTGCTAACCGCCCTGTCCAACGAGGCCAAAACATTGCCTTCCACATGCCGGTAGAGAGCTGGAATGGCCTTCCGTGAAAAGAAATGGCGTTTTGGAACCTGCCACTGAAAAGGTAGCAGTTGCAGTGCTAGCAATTTGGCCAAGCTAGCATTTAGGTGCTGAGCATGTGGATGGCTGGGGCTGAATTTCTTTTTACGGTTCAGCAACTGGGGTAGGGAAATGTGCCTGCTAAAATCAGATGGTGGTGTACTGCTAGCAGATTGGCTGCAAGTACTTGGGACACCTATTGCTATACAGTGCCTTGCAAAAGTATTCACCCCCTTGGCTTTTTACATATTTTGTTACATTACAGCCTTTAGTTCAATGTTTTTTTAATCTAAATTACATGTGATGGATCAGAACACAATAGTCTAAGTTGGTGAAGTAAAATTAGAAAAATATATACAGAATTAAAAAACTGATAATTGGCATGTGTGTATGTATTCACCCCTTTGTTATGAAGCCAATAAAAAGCTTGGGTGCAACCAATTACCTTCAGAAATCACATAATTAGTGAAATGATGTCCACCTGTGTGCAATCTATGTGTCACATGATCTGTCATTACATATACACACCTTTTTGAAAGGCCCCAAGGGCTGCAACACCTAAGCAAGAGGCACCACTAACCAAACACTGCCATGAAGACCAAGTAAGGGACAATGTTGTTGAGAAGTACAAGTCAGGGTTAGGTTATAAAAAAATATCCAAATCTTTGATGATCCATAGGAGCACCATCAAATCTATCATAACCAAATGGAAATAACATGGCACAACAGCAAACCTGCCAAGAGACGGCCGCACACCAAAACTCACAGACCGGGCAAGGAGGGCATTAATCAGAGAGGCAGCACAGAGACCAAAGGTAACCCTGGAGGAGCTGCAGAGTTCCACAGCAGAGACAGGAGTATCTGTAAATAGGACGACAATAAGCTGTACGCTCCATAGAGTTGGGCTTTATGGCAGAGTGGCCAGAAGAAAGCCATTACATTCAGCAAAAAACAAAATGGCATGTTTTGAGTTTGCGAATAGGCATGTGGGAGACTTCCAAAATGTATGGAGGAAGGTGCTCTGGTCTGATGCGACTAAAATTGAACTTTTTGGCCATCAAAGAAAACGCTGTGTCTGGCGCAAACCCAACACATCACATCACCCAAAGAACACCTTCGGCACAGTGAAACATGGTGGTGGCAGCATCATGCTGTGGGGATTTTTTTCAGCAGTAGGAACTGGGAAACTGGTCAGAGTTGAGGGAAAGATGGATGGTGCTAAATACAGGGATATTCTTGAGCAAAACCAGTACCACTCTGTGTGTAAGATGAGGCTAGGACGGAGGTTCACCTTCCAGCAAGACAATGACCCCAAACACACTGCTAAAGCAACACTTTAGTGGTTTAAGGCAAAACATGTAAATGTGTTGGAATGGCCTAGTCAAAGCCCAGAGCTCAATCCAATAGAAAATCTGTGGTCAGACTTAAATATTCACAAGTGCAAACCATCAAACTTGAAGGAGCTGAAGCAGTTTTGCAAGGCGGAATGGGCAAAAATCCCAGTGGTTAGATGTGGCAAACTCATAGAGACTTATCCAAAGCGACTTGGAGCTGTGATAGCCGCAAAAGGTGGCTCTACAAAGTATTGACTTTAGGGGGGTGAATAGTCATGCACATCGACTTTTTCAGTTATTTTGTCCTATTTGTTGTTTGCTTCACAAAAAAAAAACATCTTCAAAGTTGTGGGCATGTTCTGTAAATTAAATGATGCAAATCCTCAAACAATCCATGTTAATTCCAGGTTGTGAGGCAACAAAACACGAAAAATACAAAGGGGGTGAATACTTTTGCAAGACACTGTAACTCCATTCCTCTCAGTGCAGGTTTTTGAGAGGACTGGAGGTATAATAGGGATCCCAGATGAGGAGCAAGGAGAAGTCTGCCTTTTTCTTTGATGTGGGTCTTTCAAGTTCTGTTGCCAACGGCAGGTTGTCATAAGTCTGATCAAGCATGTGGCGCCCAAGCGGCTGCTTCTCTGGCCACGCTTGATCCGCTTCAGATATAGGTTGCAAACAGCAATGGTGTGATCTGCTGCACACGTGTCAAAAAAGGCCCACACCAAGGAACTTTTAAAAGTCAGCAGGGAGTCAGCAGTGTCCTGCACCTGCGGAGCTCTGCGCTGCCCTTAAGCTGCCCCCTAGAGGACATCCTGCCTCGTTGGAGTTGTGCCTTCTCCACCTCCTCCTCCTCTCTTCTCTCAGGCACCCAAGTACAGTCAGTGACCTCATCATCCCCTCCCTCCTCGTCACTGGATAAAACTTAGCAGTATGCTGCAGCTGGGGGAACATGACTGCCAGCTTCTTGTCCTTCTCGGGCACCCCCTCTCTCTAGGCTCACGTTACTCCCTTCCTCAACCTGGGAACCAATATCGGAGCATTCATATCGCTGAGCATCCTCCAACAGCATGTACCCGACACTGTGGTCGAATAATTCTGGGGACTCCTCTGTGCATGATGGTGGGGCTATGGAAGCAGTGACTGTGGACAAGGAGCCAGGGGAATAGTCTACTTTGGCAGCTACTTTGGAAGGCAAACTACTCTGAGCCTGGGTGACGGAGGATGAGGAGGATGGGGTCGGCTTTGATAGCCACTCTACCATGCTTCTGCATGTTCTGGCTCAATAACATGCCCAGAAGCAGAAAAAAAGGACAAGAGTGCCCCACGGCCACCTACAGAGGATGCACCATGTCCACGACCACCCCTGTTGACTGTTGAAACAGAGGCTGCTGGCCCTCTTTTAGTGGCCTGTGAGCGTCTGCCTTTCCTTGGTGGCCTTCTGGACATGATGGATTTTTTGTTTGCAACACCACACTACACTGTATTAGATACTGTGTACACCACCTGCACTGTATTAGCAACCGTACAACAGCTGTACTGTATTGTATACTGTGTACACCACCAGAAGTGTAGTAAAAACTGTACACACTGTATTAGATACTGTGTACACCACCAGAAAAGTAGTAGAAACTGTACTACGGCTGCGCTGTATTGTGTACTGTGGGAGTGTTTGATATGGCACAGTGGCTGCGTTTGATGGGCACAGTGAGGCTGCATTTGATGGGGCACAGTGAGGCTGCGTTTGATGATACAGTGAGGCTGCATTTGATGGGACACAATGAGGCTGAATTTGATAGGACGCAGTGAGGTTGCATTTGATTGGGACACAGTGAGGCTGCATTTGATGGGGCACAGTGAGGCTGCATTTGATGGGGCACAGTGGCTGCATTTGATGGGCACAGTGGCTGCGTTTGATGGCACAGTGGCTGCATTTGATGGCACAGTGGCTGCGATTGATGTTTTTTTTATTCAAAATTTTTCAGTTTGTTCCCCCCCCCCCCCCACCCCAAAAAAAATTTTAAGAACCAGCCGCCACTGGTCCCTAGTCCATCCTGGGAGCGAGCAAGAGAGGATGGTTTCATTCCTACAAACAGTGGGACCATGGAGAATAAATGTAGAGATTTGAAGGAGGCTGAGAGCAATAGAAGGGACTTTTTAAAGTTAATAATACAGAGTTGAATAGAATTTTAAAGACCCCTGCATCCACTGTACATTTACAATATACCATAAGCCCCTAAAACAGTTTACAATCAGAATTAATACCCTGTCACAGGTGGGCCTCACAAACCTTGGCTGAAAAGCCTTGTTGTGGGTGTGACATTTAACAACCATTCAGGCATGGTTCACACCTATGCATTTTTCAGTAACGCACTAGAGTTAGTTTAACATGCTTGATACAAAATAAAAATCTTGCGAGCTACCCAACGTTCACCAAATAAAATGTGTAAAAAATAATAGTATATAAATGAACGAGACCAGCTGCTAACACTGATCACATACCCATATACATGTGCAAATATAGTTATCTTACAAAGTGTAGCGCTATTTATAAACAAAATTTCATCTGATAAAACTCAATCATTGAAAAACACTAACAGATTAAATGTGCATACATAAATATAATGCCAATTAAAGTGCAACAAAGTCCATGTAAATGTGCAGACTCACTTAACACACTAATTTGAACTAAAGAACGCAAGTTGGAATATGATAAATAAATATAAACACTTTAAAACTGGAATAAGAGAAACAAACACAATAGAATGAAGGGGAAACAAAGTATTTTGTTTTGTTTTTTCTTCTGGTATGCACTTTATAAAATAAGAAGCAACATATGTAGTAACACTGGAAGATTGTAGGTAAATAAAAATGCCAACTATTTCACTTATTTTTAGTTTTTCTTATATAGGTAGAAATAAACATAACTAGAGTTAAGCAGACACCTGGATGTTCGGGTTCGGCGGGTTCAGTCCGAACTTCGTAAAAAAGTCCGGGTTCCGGACCGAACTTGACCCCGAACTCCGAACCCCATTGAAGTCAAAAATGGCTGTAAAAAAGTCATGGAAAGGGCTAGAGGGCTGCAAATTGCAACAAAATGTTGTTAAGAGCATGGCAAGTGCTCTGCAAACAAATGTGGATAGGGAAATAACTTAAAATAACATAAAAAAAAAAAAATAAAAATAATATGCTGAAGGCCCCCTTCTCAGCAGAAGAGGTACAGGAAGTCATTAAGAACCTCAGAAACTCAACGGCACGATGCCACACATATGGTGGGAATGCCCCAGAATACGCCCTTTCTGGAAATAATTATTCAATTTAATGGATAAGATAGTGGGAAAATAGAGTACTTGGAAATTAAAATTCTAATTCTAATTCTTGACCTAGGAGGACGAGGTCCATATGAAGTAGGAGGTTGAGGTGGCGGTGGATGTGGCGGTGTAGGTGGAAGCGATGGTGGAGGAGGACGAGGTAGCCAACACTGGTTCAAAAATACAACAATGGCTGGGTAAGGCTGGTGGTGATGTGTTGAATTCTTTCCCCTGTCGCATAGTGTCCGCCCTGTACTGCGCTTGCTCAGTACATAGGACAAGGGGATTTTGAAACTCTCCGAAGACTATGCGCAGTGAGTCCAGGTTCAAGCTACATCATCCGAGGTTGAAGCCAAGCCAAGCGAGGCCGTGCATGAATCGTGGGGGCCCTGTTACTATGTGCTACCGTATGTCCACTTGTATGGTGGGGCTTGAACCTGCACTCACTGCGCAGGCGCCGTTTATCTTCAGAGATTTTGCAGCAAAACTGCAGAAAATTATATGAAAAAAAAAATGTTACTCAAATTTTTTTTTTGGAATAGCACAATAGAAGAAAAATAGATCGATTGAATATGTCACACTCCTGCAAACATGCAGAAAACACTGCAAAATTTTATTTTTTGCAATAGCAGAATACACCCACAGTATGTACAGCGTGTATCTCAAAAACTGCAAAACTGCAGAAAATGCTCTGAAAAAAAAAATTTTCACTCAATTTTTTTTTTTTTGTGGAATAGCACAATAAAAAAAAAAATAGATCGATTGAATATGTCACACACTCCTGCAAACATGCAGAAAGCACTGCAAAATTTTATTTTTTGCAATAGCAGAATGCACCCACAGACAGTATGTACAGCGTGTATCTCAAAAACTGCAGAAATTGCTATGAAAAAAAAAATTTTCACTCAAATTTTTTTTTTTGGAATAGCCCAATAGAAGAAGAATAGATCGATTGAATATGTCACACACTCCTGCAAACATGCAGAAAACACTGCAAAATTTTTTATTTTTTTTACAATGTTTTTGCAATAGCAGAATACACCCACAGACAGTATATCTCAAAACCTGCAGAAAATGCTAAAAAAAAAAAAAAATTTCACTCAATTTTTTTTTTTTTGGAATAGCACAATAGAAGAAAAATAGATCGATTGAATATGTCACACTTCTGCAAACATGCAGAAAACACTGCAAAATTTTATTTTTTTACAATGTTTTTGCAATAGCAGAATACACCCACAGACACTATACTATGGTGTATCTCTCAGTAACATATGCAGTGCTGGTGCACTGAGCTTGCAGATAAAAGTTATATTTTGTCTGGCACTGGGCTCATGGCAGTGTAAAAAGACTGTGCACTGCAACCCAACCAGGTCTTAGAATTGATTTCTGAATCTGGATAATTCTCTCTCCCTCAAAACACACACAGGAACCTTGACCTACACTCTCTAGCTGTGTAGATCGCTTACTAATTAGAAGATATTTCAGGAATGTGGACTGACTCCTAGCATGTAATTCTCTCCCTCACAGCAGCCAAGAAACTTTCCCTACACTGTGTAAAGCAGAGTGACGTGCTGTGCTTTGTGCCTCTAGCTTACATAGAGGCTGGGTCACATGCTGCACTGGCCAATCACAGCCATGCCATTAGTAGGCATGGCTGTGATGGCTTCTAAGGGGACACTAGTGAAACTAATGTGGATTGGCTGCCCTGCAGCTTTTAAAAAGGTGCCAATACATCACCGAACACCGGACCCGAACCCGAACACACAGTCAATTGTTCGGGTTCGGGTCCCTAAACATAACACATAAGTCACAAACACGAGAAGAGTATAATTAAATGGGTTTCTCTCTACACCCTTCTTCTCCTATTCCCCTTATCCTTCCCCCCTTTTTTTTTTTTTTTTTGGGTGGGTTTAACGAAAGGAGGTACCTTGTAGAGAAATAATACGGGGGCAGTTCTGGCAATTTTACACAAATGTATTTGTTTTGTCTGATAAATGTTATTTGTTATTGTATGTTATTTGTAACCTAAAAAAAAATTGTTAATAAAGGATGGATTATAAAAAAAAATGTGCAGACTTCTGAATTCAAATCTGTTGTGTTTGCGCTTGTGTGGTCGCTTTGAGTTACAGGAATGAAAGCTTTCCAATGCTCTTGTTCGTTATCAGATTCATTTTCTGAGTCATCTTCAGAAATCTGTGTGAGCTGTCTTGTGGTACTTTGACATTTTTCTTGTTTTCTTGTACCGGGTCTTTCTGGCCTTATTTGATCTTGGTCTACAGGTAAATAGTCACATGGCAATAACAAATTGCGATGTAGGATTCTTGTTCTACCTTTTCTAGTCTCTGGTTTGACTTCATACACTGGACTATCTTCACACTTCCTTTTAAAAACTACATTTATGGTATCTTCCCAATAGGATCTCAATTTTCCAGACCCTCCTCTTTCGGTAAGGTTTCGTACACAGGGCTGGTGTAAGGATATTTGACACCCCAGGTGAAACCTAATTTTGCCGCCCCCCTGGCTCCGCCCCTGAGTTCAGATTTCTGATTGTGCAATGCAGTCTCCTGTCATCACTGACACTTCCAGATCCATGACAGCCATCACTACACAGATGTGACAGGTACACTTAGCCTTGATTCACACTATATAAATTGCATGTAATTTACATGAGATTCTGTGTGGTGTGATTTGAGACCCTTCATTTTTAATGGACTCAAATTGTGCCACATTGCACAAAAGTTGTGCAGCACCTATTTTGGAACCTTTGCTGCAACCGGATTGCATGGTCCATTTGTACCACGTGATCAGGTGCACGCAAATGCACTGCGTTTGTGACCTGCATGTGGGGTCTCATTAACATTGTACTGACACCCACTGCAGATTGCAAGGACAATGCAATTTGAATGCGGTGTGGGATATGCACATGGATGGTGGTTTTCCTGCACTGCGTTCTAGTGTGAATTTGGGCTAAGAGTCTGGTGTGTTTGGCAGCAAAGCGGACAATGCAAAGTTGCAAGCAGTGTAAAGCACACATAAATCCTCCAATATTAGAACAGGAGGCAGCAAGCAGCATAGGTCTGTCAACTAGTGCAGGACATAATACTATATTTGACACATGTGCAGGGTGCCGTTCAGTCAGTATTACATGATGCTATGAGCAATGCTACTATCACTCGGGTTGTGTCTCACCCAACCTGTGTGCATCGGCATGCCTGCCAGAGCTCTGAAGCAGTGGCAGGACATCCTTTACAAAGCTATAGTCTGCTGCTCAATCCCACTACACAGACTGTCAGGATTTCTGTATGTGCAGATCCCCAGCCACCCCTGGTGTCATGTTTTCCGGTGTTCTGACTAGAAGTGTCTCCCCATCAGATAGTGTCCGCCCCGTACTGCACAGGCGCAGCGATTGCACAGTACGGAGGACAAAGGAAACGCCAAAAGTCTCCGAAGAAGAACAGCTGATCATGAGGTATACACAGCGCCTGCGCAATGAATAGTACATTCTGTCACACGCTCCCGCACAGATGCTCGAGGGGGTGGATTTCTGAAATGGGCGGATGTTTGCGGGGCGTGTTTACTGAACTGAAGGGTGGGTTTAGCAATGTTTATGGGCAGGTTTGCTGGACCATTGATATATTGTAACATTGAAGTAACCGCCCTTATCTCTGCCCCAGCTGTGAGCATTTTGTAGGCACACCGCCCTTGCAAAGTTGTATGAGCATCGGGAGCATGTGACAGAATGTGGTATTAAGTGCGCATGCGCGTGTAGAGCTCATGATCAGCTGTTGATGTTCAGAGATTTTTGGAGTCTCCTATGTCCTCCTTTGTCCTCTGCTGTGCGCAGACGCAGCGTAGTCCAATGGGGGACTATTTTCAATAGGACACCTGCTCGGACCCTGTATAGTATACATGGTTTGCCTGGTGACATGTTTTCAGCTAACTTCTTCTGACTGGGCTACAGCATCATTCAGGACATGTGCCTGTTCTCCTCCAAGTGAGGCTGTCCGTACCTGTAGCAGAGCCTGGAGAACGGAGCTGAGGAAAAACAGCAGAGATCTCAGATTGCCCGGAGGGAAAGGAGGAGGGGTTTTGTCCCAGTTCTCTCTTCTTTCCTGTTGTCACTACCTCAGGGGTTGTACAATTGTCTGCAGACAGATTCTAAAGGCAGACTGAGATGGGGATGAAGTGGCTTAACCGGAAGAGGGGATTTTGGCAGTGTTGTCCCGGTGGAGAGCGCTCTAATCCTGCAGAGTGCCTGCACAGTTGACGCTAAAAGCACCAAGCCCTGGACATCACTGGAAAGGCTGAGGGAGGGGAAGAGCCGGAGTTGTGGGGGGGAACGGTCCATGCGGCAGATGGGACTGGGCAGAGAGAGATGTAAAGCTGGCTGGCTGTAGGGGTACATGATCAGAGACTGGTGGTAACAGTGAAACACAGACAGGTCACTGTCAGTCTGGCACTGTGATGATCAGAGGCGCAGCGTATGTTTTCTTTTACTTCCTCCATTCCATTCAGTCGAGACATAGACACAGTTCTCTGAGACTGTTCAGAGGGACTTGGGAGTGTCTGTCTGTTGTGTTGACACTGACTTAGTTGCTGGCTGCAGAGAGAGAGAAGAGGGTCACCAGCGGCTGGGCGCCCTAGGTGGCAGTGTGCCCTAGGCTGCTGCCTAGTCCGCCTAGTGGTAGCACCGGCCCTTTTTGTACAAGAACTTTACTACCAGGTAATAGTTAAGTACCATAAACTTTCATGTCATAATATTCTTTTCCTCTTTGTGCACCTTAGTAGCTGTTTTTGAAGCAACTTCATAAGCTTCCGTCATTCTCTTTGTCCATGTATTCACATATTCAGAGTATGTTTTGTATTTTTCATTGACTGCAGTGTCATACATGGTGTCAATGGGTAGTCTTGGAGATCTTCCAAACAGTAAGAAAAAAGGAGAATATGCCGTAGCTTCACTCCGAGTACAGTTATAGGCATGTACTACCTTTGCAAGTGAACTATTCCATTCCCTTTTTGATTCTGGTGAGAAGGTACGAAGCATGGATAATAGGGTACGATTGAACCTTTCAACTTGTCCATTGCCTTCTGGGTGGTATGGTGTTGTATGAGAGTTTTGGATGTGGTAGTGCTTCCCCAATGCCAAAAACAATTGATTTTCAAACTCTCTACCCATATCATGGTGAATTCTGGTTGGAAATCCAAATTTTAAGACAATCACTGAATAGTCTATCTGCAACAGTTTTTGCTGACTTGTTCTTGGTTGCATAAGCCTGAGAAAATCTTGTAAAATGGTCCCTTATCACTAAGATATACTCCTATCCACCTTTACATGCTTCAAGATGCAGAAAATCAATGGAATCTCAAAAGGATAAGTTGTTACAATATTATTCAATGGAGCTTGAGTAGGCTTATTTGGGCATTTATCCTTCAAACACGTACACTGTTGAGTTATGTAATGCTCAGTGTCGCTTTGCATATGTGGCCAAAATAATTTATCTCTGATTAGATTCACAGTCTTTTCAACTCCTAAATAATGTCCCATCTCTTCATGTAATTCTTTAAATGCTAAGTGATGGTACATCTTGGGCAACACTAGTGGAGAGCTGGTTGATGTTTTTCTTCTCAAAATTTCAAGGGATTCCCTTGATAAAGTCAGGTGTTCGTGACGCAACACGTCGGGAGGAGGAGCCTAGTGACGTCACCGAGAATACACGGAGTGAGGACGAGCAGGGCATTCAGCCCACACACAGTGCCTGACAGTTCGGCTACCGCGCTAACTAAAACCGGGTGTTTGTGAGTAGATCAGCACCTAATTGCTACAACATTTGAAACAAAGTTTTAGTAGTGCTGCGCAATGTTTTGTATCTTTTTGTCTTTACATATATGCAAACGGGAGAAGAAAGAAAACTAAGAGTAAGAGAGAGAAAGAGAAAAACCCCAGAAGTGTCAGCAATAGAAAAGGAAAGTGACACTTACATTCTTTTCTTTCTTTTTCCATTTATCAGTGAGCGACTTTTTGCAATAATGTCATCTGATTGATTAATGTGGTTAATTACAGTAACAAGGATAGTGTTATCCATTTTCACTTAATGAGCAGCTCTAATCATTTTAAAAGCGGCTTCAGGACACCATATTTTAAATATCGGCTTCAGGATATCATATTTTAAATAGCGGCTTCAGGATATCACATTCATTCATTAATTCATTTTAAATAGCGGCTTTATGATATCACATTAATTTATTAATTTATTTTTGCTTAAATTAATTTAATTTATTTCTGCATAATTAATCATTTAATTTGCCTAAGCAACTGGCACACACATTGGACTGCTATAATTTTTATGTGAGCAACCAGACCACTCCATTATAATTTGCCAGTGGATTTGAGCAAGGAAAACATTTTAAATGCCACACATCTGGTCCACATCAATTAACTAGGATTGTTTTATTGATCTTTTATTGATTAATTTACCACACATATTGTTTTATTGATTAATTTATCACATATATGCTAACCGATTGAATGGTCATGTATGGGGTATAGGCGATCCAAGTCTTTTAACACTTCATGAATGAAGTACACTTAAGATTTTTGAAATATCTCCATTATTTTTATATAATATATTATATATTATATTTTATTTCGCATGAATTATATATATATTTTTTAACACATTGGATTTTTTTATACATCACGCACACTTATTATTCACTATTTATCTCACAGAAGTTTTTATGGTTTACTTATTGATTTGTAAGGTTGATTTACGCGCACCTATTACACTAATTGGGTATTTTTAATTTTCTTTCACGTGTGGGAGCACTAATATATGGGTTGCAGCTATATCATTTGGCTATCTTAAATATTGGTTGGTCTCTTGATTTTAAATTCATATTAGCGCTTGAGTATCTACTTTTTCATTTTTCTTTTTTTTTATCTTGTACACTCTCCATATCCATTTGTGAATGTGATATTTCTGGCACGACAAGGGTTAATTTATCATATATTCTTCACAGCACCATAGGCTGTCTTTATTCCTTATCAAAGAGAGGGGGATGGTGGAATAGGGATTATAGCGGTGCTAAGATAATAGAAGAGAGTTGGGGCGGACTCACAGTTCAAGGCTCGTAATACTCGTTAATTAATAAAACAATTTTTATTACATATAAACAATTATATCAAAACATACAAAGAGAAGAATATATATGTATGAAGAAATGTTAGCAATATATATTTTTCTGAAGATAAGACTCAATTCAATAAATCAAGGCAAATGATTGAAATATCACTTACAAAAATTTACAATCAAAGGTATAGAAAACAATACATGGTCAGTGATGAAGTCAAATTATGCACATAAAGTTAGAGGTATAGTTCACATTTAATGTGGGAAAATGACCTAAGGTAGACTGAATTAGTCTTTGTAGACTGTTCCGACATGTTTCGCCATAACAATGGCTTCCTCAGGGTATGTCTACTTTGCGTAATTGGTGTATCTGGTAAGAGAAGTATCATAATAAGTTCCATTCAATACTCAATAAAGGAGGAAGTTAGAGCCATTTAAATAGATAGAGGTCAGTGGAAGGGACAAATATAATTATAGAGTGGAATATCACCAAGTTATCAGCGCAGAGGAAGTGCTGGTGCCCCTCCTTCCCAGGATAGAAAAGGGAAGGGTCCCCCTTATAGACCATCCCAAACTTACCCTGATCAAGGTGTGAATTAGACTCAGCCGCAACCGTGGGGTAGGGCAGTCATACAGGGTGCCGCAGCTGCCTAGTAGAAGGCGGTAATCCCCAGATTGAACAATTGGTATGTTAGCTAGTTAAAAAAGGATAAATCAAAAAGTAAACGGATAATAGGAAGCAATTTAAATAGTGTTGTGAGTCCATGAAAAATTAGTTCACGGACGTAACGCCATACACTACATAAGGGACAATGTCTCAAATAGTTACTTACTTTCATTAATTTTGAAGAGTGATTAGAGAAATTAGAGAAGAACCAGAGGTTCTGGAAAGGCAACCAAAGTTAAAAACAGGAGGCACCTGAAGAGATAGTAAATAGGCAGGGAATTACATAATTGAACATGGTGATGGTTAAGGGTGGGGGAGGAGGAGGGTATAAGGTTAGGTAAAGTTGCAGAGATCAAATACCTGTTTTTTAAAGTGTGAGGTACGAAGCACCGTTCTGTTTGAAAAGTGCAATTTGTGAGTACCCTTGAAGCAAGGGGGAAAAGGGGGAGAACGTCCGATCGGTCAAAAGTCTGCAAAGGGCTAAAGAAAAAATACATTCAAATAGCCCTGGTAAGTATCAAGTAGATTAAGAAGGATATCCAAAGAGAGATAAAAGAGAAATTTGGTTGCTTACTTGAGTACGAGCAGATGTATTGCGTCAGGTGCCTCCAGAGTCCTGTGATGGACTGATATGGTAAGCTGGTTTAAATACCGCCTTCCAGATCGAGGCAGCGTGGATCCGCCCCTCGATCAGCGGACATAGAGGCCTATGCGCATGCGCACAGCGCGTCATGGCCGGGAGCCTACAGTTCCCATAGTTCCCGGCAATGGGCACGCAGCGGGCGTGATGACGTCATCGCCGTAAAACGGCGAGTGAATGGCAAAGGCTAGCGGTGGGCGGGCTGGGAGGGCCCGCCCTCGGGTGTCCATACTAGGCAGCTGGGCTGTCCCAAAGCGTGACAAGTCCGCCCCGTGGGCGGCGGCCGAGTCCATACACCGAAGTGATGGTAGGAGGGCACATAGAAGGGGAGGGAAGGGGGAGAAAGGAAGGGGACTGAGATGGAAATAAGCCAGTAAAGGCTGTATAGTAGCGACATTCCTATGGGCTGAAAAGATTGGGGGCATTCCCACCGGCAGTAAATCCCAAATTGATCAATACCAAGTACAATGGAAGTTGAGCATATTTTGATCATAACTAAACAAGTACTTTAGCTGATTATGTCTGTGCAACATGACAGATTTGTACAGGGGTATGAGAAAAAGTCAGACAGAACAAGCCAAAATGAAATTGGTCAGGCGTCCATTCCAGAGATCAGGGGCAATTTAATAAAAGAATGTGTGTATAGTCAGAATACATTACCCATACAATATGTTTGGAAGGGTTTCAGGATAGTTTCTATGCGTAATATAGGGCATAGTATATCAGTTAGACGTAAGCAATAAAACAGACAATTTACATAGAAAAATACCTACAGACTAGGAGGAGCAGGCTTTGGCGCATGATGGCGGAGAGATCACCGGGCGAGACCTCAGGAAGGGAGGAAGCCAGTTGTGACCGTGGGAGATAATTTAAAGTTGAAATAATAAAGAAAAAAAATGGTTGTTAAAGGAAGGATTTGAAGCTGATATACTCATTCATACCTGGGTATCTGGTGGCATCTAGGGTGTATATCCACCTAGTTTCAAGTTGGAGGAGTCGGTTGTCAATGTCCCCTCCGCGTACATTGAGGGGTAAATGTTCCAGAGCCGAGAATAACACTGTAGTAGGATCAAAGTTATGTTTCAGCGCTACATGGCGATTAATCGCAGTTGAAATTTTCTTTTTAAATAGAGGTTTTATATGGTCCTGTATGCGAATCGAGAAAGCTCTTTTTGTTTTGCCGACATAGAAACATCCACATCGGCAAGTGGCTAAGTAGATAACCCCTACAGTGTTACACATAACCCGATGTTTGGGCTTATGTAAGTTCCCATTGGGTAGTAAAGTGTTAGTGGAATTGGACAGAAACATACATGAGTCACAGTGTCCGCAAGGGAAGGTACCAGATTGGTCCATTTTTTTTGGGTCATCTGGAGCATAGAAGTGACTAGAGGTAAGTTTATCGCTAAGGGATGATGGTCGACGGTAAGTAATTTCTGGGTAAGTTTTTACATATTGTCCTACTATAGGGTCTGATGATAGTAGGGGCCAGAATGTATTTATAGTGTTCCTAATTTGAGCAGACTGATTGGAGTATTGAGTGATGAGACGTACAGGTTGATTGTGTTGAAGATTTTTGTCTCTAAAGATAAGTTCTTTTCGTTGCAAGCGTTTAACTCTATTAAATGATTGTTTAAGTAAATTATGGCTGTAGCCTCTGGATTTCAATCTTTGATATAGTTCAAAAGATGCTTGGTGAAAGTCTTTATCATTAGTACAATTTCTTCTTATTCGCAAATATTGGCTGTACGGTATGCTTTTTATAAGGTTTTTAGGATGAGAACTGGATGCATGCAATATGGTATTGCCAGCCGACGCTTTTCTATATAGCGAGGAATATAGTTTACCTTCATTGTCAATAGTTATAGTAAGATCAAGGAAAGTAATTTTTTCCTGACTGACCTCCAGAGAGAATTTAAGATTGTATGTATTAATGGATATTTTTTCAAAAAAACGTTGTAGATCTGGGTAAGTGCCAGTCCAGAAGATTAAAATATCATCGATATATCTCATCCAGGAGAGGATGTGCTGAGTATAGCACCTCATCTCCGGGTCCAGAAGAATATCCCTTTCCCACCCCCCCAGATACAGATTGGCGTAGGAAGGGGCACATTTAGTGCCCATTGCTACGCCCTGTATCTGGAGGTAGTGGGAGGATCCAAACGTGAAGTAGTTTCTGGTTAAGATAAACTGAAGCAGAGATAGAACAAAATTGTTATAAGGTTGTGCATTGGGGCCAAGGCATTTTAGTTGTTTGGCTACAACTTCCACTCCTCTGTCATGAGGTATGGCGTTATAGAGGCATTCAACATCTAATGCAACAAGGTATGAATTTACAGGTAATTGCTGGTTTTCAAGGACACGTAATAGATGAATGGTGTCCTTAATATGTGAGGGGAGTGCAGATACCAATGGGGCAAGATGTTTGTCTACAAGTTCACTGGCTCTTTCTGTGAGCCCTTCACAGCCAGAGACAATGGGTCTGCCTGGGGTTTTTTTTATTGATTTATGAAGTTTGGGAAGAGAGTAAAAAGTTGGGGTTTTAGGGTGAGTTACATGTAGAAATTTCCAAGTATTGGTATCTATGATTCCCTTTTTGGTTGCGTGAAAAATTAAATTTTGATAGTCTAAAATGTAGGACTTGATTCTAGTGGGGCAGATGGGTCTATACCATTCGTGGTTGTCAAGGATGTCATGGCACATATTCATGTAAGCCAGGACATCCATGACAACCACGTTTCCTCCTTTATCGGAGGGTTTGATAACTATATTTCGATTAGACTGAAGGGATTTAAGGGCTCTCTGTTGAATCTTCGTGAGGTTTGACATACCTGATTGATCTAAGTTAAGTTTTTTCAATTCCTTGGTGGTTTGTTCCACAAAAGCCCAAATGGCAGGATTCGTGGTTAGTGAGGGGAAATTTCTAGATTTCGGTTTAAAAGAGGTAGGGCAAGAGAAAATGGGGACCGGACCGGTTGTTTCATTTTGTATATTATCCAAAAGGTCATCGTCAGTTGGGTCAGCTTCATCCAAGAGGGTCATTAAGTCCTCAAGGGCTTGAATTTCTGCTAAAGTTGGAACAGTATTGTCTGTATTAGCCATCTGAGTAGATGTGGTTTTTGAATGATAGATTGTTTTATACAGTAATTTTCTCGCAAAGAGATGAAGATCTTTAACTAGTTGAAAACAATCAAAATCCATGGAAGGGCAAAAGGTGAGGCCCAATTGTAAAACTTGGATCTGGGGTGGTGTTAGGGGAATAGAGGAGAGGTTTACAACATCAAGATTCGTTGCTGAAATCAGTTCTTTGGTGGACTGAGGGATTATGTCGGTGTTAGGGGTGGGTCTTGGTTCTGGCCTAAAAAAATAGGTGCCAGTTTCAGTTCCTGGTAGGGTATGGGGAACATGGTCGGTAAACACGGTTCGCTGGCTCTTCTTATGGGTGATGCCAGTGCGGGAGTTGAGAAGTTGGAAGAGTCCAACGTGCACATTTGTGTAGTTGGAGGGGGTATATTTGAAGAAAAAGATTGATTTTTGGGATAGGGGGTAGAGATGTTCGAAGTTTTTGGGCGAGTACTAGGGGGTCTAGTTAGTATGCTCGTATTTAGAGCTCGTTTAATTAGCTCTGTAGATGAGATATGTTGATCATTCTTTCGTTTTTTTGTAATGGGATCCTGGGAAAGTTCATGGTAGGTTGTACTGGAACTAAAGGAGTTAGATGAAGTGCTGGGTGGGTCAGTATTATTTTTGGCTGGTTGGAAGTGGGATGATTTAGTTGGTGCTCTGGGAAAAGTAGGATTGTCCCATTTGTAGGCGTAGCCATTTTGGTGGGCAGATCTATCTCTTAGGAATTTATTTTCTTTATTACTGATAATGTTTAAGGTATATTCCTCAATGTGTGCCCGTAAGTTTTTGTCCTTTAGGGCAAAACGGGGGGACGATAGACATAAAATATGATTTTCATACCAGTCAGAGACCGAGGTATCGAGTTGATCAAGTTCACATTCGTATTGTTTACATAGTATGGATATCATACCAAATGAACAAGTTTGAAGATTGAATTCCCAAGAGGATTTGAGAACATCATTGACTTTTTTCACGTTAGGGAAGATTTGAATTCGTAATCCCCATGGGACAATTTTATATTCAACATATTTTTCAAAGTACGTTTTATGCCAATATATTCGTACCTTTTTTTCCAAAAGACGCTGGAGTCGCATAAAGTCACGATCAAGATCAGCATCAGAAATGTTGGTAGTGTTCTGAGACTGTTGTATTTTGGTCATCAATCCCTTCCATGCCTCCCCGGTGAGGTCAACCATCATGCGCCAAAGCGTTTTAAAGCTCTCAATGATAAACAAATTTTCAATATCAGATTAATAAGCAATTGAATAGCAGTTCATTATAAAGTATTTTTAAGTTTTTTAACCTAAAATAGGTATTTTGTAAGAAGAGCAGTGAACTGTGTGTGTCCCCCGAGGCTAGAATGATTCAAATGTGATGGAATTATTTGAGGACCATCTGTCAGGAATTGGTGTATTGAAACACCTGGGACAGAAAGTAATGTACAAAAAGTAATGTACAAAAAGGCAGAGAGGGTCTACAAAGACTAATTCAGTCTACCTTAGGTCATTTTCCCACATTAAATGTGAACTATACCTCTAACTTTATGTGCATAATTTGACTTCATCACTGACCATGTATTGTTTTCTATACCTTTGATTGTAAATTTTTGTAAGTGATATTTCAATCATTTGCCTTGATTTATTGAATTGAGTCTTATCTTCAGAAAAATATATATTGCTAACATTTCTTCATACATATATATTCTTCTCTTTGTATGTTTTGATATAATTGTTTATATGTAATAAAAATTGTTTTATTAATTAACGAGTATTACGAGCCTTGAACTGTGAGTCCGCCCCAACTCTCTTCTATTATCTTAGCACCGCTATAATCCCTATTCCACCATCCCCCTCTCTTTGATACTCTTATACTAAGGGATGAGGTGCTGTATCATTTAGTGGACCCTCTCTGCCTTTTTGTACATTACTTTCTGTCCCAGGTGTTTCAATACACCAATTCCTGACAGATGGTCCTCAAATAATTCCATCACATTTGAATCATTCTAGCCTCGGGGGACACACACAGTTCACTGCTCTTCTTACAAAATACCTATTTTAGGTTAAAAAACTTAAAAATACTTTATAATGAACTGCTATTCAATTGCTTATTAATCTGATATTGAAAATTTGTTTATCATTGAGAGCTTTAAAACGCTTTGGCGCATGATGGTTGACCTCACCGGGGAGGCATGGAAGGGATTGATGACCAAAATACAACAGTCTCAGAACACTACCAACATTTCTGATGCTGATCTTGATCGTGACTTTATGCGACTCCAGCGTCTTTTGGAAAAAAAGGTACGAATATATTGGCATAAAACGTACTTTGAAAAATATGTTGAATATAAAATTGTCCCATGGGGATTACGAATTCAAATCTTCCCTAACGTGAAAAAAGTCAATGATGTTCTCAAATCCTCTTGGGAATTCAATCTTCAAACTTGTTCATTTGGTATGATATCCATACTATGTAAACAATACGAATGTGAACTTGATCAACTCGATACCTCGGTCTCTGACTGGTATGAAAATCATATTTTATGTCTATCGTCCCCCCGTTTTGCCCTAAAGGACAAAAACTTACGGGCACACATTGAGGAATATACCTTAAACATTATCAGTAATAAAGAAAATAAATTCCTAAGAGATAGATCTGCCCACCAAAATGGCTACGCCTACAAATGGGACAATCCTACTTTTCCCAGAGCACCAACTAAATCATCCCACTTCCAACCAGCCAAAAATAATACTGACCCACCCAGCACTTCATCTAACTCCTTTAGTTCCAGTACAACCTACCATGAACTTTCCCAGGATCCCATTACAAAAAAACGAAAGAATGATCAACATATCTCATCTACAGAGCTAATTAAACGAGCTCTAAATACGAGCATACTAACTAGACCCCCTAGTACTCGCCCAAAAACTTCGAACATCTCTACCCCCTATCCCAAAAATCAATCTTTTTCTTCAAATATACCCCCTCCAACTACACAAATGTGCACGTTGGACTCTTCCAACTTCTCAACTCCCGCACTGGCATCACCCATAAGAAGAGCCAGCGAACTGTGTTTACCGACCATGTTCCCCATACCCTCCCAGGAACTGAAACTGGCACCTATTTTTTTAGGCCAGAACCAAGACCCACCCCTAACACCGACATAATCCCTCAGTCCACCAAAGAACTGATTTCAGCAACGAATCTTGATGTTGTAAACCTCTCCTCTATTCCCCTAACACCACCCCAGATCCAAGTTTTACAATTGGGCCTCACCTTTTGCCCTTCCATGGATTTTGATTGTTTTCAACTAGTTAAAGATCTTCATCTCTTTGCGAGAAAATTACTGTATAAAACAATCTATCATTCAAAAACCACATCTACTCAGATGGCTAATACAGACAATACTGTTCCAACTTTAGCAGAAATTCAAGCCCTTGAGGACTTAATGACCCTCTTGGATGAAGCTGACCCAACTGACGATGACCTTTTGGATAATATACAAAATGAAACAACCGGTCCGGTCCCCATTTTCTCTTGCCCTACCTCTTTTAAACCGAAATCTAGAAATTTCCCCTCACTAACCACGAATCCTGCCATTTGGGCTTTTGTGGAACAAACCACCAAGGAATTGAAAAAACTTAACTTAGATCAATCAGGTATGTCAAACCTCACGAAGATTCAACAGAGAGCCCTTAAATCCCTTCAGTCTAATCGAAATATAGTTATCAAACCCTCCGATAAAGGAGGAAACGTGGTTGTCATGGATGTCCTGGCTTACATGAATATGTGCCATGACATCCTTGACAACCACGAATGGTATAGACCCATCTGCCCCACTAGAATCAAGTCCTACATTTTAGACTATCAAAATTTAATTTTTCACGCAACCAAAAAGGGAATCATAGATACCAATACTTGGAAATTTCTACATGTAACTCACCCTAAAACCCCAACTTTTTACTCTCTTCCCAAACTTCATAAATCAATAAAAAAAACCCCAGGCAGACCCATTGTCTCTGGCTGTGAAGGGCTCACAGAAAGAGCCAGTGAACTTGTAGACAAACATCTTGCCCCATTGGTATCTGCACTCCCCTCACATATTAAGGACACCATTCATCTATTACGTGTCCTTGAAAACCAGCAATTACCTGTAAATTCATACCTTGTTGCATTAGATGTTGAATGCCTCTATAACGCCATACCTCATGACAGAGGAGTGGAAGTTGTAGCCAAACAACTAAAATGCCTTGGCCCCAATGCACAACCTTATAACAATTTTGTTCTATCTCTGCTTCAGTTTATCTTAACCAGAAACTACTTCACGTTTGGATCCTCCCACTACCTCCAGATACAGGGCGTAGCAATGGGCACTAAATGTGCCCCTTCCTACGCCAATCTGTATCTGGGGGGGTGGGAAAGGGATATTCTTCTGGACCCGGAGATGAGGTGCTATACTCAGCACATCCTCTCCTGGATGAGATATATCGATGATATTTTAATCTTCTGGACTGGCACTTACCCAGATCTACAACGTTTTTTTGAAAAAATATCCATTAATACATACAATCTTAAATTCTCTCTGGAGGTCAGTCAGGAAAAAATTACTTTCCTTGATCTTACTATAACTATTGACAATGAAGGTAAACTATATTCCTCGCTATATAGAAAAGCGTCGGCTGGCAATACCATATTGCATGCATCCAGTTCTCATCCTAAAAACCTTATAAAAAGCATACCGTACAGCCAATATTTGCGAATAAGAAGAAATTGTACTAATGATAAAGACTTTCACCAAGCATCTTTTGAACTATATCAAAGATTGAAATCCAGAGGCTACAGCCATAATTTACTTAAACAATCATTTAATAGAGTTAAACGCTTGCAACGAAAAGAACTTATCTTTAGAGACAAAAATCTTCAACACAATCAACCTGTACGTCTCATCACTCAATACTCCAATCAGTCTGCTCAAATTAGGAACACTATAAATACATTCTGGCCCCTACTATCATCAGACCCTATAGTAGGACAATATGTAAAAACTTACCCAGAAATTACTTACCGTCGACCATCATCCCTTAGCGATAAACTTACCTCTAGTCACTTCTATGCTCCAGATGACCCAAAAAAAATGGACCAATCTGGTACCTTCCCTTGCGGACACTGTGACTCATGTATGTTTCTGTCCAATTCCACTAACACTTTACTACCCAATGGGAACTTACATAAGCCCAAACATCGGGTTATGTGTAACACTGTAGGGGTTATCTACTTAGCCACTTGCCGATGTGGATGTTTCTATGTCGGCAAAACAAAAAGAGCTTTCTCGATTCGCATACAGGACCATATAAAACCTCTATTTAAAAAGAAAATTTCAACTGCGATTAATCGCCATGTAGCGCTGAAACATAACTTTGATCCTACTACAGTGTTATTCTCGGCTCTGGAACATTTACCCCTCAATGTACGCGGAGGGGACATTGACAACCGACTCCTCCAACTTGAAACTAGGTGGATATACACCCTAGATGCCACCAGATACCCAGGTATGAATGAGTATATCAGCTTCAAATCCTTCCTTTAACAACCATTTTTTTTCTTTATTATTTCAACTTTAAATTATCTCCCACGGTCACAACTGGCTTCCTCCCTTCCTGAGGTCTCGCCCGGTGATCTCTCCGCCATCATGCGCCAAAGCCTGCTCCTCCTAGTCTGTAGGTATCTTTCTATGTAAATTGTCTGTTTTATTGCTTACGTCTAACTGATATACTATGCCCTATATTACGCATAGAAACTATCCTGAAACCCTTCCAAACATATTGTATGGGTAATGTATTCTGACTATACACACATTCTTTTATTAAATTGCCCCTGATCTCTGGAATGGACGCCTGACCAATTTCATTTTGGCTTGTTCTGTCTGACTTTTTCTCATACCCCTGTACAAATCTGTCATGTTGCACAGACATAATCAGCTAAAGTACTTGTTTAGTTATGATCAAAATATGCTCAACTTCCATTGTACTTGGTATTGATCAATTTGGGATTTACTGCCGGTGGGAATGCCCCCAATCTTTTCAGCCCATAGGAATGTCGCTACTATACAGCCTTTACTGGCTTATTTCCATCTCAGTCCCCTTCCTTTCTCCCCCTTCCCTCCCCTTCTATGTGCCCTCCTACCATCACTTCGGTGTATGGACTCGGCCGCCGCCCACGGGGCGGACTTGTCACGCTTTGGGACAGCCCAGCTGCCTAGTATGGACACCCGAGGGCGGGCCCTCCCAGCCCGCCCACCGCTAGCCTTTGCCATTCACTCGCCGTTTTACGGCGATGACGTCATCACGCCCGCTGCGTGCCCATTGCCGGGAACTATGGGAACTGTAGGCTCCCGGCCATGACGCGCTGTGCGCATGCGCATAGGCCTCTATGTCCGCTGATCGAGGGGCGGATCCACGCTGCCTCGATCTGGAAGGCGGTATTTAAACCAGCTTACCATATCAGTCCATCACAGGACTCTGGAGGCACCTGACGCAATACATCTGCTCGTACTCAAGTAAGCAACCAAATTTCTCTTTTATCTCTCTTTGGATATCCTTCTTAATCTACTTGATACTTACCAGGGCTATTTGAATGTATTTTTTCTTTAGCCCTTTGCAGATTTTTGACCGATCGGACGTTCTCCCCCTTTTCCCCCTTGCTTCAAGGGTACTCACAAATTGCACTTTTCAAACAGAACGGTGCTTTGTACCTCACACTTTAAAAAACAGGTATTTGATCTCTGCAACTTTACCTAACCTTATACCCTCCTCCTCCCCCACCCTTAACCATCACCATGTTCAATTATGTAATTCCCTGCCTATTTACTATCTCTTCAGGTGCCTCCTGTTTTTAACTTTGGTTGCCTTTCCAGAACCTCTGGTTCTTCTCTAATTTCTCTAATCACTCTTCAAAATTAATGAAAGTAAGTAACTATTTGAGACATTGTCCCTTATGTAGTGTATGGCGTTACGTCCGTGAACTAATTTTTCATGGACTCACAACACTATTTAAATTGCTTCCTATTATCCGTTTACTTTTTGATTTATCCTTTTTTAACTAGCTAACATACCAATTGTTCAATCTGGGGATTACCGCCTTCTACTAGGCAGCTGCGGCACCCTGTATGACTGCCCTACCCCACGGTTGCGGCTGAGTCTAATTCACACCTTGATCAGGGTAAGTTTGGGATGGTCTATAAGGGGGACCCTTCCCTTCCCTTTTCTATCCTGGGAAGGAGGGGCACCAGCACTTCCTCTGCGCTGATAACTTGGTGATATTCCACTCTATAATTATATTTGTCCCTTCCACTGACCTCTATCTATTTAAATGGCTCTAACTTCCTCCTTTATTGAGTATTGAATGGAACTTATTATGATACTTCTCTTACCAGATACACCAATTACGCAAAGTAGACATACCCTGAGGAAGCCATTGTTATGGCGAAACATGTCGGAACAGTCTACAAAGACTAATTCAGTCTACCTTAGGTCATTTTCCCACATTAAATGTGAACTATACCTCTAACTTTATGTGCATAATTTGACTTCATCACTGACCATGTATTGTTTTCTATACCTTTGATTGTAAATTTTTGTAAGTGATATTTCAATCATTTGCCTTGATTTATTGAATTGAGTCTTATCTTCAGAAAAATATATATTGCTAACATTTCTTCATACATATATATTCTTCTCTTTGTATGTTTTGATATAATTGTTTATATGTAATAAAAATTGTTTTATTAATTAACGAGTATTACGAGCCTTGAACTGTGAGTCCGCCCCAACTCTCTTCTATTATCTTAGCACCGCTATAATCCCTATTCCACCATCCCCCTCTCTTTGATACTCTTATACTAAGGGATGAGGTGCTGTATCATTTAGTGGACCCTCTCTGCCTTTTTGTACATTACTGTCTTTATTCCTTGTTTTTGTTCCCCTTTGCAGACAAGCTGTCCCTTCTCTGGGCTCTATCACAGGAATTGCAGCAGTTTTCTTTCACTCACTGTTTTCATATGCAGCGATCACTTCTGCGGCTTTTCTGCACTCTATTCACCCACGCCCCATGTTGGGAGCCAGTTTTGTTGCACATAAAATGAAGAAAAATAATTCCACAGTGCGATAGGGGCGGGTGAAATTGGGGTGTTTAATAGACAGTAGCTGCAAGACACATGTAACATACATTACTCTGGGGGAACAGGGTGCATCTGAAGGAAGTTCCCACCAGAAACAAGTTACTGTATTTTCCTTCCCATCTGCTGTACAGGCAGTGTTCTAGGAAATGTGTCCCCTTTTCAGAGCAGGATCTTGGTTCCAGGCTGCTGCAGCTGGACATATCATATAAACTATATAATGTAGACTTTATTTTTGAGGGGGATGTCTATTTTTATACATCCTTTACACTTCCACATTCACTTTAATATGACTCTGCTCTCACTGAGCGTGCAGTATCAAATGGTTCAACCAACAACGCTTCTCTTTAAAGCAATTTTTATCATTAAATGCAGTAGTAAGCAACACTGACTATAACTAACTTGTGTCATTTTTTGCATAGGGACTTTTTAAGCCAGACCTGAGTAAGAATATTTAGATAGAATGACTTTATAAATAAGCACTATGAGTGGCTCCTAAACCATGTGCCATACTAAGTGTATTATTGCCAGAACTGATTAATACCAGGGACAGCTACACACAGTGGTTTATTAAGAGTACCTTAGTTAAAAGCCCCCTATCCCAAGAGTGCTGCTTATATGGCATAATACCATAAATGGCAGGTTGAAGACCTGAATAGTCTTCTTCAATACTAGTATTAATACTATTAATAGGCTTAAAAAAAATAACATTCATACTCACCTAGGTGGATGCAGCATTTGTCCGATGCTGCATCTGTCCCCTGCCATCTCTAAGACTGAGAAATGAGCAATCAAAAACTGCTGATCTCTTGGTTCTTGGTCTTCAGTGATCAGAGAGTGGAGACTGTCAGTCACTGACTCTCTGCTCTGCCCCTCCAGCGCTCTGGAGCACTGAGCTGTGGAAGGGTGTCAGGGCTGGGCTCAGCTGTCAGCTAATTGCCAGCTCCTATCTCTCCACAATGCCTCACCTGTTGATGATATCCTGCTCGTCAGTCCTGCCTACTTAAGCCATCACAGAGACTATCTCCTGCATTCCTGTTAAAGACTTGCTTGGATGACATTCTTTCTGTCTCCATATCCTGCTTGCTGTTCCACTACGCTGGTTTCTGGCTTCCTGACTTTCTGGCTTGTCTGACTATCCATTCCGGTTACCAAACTTTAGCTATGTTTTGACTACGTATGTTCGATTTACTCTTATAATTAAAGTGTGATTTAACTGTACTTCTGTCTCAGTCTGATTCATGGTTTCTGACAGTAAGCAAAGGCCATGAATTCAGAAGATGCAGTCAATCCACTTGTTGGTAATATTTTTTCCAGATTGGAGGAGTAGGATCAACGCATGGATCAGTTTGCCATGGCGTTACAAATGCTCCTTAGTCGCATGGCTCATCTGGAATCTCCCACTGTGGCTGCTCTGGTACAACCTGTGTTGCAGGCTGCCCCTGCTGCTGCTCCAGTCTCTGTGCAGGCTCCAGCCTCGAGTATTACCTCTATAAGAGGTATGTCTGGTTCCGCTCCGCTTCCCCAACGATTTGAGATGCTGCCCCAGGAGTTTCCCATGGACAGGAGCAAAGTAGGATTCATGATATCTTTGCTTTCTGAGAGAGCCTTGGCCTGGGCAAACCCTCTATGGGAGATGCAAAAACCTGTTGTCTTGAGTTATCCTGAGTTGACTTCTTTTAAAAGGGGTATTTGATGTTCCCGCACGCTCCACTTCTGCTGCCAAGTGCCGCATGTCCATCAAACAGAGTACGAGAACTGTTGAATGAATGAATGATTTGTATAGCGCTGCAAATGCGAACTGAATCGACTCAAGTCGCTTGGTCTGTCCTTGTTGTCCTGCTATATTAGAAGAGGTGGGTCTTGAGTTTTTTCCTGAAGGCCCGATGGTTTTCTTCCAGGCGGATGTTGTTTGGTAGAGCATTCCATAGCCAAGGTCCCTGTACTGCAAATCTTCATTCTCCCTTAGATTTGTAGCGGGCTTTGGGGATGAGAAGGCGGTTTTGGTTTGTTGATCGAAGGCTGCGATTTGGTATGTATTTTTTTATTTTCTCACATAGGTATTGAGGAGCGTTTCCTTGTGTACATTTGTGGGTGACGATTACGCCATTGAATTCCGTACTCTGGCAGCAGAGGTTGCTTGGAACAATGAGGCCCTCGTGGTCTTTCACGAGAGCCTCACAAAGCTTGATTTGAGAGGGACATACAATCTTGTGAGGATTAAGGAGGATGACGAGTGGAAAACTGCGTTTAATACCAGAACAGGCTGTCATGTTTCACATTCCTTGTGATATGCCTTTAAATGTTATATGTATTATTCTGTCCCTGGTTCCTCCCCTTCCTGTATCTCAGCTTATTCTGTATAGTTAGCCCCACCCTTCTCCCAGTAATGCATTTCTGCACACGTGTGGACTGGATCACATTATGATCTTTTGACCTATCCGATGTTCATTGTTGTAAGATTCTCAGTTTATGGATTAAACTTCACAAGATCAACAAGGTGTCGTCTGGATCAAGTCACTGTCGGTTTATCCAAATAAGATTGGGGTTATCAACATCTCAACACAACTAACTGTAAGTTACAGAGATCACACTTTCAATGCTTAGATTGGAGAGACAGAACAGTCAAAAGATCTTTAGAAAGATCAGTCAAGAAAAAGCACAACTGAAACACATTTTACACAAAGGGAAAATATGCACATTACAAGAATTGAAAGAAAAAAAAGACCTCTTCCAAATGAGTGAATGCCGCTATCTCCAGCTCAGACATTTTGTTTCATCCCTTCCACAGCTGTTGAGAGGAGGGGAGGAACTGATGGCTATGGAGAGGATGTGTGACTCGGAGACAATACACAGAGGGATCTCCCAGATCTATAAGATTCTCCAGCAAGAAAACGGGCTGGAGATACCGGCATACATTAAAAATTGGGAGCGGGAAATTGGTCCACGGGGTGAAAATTTAGAGGTCAGGAAAATATTAAAATTAGTACACATATCCTCTGTAAATATCGGAATGATTGAGACAAATTACAAATGCCTAGCTAGGTGGTATAGGATGCCTGAAACAGTAGCAAAATATCAAAGAGGGCAAACTATGGAATGCTGGAGGGGATGTAGGCAAACGGGGACGATGGCACACATTTGGTGCAGCTGTCCGAAGATCACAACTTACTGGAGGGAAATATTAAGATACATTAAGGACATAACCAACACCCAGATACCCGAAGACCCTTGGGTATGCCTATTTCACGGGATAGAGATCCCACTAAAAGAATATAGTAACTCTTTAATAATTCATCTGATGAACGCAGCAAAGAGCCTGATACCGAAAAAATGGAAGACAGTAGAAAGTCCTAAAATAAGGGAATGGTTTGACAAAATAGATGAAATATATGGAATGGAGAGGCTCAGAGCTGGAGAGGAGGGAGGAAGAGGGCGTTTCAACAAGAGGTGGTAGGAATGGAAAAAAATGTAAGCACAGTGAGGTATTTGGGTTGTAGAAGGAAGTAAGAAAGTAGGATGGGGTGGGTAGGTGGGATGAAGGAAAAGGTTGGAGGTAAAAAATGGGACAGGCAGAAGTTTTTATATTTTGTATTGTTTGTGGGAGGGGGCATGTGCGCTCCACCCAATGGAAATGTTGTTCCAATGTAAACTGTGAAATAACTAAATAAAAAAATAAATAAAAAAAAAGAAAGATCAGTCAATCCTTGCTAGCTCTGGAACCACTGTTAGATGTTATATGGACACTAGAAATAGCAGCTATCAGACAGTGCAGCCATTAATACACAAGCCTGTATGTGTGTCTGCAAGCAAGTCTCAGCATAGCACTCATCAGCCATAGGACAATATTACTGCTGTGAATGTTCATACAAACAGCTTATACACTGCCTCTGTATGCATCAGCACATGGCTTTTTGTGTAATCTCATAAATCAGAGTACCATATATACTCGAGTATAGACCGTCCCGAGTATAAGCCGAGGCCCCTAATTCACCACAAAAAAAATGGGAAAAATGCATTGACCCGTGTATAAGCCGAGGGTACAAAATGCAGCAGCTACTGTAAGTGAAAAAGAGGGCCAGCAATGCCCATCTGCAGCTGCCTGTCCCCTGTACAGACCCCCCGTGTCCCCCATTGCAGCCTACCTGTGCCGATCTGCGGGTCCTGTGCCCTCCGTCCTGTGCCCTGTGCCCTCTGCCATCGGTCTTCTGTCCCCGCTCTGTCAGCGTGTACGGCGCCATTGTAAAATTAAAAATCCGCACCTCCTCCTCGTCCTCGTCTGTGATAGGAGGAACGCTGTTTTCCCAGCAGTCAGTGTGCAGTGTTCCGCCTATCACGGATATTCTCTCATCCTCGTCCATGAGATGAGAATAACAGGACATCCGTGATAGGCGGAACACTGTACTGCTGGGAAAATTAGTGTCCGCCTATCACGGACGGGCGGGAGGAGGCAGCGCGGCTTTTTAAAACTGCCGTCTGTCTGCATGACAAGCTGTTCATGTAGGCAGACGGCGGTGACTCGAATATAAGCCGAGGGGGGGACTTTCAGCCCTAAAAAATGGGCTGAAAATCTCGGCTTATATTCGAGTATATACGGTAAACCTTTCTTAAACTGCAGCCTAAGAATCCTGATCTCAGACACAGCAAATTGATACATTTCTCTGCTGCTGGAAAACTTTAATATAAACCCTCTCCTTGTTAACAAGATGTTTCAGCAAGACAATATGCAATCTGGGGATGCACAGCCAGGTTCAGTACTCCTTCCAGATGAGGAATTAAACCCTGAATCAAACCAAAGGGAAAAACGCTTAACAAAACCAACCTGGAAAGTGCAAGAGAATCTTAAAGCTGCTTATGAGAGTTATCAAAGACTCTGTGTTAAATATACTGATCTCTTAAAGCGGTACAACGCTCAAGGGTCATTGGAAGAATTAAAGGGATTTCAGGAGCTCATTCTTGAAAGAGACAATTTAGTGGCCAAGCAAAGACAAAGGCAGAAGTGAGAATAACACGGCTTCATGAATCCAGATCTTATCGCTCTGCATCTACTAGACACTCCACAAGATCTTCCAAATCCCTACAATCAAGATCTTTTGCACTCAGTCAACAACTCATAAAGGCCCGTGCAGATGCTGAAGCTTCTAAAATTCAGGCAGCGTTTGCCCAAAAGAAAGCAGAGAAAGAAGCTGAAGCCGCACTCCAGAAAGCAGAGAAAGAAGCTGAAGCTGCATGCTAGAAAGCGAAAATGGATGTTTTGGAAAAACAACGTGAGCATGCTACAGCCATGACAATGTTAAGGGTCTTAGAACAAGCCACTAGTGAAAGCGAAAGAGACAACAGTTGCAGACACTCAGTTGTATCTTATGCCTCAGATTCTTCACATACTTCTCCAGAACGTCAACTCCCTGTCACTAGGGATGGGCCCGGTGTTCGATTCGAACCCTTGTGCACAGCACTGGATTGAGATTTGGCACAGGTAAGTATAAGAGGGAGCTGGAGGATCCTCTGCAACAGAAAGTTTTTTGCATGCATTAAGGTAAAAAAAAACCTTACCTAGTTACAGAGGTGTAACTAGAATCTTCAGGGCCCCGGTGCAAGAAACCATGAAGGGCCCCCACCAGGGGCGTTGCTGGGTCTACAAAAGATCTCGGGCTAGAGCCCATAGCAGCAAAGTAAAGAAAGTCATACACATGTATATAATATACATGTGTTTGTGTGTATATATATTTATTCGTTACATATCTGGGTGCGAATCCCCCACTTACATCAGGGTCCCCAGAGCCCACCTCATTACATCAGGGTCCCCAGAGCCCACCTCATTACATCAGGGTCCCCAGAGCCCACCTCATTACATCAGGGTCCCCAGAGAGCCTCCCTCTGGGTGAAGGATTGTGTATATGGGATTGTATTATTATTCATTTTTTTTTTCTTTAGGTTGAACTCGATGAACTTGTGTCTTTTTTCAAACTGAGTAACTATGTAACGATGTACCTATATGTCTCTTCTCTAGGGAAGAATTAATGAATTTAATTTCTCACTTGGGAGGGCATAAACATGCATACTTGCCTATGGCATATTTATGCCATAAATGTTTCACAGAATAATTATGTTTCAACAACCGTTCTATTGCTCTGTTTCTTTTGGAGGGAATGTATGCATAGTGTGATGCTCAAACAATTCAGTACTTAAATTCACATCTGTATTTTTTTTTTTTTTTTATTCTTTATTTAAGAACAGGTTGAGTATTGTACAATACAACTATTTATTCACTGCATACACAAAGAGGTATCTGCGTCCCTAGGTACAATACTGTAACATAACAAGGAAGATAACCAGTATTTCCTCAATAACATAAGATGAGGCAAACACTGCCAGAAAGCTACATGAAGAGACTAATCCCAGTGCAACTTTCTGTTCATTTCTCTTTAAAAGAGGGGGAGGTGAAAATAAGAGGTAGAGATTAGGTTTTAGAAGTGGAAAGATAAGAGGTAGAGATTAGGTTTTAGAAGAGGAAAGATAAGAGGTTGAGATTAGGTTTTAGAAGAGGAAATATAAGAGGTAGAGATGAGGTTTTAGAAGAGTAAAGATAATTAAAGGAAAGGCTGTTAGCACGGTGTGTACCCAGCCGACAAAGGAATAGGAGAGAAATGGGAAGGGAACACGCTTACGTTAGAGTTGCCTCCTCATCCCTTTAAACCCGAACACCTTTGAATTACACAGGTTCTGAGGCTAATTAAATGCAGATAAGTCACCAAGTGAGTTTAATTACCACCTTAATCAGCCACAGAACCTGCGTAATTCATATGTGTTCGGGTTTAAAGGGATGAGGTGGCAACCATAGCTTACGTAGGATGGGGAAAGAGAAAAAATAAATAAATACATATGTAACTGGCCGCTTGTCACTTTAAATTTTTGTTCAGCACTGAATACAGGTGGAACCTTTATTGCCTTACTTTTGTTCCCCTGGGGAAGGTTTTAATCACCAGACACTTCCTGCTTCCTATAGATTTGCAAGGGGTTTTCTCATTCATTCAGCATCTAGGCAAGCAGCAGTACCTCATGGGAAGGAGATAGTCTTTGGAAGTTTTCTAAAGTTTAAAGTTTTGAACCCCTTGGCAAGCGGAGCAAGGTTTGCAGTAAAAGATGCATTGTCATTGTCAGTGTATATGTTTTTAGGCATAAATTGAGTACATGCTGTTAGTTAAAAGATATGCTGTAGACAATCCACGTGTTTGAACATATAGTCATGCTTTCTTAAATGTTTAATGTTAATTTAGAGATATGTGTATAGATAATGGAACACCACTTTGTAACTCCACAGTTGTAATTCTGTTGTAACCCCCTTTTGGTGATCTCTGTAAACTAATGTATTGTATGTAATTTCATGGTGCAAATGGTGCATATGGTGCATACGGTGCAAATGGCGCTTAAAGTGTTTAAGGAGTCAAAAGATTAACCTCTGTGTTGTTCAACCTTAATGCACATCTTTGAGGCAAAAGAATAAAGGATTGGGATTTTAGAGGAATGCATTGTTTAGCAGCATTCAGCAGATGATGTATAGTTCTCTTGTAGGTTTTAATGAGAAGTTGGGTGAAGTCCATACATTTCTGGGATATCTTCCTGAGTTCAAGAAGGGACTCAATAGGGTAGAGGACCAACATATATATAAGGGGGAGCCTTGGCCTTGTTATACCTAAAGCAAATGGCTGTGCTGTCAGGGAATTGTTCATGTACAGCTTTATATTAAGTCACAGCTAGGGTTGCCACCTCATCCCTTTAAAACCAAACACATATTATTTACACAGGTTCTGTGGCTGATTAAGGTGGTAATTAAACTCACTTGGTGCCTTATCTGCATTAATTAGCCTCAGAATCTGTGTAATTCATATGTGTTCAGGTTTAAAGGGATGAGGTGGCAACCCTAGTCACGGCCCAATGGCTGCACACTGTATTAAGCTAAATAATGTGATTACTATAAAGATAGATTTTAGGGCTGCGGAAATTAACGATTAATCCTCGATTGATCGTTAATTTTTTTGATACTCACCTCCCTGCCGGCTTCCGGGTCTTCAGGGAGTTCCATCGGAGATCCGGTGACGTCACGGACATCAACATCACCAGACTCCTCCCCCCTTCAGTGCCTCTGTCTGCTAACGAAATGAAGGGGGGAGGAGTCCGGTGAAGTCGATGTCTGTAGGCAAATTTGATAACCTCCGTTTTTAACATTGTTGTCCTTAGAGGCTGATAAGCTGTGATATTTTTGCCATGTGGATCGGCTTCTGCTGTTGCCATGATGGCGGCGCTTGCTTTTGATTGACGTGTGAACACTCTGGTATGTCTGTGTGACTGGCTAAAGTGATGCCTACTTGCCTACTATAAAGTGACTGACAGTCAATATACTAGATATGTTTTATAATTAAAGTTAAACTAACTTTCTACGTTTTTCTTAAAGTTTAATAAAAAAAAATACTTACATCAGTGCTACAGTTTGAATTTAAAACGTATTTGTGTGAACTGTGAAGTTAAGTCATGGATTGTGGAAACTAACTAGTGTCGGGTGATTGTATATAGTGTATACCACATTTACCACTGACTAATGCAGAGTTGCAATGCAAGGAGATCAGCTAAAAGTAGTTGGATCTCTATGTGTGTTATAATTAATCGAAATTAGTCGGTTAATCGATTTAAAAAAATAGATTAATCGAACATGAACATTTTAATCAATAACAGCCCTAATAGATTCATATTAATTAGGCAACTTAATTCATAAACTACCCCTTGGCTGCTCTAAAGTAACTCTGTGACAGGATAAAATCTGACCACTTTTTAATTTTGAGACTGTTTTGTAAAGTGGAAATCTGCCTATTTAAAAGTGGTAATTGTGTCACAGAGCTATGGAAATCTGTCTCAGCTGCCTGCCCAGGATTCCTGGTACTGGGATTGCAAACACACACAAACAGTCTTGCACTTTACCAATTATTTTCTTCTAATTTTGCTGGCACTCTGTGTGATAAATGTCACTCAATAAACAACTATCAAACAATGTTTGTTCCGCTTTTTAATTGTTATGATTTAAATTTGAGGCATTTACAAAGTGAAGCTTTTACTTATTCTGAGGTTCCTCTTGCATTTACATGGAAAACCAAAGGCTTTCTCTTGAATGACTCCGTTTTCCTTTCTAAACAAAAAAAAAATCCTTGTGTGTGCATCTGCTAAACAAAATCAACAATGCGTCCACGCCTTTTCAACAAGACAGACTAGAATTTGTATGGGGATAAATGAGTGCAAACAATTTACTTCCTCTAAGCTTGCCTGAGTCACCAGACAATATCTGGAAACTTCCATTATTAAAACCATAGAGCATCACTTCCTTTTATTTAATTTTTTTATTTAACTAACTTTACTTTTTGCTTTATGTCCTATACATCTACAGAGCCAGCATATGAAAGTGCTTTACACAATAAATACAGATGAATGCAAAATGTCTGAATATTTTCAACTGAATGATGCCACATACCAAATGATATTGACATTTTCAGTGACTAAGTTTTAAGGAACAGAAATTCAAAGCCAAGCACTGTCCCTGAAAATCAGAAACTGTTGGTAAATTTGTATCTAGTAGCTCATGTGTAGTTGAGTAATCTTCTGTTTTGTAAGAAAATCAATATACTCTATGTATTTTTCTTTAACCTCCCTGGCGGTATGATTCTGTCCGGAATTTAGTGCTTGAAAGCGGTACAATTATTTTGCATGGAAATTTGGCGTTTTTATATTGTAGGCATGCAATTCTTATGAATAACTCACTTAAATCTGTCCGAACCAGAGTCTAGTAGACATCCCGGGTATGATAAAGTTTGAAACACAAAATCATAAATTATAATATAATAAAAATATATATAAAAATGATTCAATAATGTAATCAAATCAAAAACACTGAAATTTGCTCAGTTGTAGAATAGTCGCTGTCATTAAATTTATTGTTTGATGATAAATTGTGATTCAAATTTTTATCAGTGTTTTCTAGCTGGTCTAAAACCACTTTTGACATAAAGGGACACTTTTTGGTTGCTATGGACAATCTCCAGCTTCCAGGCAGAAAAAAACTTTTTATTATATAAAATGACATGCAGGGCACTGGGCAGACCACTAGGGACAAAGGGGATGTGTTTTTTTTTTTTTATACAGTACTGTATGTGTTGTGTGTTTTTAAACTTTTTTGAATTTGGCGCCGATCTCCGCTCCCGTGCGTCGGAACGTTGCAAGGAACGGAGATCAGCGGCACTCGGGCACTGTGTGAATCGAGCAAGCGGACGGCTCGCTCACACAGGGGGGAGACATCGCAGGATCCAGGGGACAAGGTAAGTAACTTCCCCTGTATCCTGCAATGCAAGCCCGAGTCTGGCTCGGGGTTACCGCTTCTGGTAGAAAAAACTCAACCCGAGCCAGACTCGGGAACACCGCCAGGGAGGTTAA
Organism: Lithobates sylvaticus; assembly: GCA_028564925.1. Classification (NCBI taxonomy): domain Eukaryota; kingdom Metazoa; phylum Chordata; class Amphibia; order Anura; family Ranidae; genus Lithobates; species Lithobates sylvaticus. The sequence goes on along the minus strand of CM053038.1, from coordinate 143,591,596 downwards.
TTATATAAATACAGATGACTGCAACATGCCAGGATCTGAATATTTTCAGCTGAAGGATACCATGTACACTGCCTTGAAAAATTATTCATACCCCTTGAAATTTTCTACATTTTGTCATGTACAACCAAAAACGTAAATGTATGCTATTGGGATTTTATGTGATAGACCAACACAAAGTGGCACATAATTGTGAAGTGGAAGGAAACCGATAAATGGTTTTCAAATTTGTTTACAAATAAATATGTGGAAAGTGTGGCGTGCATTTGCATTTAGCCCTCCTAAGTCAATACTTTTTAGAACCGCCTTTCGCCGCAATTACAGCTGCAAGTCTTTTTGGGGATGTCTCTGCCAGCTTTCCACATCTAGAGAGTGAAATTTTTGCCCATTCTTCTTTGCAAAATAGCTCAGGCTCTGTCAGATTGGATGCAGAGGGTCTGTGAACAGCAATTTTCAAGTTTTGCCACAGATTCTCAGTTGGATTTAGGTCTGGATTTTGACTGGGCCATTCTAACACATGAATATGCTTTGACCTAAACCATTCTATTGTAGCCCTGCCTGTATGTTTAGGGTCGTTGTCTTGCTGGAAGGTGAACCTTCGCCCCAGTCTTTAGTCTTTTAACAGGTTTTCTTCTAAGACTGCCCTGTATTTGGCTCCATCCATCTTCCATCAACTCTGACCAGCTTCCCTGTCCCTGCTGCAGAAAAGCATTCCCACAATATGATGCTGCCACCACCATGTTCATGGTGGGGGTGGTGTGTTCAGGGTGATGTGCAGTGTGAGTTTTCCGCCACACATTGCGTTTTGCTTTTAGGCCAAAAAGTTCAATTTTGGTCTCATCTGACCAGAGCACCTTCATCCACATGTTTGCTGTGTCCCCCACATGGCTCCTTGCAAACTACAAACAGGACTTCTTATGGCTTTCTTTCAACAATGACTTTCTTCTTGCCACTCTTCCGTAAAGGACATATTTGTGGAGGGCGCAATTATTAGTATTTATTAGGATTCTCCCACCTGAGCTGTGGATCTCTGCAGCTCATCCAGAGTTACCTCTTGGCTGATTCTCTGATTAATGCTCTCCTTGCCCGGCCTGTCAGTTAAGGTGAACCTCCATGTCTTGGTAGGTTTGCAGTTGTATGTACTAGATTTTAGTTAGGGGTATCAGAGTAAAGGGGGCCTGAATACAAATGCACGCCTCATTTTTCAGATATTTATTTGTAAAACCATTTATCATTTTCCTTCCACTTCACAATTATTTGCAATTTTGTGTTGGTCTATCACATAAAATCCCAATAAAATACATTTATGTTTTTGGTTGTAACAAGACAAAATGTGGAAATTTCAAGGTGTATGAATACTTTTTTTAAGGCACTATATCATACTTCGGGGACATTAACAGTGACAAACCTTCAAAGCCATGCACTGCCCCCCAAAATCATAGACTGTTAACAACAGTCATGTAGCTCATGCATTGTTTTGCAGTCTTTTAATTTGTAATAATATCTATATATTTAATTGGTTGCCATATCTATTATGCAACAAGACAAGTGTAGAATGCAACTAAATGGGAAGCAAAATAGGAGAAGAGTCTCTACATCCGGGTTCTCAAACTGGCAGCCCCCTCCAGCTGTTGCGAAACTACAAGTCCAATGAGGCATTGCAAGGCTGACAGTTACAAGCATGACTCCCACAGACAGAGGCATGATGGGACTTGTAGCTTCGCAACAGCTGGAGGGCCATTAGTTTGAGACCCCTGCTCTACATGGATGATATGACTCAGTAACAGGCAAAGACTGGCTCACAGTTCATCCAGATGGGCGCTGTGATAGAATCATTCTGTCAGCTATGTAAGATTTCTTCTACATATTCAACCTATTGTACATCATAATACATCAAAGGGTAACTCCACTTTTGTGGGGAAAAAAATATAGCCAAAAAAAAATAGCATATGCAGTTGCCACATAAGACATTCTTGTAATTTAACTGCTTAGTGACTGCCCCGCCCAGATATACTGCAGTAAGGCGGACGCTCTGTGCCAGATCATGTACCTTCCAGGTCTGAGGCGTGAGCCGCCGGCGACTCGTTCATGCTGTGATTGGACACAGCGGAAGCCAATCAGCGGGTCCGGCAGCCCCGATGTCCACCTTTTGGAGCTGAAGTGGGTAATGTTATTAAAAATGACCTTTCCTTTTCAAACCGAAACTCTGTAATTTGTTGTAAAAATTAATGCAATATGAAAACCTGGAGGGTTTATATACACAGTTTGTGTACAGAATTCCCTCCAGAAATGTAATTTCCTACTTGGATAAAGAGCTCTGCACTAAGATACAGGTCAGATTTTAGGCATCCTCTGCAACAAAAATTCATTTTTGGTGAGAAACTCCCTAAGAGTTGATTACTTCTAAAGGCATAAAGACACTACAACTTTTCTCATCAGAACGCATAAAGTGCATCACCTGATTGAAATATATTAGTCACTCCCATTCAGAATCAGTATGCAAAGAATATACTGAAACAGCTTTTTCTTCAGGGAAGAAACAGGTAGGAATCTGCTAAGATAAATAGATCAGCGCAGTCTAAACTTCAAAATCATCACGCACTGTAATGGTGATTTCACCACACCCCCTAAATTACATAAATGTACAAAATGATGTAGTACCACTTAACAAAATTCTTGTTAATCACTTAAAAATGCCAAAAATCCACCAGGAAATAAAGTCTATAAAGATGTGTGCTTTCAACCATTAATGTGTGAAACGCGCTTCTCACGAATTATGATAGCGTCATGCATGCTTTCACCTTATTCTGATAATAAATGCTCACCTCCAACTTTTGACCTCCTTAATAGAAAAAGAATAGCTCTCGAACACACAGCTTATCTCTACAGCTTACACTGCGCAGACAATTATATAGCATGTAGAAAACAGAAAATGGGAGCAATAGTTCTCTCTGTATATACATTTTTATATTACTCAAAGATAAAAACACTCACATATTAAAAGCATAAATAGTGCTATTAAAATTGCATGTGTGCAACATATGGCATTATCTCCTTCTCTCCACTCCACACTGCCAGACCAAGATGGCTGCACTATAACATCACTGGCATGGCTCTGCCCCCTTTATGCGTTATGCTCCAAAAACTGTCTCAGTTGTGGTCCAAACAGCTTCTTTAGGAGGCAGAGGGAAGACATAAATTTGCTCTAGGCAAAAGAAGACATCATAATCAACAACAACCCATCAAGGAGCCACCCCAAGGACAGAACCCAAACCCCGGGCAGACGCGAGAGTAAATCGATATCATGGCTGCCATTAATTATACTCCAACGGTCCATGCAACTGGTCAGTATAGTCAAGCCCTTGTAGGATAATTCCTGTACAAATGAATGCCTTTTGATATTAATTCGCTCCTGAGTCTGCCCCCCGTTGAGGGGTCCTGCCTGGGGCCTGGGCCCTGTTCTTGGGGTGGCTCCTAGATGGTCCACTGCAGGTAAGCCCTAGCGCTCAGCCTGATGTTTGTTCTTTATCTATATGTATATTTTTTGTTATCGATTAGGTTGTTGTTGATTATGATGTGTTCTCTTACCTAGAGCAAATTTATGTCTCTCCTCCTGAAGAAGCCATTTGGACTGCAAAACATGTAGACGGCAACCCTTACATGGATAATTTGTTTCGCTGCATTACAGTTATATTGCTGCTATTACTTGGTGATGTGTACCTACTGTATTTGTAGCGCCCTCCTAGGTAGGTGCCAGAGTGAGTGTACATATATCATTTTTGGTTTCTCTGCTTAACAGGGAAACAGCTAGGCAAATATATGTGCTGTCTGCTTAACAGAGAGTCTGCTCAGTGTGCTCTGGTCCTGCTCATGCTGTCTTGATGTTTCACACTGATCCAATAGCAATGGAGTATATTGGACAGTGGGTGGAAGCCTAGCAGATGAGAGCATGGATGTCTGTACAGCCCTTGCAAATTAGAAGGGGATGTACCCCAATGCATGCTGGGTGACTGCATTTATATCTGAAGAGCAAATGGTCTCTGGGTCTACCTCTGCAGAGAGAGGTCCAGGTGGGGAGGGGGCTGCTGCCTCTCCCCGCACAGGCTATGCGGCCTCAGGTGGGAGACCTGAGGGCCTGAAACACTGAAGCTGAATCCCATGGTTCTCTTGCAAGCTGACTGAGGGAAGATGTCCATGCATCCTGTCTGGTATCATGGAGGAAGGTGACCTGCGGCCAGGTCCTTGTGAGTACAGACGTCTAAAGGGATCCTAGAGACTGTTGCTAAATTCCCCCTCTTGGTGCTATAAGTCATCATACTGGGTGTAAGCTAAAACGGACACTGGCTAGTGCCTTGAAGAAGCAACGTCCACTAAATTCCTTCTGCTACAAAGGGACTTGCTTTATTCTGTACAGCCTGCTGCATAGTTCTACTCACAGTCTGCTACACAGTTCTATTAGGAAGTTGTTCTCGCTTGTAAATAGTTCATTTAGATTATCCTACTTATTCTTTTCTCCTATCCAAGTTCTCGAAATATAATACAAAAACAAATGCCTAGACTGGTCATTGAAGAGAACGAGCGGAAGAGTGTGCACCTGGCTCTTACTGGCTGTGGATTAATCAGTGGGCGGTTTGAGAAAACCAATATCCAAGCGACTCCTGCGAGGGTACAGCTACATATGTATTACATGTGTTTAGGGAAACATTCTCAACATCATGAAGGGACAAACTGTGTATTTTAACTATTGATGTATGTTGTTTTTAAAAAATTATTTTTGTAATAAAATTATATTTTATTCTTGTCATGCTTACTCCTAACACAGGTGGTCAGACACAATAGCTGGCTTCTGTGTTCTTCACCTATAGGAGTCCCCTTTCCCATAAGGTAAGCAGGCTAACCAGTACTCGGTGGCCCCCAGGACTTATACACAATGCTATAGTGCCTGGCTACCACGCCAGGGCATGTGCAAACTGAGCAAAGCAAACAGGTAATTGCAGTTGGCAGAAAGGCAGCATGGTTCAATGACAGCCCAGGTACAAGTTAACCGCCTTGCAGTGCAGCTCTCGTTCTGGGTGGGCTTCATGTGACGTCCACCCAGAATGACCATTCTTGCGCGGTCCACCATATACCACCAAATACCACCAAAAGAAAGCCCTATTTGTGGGAACAAAATGATAAAAATTCTGTTTGGGTACAGCGTAGCATGACCGCGCAATTGTCATTTAAACAGCGACAGCGCAGAAAGCTGAAAATTGGCTTGGGCAGGAAGGGGGTGTAAGTGCCCTGTATTAAGGTGGTTAAAATGGTTGTAAATCCTCTTCTACAGTATATCAGTGTTATCAACTGTTATAGAGAAACTTTTCCAAGGGCTAAGTTTATGTTACTGGAATCTCATGTTCCTAACTTTTCAGTATCACCAAATATATCTGAACCCAGGGTATCAGAGTTGTTGGAGGACCCAGTGGGGTACAGATTCAGTAAGCAGCCTTTACGGGGGTAGTGCTACAAGCATAATGTGCCAGTATGCATTGCATGCTAAAACATTATGAAAGACTTACCTTAAAGGGGTTGTAAAGGATTTTTTTCTATTTATAATAAACATGCCTATATTTACCTGCTATCTGCAAAAGAATTGCACAGAGTGGCCTTGAACCTCCTCTTCTCAGTTCCCCTCCGTCAAGTGCCCCCAATGGGAAGCTGATTCCTATGGGGGCACCCGTGCAGGCTCGTTCCCAAGGCCTGCTGCTGTGTCCATTGATGCTCCCTCTTCACTGCTTTTGAAAGCAGTGGGTGCCAATGGGCCCCGCTTCTTCAGAAAAGCCAGCGAGACCCAGAAGTGAGGGGAGAAAAATGGACATGTGACTCAAAAAATGCACCAATAATGGAATTGCAGTGTGTTTTTGGTGTTTTTTACATTGATTTCAATGACAACTGCATCAAAGATGCAGCATGCAGGACTTTTCAAAAAGCGCCATACCCGCAGTGCAGTCCAATAGGACTTAAAGGGAAACATTTTTCTTGCATTTTTCTAGCAAGGTAAAAATGCAGGAAAAACACATCAGTGTGAAAAGGCCCTAAAACAAAGCCCTCCAGTAGTGCACTGTCATCGCTGACAGGGCTTCCATCTTCACCTGTTCTTCCTTTCAGGTTCATGGGCCCTGGGCGTTTGAATGGCCAAGCTGCGATGACCTCAGTCCCATGCATATGCATGGGGGCCGCAATCACAACACAACACTCTGAAGGGGCCGCATACTCAATATACCATCCATGCGGAGTGCAGTGAGAATGAGCCGGTGGTGTCACCAGCTGCAGAAATACTGAATATCTCCTAAACTGTGCAGGTTTAGGAGATATTCCTTGTACCTACGGGTAAGCTTTATTATAAGCTTAACTGTGGGTACAAGTCACCAAGCGGTCCTTACTACTGCTTTAACCTCTTTCTGTCAACTCTATAGATGTCCTCCCAAAACAATGCCCCCCTGGGGTGTCCATCCAGTGCTCTCTGTGATCGCTGTGTCCTTCGGATCAGATTGTGGTAAAGGGCCAGTTACAGCGGCCTTTTATCAGGTGATAAGGTGTCCAATCACAGCTGATCACTTCTAAACAAACTTGCTGTTTTTTGGCATTCCTTTCCTCACGTGCTGTCACAGCATGAGGAGAGGAGAGCCGGTAACTGACAATGCTGACAAGGGGCATTTATACTGATATAATCAGTGCAGCCTACCAGTGCCGCCTATCAGTGCCCATCAATGCCGTCTATCAGTGCCCATCAGTGCCACCTATGAGTGCCCATCAGTGCCTCCTCATCCCTGCCCATCAGTGCAGCCTATCAGTGTTCATCAGTGCAGCCTCATAAGTGCAGCCTATTAGTGCCCATGAGTGTACATCAGTGAAGGAGAAAAATTACTTATTTACAAAATTCTAAGAAAAACTTTTTTTTTTCTTCTAAATTTTCTGTTTTTTTTAATTTGTATAGAAAAAAATAAAATATCCAGTCATGATTAAAGTGGTTGTAAACCCTTACAGACCACATTGACCTACATGTAAGCCTAGATTAAGGCTTACCTGTAGGTGTAAGAAATATCTCCCAAACCTAAAAGGTTTAGATGATATTTACAGAAATAGCGGCACCGCGCGCCGTAGACAATGGCGCAGGCGCACTGGGCGCACCGCAAGTGAAGGCAAACATGCCGTCACTTACGGCTCCCGCGCGCATGTGCCAGAGTGACGTCATGGCTGCTTCGGCCACTCACAGCGCCGGAGCAGCGATGCCCGGAAGGAAGGTGGACACTTCGTGCAACAGGGGACAGCGGTGACATCGCTGGCTCCTGTGTCAGGTAAGTGACACATAATGGGCTACTATGCAAAAAATAGTAGTCCAATATGCTTTACCTTTGCAGGGAAACAAAGAGGAAGTAAAACCCACCAGGGTTTAGTTCCTCTTTAACCGCTTCAGCACCGGGCCATTTTACACCCTTCCTTACCAGAGCACTTTTTGCGATTCGGCACTGCGTCGCTTTAACTAACAATTGCGCGGTCGTGCGACGTTACACCCAAACAAAATTGACGTCCTTTTTTTCCCACAAATAGAGCTTTCTTTTGGTGGTATTTGATCACCTCTGCGGTTTTTATTTTTTGCGCTATAAACAAAAGAATAGCGACAATTTTGAAAAAAACACAATATTTTTTACTTTTTGCTATAATAAATATCCCATTTTTTAAAAAAAAAAAAAAATTTTTTCCTCAGTTTAGGCCGATACGTATTCTTCTACATATCTTTGGTAAAAAAAATTGCAATAAGCGGTTTGCGCAAAAGTTATAGCGTCTACAAAATAGGGGATAGATTTAATGCATTTTTTTTTTTACTAGTAATGGCGGCGATCTGCGATTTTTTTTTCGTGACTGCGACATTGCGGCGGACACTTCGGACACTTTTGACACATTTTTGGGACCATTCACATTTACACAGCGATCGTTGCTATAAAATTGCAGTGATTACTGTGTAAATGTGACTGGCAGGGAAGGGGTTAACACTAGGGGGCGCTGCAGGGGTTAATGTGTTCCCTATAGGAGTGATTCTAACTGTGGGGGGAGGGGACTCACAAGGGGAGGAGACCGATCAGTGTTCCTCCGTACTGGGATCACATGATTGGTCTCCTCTCCGCTGACAGGACGTGGAGCTGTGTGTTTACACACACAGCTCCACGGTCCCGCACGGTCCCATTGTTTTAACGGGCAATCGCGGGTGCCCGGCGGACATCGCGGCCTCCGGGCACCCGCACCGTATAAGTGAGTGAGTATAATGGAAGTGGTTTCATATTTATTAACCAGCTACAAATGCTCTAATAAGGAAAATTGCAGGGTCTGCATCCCTTTAGATGTGATTTCCTATAGGGAGTTTTTTAAAGATGAACAAAGCATATGCCTCGTTCCTCTGCTATCAGCATGAATCCCTTCTGAGAGGTTTTCCTGGCACTAAAAAAAAGTTGACAGGGGAGGGATCTCCAGCTGATTGACAGCCTCAGCTCTGTTCCTGTGTGCTGGGTGGAGGGGGGAGGTGTCTCTTCACTCCAATCATCTCTCAGAGCTCTCCTCACTGAGCTTTGCAGAGTGTAATGTCAGCTGTCTGCCCCCTTTCCTTCTAACAGCCCAGACAAACTTTATAAATGTCACACTTTGAACAGCTGTAGAGAAGAGAAGACTGCAGATAGACAGGTACAGCTTATGTAGGAATATTTGTTTCATCTCTGTGTATTATCTGAGACCAGTCACTTCACTGGGTATGTGAGGATTTACAACCACTTTAAAGGAAGATCCTGATCAGAAGCAACGTTCCCCACTGAATCACTGTACAAATCTGGAAGAAACATATAAAGAACACCAATATTCAGGTAAAAATACACATGGTTCTTGTATTTAGACAATTCTTACTTATTGTGAAGTTCAACTTTAATGCTGGCTAGTAAAAGGACCTCTAATGCCCTGTACACACGGTCGGATTTTCCGACGGAAAATGTCCTATCGGACAATGTTGTCGGAAATTCCGACCGTGTGTAGGCTCCATCGGACTTTTTCCGTCGGATTTTCCGATGGACAAAGTTTTATCTCCTGCTCTCAAATTTTCCGACAACAAAGTCCTATCAGACTTTTTCCGATCGTGTGTAGCGAATTCCGACGGACAAAGTGCCACGCATGCTCAGATCACATTACAAGACCAAAGCTATTGGCTACTACGTAGGCAACAAACGTCACCACGTTCAGAATGATCGGATTTTCTGACAACTTTGTCCGACCGTGTGTATGCAACACCAGTGTCGGATGGATCCGATGGATTTTGTGGTCCGATTTTCCGACCGTGTGTACGGGGCATTAGTGTGTATGCAATACGTTACAGGTACATTGAAAGGAAAGTGCAATGGTTTGTTCATTTTTATTTAAAACTATTTTGAATGTTTTCTAGTTTTCTAGACTGGTGTGTTATATTTTTACTATTACTTCTATTAAAAATTTATTTTACAAATAAAAGACTATGCTAAGCTAGACTTTTAAGAATATATTGTAACGATGCTCTTCTAGGAGGAGAAAACAAATGCCCTGGCAGTCAGCAGTGCTGGTTTTGTCACAGCAAGTAGAGCCAAAAGTACAAGTACAGTGCACACACCACAGTCATTGGTAAATAGGAATCACAGTGGGTACTACAAGATTCAGAGGGCTCCCCTCACCTATCATTCTGAAGGAAATATCTGCTTATTTGGGACAGATTTGTTTTCAGTAGCGGCTAGCCTGCTTGAAGATCATCTTCTGCTTGGAGATTGCCATCTGGTGGCTCTCAGTGCTAAATATTTATTTAAGCATTTTATATATATATATATATATATTATAATATATATATATATATATATATATATACAGGGCTTTTTTTAGTAGGTGCAGGAACTCAGGAACTCCCACCTTCTGAGTCACCCCTTGTCTCTGCACCCAACCCACCTCCGGGCACTATTACTTGATTCCACCCCCTACCCACCTCCCAGTACTGCCCCTTTTAGAAAATACAGAGATAAGTATAATTTTCTGGTGCAAAGTAATTTGTATGGAACAAGAAAGGCAGTAAAATAGATTGCCTGCAGCTAGCAACTATAGACCCCCCAACCACAACAGATCCCCTACACAACAATAAACCCCCCTCCGCAACAATTGACCCCCTTGCAACAAAATACCACCCCAGCAGCTATAGGCCCCCTGCAGCTACAACTGATCTCCCAGCAGCCAGAATCAATGAACCCTCTGGCAGCCAGCAAAAATATACCTCTCCCTCAAAAGTAGATCCCTCCCAGCAACAATTGACCCCCCCAGCAACATAAGACCCCCCTATTAACAGACCCCCCACGCAAAAAAAATGATTCCATTAACAATAGATAGTACTCCTTGCTATTACATACTGTACACTCAGTGGTGGAGGTGCCGGAACTGTGTACCCCCGGGTTCCCGCTTAAAAAAAGCCCTATATATATATATATATATATATATATATATATATATATAAAAATTTTGTTGTCTGAAATTTCGACAGCAAATATCCGATGGAGCCTACACACGGTTGGAATTTCTGACAACAAGCTCACATCGAACATTTGTTGTTGGAAATTCTGACCCCGTGTACGCGGCATTAGTCCGTAGGGTTCAATATTGAGTTGGCACACCCTTTGCAGCTATAACAGCTTCAACTCTTCTGGGAAGGCCGTCCACAAGGTTTAGGAGTGTGTCTATGGGAATGTTTGACCCTTCTTCCAGAAGCGCATTTGTGAGGTCAGGCACTGATGTTGGATTAGAAGGCCTGTCTCGCAGTCTCTGCTCTTATTCATCCCAAAGGTGTTCTATAGGGTTAAGGTCAGGAATCTGTGGAGGCCAGTCAAGTTCCTCCGCCCTAAACTCGCTCATCCATGTCTTTATAGACATTGCTGTGTATACTGGTCCAAACCATTTGGTGGAGGAGGGTATGGTGTGGGGTTGTCTTTCAGGGCTTGGGCTTGGCCCCTTAGTTGTAGTGAAGAGAGTTCTTAAGGCATCAGCATACCAAGACATTTTGGACAATTTCATGCTCCAAACTTTGTGGGAACAGTTTTGGGGTTGGCGCTCTCCTGTTCCAACATGACTGCGCACCAGTGCACAAGCAAGGTCCATAAAGACATGGATGAGCCAGTTTTGGATGGAGGAACTTGACTGGCCTGCACAGAGTCCTGACTTCAACCCAATAGAACACCTTTGGGATGAATTAGAGTGGAGACTGCGAGCCAGGCCTTCTCATCCAACATCAGTGCCTGACCTTACAAATAAGCTTCTGGAAGAATGGTCAAACCTTCCCATAGACACAATCCTAAACCTCGTGGACAGCCTTCCCAGAAGAGTTGAAGCTGTTATAGCTGCAAAGGGTGGGCCAGCTCAATATTGAACCCTACAGACTAAGACTGGGATGCCATTAAATTTCGTGTGCGTGTAAAGGCAGGCGTCACAATACTTTTAACAATATAGTGTTATTTATATATATATATATATATATATATATATATATATATATATATATATATATATGAAAATATTGGAAAACTTGTTATCAGAAGCTGAATGACAAGGAGTTTTTGTATTTAGTAATTTTTGTTGGGGGTAGTTCATATTATTTTCACAGAGCAGTAGTTACCTTGTTTAGGTCATAAAGTAATCCTTTACAATTCGTCTTTACAATCCCCTTTTTTAACAATATACCTCCCATAGGAAACAGTCCCTACCATAAAAAGGGTTGGTTGGTTGTTTTTTATCCAGCGGCCAAAATTCCCCTGTTCTACCCTCAGTCCCCTGCATTTGACTGACATTTGTCATTAAATGTACAGAACCATGCAGGAAAGTATGCCATGACTGATATGTTTAAGGCCAGCATTAGATGGATGCAAAGAACCTGTGACCAGTTTAAATTTTAGACACAAAATTCTGATTTTCTGATCAATTGTGTTAGTTAGCTAAACAGAAAACCTTTAAAATAACTTGAAATTATATTAAGTCTTTTAATAACGTTATATAGTAAAATTTTAAAAAAATCTGCAATTAATTTTTTTTGCCATGAAATTACTTTGTAAAGCCACAAGAGGGTGATAGATAGTTGTCTTGAAACAGATGAATTGCATAAAGCAATTCCTATTTCACTTTTTATGGGTTAATAATAAATTGGAGACCAAGCCTTCATTAAGAGAAAACTTTTTCTAATAGTGTTGATGACAAGTTGAAAGTTATAGAGGAATCCTGGAAGATTATCCAAATGAATCCCTAATAAAACATCTTGGGAGTGAGGAGCATCCCAATCAAGAGACAAGGATATAGGAGAACGCACATACTCTAGATCTGTTTTAAAATCAATTTAAAATCCTCCAGAAATCTATAAGGTGATATCTTTTAGGAAGAGCGCTATGTTTTTGTGAAGAGTAATGCCCCATACACACGGAAAAAATTTGAGATCCTGCTCTCAAATTTTCCGACAACAAAATCCGATCGGACCTTTTCTGATCGTGTGCAGAGAATTCCAACGGACAAAGTGCCACGCATGCTCAGATCAAATTACAAGACCAAAGCTATTGGCTACTAACCTCTACGTAGTTCCGCCGTACGCAAGGAACGTCACCACGTTCAGAATGATCGGATTTTCCGACAACTTTGTCCGACCGTGTGTATGCAACACCAGTGTCGGACAAAATCCGTCTGAAAAAGACGGATTTTGTGGTCGGAATTTCCGACCGTGTGTACGGGGGCTAATTGTTTTGGAGAAGGAGGCAGGAGTGACCTGGAGAATTCTGTTCCCAGATTGGGGAGAATACTGGAATAAAGTCACCCTTCACCCATTATTTCAGGACAGTTAAGGACATTTATCTTTCATGGAATTTTTATTTCCAAAGAAAACATATTACTTAACATTTGGGGAATGAATACAGGCAATTATATAGTCCGAGCTAAATAATATTCCCTTAAGTAGAAAACATCAGCCTGATGGGTTCAGAAAGGAGCGAGAGGTTACAAAAGGGAAATACTTATGAAGAAACTATACTTCCGGTCCTTTAGCTATAGAGGAAAATAATAATGACATTAGGGATTTCAAAGAAATTATTTGATTTATGGGAACTCCACATTGTTTTTTTTTAACTAACTGCTTGAAAGCACTTATGAAGAGTGTTTAGGCCCCTCACATTACATGGATATGATTTTAAACATCTAACACTAAGGGTGAAAGGAAGGGACAGAATCTTCAAAATGATCTCCAAGTTACACAGAATAAACAAATAGTACAAGGCTGCATATATACCATACAAGAGGTCCTGGTTTGACTGGTTTTGGGGCAGAAGAGGGAAAAGGGGAAGGGAGACAAAAAAAATAGAGGGGGGGAGGCAAAAGAGAGAAGGGTATTGAGCATAGCCCCCAACTGTCCCTGATTTCGAGGGACTGTCCCTGATTTGGAGCAATGTCCCTCTCTCCCTCTGTCCTCCTCATTTGTCCCTCATTTTGGTCTGATCCATATAGTTGTATATAAAATGCACTTTTTATCTTTCAAAAACTGTTTCCCAGCGCTAAAACTTTCATCCAAATTGTAAATTGCTGCATTTGTACATTTTTAAAGCCAATATAAAGGAGTAATAGTGGTAAAAAAAAAGCTCTTGTGAACTTAATTAACCTTTTTTTTGGTTAATTCTCCTTTAAGGGGGTGTGGCAGAGGGCGTGTCCTATGCCTACATACGTTTGCTAGTAGGTGTCCCTCATTCCTATCTCAAAATGTTGGGAGGTATGTATTGAGCAGTGGGGATTACAGATCCAAAGGGGTTGGTTGGAGGAGTACATAACTATAAACTATAAAAAGCTGGGGCATAGAAGAGTCTTAAAGGAGTTTTAAAGGCAGAAGGTTTCTTTTATCTTAATGCATTCTATGGGGGGGGGTTTAAAGATTGATGTGTCTGTCTTTATCAGGGTTAGAGATTGAATGGTACACCCCAGTCTAACGATGATGAGCTTAAACTGGAACCCCAATAGGGAATCCCATTTTAGAGTTAAATTATGTGTCTAAGCTCATTGTGTTTCAGAAGGGTGGAGGGAACTAGATTGTTAAGTATTTTTAGCTTATGACCACAAAAAATATAGGTTGGTGTGTTACATGCATTCAGTGTAGACTATTTATTCAGTGCATTTAGTGTAGACTACATATACAGTGCAGTCCGTCTAGTGCATATATATATATATATATATATATATATATCAGTGCAATCAGTGTAAAATATATATACAGTGCAGAGTATATAATACAGTGAATTAGTTGTTTAGGGGAACCCTATGGCAGAATTAAGAAAAAAACGGCATGGGGTCCCCCCCAAAATCCATACCAGGCCCTTTGGGTCTGGTATAGATTTTAAGGGGAACTCCATTCCAAAATAAAAAAAATGGCGTGGGGTCCCCCCCAAAATCCATACCAGACCCTTATCCGAGCAAGCAGCCTGACAGGCCAGGAAAGGAGGGGAACAAGCAAGCGCCCTTCCCCCCTCCTGAACCATACCAGGCCACATGCCCTCACATGCCCTCAACATGGAGAGGGTGCTTTGGGGTCCCCCCAAAGCACCTTGTCCCCATGTTGATGGGGACAAGAGCCTTTGTAACATTGTACCCCTACCCATTCACCAAAAAAAGTGCCAAAAAGTAAAAACCACAACAGACAGTTTTTGACAATTCCTGTGTGAGGCTCGGAGCTGCGGCCAGAACCCTACAGCTCTCTTTCAAGAGCACGTGGACTTTGCCCTGCCTGCTTGGATCCTGCTATCCTGCTGTGTGCCCAGCCTATGTACGGATTAAACCCTTTGCCTGCCAGACCTCTGCCAGCCCTGCTGTGTGCTTGTCCTGTGAGACGATTAACTTTTCACCTGCCAGAATTCTGCCATCCCTGCCGTGTGCCCAGACCCATGTGCGGATGAAACCATTTGCCTGCTAGACCTCTCCCAGCCCTGCGGTGTGCTCGTCCCATGAGCAAATTAACCCTTCACCTTCCAGACCTCTGCCAGCCCTGCTGTGTGCCCGTCTGGTGAGCTGATTAACTCTTTGCCTACCAGAACTCTGCCATCCCTGCCGTGTGCCCAGACCCGTGTGTGGATTAAAACTTGGTGCCTGCCAGAACTCTGCCATCCCCACAGTGTGCCCAGTCCTGTTTGCAGATTGAACCTTTTGCCTGCTAGAACTCTGCCATTCCTGTTGTGTGCCCAGTCCTGTGTGAGGATTAACCATTTTGCCTGCTAGAACTTTGCCACCCCCGTTGTGTGCCCAGACCCATGTGCAGATCAACCCTTATGCCTGCTAGAACTCTGCCATCCTCGTGTGCCCAGTCCGTGTGCAGATTAACACCTTTTGCCTGCAAGAACTCTGTTAACCCCGTTGTGCACCCAGCCCAGTGTGCAGATTAATCCTTTTGCTTGCCATAACTCTGCCATCCCTACAATGTCCCCGGCCCTGTGTTACTGACCCTTTGTCTACTGCTACCCGGCTGTGAGCCAGTTCAATAAAATCACTGTGTGTATGCCTACTCTCCATGTGTGTTCTGTTTCACCCACACCTTCGTCACATTCACCAATTACCTGTGATACTTGGGGGGAGGGGGAGGGGGAGGGATATACTAAAATTGGTGCCCATTGGTTATTATGCACAGCTGCACCATATTCTATCAACTTCCATGTTTTATTGTCAAAGCTTAATTGAACAAGCTGAAGTTAGAAGCTGATCGGTTACTATGCACAGCTGCACCAGATTCTGTGTGCACCAGTTGTAGTAAATCTCCCCCATTGTCTCCATTACCCAACTCTTAAGGAAGCAATGGTGTGAAACATATTGGGGCTGATTTACTAAGATGGTTGCGCTGCACCGGTTCATACCATAATTGGTGCGCCAGATAAATTATTAATTGAGCGTATGAACAGGCGCACACATAAGCGCAACACATAATATACCTGGCACACGCGATAATAATATACCGGCGCGCGCGGTAATAATAAGCCATTGATAATAGCGCACGCCGTTATCATTAACAGTCCATTCACACTGGGGCAAAACGACTTCCAGCACGACTTGGGGCGACTTACAACACGACTTGGGGCGACTTACGACACGACTAGGGGGGACTTACAACACGACTTTAAGTCGCCCCCAGGCCAGGCGACTTTAATATTAAAAAAAAAAAAAATGGCATAGGTTCCCCTCCAAGAGCATACCAGGCCCTTCAGGTCTGGCATGGATATTAAGAGGAACCCTGTGGCAAAAAAAAATGGTGTGGGGGTCCCGCTCAAAATCCATACCAGGCCCTTATCCGAGCACACAACCTGACAGGCCGCAGGAAAAGAGAGGGGGACGAGAGAGCACCCACAGACCCCCACAACCACCGGCCAGGGTTGGGGGGATGAGGCCCTTGTCCTCATCAACATGGGGACAAGGTGCTTTGGGGGGTACCCCAAAGCACCCTCCCAATGTTGAGGGCATGTGGCCTGGTACGGTTCAGGAGGGGGGCGCTCTCTCGTCCCCCCTCTTTTCCTGCAGCCTGCCAGGTTGCAGACCGATCGCCGCCTCCCGTGCGCCGGCAAGATAATAGTAAATTGGGAATTGCACTGTGTTACAGGCGCAAATGTTTTGTAAAAATGAAAACGGCCGTTGCACATCGCCGTGTGCCGCAACTCATGTCGCAAACCGTTCGTAAATCAGCCCCATTGTGTGAGGTTATATCCACCAAGCAACTAGTAGTAGAATATTGTTTATCTTGGATATATGGACATTAACTGTAAATATTATTACAGTGATGCATGTCTACTGGCTTTTGGTGTAGCCTCCTTGTGGTTGTGATCAGTATCGATATTTGGAGGTACAACTTTTTGTATTTAACCACAAAACAAATGTTTTATATAATCTGTTTCTATAGATATTAATAAAGAGAATGGTTTTAACTTTTGTTATTTTGTGTGTATAATTTGCTGATTTGTCACACCTAAAAAGTCCCATTTTCTATTTCTTCTCAGTATTAATCTGGGTTGTGGTGTGGCTTGCTGATCCCCAAAAAGGTTTTTACTTTTTATTTATGCATTTTTTTAGTTATACCTATAGTAGTAGAATCTACGGGCCGAAAAGACCCATGTCCTTGGGCCCTTTCTAGTTGCCAAAACTCCATTGCAAAAGAAGGGAAGGGTTCCATAAAGAGATGTGTCCTGAAATGCTGTAGGAAAGTCCAGTACCTCTCTTAACCACAGATTTTGGAATTCGTAACGATTCTGTGATCTTCAAGTACTGTAGCATTTAGATATAAGTTAATTTGCACTTTAAGTTCTCTCTTTGTCCCCCTGAAAAATCCCACATATATCGGTTGATCCTGCCATTACAGTCCACATAATGCAGCTTCCTGTGTTGCTATAACAATGATGCTCCTGTGTCGCCACTTTCATGTAGGATGTGCCTGCTTGCACTACAGTGTGCTGAAAAAAAATGTTGCAGGGGATGTGGCTATCAGCATTGTTGTTGAATATTGACAAAGAAAAGGGGGGAGTGGGACTTTATCTGAAGCACACGGTAGTAAGTGGATGGAAAGGTCAAATATTTTATTGGTACATGTCAAGCTGTATAACAAAGTATAAAAACAATGAAACCAAGGTAAGTATCAAACAGAATACATATACTGTATATACATATAGCACATGATACCATGCAACAGTAGGACCAAGTTCTTGGCATAAGGAGTTATAAACACGGCATAAAACTAGCTTGACCCATTTCATGTCCAATCTTCAGGAGCAGCACGTGATATATATCTGTAATAAATACAATAGAATAAATCCGACATGTTCACAGGCTGAGACCAAGGGGAGCAAAAACAAGAAAGAAACCCCCCTAAAAAACACTTACAGAGTAGCCATGTGTTGGAGGCATGTTTCTGAGGACTATGGGCTCCCTCAGCTCCCGGAGATGATGCAGTAGGGATGGAGGTAGATGGCCAATGGCCAGTGCCTCATTTAAAGTTCCAATTCCCCCTTTAATATTGATTATTGACAAGTCTGTAGATTATGAATCAGCACCTGTCAACATCTAGTCCTGCCTACTGCTATTTGGATTGACAGCACTGCCTGTGTTGCTTAAACCCTTTCATTGAGAGCTGCAGTGTTTGAGAGTGGATCACATGAGACATACGTATATGAAGGAATATTTGGCTCAGTCAGAGAAGGTAACATTGTTTTGGCTCTATGAGGTTTGCACATCACATAGTAATTGGACTTGGTACTTGTTTGGACTGCCTTACAGTAGCCTTTAATGTTATTATTAAACATACTGTGGTCATAACATGCCTGATGTAATAATCGCCAACGCCTGAATTTCAGTTTACCCTACCATGGTGTCTTGGTAATATACCAAATATATGCAAGCTATAATGCAACTTTGGCAAGAATGACTATTACAAACTGGCATGTAATCTGTGTTCTCTGCTACAACCAATGAGCATTACTGAACATAGGACAAATCAGAACTAACCTGGGACCAAGCTACACAGGTACACTTTTACTTGCTATAGGGACCAAGCAATACAATAAATTTTTGACTTCTCTGTCACAGAAACTCAGAGATAGATGTGGGCTGCTTTACCACTATATTTGGAGTAAGGAACTGAATACCAATGGGAAGTACTAAAAAAATCACCTTCTATTCTAAGACATGTAACCAGACCATTAATGACCATCAGTGAACCACAAAACCACTGCTGTGACAAAAGAATAAGTGACAAAAAATAAAAAAGGGTGGCTAAGAATATACTGGTTTCATTATCTGAATTATGACTGATCTATGATGGGCTGACTTTGGTTTAGTAGTAGTAATCAGCTGAGTATATCGAGAAAAACTTTGTTCATGGAATCATGAATGGACATGGTGTCTTAAGCCCCATACACACGGTCGGACTTTTTCATGGATTCTGTCCGATCGGACAATGTTGTTGAAAAATCAGACCGTGTGTATGCACCATCGGACAGTGTACGTCGGATTGTCCGACGGACAAAGTCTTATCTCCTGCTGGAAAGATTTGCCGACAACACGGTCCGATCACACCAAATCCGATCGTGTGTACGGTTGTCCAACCGGACAAAGTGCTACGCATGCTCAGATCACATTACAAGACCAAAGCTATTGGCTACTAGCCTCTACGTAGTCCCGTCGTAGGCAACAAACGTCACCACGTTCAGAATGATCGGATTTTCCGACAACTTTGTCCGACCGTGTGTACGCAAAACCAACATCAGACAAAGTATGACGGACAGGATCCGACCGACCTGGTCCGCGGATTGTCCGACCGTGTGTATGGGGCTTTAGAGGTTTCACAGTATGTCCTTCTCTTAGTTCTTGGAACCTTGCGGTTTGGGTGGAATGCATGTGAGTTTGCATACTTTTTTTTATAACAACCACGATAAATATACCTGATCTGTGCAATTGTATTGCACAAA
This sequence comes from Lithobates sylvaticus, assembly GCA_028564925.1. NCBI lineage: Eukaryota > Metazoa > Chordata > Amphibia > Anura > Ranidae > Lithobates > Lithobates sylvaticus. Next base: position 143,572,070 of record CM053038.1, on the reverse strand, counting down.
GCAGCCCTAATCCTCCCCTTCTGGGGTCCCCCACGTGTGCTCTTGGCTCTTTCTGCCTTTGATTGACAGCAGCAGGAGTCAATGGCTCCCGCTGCTCTCACTGAGTCCAGTGAGGAGGGAGAGAGTGGGCAGCCCTGCTGCTCTTGGGCACAGCGTGATCAGATTCTTTAAAAAGTCTTTAGCATTTACAACCACTTTAATTATTGGAGTTTGTTACAGGCCACACAGTGTTTGTGAGGACACAGAGACAGTGGTAATAATGGGAAGTTTTAATGGCACTGCTGGAACAGTAAAAGGGCAGAAATGTATAAACCTATTAGCAGATAGTTTGAGGTACAGTTTATAGAAGCTGCAACTAGACCTGATGTTCTGTTGGACTTGGTATTCTCAAGCTACGTTGAACTAATGGTAATATACAGTAAAAGAACATCTGGGTAGCAGTGAATATAAAAGGATTTAATTTATTGTTAGCTGTAAACAACAAGCACATACTAGAAAGATAAAAGCACTTAAAGCGGAGTTCCAGGCTAAAATCAAACTAGGTGTAATCCAATCGAGCACCCCACCTTCCCTCGTATTTGGGTATTCTTTTTTTTTTTCTTTTTTTTGGGCGTTTTGTACCTGTTTTTCCAGCAGGGCTTCAGTTCTGGCGAAGTACATCATCTCCGGATTTGCATCGGCCCCTCCTCCTGCCCCCCGCTGCCTTCTGGGACCTGTGTGTATCCCAGAAGATGACAGGGCTATTCAGAAAGCGCAGCGCGGCTTGCGCATGTGCAATACGAAAACGGCTGTGAAGCCGGCCGAAGTCGATCTAGCGATTTACTTTTGTCAAATGGGCTTGTTGATTTTTATTTTTTTTTGATCAGCAGCTGTAGTTGCTGATCAGTGTATTCTAACAGCGCCCCTGCTGTCAGAATACAATGGGTTTTATTTACTAAAGGCAAATCCACTGTGCACTAGACTTGGAAGTGCAATCGCTGTAGATCTGAGGGGAAGATCTAAGATGAGGGGAACTGCTGCTGATTTCTATCATCCAATCATGTGCAAGAAAAATTCTGTTTTTTTATTGTCCTAATGCCGCGTACACACGAAGGGACTATCCCGCGGGATTATCCGCTGGACCGAAGTCCAACGGATAATCCCCTCTTGTGTGGGCGCCGGCGGACTTTTTTTGGCCAAAGTACGGCGGACTAAAGTTTTAAGTTTTGTTTTAAAATTATCCGCTGGACTTGGCAGTCCGGCGGACAATCCCGCCGTGTGTAGTATGGTCCGGCGTACCAAAAAGGACGCATGCTCAGTAGTAAGTATGTCACGGACTCGCTCGGTCTGGTAAAACTAGCCTTCGTTTTGAAGCTAGCACAATCGTCACGCTGCTGATCTTTTTTTGTTATTTTCTGACAGCGGAATTTGTATGTTATCGTACTTGAAGAATGATTTTGCCTTGCTGCTTGTATATTCACGCAGAGTACTCCCGAACGTTTTTTCTTCAGCATTCTTTAGTGAAGTTATATATTTGTATATATATATCTATATCTCTCTATATATATATATATATATATAGATATAGATATATATATATATATATATATATATATATATATATATATATATATATCCAAATCACCAAATTAAAAATATATCTATATATCTCAATATAAAAAAAAATATATATATCTATATATACATATATATATATTTAGATATATAGATATATACGTATATATATATATATATATATATATATATATATATATATATATATGTACATATATCTCTATTTAGATATATTTTATTATTTGTTGGTTATCAAAAGGATTTGTTATTACACATGATACAATTGTGGAGTCAGCAGAGCTTGCCCTTAATTCAGATCTTAACCCTCACCTTTCCAGCGACTGCACTTGCAGTTCCATTGAAGTTGCACTTTACACTTGTATTGTCAAATGAATGTGCGTTTTGGAAATGCCCTCCATATAATTTAGACATGTACCTGCCTACTCCTAAATAAACTATGTTTTTGAATAACAAGCACGTATATCATTATTTTCTTGAAATTAAATTACCATTTATTGTGGTTTAAACAAACAAGGCAAAACAAAATAGGAAGGCAACACTGGAGGCACTTTGAGATTTTGAGAAGACTTTTTGCCCCAACGGCAGACATCAAGTTTGTGAAGCCAAAAATTAAGCTTGGGCATATTTGATCCAATATAGGGAGCACAAGAAGATTGACCAGGAATCACACAGACCAGGAACAGCAGCAGATGACATCTATGTCCCCAAGCTGTGGCACTACAACAGCCTGTGTCTTCTGTGAGACCAGACTGAAGCCAGGCAATCACTTCCGACTCTTCCCACCACGCTGCCCTGCACTCTTCCCTGCAGTCTTCCCTGCACGCTTCCTTGGAGGCTGACTTGTGGTAGGAGGAGGAGGAGGAGGAGGAGGAGGAGAAGAAGAAGAGGAGGAGGAGGAGGAGAAGTTGCTGTCGGGCCTTCATGTGTCAGGCGGGTGGATTCTCTTAATTGACCCCTCAAACCCCCCTTAATAGCTTCAAAAATTAGGCCCTCGCACAGGTGCCATTGGCCCTTCTCCATTTCCAGCAACCTGCTGGCCAAGTAGGTGGCATAGGCCTCTTCTGGAATGGGGGGTCTTTGGAGAATCTCACTCGCCTGCCGAATAAGTTTGAGTGATTCCTCCTCAACCATGGTCATCCTCCTGGGCCTTCTTGGGGGTAAGGGCAGGGGTGGAGGTAGACTTCTTACAGTCTCGCTGTCAGTCTGGCTCGTGCTGGGCCCAGCCACCTCCTGGCTCTCGCTGGTCATGTCCTCCTCCTCCATACCACTTGTCCCGGCATCATCCTGGGTCAGCTCATCCTGTGTGCAAATAAAAACAAAAATCAAACACCTGTTTTTTGGTTTATGGCCTCCTCAATCATCCAATTGTAAACTTATGAACGAGCAGATAAATTTAAAAAAAGATCCAAAAGGCTATCATTTGGACCCCTGCATTTTCCAAGCAGATCACCAATGTTGTATAAGGCATTTTTTGCCACTACTGGATGTATGTATACACTATATATGTATCGATATGTAGCACCAACACTTTTTAGAAGTGTGCGCAATTTTTGGCTGTTTTTTTCCCAATTCTGAGTTCAGGGTGTTAATTGTTTCACATTTTTACGTTGACATCATTAATATTCACCCAATCACTATTTAGGCTACAAAATATATACCTGGCTCCAGCTGGGCGCATCAGCCTGCTCCAAGGTGGAGGGGTCTTCTCCTTCCGTGGAAGCCTCAGCTGGGGTGGAGGGAAGAGTGGAGGGAAGAGTGGAGGGAAGGGTGGAGGGAAGAGTGGACAGTGATTGCCTGGGTTCCATCTGGTCACCTAGAAAAGCCAGTTGGTTGTAGTACCACAGCTTGGGTACATAAACATTCTCTGCTGCTGCTCCTGATCTGACTGATTCCTCAATCTTCCTGCGCTCCCGCTTGTACATGTGCCTTAAACTTGAAATTCTGGCTTCAACAAACTTGATGTCTGCGTTGGGGACTTGAGTCTTCACAAAATCCAAAAGTGGCCCCAGTGTTACCTTCCGGACATCCCTATTTCCATATAAAGGGTTCTTGAGCTGCCACAGGTTGGCATTTTTACGGTACAGCGCAATGAATTCCGACATGAACTGCTGGTCCTTAAATGGATTTAACTGGGCTGCTGACATGTTTGTTTCTGTTTTGTTAGTAATGGCAATACAAAAGACCAAAAACACAAATGTTACTAAAAACGCACATCCAGTTTTTCAAACTAAACATTACACAACACACCCACACACAGGCAGCAACACACCCACACAGGCAGCAACCCCTACACACAGGCAGCAACCCCTACACACAGGCAGCAACACACCCACACAGGCAGCAACCCCTACACACAGGCAGCAACCCCTACACACAGGCAGCAACACACCCACACAGGCAGCAACCCCTACACACAGGCAGCAACCCCTACACACAGGCAGCAACCCCTACACACAGGCAGCAACACACCCACACAGGCAGCAACCCCTACACACAGGCAGCAACCCCTACACACAGGCAGCAACACACCCACACAGGCAGCAACCCCTACACACAGGCAGCAACACACCCACACACAGGCAGCAACACACACATATCCTTAAAAAATGCAGGCCCAAAACCCAATAAACCACAGTAATGCATCCTAGAAAACACTTACCTTCGTACAGAGCGCTCGCTAATTCCGTTCGGGAACACGTGGGGCCCTCAAACAGCCTTATATACACTGCGCACGCGTCGAAGTCCGCCTGCGTCCTCCGCGTCGCCCGCCCATGACGTTCCTCCTGACGAGTATTCCCCGCCCCGCTTCCCCTCGTTGCATTGTGGGTGAATAAATTCATGAAGATGGCGGACACATTCTCAGCCAGTAGCGCGGAGGAAAGCCCAGAAGCGAACACATCTGCATCCAGCAGCAGATATAAGGCCACCAATATGGCCTTTGAAGAGATGGTGGAGATGGTGGACATCCTCCAAAGGGAAGATTACGACGGGGAAAATGGCCCGTACCCTCGACCCAACTTGCGCAAGGACAAGATTCTCACTACAGTCGTCAGCACCCTGGAGCATAAATTTGGCGTACGAAGGGGCAAGGATCAACTGCGCAAGCGATGGTCCGACATCAAATCCAGGGAGCACGATCAGTACAGGAGAATTCGAAAAGCCATCAAAAAAAGTAAGTCAAGCACGTGCGCTACTATGGTTATACTTGATATGTCTAATCTTGCGCAGACGTTATTAGCATTCGTACGTGAAACTTGCGCACATGTTATTAGCATTCGTACGTGAAACTTGCGCAGATGTTATTAGCATTCGTATGTGAAACTTGCGCAGACGTTATTAGCATTCGTACGTGAAACTTGCGCACATGTTATTAGCATTCGTACGTGAAACTTGCGCAGATGTTATTAGCATTCGTACGTGAAACTTGCGCACATGTTATTAGCATTCGTACGTGAAACTTGCGCAGATGTTATTAGCATTCGTACGTGAAACTTGCGCACATGTTATTAGCATTCGTACGTGAAACATTCGTACGTGAAACTTGCGCAGATGTTATTAGCATTCGTACGTGAAACTTGCGCAGATGTTATTAGCATTCGTACGTGAAACTTGCGCAGATGTTATTAGCATTCGTACGTGAAACTTGCGCAGATGTTATTAGCATTCGTACGTGAAACTTGCGCACATGTTATTAGCATTCGTACGTGAAACTTGCGCAGATGTTATTAGCATTCGTAAGTGAAACTTGCGAAGACTTGATGAAAGTTCGTTTGTCTTCATAACGTTTATTCAGTTTACCTGGCTTTGGGTTGTTGGAGTTGTAAGGTTGTTTATTATTGTCACTATCTATACTATTACTGCTGTAGTAAGGGTTTTAGGGGTAACTTACACAGGGACTCCAGAAGCTGTTTTGGGGGGGGGGGGGGGGGGGGATAAATCTGTTAAGCAGGGTGTCAAGCTCCAAATTCCCAAAAAATGCTCATCATCTACAAATACTGTAGGTGGTGACTTTCCTAAAAGAAGTACACTCACCTGTCCCTTGGATGCTGCAGCTACAATCTTTGATCTTGGAATCATGAAATTAATCTTTGCGGCTTCACTTCCCGGGTCACTATTGGGCATGCGCCAGTTGCGCAATGCAATAGGACTGGTCCGCGCGAGCTCTGGGACCCCTGTGTGTCCCAGCAAACAGCACGGTGGGACGGGATGTGGCGTATACTTCTGTGGGAGTCTAGGGCCGGATGTGTGTGCAAATACCTGCCTTACACAGGTATCTGCAACCCCTCCCCCCTAAAAGGTTCCAAATAAGACACCACAGGGGTGCAGGGATACAATGAGCGGAAGTTCAACTTTAGGGTTGAAGGGCGGTTTAAGTATTGGAGTTTCATTAGATAGACATTTCAATTCTGTATTCAAGTAGGATCTTCTAACAAACTGCTAATAATTGGACAACACTTTTAAACACTGTTTAATAATCATATTTCGGCACTCAAATATCAGTGTGATTAAAAGTGTACCTTTGTGTTCCATTACCATAGGGGGCAAAAGACTCAGACGTCAATCAGAACCTACCAGGACCTCCCGGCCTCAGCAGACTAATTGGGCAGTTAGCCCAAGCCCACGCGTGGATGTGGAGGAAGAGGTGGTTGAAGTGGATCAAATCTGCACCCCACCAAGTGATTGTCTCAGAACACAGATTGAGCTAATAAATTAAGGTCTGCATGTTTTTTGACACTTTTTTTCTTGTGTTTTATCTACCCAACTTTTAGGTGATGCTGATCTGGTTGTGGAAGGACAAGCTGCGGAGCCATTTTCCACAGCCAGTGCCCACAGGCTTATTGGCCAGATCATGGCCTGGAATCTGCAGCTGGAAAACATGCAGAAGGAGATGGCCACCATGCAGCAGGGAATGAAGGACATGATTGATGTTTTGGGGAGAATCTAAAGACCCCTTTTCCATTTCCTAACATCAATCATGTCCTTCATTCCCCTTTTGATGCGCTATTGTTTCCAAATTTTAGAGGCCAAATTTTTAATATGCACATGGTGTGTCAACATGTGCTATGTGCCATCAGGGGATCTCAATGGACGCATTTTGTGTTTGCAACCCCTAATGCTAGTAGGTGAGAGGGAAGGGGTTTCACACACAAAACACGTCCATTGATTCCCCATGATGGAACATAGCACATGTTGACATTACCCATTTTCATGTTAAATTAGTGTGCATATTCTAAATTTGGCTTCTACTGTTCATGGGTTACCTGTTGAACTTTGTAAGTTCCCTACTTTTACATTGTGTAAATATTTTAGAATGCTAACCAAAAAATTTTTACGATTTTAAAACATGTTTTTATGTTTGTTTAAAAAAAAACATCTAAAAAAAAACAAAAAAATGTTGTGAGAAAAATACCAAAAAAATATTACAAAACGACCAAAAAAAAAAAATGTTGTTTTAAAAAAAAAAAAAAACTGTTGTTAAAAAAAAAAAAATTAAAATAATTACCAAAAATGAAAAAAAAAAAAAAAAAAAAAAAGAGGAAATCAACAAAAAAAAACAAAAAAAAAGAAAAGTTTGGATGTGCACTATAATAAAAAAAAAAAATGTTTGCACAAATTAAACAATGTGTGGCTTCTTCTTTTTAAATACTACCAGTTTGACCAAAACATGTTGTGGTTCATTGACAAAGGGGCTTATTTACTAAACGCAAACCAAGTTTGCCACTATTAATAAGTGCACTAGGACAACATATAAAACAGGCAAAATTAAAAGCAAAACAATACGAAAAAAACAATCTTTCAAACATAAATAACTGTATTTATTCTTTCCAAAAAAATGATGTTTTAAGGGTCTGCTGCCATTGCAATGGCCCCCCTACCATTAAAATAATTTAAATAACGGTCCCGCACTTGCTGTGCTGATTGTGGGGCCAAACCAAGACGGCGATTATCCAGGCCTGTCATCTCGCCTTCCACTCCGGCCTCAGGCCCTATAGGTAATGTGTAGCTTCCAGAATGTTTCCGTAGATAATTGTGCATTACACAGCATGCAAGAATAATAGTATTCAGTTTGTACTCTGCCAGATGTATGGATGTTAACAGCAATCTGAAACGGTTGGCCATAATTCCAAAGGCATTTTCCACAACCCTTCTTGCTCTGGCCAACCTAAAATTAAAAATCCTCCTCTCAGGGGTGAGGGATCTTTGGGGAAATGGCCTCATCAGGTGGTCACCCAGACCGAACGCCTCGTCGGCTATGAAAACGAACGGGAGTCCCTCCACATTCTCTTCATCTGGTGGCAGCTCCAGGCCACCAGTCTGGAGACGATGGCCGAACTCCGTCTGGTTGAAGACTCCTCCATCCGACATCCGGCCGTTTTTCCCCACATCCACATAAAGAAAGTCATATTGTGCCGACACCACCGCCATCAACACTATACTATGGAACCCCTTATAATTCCAATAGTAAGACCCCGAATGGGGTGGGGGCACAATTCGGACATGTTTGCCGTCAATCGCCCCTCCACAGTTGGGAAAGTCCCAACGGGCAGCAAACTGGGAAGCCACAGTCTGCCATTCCTGTGGCGTGGAAGGACACTGTGAAGTCAAACAGAAAGATACAATTCTAATTATAAACCAGGCAAAACACCAAACTAAATACAACAAATTAACAAACAATTTGGAACAACATATGTATTTATTTTGTTAGTCCTTGAAATAAAGCCAAAAGATTAAGGATAAGGGACAAATCTCTGATTGATGACCCCTCTGATGGCCCAGAGAAGATAATAATGGGGATGTGGGTGGGGAGTAATTAATTGTAAGGTCACACAATACACATGCATTTAATTAAAGAGGGGGTGTGTGTGTGGGGGGGGGGGGGTTAATTACAAGCTGACCCAAACCACATGCATTTAATTAAAGAGGGTGTGTGTGTGGGGGGGGGTTAATTACAAGCTGACCCAAACCACATGCATTTAATTAAAGAGGGGGTGTGGGGGGGGGGGGTGTGTGGGGGGGGGGTTAATTACAAGCTGACCCAAACCACATGCATTTAATTAAAGAGGGTGTGTGTGTGTGTGGGGGGGGGGTTAATTACAAGCTGACCCAAACCACATGCATTTAATTAAAGAGGGTGTGGGTGTGGGGGGGGGTTAATTACAAGCTGACCCAAACCACATGCAATTAATTAAAGAGGGTGTGTGTGGGGGGGGGGGGGTAATTAATGGGGGGGGGGGGTGGGGGGGGGGTTAATTACAAGCTGACCCAAACCACATGCATTTAATTAAAGAGGGTGTGTGTGTGGGGGGGTGTGTGTGTGTGGGGGGGGGGGGTTAATTACAAGCTGACCCAAACCACATGCAATTAATTAAAGAGGGGTGTGTGTGTGGGGGGGGGGGGTAATTACAAGCTGACCAAAACCACATGCAATCAATTTAAAAATGAGGGGCAAGGGGGGTGAAAGGGGTGAGGGTCAAGGGGGGTGAAAGGGGTGAGGGTCAAGGGGGGTGAAAGGGGTGAGGGGCAAGGGGGGTGAAAGGGGTGAGGGGCAAGGGGGGTGAAAGGGGGGGGTGAGTAAAGCAGTACAATGGAGCTGGTAAGATACATTTTTAACCAAAGAAAGTGACTAGGCTAGGGGTGTTTAGGGGGCCAAGATTCCATGCTGGGGAGGTTGGTGCAAGGAAATATGCATGTGACCCACTAAATAATACATTCTTAAAGCAATTTCGATAAGTCAACCATAAAATACTATACAAAAAACAAAAATTAAAAAATATACAGGAATAGGGGACATTCATAGAATAGTCCTATCATGGTAATTAGCTAATGATGACATTGATGCACTACATTAGCAAACATACAAGACATAGGTAATTTTAAAAGAGAAGACTTACCTTAATGTATTCCTCCTGCAGGACGTGGATAATGGCAGAACAGGTCTCTGGAATAATGAGCCCCAGAGCCTGGGGGGAGATGCCTGTCGTGAACTTGAGGTCCTGCAAGCTTCTCCCCGTCGCCAAGTAACGCAACGTGGCGACTAGCCTCTGCTCCGCACTGATGGCTTGCCGCATGCAGGTATTCTGTCTGGTAATATAAGGGGACAGCGAAGCCAACAGACGGTGAAAAATGGGGTCCGTCATCCTGAGATAATTCCTGAAATCATCAGGATTATTCTCACGGATCTCACGGAGCAAAGGCATATGCGAGAATTGGTCACGCTGGCGCAACCAATTCTTGGTCCATGAACTCCTCCTCACCCTGTTCATGGACTGGGCTCGGGCCAAGGTGTTAACCGCAACACCGAGCCCCTGCACAGCACGAACTCGTTCCCGAGTACGTCCACACTCCATGGCTTCAAAACGGTCGGCTGATCAAACAAACAACTTAACCGAACGCACTGAAGAACAGCAAGGCCTATGAAGAACGACCTGAAAAAACAGGAACGAGCGGACCAGAACGGCCTGAGAACAGGTAGGAACTGATCCACACGCACTGAAAGACAGATACAAACCTCACAAGCACAAACTGAACGGCAGAAGCGAGCGAATTAAGCAGAAGTCTGAGAAGCGCGAATCGTCTCTAACCAAATGTCAACTAACACGCGATACACACGAGATTAGCTGACGTGCCCAAAGGGTGTCGTTTGGGATCTCGAGCTTCCTTTTTCTAGTCCCGTCGTACGTGCTGTACGTCATCGCGTGAACCGCCGGACTTTTTGCGTGATCGTGTGTGGTCAAGTCCGTTCGCTTTTTAGTCCAGCGGACTCAGCTGCAAAGTCCAGCGGATTGTCCGCTGGACTTAGGTCCGCCGGCAAAAGTCCCTTTGTGTGTACGCGGCATTACATGTCCCCCTCAGATCTACAGAAACTGCACTTCCAAATACACTTGGAATGCACTTCCAAGTTCACAGTGGATTTTCCTTTAGTAAATAACCCCCAATGTCTCTGTAGGGAGAATTCCCCTATCCACCTAGATTGTGTGAATGGGGGAATCTGTTCGATCCATCTATAGCCAGCCTTAATTTTAAGATGCCAATATTCCAAGGCTGAGAGCTCCTCTCCAATACTTATACTGGGAGAGGATATTGCCATCAAAGAACACAGAAAAGAAATGGGAATGTTTCAAATAAACTGTATGCAAACACAGTCGTGGGGGCAACACTCAGTATTGGGCTTTCATATTACTTTCTCTCTGGAGGTCCTAACTTTGTATGCACGGTATCATAGTGTCTATTGCACTGGCTGGGGAGGATCTGCTATAAAACAGAGAATGGGAGGAGGAGGAGGTTATCAGGAGTGGCAGTTGGATTCTGCGCAACCTTTATTGCTGCCTATTTGGGGATTGTTCATGTATTTTTCTATTGTTGTAACTGTGTTGTTTACTTCTAAAAACTTAATAAAATAGAGGGCAGAAGGGGGCAGTGGGACTTTATATGAAACAAAATACTTAGGGTATATTACTCCAATCAATAAATTAAAGTAAATTCCTATTTTATTGGGAACACATTACAGAGTAGTACAGTGGATATATTATAAAATGATAATAAACACAATTATACAGTTTAACACAGCATGATAAAAAATGATAATAAGCAAAATTATACAGTATGATACAGTATAATATCACGGTAAAATTGATAATACGATAATAATGCTGCACATGGTACGGTAACCAGAAAGCCCACAGTACATTCAATAGTGTGTGTATAAAAATAACCAATAAAATAGATAATTGATTGAGGTAGGTCGAACCCATAATAATGTCCTGGCTATAGAGACATGGCATCCAATGGCAAAAAGTTCAGAAGGCTCGACGCGTTTCGTGGAATATCTCCACTCATCAGGAGCAGCTGTATATTGAAAACACCTGTGATAAATGATATATTGATGGTATTAATCAATAGTGATTCATTAAACACATAGGCAGGAGGGGGAGCATAATGGTGGTCCTAGCCACTCTTACCTATGGATGACAGGTAGTATATATAGTATAATAAATGGTACTGGTAGTATGGATCCGAGACACTGGGGGGGTATCTGTAAACATCCCCCCGGGAGCTGAGGTGACATCCAGGGTCAGTGACCGGGCCATAGAAATGGATAGAGTGAATATTACTTGAGGCAGGACCTGCTTTGCCGAAGTAGTGAGAGTAGGCATAAGAGGCTGGTGAAAAAAAAGAAATTTGGATTATTGTGAGTGAAGAGTGACTAGCTGAGTGTGAAAAAAAGAGAGAAAAGGAAGAGAAAGAAGAATAAAAAATGGTGATAGAGAAACTAAAAATGGACCAGTGTCACCACTCCCCAAAGATCAAGGAGTGGCCATGATGTGCAATAAAATAAAGTGACTTAAGTAGAAGACAAAACACCGTTATATGGTCAAGGAAAACCTGGAGCAGAGTTGGTAGTTACCTGCAACTGCACAGGGAAATGTGTAGTGAGTAAGTGAAGGAATGGTAAGGGCAGATTAGGCCGGAGATCACAATGGAAATTAGATAGTGTTGAGAAAGGACCCGTAACAACACCGAGGATGTACACCAACGTCACGCATGCCCTGCTTAGAGGGAAGGGCGTCCACGTCTGAGCGACTAGCGCTCATATAGAGGAGCCCAGCGTCCCTCGTGTTAGGGCGTGATTGGAATGACAAACACGTCATTCGTCATTGTCCCCCCCCCCCCCAAAATACAAACTGTACATTATTTCAGCATGCAGCCTAAAGGGCACAAAATGAGCGTCAGCTAGCTATATGACGGCACAAAAAATGTTGGAATAATTATTTATTCACGTATCATAAAATATGATAAAAATAGAAACTTTACCCATGTATAAAACATAAATTAACTCTGAAATAACTTAAAAACAAAAAACTTGCCTGTCAAGTAGGCCTCTTCCCTGTTTTATCAAAATGTGTCATGTTGGTCCTTAACCTTGAACAGACCTCATCACAGATTCTGATATGTTTTGGGGAAAGGGGCCTCATAGGAGTATTGAGTTGCGGAAGCTGGGTCATCACTGGCAGTGTGGGGAGCAGGCCTAGCCTCCCCATGTTGACTTTGCACATACATACCCTGAGTTTGGGGGGGGCCCTAATTGAAGGAAGTGGGGATGGGATGGGATAGGGAAGGTTACTGTGTGGCCCTTCATATCTGGAGATTGGCTTGTCATAACTTGAGGGATATGATGGTGGATTATAGGGGTAAGGATGGTGTTGCTGCTCAGGGTAGTGCGTGTATCTTGGGTAGTTATGGGGAGGTCTTGGTTGGGGCACATTTGGGTAGTTACATGCAGGTTCCTGCTGTGGCTGGGAGAAGGAGTGTATAATTTTTTCTATTTTTTCTGACCAATGTGTGCAAGAGCAGAGGATGGCCCAGGGACAGCCTCCTCTGCCCCTGAACATTGTTCATCTGGATTAGTTTCCCAGAGACTGGAAGATGTTTGGATTAGTGATAAATCCTCTGTGTCTTCAGGAAAATCAATGGGTGCTTCCTCCTCAGTTTGTTGTTCTGGTTCTTCCTCCAAAACATCTTGCTCCTCCCAACTAGATTCTGTCCTGTTTTATATTGTAAAAATGTCAAAAATTAACTAGGCATATTAATTATTAACAGATTGTGCGTTACATAGATGATGTACATGAAAACTTACTCCCTCATCTCCACAATGGGTTGTAGAAAATCCAAGTCCCTGGCAAACAGGGTACCCTAGGCGCTGCCCCCGAGCCACTCCTTGTTTCTTTGAGGTGCCGCATATATTTTCTGTAAGCATCACGCATGCTACACCATCCTGTCTGTAAGTAGTGCACTGAAAAATATATAACCACATAATGACATTTTATTTTATTTATTTTTTTTAGGTACTTAGCAACAGGAAATTCCTTTGGAAGTTTGCACTATGAATTCAAGGTTGGAAAATCAACGATTAGTGGCATTGTTCATGCTACCTGCCTAGTCATATAAGAAGAACTGAAGGATATTGTTATGAAGAAGCCCAAACCAGAAGAATGGCTGATGGTAGTGGACCTATTCTGGGAGCGATGCAACTTCCCCAACTGTCTTGGAGCCATCGATGGCAAACATATATGCATTCTCAAGTCTCCAGCTAGTGGGAGCCAATTTTTTAATTATAAAAAATATTTTTCGTTGGTATTAATGGCAGTGGCAGACGTAAATTATAAATTTATTTATGTTGATGTAGGTTCTTATGGCAGCAGCTCAGATTCTAGTGTATTTTCACATTCCTCATTTGGCCGCATGCTGCGTGACAATACACTAGACTTGCCCAATAATTCTCCCCTGCCAGGGACTACAGAGCCTCTCCTCCCACATGTATTTGTCGGAGATGAAGCTTTCGCACTTTCCCAGAACATGCTCAGGCCTTATTCAAGTCGCTCTCTGACAACTGAAAAAAGAGTCTTCAATTATAGGCTGACTAGGGCACGACGAGTAGTAGAATGTTCATTTGGAATTCTTTGCAATAAGTGGAGATTCATGCATACCTCTATTAACCTCAGTATTGATCATGCGATCAGTGCGATTAAAGCTGCCTGTGCACTGCACAACTATGTGCGTGAACGAGATGGTTTTTTTTTTTGACGATTCCCTGACCCATAACATGGAGGCAGCACATTTCAATATTCCTAGGAGCAGCACTACTGGTACACTTATTAGAGAAGAATTTAAGAATTGTTTTTTGTCACCAGCTGGGGAGGTGCCTTGGCAGATGAATTCTTTTGACTAAAAAAAAAAATATGTATTTGTTTTCTTGATGTAAAGGCATGATAATATAATGCTAAGTGTGCTGTATGAAAAATGTTGGATGTAATTTTGGCAATGAGAAATAAAACTTTTTTATCTCACATTTGTGGTGTATGTCATATTACTAACCTTAGAAATTCTAAGAATCTGCATTTTTTTTGGGACTCCTCCATCCCTAGATAAAGCTGTTATGTGCACAATGTTTACAGCATGTGGCCTGGTACAGATTTGGGGGTGACCACATGCTGTTTGTTAAAATGTAATAAATTTAATTAATGTACACCATCTAAAAAATACAGGACAGCATATACAGGTAGTAAAAGGTAATAAAAAAACTTACATTTGTCAGCCTGAACTTGGGAAGAGCACCTGTTCCACTCTGGCAAGAGGTCTCTGGCAATTTCATGCCATGCACATTTTTTGACAACGTTGTCCTTATATTTAGGATGCCGGGTGTCATAAATCATGGGTTTCTCCCTCACAAGTCTGATCAACTCCTCACAATCCACGCTTCTTTCGCCTTTGATGATGCTTTTCGTCCTCTTTTCAACATGCTGGTTCCAGTACGGATTTCAAAACACACAGGGGAGGAACAGGAAGAAGGGGAGGTGTTGGAGTGGAGCGAATTTCTGTTCAGGACGCAAGCCAGATGCGAATCAGATGCGTGCCCATAGAAGATAATGGGCCTGAATTTGCACCTGATCCGCCCCGCACCGCACCAAAGTCGGTTGCGTTTTTTCTGCAATGCGCAGTGCGCATGCACCGGACATATATGAACGTGCCCCATTGAAAACAATGGGTTTTCAAATGTCCTGCGAATTCGCAGTATTTTCCACCGCTGCGAATTCGCAATAGTGTGAACCCAGGCTTACTGTGTAAGTTAAAGTCTATAGATTAGAAAATTAAGCTTGTAAATTCATTGAAAACTGGCAAAAAGATTGTATTTCGAGAGTAATATAATTACATAAGTCCAGCGATTCTCTTAAAAACAAATGCGTAGGTGTCTCTTCATCTAATCCAAACAATCTCTAATAAACTCTTGCTTTATCACAAATGCTCTATGCATATATGTACATCCTGTACAATACAGTCCTTAGTACTCCAACTTTCCAATTCGTGATTGAGAATCAAAAAATTTATAAATAAATAAGAGAGTCCAATTACTAAAAATGTGATTGTGATTTTAGTCTCTTTCTTTCCAAGTAAAAGAATCTGCCACATCTGGTCCCAAGCCACCTTCACTTGTGTTATAACAGATGCAGGGCCGTCTTTAAGGCAGTGCAAAAGGGGCAACTGCCCTAGGCCCCATAATTGTTGTGGGGCCCAAAGCAGCTGCCTCCTACTTGCCAACTATCATAGTTTAAATTTCCTTGTCCCTTGAAGTTTTAGTCCCGTGCTGTGTCCCAATATCTCAGTGTGAAGTTCTGTTACTAATTCTGCCCAGCTCTGCCCTATTGCCCTGATGACTTACCTACAGACCCTGTGTTTACATGTAAATAACCTGCATTGATATGTAAATAGCCGCAGCATTAATATGTAAATAGCCACAGACCGGCTGCATTGATATGTAAATAGAGGCGGCATTCATATGTATGTAGCAAGGGCCCCGACCCCTAGAGGCCTAATGGGGACCTCCAGATTTAGGAAGAGCTGACATCCTACTTTGTAGAGTGGGTTACAAGGCATAGTGGGTGTAATGCAAGATAGAATGATTGGGCGCCAGTCACTTTTTAAATGCGAACAAAAGAGCTTTATTGTCTCTTAACAAGAACTGGGGGAGAGAGGGTTAGGGCCTGAACACCCTTAGGCAGATGCAATAGCAATTGGCAGACCCCGAGACAAAAGAGGCAGACAGTTATACAGGTTGAGGGCCTTTAAGCTGGTTGCAGCACTGTATTTGTAGAACTGCTGTCTCCTATGACAACTGAACTTGTAGGTTGACTTCAACACAGAACTGTACACATACCAGACTTGGTATCCCCATTGTGCAGGACCTGGCCTCCATCTCACAGCCTCCTGCTTTAGATTTTTTGTCACTGAGCTCACCAGACCTTCAGATCCCAGCCATCCGCTGGATCCCCTGAGCTCTTCCACAGCTAACCCGCTGTACACTCCAAGCGTCACCCACGCTACCTGCTGGGTCCCTGGCTTGGCTCTCAGCTAACCTGCTGAATACTCTTCAAGTGTCACCCACACTCACCCGCTGTGTCCCTGACTTGAACGCTGAAGATTTCCCAACTTGTTCACTGTCCCCAGCTAGTGGAAAAGGCTGCTCTGGTACTTCTTAAGGCTTCACAAATCTGGCCTCTGATAACAGGAGTAGTTGTCCCTTACTGGCGACGGTGTCCGCTTTATCTCTGACCTCTGGTTCTCACTTGCCTCTGGTAACAGGAGTGGTCATCCCATATGGCAACTGCTTCTCCTTCACCTCTGGCAACACTCGGTTCACTGTCCGGCTGAACCTCTGCAATGATCAGGCTCCCCTTGGGCTGAGCCTCTATACACATGGCTAGGCCTCAGGCTTAGGCCTAACTAAACTGCTGCTTCACATACAGTCTCCAGGCTTCAGTCAGGGGCTAAAAGAACACTGATCACCTGACTCATTCCCCTTAAATAGACTCTCCCAGCATGCTTAGCCACAAATATGATTGGCTGAGAAATTATGTCTATTCACAACCTGAACTCACTGTGGTTTTGTCATTCTAATGCCAAAGGCAGCAGTGCCACCTATTGACAGAAGAGAGAAATCCACCAGATTCAGGCTTAAAAGCGTTTTAAACCGTCGTGTTTTTTCACCTTAATGCAGATGCATTAAGGTGAAAAAACTTCTGGCAGTGACCGCCCCCCCCCCCCCCCATTTTACTTACCTGAGCCCAGTAATTCCCTTGGTGGAGACACTCTCTGCACGGGGTCCCATCTCTTGATTGGATAGATTGATAGCAGTGAAGCCATTGGCTCCAGCTGCTGTCAATCAAATCCAATGATGTCGGCGCCAGTGGGAGGGGCCGAGTCCGGCATTCCTGTCTATGGATGCAAATGCTGTACTCAGGGGCACGCCCACACGGTAAATCCCCCCGGAGGAGCACTTCTCCTAGGGGGTTATCTGATGCGAGGATGAGCTGCAAGAGCCACGAGGGACCCCAGAAGAAGATGATTGGGGGCCACTCTGTGCAAAACGAGCTGCACAGTGGAGGTAAGTATGATATGTTTGTTATTTAAAAAAAAAACACAAAGTTTACAATCACTTTAAGGCAAAAAAGTGAGAGGATACAACTACCAATTAGCCACGCTAATTACCGCCTAGCATAACTAAATTTGTTAGCAACCCTGCCTAATACCAGGGTGCTACATGTATATCATGCCCCCCTGAGGTCATATCCACCATCACTTCTGCTGAATGCTGCATACTGGGAAAGTAAAAGGGCATGCTTGAAAGTCCTGCCTACAACTGTGCTCTTTAAGCCTACCATCAGCCTGTTCTGCAAAGGTAAGCAAATTGGAGTTGGAACCCTTTTTCAAAATAACATGGTGCCACAGCACCCTGAATTTTGGTGCATGTGAATATGCACATCTCAGCAGATGCGTGAGGGTGTCATCAACAATTAATGGCACTGCTGTGTATCTGCTAAAAGGCAGCATGTTTCTGTGGTGTCAGGAAAGCGATTTTACATGCGTTCCCAACACACACAAATGTGAACGCAGGCTAAATGTCTCAGTTACATTGGTGGTCAGTGTAAATCTTCTCATTACATTGGGGCTTCGTGTACCATCCTTTCATTTACACTAGTGGCCAGTGTGAAGGTCCTCCTTACATTGGTGGTCAGTGTAAATTTTTCCTTACATTGGTGGTTACATTGAATGCTCTTATTACATTAGTGGTCAGTGTAAATCCCAATCGCATAAGTGGTCAGTGTAAATCCCCATTACATTGGTGGCCAATGTAGAAACTGCTCTTTTTATTGGTAATCAGTAAAAAAAATCCAAACTTGCATTTGTGGTCAGTTTTAAATCCTCCCTTACATTTGTGGTTCATGTAGAAGCCCCCTTTAAATTGGTGGTGAGTGTAAATCCCCCCTTACATTAGTGGCCAATGTAGAAATCCCCTTTATGGGTTGTTGATGTAAAATCCCCTATTACATTTGGTGATTAGTGTACATTTCCCTTTACATTGGTGTTAAGTGCAGAATTGCCCTTACACAGTTGGTTAGTGCAAATCCCCCTTTACATTGGTGGTCAGTGTAAATCTCCCCCAACATTGGTGGTCGGTGTAGAAGTGTCACCTTACATGGAGGTCATTGCATATTTCCCCTTACACTGGAGGCTGGTGTAAATGCTCTGATTGCATTGGTGTCAGTGTAGAAAACCCTCTTTTTTTTAATTATTATTATACATTATTTATATAGCGTCAACAGTTTGCACAGCACTTTACAGCATGAGGGCAGACAGTACAGGTAAAATACATGAGGAATTAGAGAGCCCTGCTCGTTAGAGCTTATATTGGTGGGTGGCGTAAAATCCCCCCTTACATGGTGATCAGTGCAAATTCCCCCTCACATTGGTGGTCATTGTAAATACCCCAATACATTGGTGGTCAGTGTAGAATCCCCCACTATATACTTGCCAAAGATTTCCAGCATTGTGCTATGTGATTCAGAATTTGCCACAGTGTACAGCCTCTTAACTAATCCCATCAACCCCCCAACATTTCCACTGATCACATTCCCTCTCCCAGCTTTGCCACTGATCTCAGGAGTCCTAGGAACCACAGGAGTTTTCTGTCGATTGATGGGTCCCCTCACTTCCCCAGTCCATGGTGTGCCAGCAGTGAGGAGATGATGTGCTATAACCTTTAGCAACCAATCAGTAGGCAGTAATGATGTGCACTAACCTCTTGCAACCAATCATTAAACGGGAAAGGATATTCAGTAATCTCTAGCAACCCTGTTGCAATAGCTGCCTGATCTGATCCAGTAAACTGATTTTGAGTCTAGCTGATTATTGTATGTCTCAGGGCAGGTGGAGAGCAAAATTACATGGAGGGGGGCCCAAGGAAATGTTTGCCCAAGGTCCAATCAAAATTAAAGATGGCCCTGAACAGTTGGTTGAAGGTCATAAAAAACCTGTGAAGGATAGCATCAAATCCCAATAGAACACGCCACTGCAATGGAAGGTAGCTCTCCAATCACGTTATTTTGGCTAGCAAATCACTAATTCCAATTTACACTGTTTCCAAAAAAAATTGAATATTCCTCTCAAGTCAAAAGAGAAAAAGAACATCTAGTGCTCTCCATTTAAATATAATTTATTAAACCAATAAAATTGTACATACATTTCAAAAGCATAACACAAGTGCTATGACAAGCTAAGTATTGGCACCTGCAGTGAATTCAGACCACCTCTCTCTCCTCTAGAGATGGGTGAGCTGTTCGGGCCAAGCATTGGTTTGCGTTGCACATAGCATTCTAGGGCCCTGATTGGCTGAAGCCACAAAGCACTGTCAGAGCCCTGATTGGACAAAGTCATGATGACTTTGCCCAATCATGGCTCAGTGCTTATAGTCCCACCCCACACTATAAAAGATTCCTTCCCACAGGACCCTTTTGCAATGTGTTGTTGGAGATAGATAGAGCAGGGCTCAGTGATAACTAGTTAGTGTGATTGTGACTGAGCATAGAGTGTCAGTGTAGTGTGAGTATAGTGTAGTGTTAGTGTAATGTCAGTGTAGTGTCAGTGTAATGTGTCAGTGTAGTGTGAGTATAGTGTAGTGTGAGTGTAGTGTAGTATAGTGTAGTGTGAGTATAGTGTAGTGTCAGTGTTGTGCAGTGTTTAACAGCATTACATTTAGTAATACACCCTTTTTTTTTGTTCCCCTACCCGCTTTTTTAAAATTGTGAGCCACAGTTTGTCTTACTGTAATGCTGGTGTTACCCTTTTTTTATGTATATATATATATATATATATATATATATTTTTATTTTTTTTTCAATTTGTGTCAGCGGCAGTCCTCAATTGTACACAGTTTACAGTGCACCAACCACCACATTTAATTAATGAACGGGCATCCAGTTACCCATTTCCTATTATCTAATACATTTGTTTACAGATACTCCTCGTTTAACGACTTACCTGTTTAACGACCACTCGGATTTACGACCAGATCTCCCCACCCGAACATCGCACTATACATCATTGTATTGTACAGTACAGTACAGAATTTTCATTTGTGTTCTGTACTTATGCAAATTAAAACAACGTTATTGAGCTGGAGTTTTGTGTTTAGACCTTTTTTTCACAATACAGTACAGTACAGTAGTTGCCTAAAATATTGATTACTTGTGGCTCCTCGTTTAACGACCAATTTGTTTAACGACATGGTCGTTGGCACGGAACCTGGTCGTTAAGTGAGGAGTACCTGTAATAATCATGTTTGGGAGGCCAACAAGGAGAGGCAGATGTTTCCATGCCACTATGAGGGCAGCATCTGTGTGCACTAAATTGTGGCCTCATCATACAGACTGGCTCCCCAAGCTGTTTACAAAATAAAGAAAGCTTGCAGCCGGGAAAATCAATTTAGGCTCCTTTCACACATACGGACCATTTTTCAGTTTTTCATCCAATCCGTTGACGGATGAAAAATGGACATCAATGCATACCAAAAGAAAAATGGATGACAACGGATGATCAATTATTTTCATCTGTTTTCATCCGCTTCCGTCAACATCTGTGGATTGGATGAAAAACTACTGTAAACTACCTAATGGTCAGTTTTTCATCTATTTTTGCATTGGTTGTTAGGGGCAACCAGTCACTGGGGGAGGGGGGGGGTTGTGGCAGAGAAAGGCAGGAGAGCAGTATATACAGTGAGGACATGGATTACTAGAACCATGTCCTGTAAAGATAAACGTATTTGATTCAGATGGTGTCAAACGTGTGTGGTGGCAACCAGGTGAGGAGTACAAGGACAAGTGTGTCTTGCCTACAGTCAAGCATGGTGGTGAGAGTGTCATGGTCTGGGGCTTCATGAGTGCTGCCGGGACTGGGGAGCTACAGTTCATTGAGGGAACCATGAATGCCAACATGTACTGTGACATACTGAAGCAGAGCATGATCCCCTTCCTTCAGAGACTGGGCCGCAGGGCAGTATTCCAACATAATAACGACTCCAACACACACCTCCAAGATGACCAATGCCTTGCTAAAGAAGCCAGACCTAAACCCTATTGAGCATCTGTGAGGCATCCTCAAATGGAAGGTGGAGGAGCGCAAGGTTTCTAACATCCACCAGCTCTGTTATGTCCTCATCAAGGAGTGGAAGAGGACTCCAGTGGCAACCTGTGAAGCTCTGGTGAACTCCATGCCCAAGAGGGTTAAGGCAGTGCTGGAAAAAAAATGATGGCCACACAAAATATTGACACTTTGAGCCCAATTTGGACATTTTCACTTAGGGGTGTACTAGTTTTTGTTGCCAGCGGTTTAGACATTAATGACTGTGTGTTGAGTTATTTTGAGGGGACAGCAAATTTACACTGTTATACAAGCTGTACACTCACTACTACATTGTAGCAAAGTGTAATTTTTTCAGTGTTGTCACATGAAAAGATATAATAAAATATTTACAAAAATGTGAGGGGTGTACTCACTTTTGTGAGATACTGTATATATTTTTTTAGCAGAGACCCTAGAGAATAATGGCGGTTATTGCAATATTTTGTGTCACACAGTATTTGCGCAGCGGTCTTTCAAATTAAATTTAAGGGGAAAAAATACACTTCCATGAATTAAAAAAAAACGAAACAGTAAAGTTAGCCCAATTTTTTTGTATAATGTGAAAGATGATGTTACTATGGAAGAGCCCTGGGGCCATCATAAAAAAAAAAAAAATACAGAATTATGTTTTAAAAAAAAAAACATTTTACAGAATTCTGAGTTTGAAACTCAGAATTCTGAGTTTAAATGTCAGAATTCTGAGATTAAATGTCAGAATTCTGAGATTAAATGTCAGAATTCTGAGATTCAAAGTCAGAATTGTAAGTTAAAAAAAAAAAAAAATTCTACAGAATTCTGAGATTAAAAGTCAGAATTCTGAGATTTTAAGTCAGAATTCTGACTTTGAAAGTCAGAATTCTGAGATTAAAAGTCAGAATTCTGAGATTAAAAATCAGAATTCTGAGTTTGAAAAGTCAGAATTCTGAGATTAAAAGTCAGAATTCTGAGTTTGAAAGTCAGAATTCTGAGATTAAAAGTCAGAATTCTGAGATTAAAAGTCAGAATTCTGAGTTTTAAAGTCAGAATTCTGAGATTAAAAGTCAGAATTCTGAGATTTAAAAGTCAGAATTCTGAGATTTAAAAGTCAGAATTCTGAGATTAAAAGTCAGAATTCTGAGATTGAAAGTCAGAATTCTGAGTTTATAAATATAGAAGTCTCTATTAGGAAGATTTTAGGACCAATGAGCAATAATGTAGTAAAATCCACAGACCATCATGCTGCAGACATACATGTCTTTTGCTCTTTATATGGATATGTAAATCTATTTTAGTTACACACACAGTATAGGGAAGCAGGCAGTGCTGGGTTCTCTGGTTCCTCTACTGTATTAATAGTTCCTCGGTTTGCTGTGTTATACTTCTTCCCTGTCATCTGCTCAAACAAGAAGAACCATGCTGAAAATGTTTGTATTTTGTGTGAGTGGGGGAGGGGGTCTACACAGCTTCCATAGATAACAGTGCCCAGCACAGCTCTGCACCCCAACTTGTAGAAAACATTGCACTATTGCCCCTAAATTAGGGAATTGTGAATGGCTAGAAGGCAGCAGGACAATGTGTGTCTATGGTCATAACGGATTGATCTTAGAAATGACTGGTTTTGACTAATAGACTTGTTTCACAAACAATTAACCTTATATTAAACATACAAGCAAACATGAATATCTAATCTGTGTGTTGGCATAGTGGTTAGAGCAGCAGGTTTGCAATGGTGAAATTGTGGGTTCTAATCCAGATGAAAGTATATATTTTTTTATACATATCTATTTTAAAATATGAGATAGTGAGGGCTTAAATTGTATTTTATCTGATTTCAAGGTATATTAACCACTTGACCACTGGGCACTTAAACCCCCTTCCTAACCAGACCAATTTTCAGCTTTCGGTGCTCTCACACTTTGAATGACAATTACTCAGTCATGCAACACTGTACCCAAATGAATTTTGTGTCCTTTTTTTCACACAAATAGAGCTTTCTTTTGGTGGTATTTAATCACTGCTGGGTTTTTTAATTTTTGCGCTATAAATCAAAATATACTGAAAATTCTGTAAAAAAAATAAATAAAAATTCTTTGTTTCTATTAAAATTTATTGCAGAGTATTGGCAGAGTATTGGAGTGTTGCAGTGTTGCACAGTGGTGGCAGAGTATTGCACAGTGGTTGCAGAGTGTTGCACAGTGGTTGCAGGGCATTGCACAGTGGGGGCAGAGCATTGCACAGTGGTTGCAGAGTGTTGCACAGTGGTTGCAGAGTGTTGCACAGTGGTTGCAGAGTATTGCACAGTGGTGGCAGAGTATTGCACAGTGGTGGCAGAGTATTGCACAGTGGTGGCAGAGCATTGCACAGTGGTGGCAGAGCGTTGCACAGTGGTGGCAGAGCATTGCACAGTGGTGGCAGAGCGTTGCACAGTGGTGGCAGAGTATTGCACAGTGGTGGCAGTGTAGCTGGCACTGACCAGCGCTGTGGGCACTACACATCCAGCCCACAGCGCTGGTCCCATCTCCCCCCTGCGCGCTTCTCCCCTCTCACTATACCGATCGGTACAGAGAGGGGAGGGAGGAACCGGCGTCATGACGTGACGCCGGTTTGTGTACATGTGATCGCTCCGTCATTTGATGGAGCGATCACGTGGTAAACGGCCGCTATCAGCGGCTGTTTACCGTGATCCGTGACGCGCCGGGTCCTCGGGACACGGCGGTCACGGATGTTCCCGAGTGCGCGCCCCAGGGGGCGCGCGGGAGCAAGTTTCTGGGAGGACGTCCATCCAGGATAAGCCGACCGCACTGTAGCCGTCTTTCGACTATAGCGTGGTCGGCATGTGGTTAACAAAGACAAACTGATATATTGAGCACACAAAGTTGTAGTATATGCTGCCTACTATAAATTAGAGAGTAGAGATTTGAAAGAAAGGAAAATGTGTATATATTAGGGTGATTAGATGGGTTCACAATTTCAGGAGACTGGTCATAATGAATCGAATCATAGCAATTACTTGTCTGGACCGAATCATAGCAATTACTTGTGTGGACTAATACAGTTATTGTTTCACAGAGAATTAGCCTCATATTATACATAGAAGGCCTACATCATTTTTTTTATTCACATAAGATATTAAGAGACATATATTTTATAAATGAGGGGATCCTGGAGGATTTCATGTGTTGATTCACCACCTTAGAGTGTGTAGATTAGGAAATTCCCCTTAAAACATTATCCATATAGATCAGGATTCCTCCATTGACAAAGTACCAAGATCAGGAGCGCCTCTATATCACAGTTCTCATAAAGATCATAATTTCTCAGAGTGACCCAATCCAGGGGGCCCCATTCACACTGCCCCCCTTCAAGTCCCTGTTAACTAGTTCCTTTATCATAGTGCCTAACTTTATAGTTCAGTCCCTTCTTGTCCCAACTCAGCAAACAAACAATTTCTCAAACTCTGCCATCACGGTGTACCTGAATTTGTGGTGGTGAGGTATAGCCAAACGGGCAGGTGTGTGCTCAATATATCAGTGTGTCTTTGTTAACCACATGCCGACCACGCTATAGTCGAAAGACGGCTACAGTGCGGTCGGCTTATCCTGGGTGGACGTCCTACGGACGTCCTCCCAGAAACTTGCTCCCGTGCGCCCCCTGGGGCGCGCACTCGGGAACATCTGTGACCGCCGTGTCCCGAGGACCCGGCGCATCACAGATCACGGTAAACAGCCGCTGATAGCGGCCGTTTACCACGTGATCGCTCCGTCAAATGACGGAGCGATCACATGTACACAAACTGGCGTCACGTCATGACGCCGGTTCCTCCCTCCCCTCTTTGTACCGATCGGTACAGTGAGAGGGTAGAAGCGCGCAGGGGGGAGATGGGACCAGTGCTGTGGGCTGGATGTGTAGTGCCCACAGCGCTGGTCAGTGCCAGCTACACTGCCACCACTGTGCAATACTCTGCCACCACTGTGCAACGCTCTGCCACCACTGTGCAATGCTCTGCCACCCCTGTGCAACGCTCTGCCACCACTGTGCAACGCTCTGCCACCACTGTGCAACGCTTTGCCACCACTGTGCAATGCTCTGCCACCATTGTGCAATGCTCTGCCATCAGTGTGCAATGCTCTGCAACCACTGTGCAACACTCTGCAACCACTGTGCAACACTCTGCAACCACTGTGCAATGCTCTGCCCCCACTGTGCAACGCTCTGTCACCACTGTGCAATGCTCTGCAACCACTGTGCAATACTCTGCCACCATTGTGCAATGCTCTGCCCCCACTGTGCAATGCTCTGCAACCACTGTGCAACACTCTGCAACCACTGTGCAACGCTCTGCAACCACTGTGCAATGCTCTGCCCCCACTGTGCAACGCTCTGCAACCACTGTGCAATGCTCTGCCACCACTGTGCAACGCTCTGCCACCACTGTGCAACGCTCTGCCACCACTGTGCAATGCTCTGCAACCACTGTGCAATACTCTGCCACCACTGTGCAATACTCTGCCACCACTGATCGGTACAGTGAGAGGGTAGAAGCGCGCAGGGGGGAGATGGGACCAGTGCTGTGGGCTGGATGTGTAGTGCCCACAGCGCTGGTCAGTGCCAGCTACACTGCCACCACTGTGCAATACTTTGCCACCACTGTGCAACGCTCTGCCACCACTGTGCAATGCTCTGCCACCCCTGTGCAACGTTCTGCCACCACTGTGCAACGCTCTGCCACCACTGTGCAACGCTTTGCCACCACTGTGCAATGCTGTGCCACCATTGTGCAATGCTCTGCCACCATTGTGCAATGCTCTGCAACCACTGTGCAACACTCTGCCACCACTGTGCAATGCTCTGCCCCCACTGTGCAATGCTCTGCAACCACTGTGCAACACTCTGCAACCACTGTGCAACGCTCTGCAACCACTGTGCAATGCTCTGCCCCCACTGTACAACGCTCTGCAACCACTGTGCAATGCTCTGCCACCACTGTGCAACGCTCTGCCACCACTGTGCAATGCTCTGCAACCACTGTGCAATACTCTGCCACCACTGTGCAATACTCTGCCACCACTGTGCAACACTGCAATACTCTGCCAATACTCGCCAATACTCTGCCAATACTCTGCCAATACTCTGCAATAAATTTTAATAGAAACAAAGAATTTTTATTTATTTTTTTTACAGAATTTTCAGTATATTTTGATTTATAGCGCAAAAATTAAAAAACCCAGCGGTGATTAAATACCACCAAAAGAAAGCTCTATTTGTGTGAAAAAAAGGACACAAAATTCATTTGGGTACAGTGTTGCATGACTGAGTAATTGTCATTCAAAGTGTGAGAGCACCGAAAGCTGAAAATTGGTCTGGTTAGGAAGGGGGTTTAAGTGCCCAGTGGTCAAGTGGTTAATATACCTTGAAATCAGATAAAATACAATTTAAGCCCTCACTATCTCATATTTTAAAATAGATATGTATAAAAAAAATATTTACTTTCATCTGGATTAGAACCCACAATTTCACCATTGCAAACCTGCTGCTCTAACCACTATGCCAACACACAGATTAGATATTCATGTTTGCTTGTATGTTTAATATAAGGTTTAAATGTTTGTGAAACAAGTCTATTAGTCAAAACCAGTCATTTCTAAGATCAATCCGTTATGACCATAGACACACATTGTCCTGCTGCCTTCTAGCCATTCACAATTCCCTAATTTAGGGGCAATAGTGCAATGTTTTCTACAAGTTGGGGTGCAGAGCTGTGCTGGGCACTGTTATCTATGGAAGCTGTGTAGACCCCCTCCCCCACTCACACAAAATACAAACGTTTTCAGCATGGTTCTTCTTGTTTGAGCAGATGACAGGGAAGAAGTATAACACAGCAAACCAAGGAACTATTAATACAGTAGAGGAACCAGAGAACCCAGCACTGCCTGCTTCCCTATACTGTGTGCTGTAACTAAAATAGATTTACATATCCATATAAAGAGCAAAAGACATGTATGTCTGCAGCATGATGGTCTGTGGATTTTACTACATTATTGCTCATTGGTCCTAAAATCTTCCTAATAGAGACTACTATATTTATAAACTCAGAATTCTGACTTTCAATCTCAGAATTCTGACTTTTAATCTCAGAATTCTGACTTTTAAATCTCAGAATTCTGACTTTTAATCTCAGAATTCTGACTTTAAAACTCAGAATTCTGACTTTCAAACTCAGAATTCTGACTTTTAATCTCAGAATTCTGACTTTTAATCTCAGAATTTTGACTTTCAAAGTCAGAATTTTGACTTTCAAAGTCAGAATTCTGACTTTTAATCTCAGAATTCTGACTTTTAATCTCAGAATTCTGTAGAATTTTTTTTTTTTTTAACTTACAATTCTGACTTTGAATCTCAGAATTATGACATTTAATCTCAGAATTCTGACATTTAATCTCAGAATTCTGACATTTAAACTCAGAATTCTGAGTTTCAAACTCAGAATTCTGTAAAAAAAATTTTTTTAAAAACATAATTCTGTATTTCTTTTTTTTTTTTTATGATGGCCCCAGGGCTCTTCCATATGTTACGCTGTGAGAATTGTGAGAGAATCATGATCTTTATTCTTTTTTTTGTTTACAAACTTTTTTAATAAGTACAAAAGGTGGTACAAAACCGACATGGCATAAGTAATATAAAAGTTACAGAGGGTCAGATATGTACATGGACAATATGACATACATATGTAATAGTAATACATTTTGTTATATAGGAAAAATAAAGACAGGTATTATGATCTTTGTAACAGAGATTTATACAAGTTATGGAAGGGTTTATTGTCCTGAGTTAAAGAATTTGTTGCTATGTTCGAACCAGGGATCCAATTTTTTCTTGTATATGTAGCTCATGTTCTGAACGTTGTGATACATTTTTTCCATTAAATTAATGTTACTAATTCTCATTTTGAGATGTACTAATGGGACAGTTGATGATTTCCAGTGAAATGCAATTAGCCGGTGGATTGCTACTAAGGATGAGCCCGGTGTTCGATTCAAACCCATGTTCGAATCGAGCACCGGGTGTTCGCTCGCTCGGCGAGCCCAGAACTATTGGGGCCGCTCGCATCAAATTCGTGTGATGCGAGCGGCCCCGCAATGCATTGTGGCCCGCGCAGTGCAATGCTGGCTGATGATTGGCCAAGCATGCACTGTGACCCCGCATGCTTGGCCAATCACAGCGCCGGCAGCGAGGAGAGCCATAATTGGCTACAGGCAGGATGCCTGTAGCCAATTATAGCTCAGGGGCTTTAGTACACGCCCCACGGTATAAGAGGCGCCGGCGGCCTCGCATATTATGTTTCAGTCAGTGTCAGCGTGTCAGTGTGCTGCTGACTGCTGACAACAATATGTGCTCTATTTCTGGGGATATGTGTGTGCATGCTGTTAGAAAAGCATTGCAGTATCACATCTGGGGGGTGTCTATAGGTGGCCTGTGAAGGGGGCAGGTTTCCTGTGCTTAGAACTTTCCCTGCAAAAAAGTGTAATTTTTGCAGGAAAAAAGCTATTTAAAATCACTCGCGGCTAATGAATTGATGGCTCCTGTAACACAGAGAACTGTCATTCATTAATAAAAAACAAAAAAAAGCGTAGGGGTCCCCCCAAATTCAATAACCAGGCCCTTCAGGTCTGGGATGGATATTAAGGGGAACCCCAGCCAAAAAAAAAAAAAAAATGGCGTAGGGTCCCCCTCAAAATCCATACCAGACCCTTGAGGTCTGGTATGGATTTTAAGGGGAACCCTAGCCAAAAAAAATGGCGTGGGGTCCCCCTCAAAATCCATACCAGACCCTTATCCGAGCACGCAACCTGGCAGGCCGCAGGAAAAGAGGGGGGGACGAGAGCGGCCCCCCCTCTCGCCTGAACCGTACCAGGCCACATGCCCTCAACATTGGGAGGATGCTTTGGGGGTCTAAGACCCCTAAAGCACCTTGTCCCCATGTTGATGAGGACAAGGGCCTCTTCCCCACAACCGTGCCCGGTGGTTGTGGGGGTCTGCGGGCGGGGGGCTTATCGGAATCTGGAAGCCCCCTTTAACAAGGGGACCCCCAGATCCCGGCCCCCCCCTGTGTGAAATGGTAAGGGGGTACCCCTACCATTTCACCAAAAAAGTGGCAAAAATGGTAAAAATGACAGGAGACAGTCTTTGACAATTCCTTTATTAAAATCTTCTTTCTTCTTTCTTCATCCTTCGGTTTCTTCATCTTCTCCTTCCTTCATCTTCTTCCATCTTCTTCTTCCATTTTCTTCTTCCTCCGATCCGCTTCTTCTTGCGCTGGTCTTCTCGTCCTTCTCGTCCGGCATCTTCTTCCGTCGGCGTCGGCGTCGGTGTCGGTGTCTTCTTGGGCCGCTCCGCGCAATGGGAGGCTCCCGCTGTGTGAGGCTCCGCTCCGTCTGACAGGTCTTTTATAATGGAGGGCACCTGGTGACCCCGCCCCCTCTGACGCACAGGGACGTCATGGGGAATTCCATGATGGCTTTCCCCATGACGTCAGAGGGGGGCGGGGTCACCAGGTGCCCTCCGTTTTAAAAGACCTGTCAGATGGAGCGGAGCCTCACACAGCGGGAGCCTCCCATTGCGCGGAGCGGCCCAAGAAGACACCGACACCGACGCCGACGCCGACGGAAGAAGATGCCGGACGAGAAGACCAGCGCAAGAAGAAGCGGATCGGAGGAAGAAGAAAATGGAAGAAGAAGATGGAAGAAGATGAAGGAAGGAGAAGATGAAGAAACCGAAGGATGAAGAAAGAAGAAAGAAGATTTTAATAAAGGAATTGTCAAAGACTGTCTCCTGTCATTTTTACAATTTTTGCCACTTTTTTGGTGAAATGGTAGGGGTACTTTTGTACCCCCTTACCATTTCACACAGGGGGGGGCCGGGATCTGGGGGTCCCCTTGTTAAAGGGGGCTTCTAGATTCCGATAAGCCCCCCGCCCGCAGACCCCCACAACCACCGGGCACGGTTGTGGGGAAGAGGCCCTTGTCCTCATCAACATAGGGACAAGGTGCTTTAGGGGTCTTAGACCCCCAAAGCATCCTCCCAATGTTGAGGGCATGTGGCCTGGTACGGTTCAGGCGAGAGGGGGGGCGCTCTCGTCCCCCCCTCTTTTCCTGCGGCCTGCCAGGTTGCGTGCTCGGATAAGGGTCTGGTATGGATTTTGAGGGGGACCCCACGCCATTTTTTTTGGCTAGGGTTCCCCTTAAAATCCATACCAGACCTCAAGGGTCTGGTATGGATTTTGAGGGGGACCCTACACCATTTTTTTTTTTTTTTTTTTTGGCTGGGATCCCCCTTAATATCCATCCCAGACCTGAAGGGCCTGGTTATTGAATTTGGGGGGACCCCTACGCTTTTTTTTTTTCATTTTTTTTTATTTTTTATCAATGACTTTTTTTTATGAATGAGTTTCAATGAATCACTGTTCTCTGTGTTACGGGAGTCGTGAATTAACATTAGCCGCGAGTGATTTTAAATAGCTTTTTTACTTTCAAAAATTACACTTTGCGCAGAGACAGTTCTAAACACGGGAAACATGCGCCCCTTCACAGGCATACTATAGACACCCCCCAGGTACGAAATTTAAAGGAATATTACACTTTTATTGTTTCAATTTAAGCATTATTAAAATCACTGCTCCTGAAAAAACGTCCGTTTTTAAAAAAAATGTTTGCATTGATACATGTCCCCTGGGGCAGGACCCAGGTCCCCAAACACTTTTTATGACATTAACATGCATATTAGCCTTTAAAATGAGCACTTTTAATTTCGAACGTTCGCATCCATTATAACTAATAGGGTTCTAAAGCTCGCACGGACTTTAGGTCCGTTCGCGGGTTCTGGTGCGAGCCGAACGGGGGGGTGTTCGGCTCATCCCTAATTGCTACACATATAGTGTGTATTAGTCTCATATTGTGGGTAGAGAGACCTACAATGGGAGTGAAGAGAAGGCAGTTGTGTAAGGTTAAAGAAATATTTTGTATCTGATATTTTGGAGGCAAATTTTTCTAATTGTTTCCAGATGTAAGTGATCTTTTTGCAACTCATGATCTTTATTCTAAGCAAAAAAAATAGTGATTCTCATTTTATCCAGAATCATGCAGCTCTAATGTAAACCAAAAATTTTACTCAAGTGGTTAAGTGGATGTAAAGAACTGATGTAAAAACTGATGAAAAACTGATGTAAAAACTGACGAAAAACTGATAACTGATGTTAACTGATCCGTGTTTTCTTTGAAAAAAACGTGACTGAACTGATGAAACAAACTAAAGGCATGTGTGAAAGGGGCCGCAGGATTTAAATCATTCTATATTTTTATGGCAATAACATTGCTTTTCATACATTTTACTGAGGACCAAGTAACTGGCTGAATGATTTTCAGTTACAACACAGATATATGAAGCTATTAGTTCACACTAATACACAGAAAGTAATTTATGATTATGGAGATATTGTAATACGTACATTTTTTTATTCATGCAGTGTTAAGTATGCATTAGTCTGATAAAAATCTATATGATAACCAGGAAATATGCACCTGGCTAATTACATCAGAAAAATACAGATTGATCATCTATACTGGGGTCTCCAATCTTTCTAAATAAAGGGCCAGTTTACTGTCCTTCAGACTTTAGGGAGGCGGACTGGGGCCACACCATATGGTGACCTCATTATGTACTTTATCCAATATGAACTTTATTGTACAGTATGAGTATATATATATATATATATATATATATATATATATATATATATATATATATATATATATACAGGGCTCAAAATTTCAAGTCCTTAGCTACTAGCCAGGCCTCAAGGGTTACTCGCCACCAGTTGCCCCCGCCCAACCCCTACCATGCCCCGCCCCTAAACCCGCCCTCATAAATTATCTCATTAAATGACACTTTAATGTTTTACGCAATTAAGCGTAATATTAACAACTTTATCCATGCCTGCCAATGCAGCCTGTGCCCCCCCCCCATGTGCAGCCTGTGTCCCCCCCGTGTGCAGCCTGTGTCCCCCCCGTGTGCAGCCTGTGTCCCCCCCGTGTGCAGCCTGTGTCCCCCCATGTGCAGCCTGTGTCCCCCCCGTGTGCAGCCTGTGTCCCCCCCCGTGTGCAGCCTGTCCCCCCCCCCCGTGTGCAGCCTGTGTGTCCCCCCCCCCGTGTGCAGCCTGTGTGTCCCCCCCCCGGTGTGTGCAGCCTGTGTGTCCCCCCCGGTGTGTGCAGCCTGTGTGTCCCCCCCGGTGTGTGTGCAGCCTGTGTGTCCCCCCCCCCGGTGTGTGCAGCCTGTGTGTCCCCCCCCCCGGGTGTGGGCAGCCTGTGTGTCCCCCCCTGGTGTGTGCAGTCTGTGTGTCCCCCCCCCGTGTGTGTGCAGCCTGTGTGTCCCCCCCGGTGTGTGCAGCCTGTGTGTCCCCCCCCGGTGTGTGCAGCCTGTGTGTCCCCCCCGGTGTGTGCAGCCTGTGTGTCCCCCCCGGTGTGTGCAGCCTGTGTGTCCCCCCTGTGTATGCAGCCTGTGTGTCCCCCCCATATGGTGCAGCCTGTGTGTCCCCCCCGTGTATGCAGCCTGTGTGTCCCCCCCCCCATATGGTGCAGCCTGTGTGTCCCCCCCCATATGGTGCAGCCTCTGTGTCCCCCCCCATATGGTGCAGCCTGTGTGTCCCCCCCAATATGGTGCAGCCTGTGTGTCCCCCCCCATATGGTGCAGCCTGTGTGTCCCCCCCCCATATGGTGCAGCCTGTGTGCCCCCCCCCATATGGTGCAGCCTGTGTGTCCCCCCTCCCATATGGTGCAGCCTGTGTGTCCCCCCCATGGTGCTGCCTACCTGTGGAGGAGAGAGGAGAGCCGCCACTGGGAGATCACAGCAGGGAACATCACAGCTTTTGTTTCATAAGCTGTGTGTTCCCGCCGCGCGCCGTCACATAAGCCCCTCCCCTTGTCCGGGGAACTTTGATACATGTCACCCGTCCTAGGATTGGACGGGTGATCTGTCTATCAAAGTCCCGGAAAAGGGGAGGGGCTTATGTGACGGCGCGCGGCGGGAACACACAGCTTATGAAACGAAAGCTGTGATGTTCCCTGCTGTGATCTCCCAGTGGCGGCTCTCCTCTCTTCTCCTCGCCAGCCCTCAAAAATCACTCGCAAAATGCGAGTGTGCGAGTGTAATTTTTGAGGGCTATATATATATATATATATATATATATATATATATATATATATATATATATATACACAAGAAATAGCGGGGTATATGTGTATCAAGGTCCCAGGCCTCCTTTAGTCTAATGAGAACCTCCAGAGCTAGGGACAGCCGACATCCTTCCGTATAAAGTGGGCCACGAGGCATAGTGGGTGCAATTTAAGGTAGATTCATGGGTGCCAGACACGTCTTGAATGCAAAGAGATTTATTTTTTCTTGAACAGAACGGTGGTAGTAAGGGTTTAGGGCCAGGACACTCTTAGGTAGTTGCAATGTCAATTGGCAGACTTCGAAACTTCTAGGTAGACAGCCATGCAAGGAAATGCATGTGTAGGAGCGCTGTCTCCTATGTCAACAATCTTAGAACAGTTCCTAACACAAATTATAACAAACGCCTTTACTTTTATACAATACTTTCTTGTATATTCTCAGCCCTCTCTCACTAGACTTGCTGATTCACTGCCACTGAATCTTCTTATTTTAGTATCTTCCTCAAGCCTCACCCCCGCTTCCTTGCTGGGTCCCTGGCTTGGCACTCCAGATACTCCTCAAGCGTCACCCCACTGGCTGGGTCCCTGGCTTGGCACCTGCTGAAGTTTCCTGATTCTTCACTGTCCCCGGTTGGTGAGAATACTGCTCCGGCACTTGCTTCAGCTATTCACTGTGGTCCGTGGTAACAAGGTGGTTGGTCCCTTAGTGGCGACACCTTCCCCTCTACCTCCGACCACGACATGTTCTCCGGCCCGCAGAACCGACACTTCTGGTTGGACTGAAAGCCACAATCCCAACCCTACTCTGCTCTCTTGCTTCTGGATAGGCCCTCAGAGATCCTAGCAGCCAGATGTGCCCGGGATTGGCCCCGGGCAGCTGGAACTCTGCTTAGCAGCCCGGACAGCCATCCAGGTGGCACAGAACAGTGATCACCTGACTCCACCAAAATATATAGGTTCTCCCAGCAGGCCAATGGGCCAAGAAAACCCCTGCCCATTGGCAGAGATACCCCAGATACTCCAAATCTGTCCTTGCATCACCCTTATCTTATCTAATGTCACCAGGTACCTGGCCACCCAACAACAGAAGAGAGAAGTACAGCAATTCCAGACTTAGGGTGAAATCAATTGATCCCTAACAATTGGACAAGGCAACTATACCTGGCA
This sequence comes from Lithobates sylvaticus, assembly GCA_028564925.1. NCBI lineage: Eukaryota > Metazoa > Chordata > Amphibia > Anura > Ranidae > Lithobates > Lithobates sylvaticus. The sequence goes on along the minus strand of CM053038.1, from coordinate 143,537,115 downwards.
GGTAAATTTAGGAGCAGCCCTGCCTAGACATCAGGGTTCTACATCTGTATGTAAAGTGTTGCACTAATTTATATATGTTTTGGAATAAATGTAATTTGTCAAATAAAAACCATATACAGGGGGTCCCCAGGTTACAAACAAGATAGGGACTGTAGGTTTGTTCTTAAGTTGAATCTGTTTGTAAGTTGGAACAGGTACATTTTTTAGGTGTAGTTGCAGCCAAAAAATCTATTTTTAAGTTTTTTAGATAACATAGAGAAGGGTTATCACCCCTGTAACATTTGTTTTGCTGTCTGTGCCCCTGTTCAGAAGATTTCACCTGACCTTCTGTCCCAATGACAATTGGATTTTGAAAATTTTGGGTTGTTAGGGAAACATGGACTGGTGATAAAGCATCAGTGGAGACACCTTTTTCCCATATTAACTCTTACAGTAGTGAATTTCCCTTCCTAGGGGTGGATTTCCTCTCACTTCCTGTTGTCTCCCTCCGTTTGTAAGTAGGAGTCGTTTGTAAGTCGGATGTTTGTAAGTAGGGGACCCCCTGTACAATGTTAGAAATTATTTCATTTAAGAAACATTTTCCATCACTGTGGTTAAAAACATATTTTTATTTAACCCTACTAGCGATTAGAAAACTGAACGGACGTTCCTAAAATGAAAAATTCTACTAGTCTTTGACCAACTTAACTTTTATTATTTTAGGGTTCTTTACAGAAAAGCAGCACCTAAACTAAAATTGTAAAAGTACCATCGAAAACAAATGGCAATTTCCCATTTAAGAAATTGAAAATGGATGCTTTATCAAATTAGGTTAAGAGTACATAAGGGAATATGGGGTAGTAGAGAGAACATGGTGACATATTAGTAGTATAGATCAGCCATAATGTTTATGTACTGTTCAAGCACTGTTTTTAATTGTTTCATGTAACATAAAACTGACATTGAGTATTTAAAATATGGTTTTGTTATTTTGTACATGCTTGAAAAGTCCCACTTTTGCCGCGTACACACGTACGGACTTTTGCCGGCGGACCTAAGTCCAGCGAACAATCCGCTGGACTTTCCCGCTAGGTACGCCGGACTAAAAAGCGAACGGACTTGACCACACACGATCACGCAAAAAGTCCGGCGGTTCACGCGATGACGTACGCACGTACGACGGGACTAGAAAAAGGAAGCTCGAGATCCCAAACGACACCCTTTGGGCCCCGTCAGCTAATCTCGTGTGTATCGCGTGTTAGTTGACGTTTGGTTAGAGACGATTCGCGCTTCTCAGACTTCTGCTTAATTCGTTCGCTTCTGCCGTTCAGTTTGTGCTTGTGAGGTTTGTATCTGGCTTTCAGTGCGTGTGGATCAGTTCCTACCTGTTCTCAGGCCGTTCTGGTCCGCTCGTTCCTGTTTTTCAGGTCGTTCTTCATAGGCCTTGCTGTTCTTCAGTGCGTTCTGTTAAGTTGTTTGTTTGATCAGCCGACCGTTTTGAAGCCATGGAGTGTGGACGTACTCGGGAACGAGTTCGTGCTGTGCAGGGGCTCGGTGTTGCGGTTAACACCTTGGCACGAGCCCGGTCCATGAACAGGGTGAGGAGGAGTTCATGGACCAAGAATTGGTTGCGCCAGCGTGACCAATTCTCGCATATGCCTTTGCTCCGTGAGATCCGTGAGAATAATCCTGATGATTTCAGGAATTATCTCCGGATGACGGACCCCATTTTTCACCGTCTGTTGGCTTCGCTGTCCCCTTATATTACCAGGCAGAATACCTGCATGCGGCAAGCCATCAGTGCGGAGCAGAGGCTAGTCGCCACGTTGCGTTACTTGGCGACGGGGAGAAGCTTGCAGGACCTCAAGTTCACGACAGGCATCTCCCCCCAGGCTCTGGGGCTCATTATTCCAGAGACCTGTTCTGCCATTATCCACGTCCTGCAGGAGGAATACATTAAGGTAAGTCTTCTCTTTTAAAATTACCTATGTCTTGTATGTTTGTTAATGTAGTGCATCAATGTCATCATTAGCTAATTACCATGATAGGACTATTCTATGATTGTCGCCTATTCCTTTTTTTTTTGGTGTTTTTTTTTTTTGTCTAGTATTTTATGTTTGAGTTATCGAAATATTTTTAAGAATGTATTATTTAGTGGGTCACATGCATATTTGCTTGCACCAACCTCCCCAGCATGGAAGCTTGGCCCCCTAAACACCCCTAGCCTAGTCACTTTCTTTGGTTAAAAATGTATATTACCAGCTCCATTGTACAGCTTTACTCACCCCCCCTTTCACCCCCCTTGACCCTCATTTTTAAATTGATTGCATGTGTTTTTGGTCAGCTTGTAATTATCCCCTCCCCCCCCACACCCCCTGATAATTAATATCATGTGTTTTTGGTCAGCTTGTAATTATCCCCTCCCCCCCCACACCCCCTGATAATTAATATCATGTGTTTTTGGTCAGCTTGTAATTAGCCCCTCCCCCCCCACACCCCCTGATAATTAATATCATGTGTTTTTGGTCAGCTTGTAATTAGCCCCTCCCCCCCCACACACCCTGATAATTAATATCATGTGTTTTTGGTCAGCTTGTAATTAGCCCCTCCCCCCCCCACACCCCCTGATAATTAATATCATGTGTTTTTGGTCAGCTTGTAATTAGCCCCACCCCCCCACACACACCTTTAATTAATTGCATGTGTATTGTGTGACCTTACCATTATATACTCCCCACCCACATCCCCATTATTATCTTCTCTGGTCCATCAGAGGGGTCATCAATCAGAGATTTGTCCCTTTTATCCTTAATCTTTTGGCTTTATTTCAAGGATTTACAAAATAAATACATATGTTCTTCCAAATTGTTTTTTAATTTGTTGCATTTAGTTTGGTGTTTTGCCTGGTTTATAATTTAAATTGTATCTTTCTGTTTGACTTCACAGTGTCCCTCCACGCCACAGGAATGGCAGACTGTGGCTTCCCAGTTTGCTGCCCGTTGGGACTTTCCCAACTGCGGAGGGGCGATTGACGGCAAACACGTGCGAATTGTGCCCCCACCCCATTCGGGGTCATACTATTGGAATTATAAGGGGTTCCATAGTATCGTGTTGATGGCGGTGGTGTCGGCACACTATGAATTTCTGTATGTGGATGTGGGGAAAAAACGGCCGGATGTCGGACGGAGGAGTCTTCAACCACACGGAGTTCGGTCATCGTCTCCAAACTGGTGGGCTGGAGCTGCCACCAGATGAAGATAATGTGGAGGGACTCCCGTTCGTCTTCATTGCCGACGAGGCGTTCGGTCTGGGTGACCATCTGATGAGGCCATTTCCCCAACGATCCCTCACCCCTGAGAGGAGGATTTTTAACTATCGGTTGGCCAGAGCAAGAAGGGTGGTGGAAAATGCCTTTGGTATTATGGCCAACCGTTTCAGATTGCTCCTTACATCGCTACATCTGGCAGAGTACAAACTCAATACTATTATTCTAGCATGCTGTGTCATGCACAATTATTTGCGGAAACATTCAGGAACATACTCCTTACCAATTGGCCCTGAGGCCGGAGTGGAAGGCAACATGACAGGGCTGGATAACCGCCCTCTTGGTTCCGCACCACAATCAGCCCAGCAAGTGCGGGACCTTTATTTACAGTATTTTAATGGTAGGGGGGCCATTGAAATGGCAGCAGACCCTTAAACCATCTTTTTCATTTACAATGAATAAATACAGTTATTTATGTTTGAAATATTGGTCGTTTCGTATTGTTTTGCTTTTAATTTGGCCTGTTTTATATGTTGTCCTAGTGCACATCTTAATAGTGGGAAACTTGTTTAGCGTTTAGTAAATAAGCCCCTTTGTCAATGAACCACAACATGTTTTTGTCAAACTGGTAGTATTTAAAAAAGAAGAAGCCACACATTTTTGAATTTGTGCAAACATTTTTTTTTTTATTATAGTGCACATCCAAAACCTTTTTTTTTTTTTTTTTTTTTTTTTTTTTTTTGGTTGTTTTGGTATATTTTTTAGTTTTTTTTTTTTTTTTTTTTTTTTTTTGAACATGATTTTTTTTATTTTTTTTTTTATGTTATCTTTTTGACATTTTTTTGGTGTTTTTCTCACAACATATTGTTGTTTTTTTTGGGATTGCTTTTTTAAAACAAACATAAAAACATGTTTAAAATTTTTTTTACATTTTGGCTTAGCATTTAAAATTATTTACACAATGTAAAAGTCCAGAACTTACAAAGTTCAACAGGTAACCCATGAACAGAAGAAGCCAAATTTTGAATATGCACACAAATTTAACAGGAAAATGGGTAATGTCAACATGTGCTATGTTCCATCATGGGGAATCAATGGACGTGTTTTGTGTGTGAAACCCCTTCCCTCTCACCTACTAGCATTAGGGGTTGCAAACACAAAATGCGTCCATTGAGATCCCCTGATGGCACATAGCACATGTTGACATACCGTGTGCATATTTAAAATTTGGCCTCTAAAATTAGTTAAACAGCGCTTCAAAAGGGGAATGAAGGACATGATTGATGTTAAGAAATGTAAAAGGGGTCTTTAGATTCTCCCCAAAACATCAATCATGTCCTTCATTCCCTGCTGCATGGTGGCCATCTCCTTCTGCATGTTTTCCAGCTGCAGATTCCAGGCCATGATCTGGCCAATAAGCCTGTGGGCACTGTCAGTGGTAAATGGCTCCGCAGCTTGTCGTTCCACAAACAGATCAGCATCACCTAAAAGTTGGGTAGATAAAACACAAGAAAAAAAGTGTAAAAAACATGCAGACCTTAATTTATTAGCTCAATCTGTGTTCTGAGACACTCACTTGGTGGGGTGCAGATTTGATCGACTTCAACGACCTGTTCCGCCACATCCACGCGTGGGCTTGGGCTAACTGCCCAATTAGTCTGGTGATGCCGGGAGGTCCTCGTAGGTTCGGACTGACGTCTGAGTCTTTTGCCCCCTATGGTAATGGAACACAAAAAGGTACACTTTTGAATCACACTGATATTTGAGTGCCAAAATAGGATTAGTAAACATTGTTTAAAAGTCTTGCCAATTATTAGCAGTTTGTTAGAAGATCCTACTTGAAGACAGAATTGAAATGTCTATCTAATGAAACTCCAATACTTAAAGCGCCCTTCAACCCTAAATTTGAACTTCCGCTCATTGGATCCCTGCACCCCTGTGGTGTCTTATTTTTAACGTTTTAGGGGGGATGGGTTGCAGATACCTGTGTAAGGCAGGTATTTGCACACACATCCGGCCCTAGACTCCCACAGAAGTATACGCCACATCCCGTCCCACCGTGCTGTCTGCTGGGACACACAGGGGTCCCCGAGCTTGCGCGGACCAGTCCTATTGCATTGCGCAACTGGCGCATGCCCAATAGTGACCCGGGAAGTGAAGCCGCAAACATTAATTTCATGATTGCAAGATCAGAGATTGTAGCTGCACCATCCAAGGGACAGGTGAGTGTACTTCTTTGAAAAGTCACCACCTACAGTATTTAGAGATGATGAGCATTTTTTGGGAATTGTGAGCATGAGACCCTGCTTAACATATTTATCCCCCCCCCCCCCCCAAAACAGCCTCTGGAGTCCCTGTGTAAGTTACCCCTAAAACCCTTACTACAGCAGTAATTGTATAGATAGTGACAATAATAAACAACCTTACAACTCCAACAACCCAAAGCCCGGTAAACTCAATAAACGTTATGAAGACAAACGGAACTTTCATCAAATATGCGCAAGTTTCAGGTACGAATGGTAATAACATCTGCGCAAGTTTCACGGACGAATGGTAATTACATCTGCGCAAGTTTCACGGACGAATGGTAATAACATCTGCGCAAGTTTCACGGACGAATGGTAATAACATCTGCGCAAGTTTCACGTACGAATGGTAATTACATCTGCGCAAGTTTCAGGTACGAATGGTAATAACATCTGCGCAAGTTTCACGTACGAATGGTAATTACATCTGCGCAAGTTTCAGGTACGAATGGTAATAACATCTGCGCAAGTTTCACGGACGAATGGTAATTACATCTGCGCAAGTTTCACGGACGAATGGTAATAACATCTGCGCAAGTTTCACGTACGAATGGTAATTACATCTGCGCAAGTTTCACGGACGAATGGTAATAACATCTGCGCAAGTTTCACGTACGAATGGTAATTACATCTGCGCAAGTTTCAGGTACGAATGGTAATAACATCTGCGCAAGTTTCACGTACGAATGGTAATTACATCTGCGCAAGTTTCAGGTACGAATGGTAATAACATCTGCGCAAGTTTCACGGACGAATGGTAATTACATCTGCGCAAGTTTCACGGACGAATGGTAATAACATCTGCGCAAGTTTCACGTACGAATGGTAATTACATCTGCGCAAGTTTCACGGACGAATGGTAATAACATCTGCGCAAGTTTCACGTACGAATGGTAATTACATCTGCGCAAGTTTCAGGTACGAATGGTAATAACATCTGCGCAAGTTTCACGGACGAATGGTAATAACATCTGCGCAAGTTTCACGTACGAATGGTAATTACATCTGCGCAAGTTTCACGGACGAATGGTAATAACATCTGCGCAAGTTTCACGTACGAATGGTAATTACATCTGCGCAAGTTTCAGGTACGAATGGTAATAACATCTGCGCAAGTTTCACGTACGAATGGTAATTACATCTGCGCAAGTTTCACGGACGAATGGTAATAACATCTGCGCAAGTTTCACGTACGAATGGTAATTACATCTGCGCAAGTTTCAGGTACGAATGGTAATAACATCTGCGCAAGATTAGACATATCAAGTATAACCATAGTAGCGCACGTGCTTGACTTACTTTTTTTGATGGCTTTTCGAATTCTCCTGTATTGATCGTGCTCCCTGGATTTGATGTCGGACCATCGTTTGCGCAGTTGATCCTTGCCCCTTCGTACGCCGAATTTCTGCTCCAGGGTGCTGACGATTGTAGTGAGAATCTTGTCCTTGCGCAAGTTGGGACGAGGGTACGGGCCATTTTCCCCGTCGTAATCTTCCCTTTGGAGGATGTCCACCATCTCCACCATCTCTTCAAAGGCCATATTGGTGGCCTTATATCTGCTGCTGGATGCAGATGTGTTGGCTTCTTGGCTTTCCTCCGCGCTACTGGCTGAGAATGTGTCCGCCATATTCATCAATTAATTCACCAACAATGCAACGAGGGGAAGCGGGGCGGGGAATACTCGTCATGAGGAACGTCATGGGCGGGCGACGCGGAGGACGCAGGCGGACTTCGACGCGTGCGCAGTGTATATAAGGCTGTTTGAGGGGCCCACGTGTTCCCGAACGGAAGTAGCGAGCGCTCTGTACGAAGGTAAGTGTTTTCTAGGATGCATTACTGTGTTTTTTTTTGGGTTTTGGGCCAGCATTTTTTAAGGATATGTGTGTGTTGCTGCCTGTGTGTAGGGGTTGCTGCCTGTGTGTAGGGGTTGCTGCCTGTGTGGATGTGTTGCTGCCTGTGTGTAGGGGTTGCTGCCTGTGTGTAGGGGTTGCTGCCTGTGTGTAGGGCTTGCTGCCTGTGTGTAGGGGTTGCTGCCTGTGTGTAGGGCTTGCTGCCTGTGTGTAGGGGTTGCTGCCTGTGTGTAGGGGTTGCTGCCTGTGTGTAGGGGTTGCTGCCTGTGTGGATGTGTTGCTGCCTGTGTGTAGGGGTTGCTGCCTGTGTGTAGGGGTTGCTGCCTGTGTGGATGTGTTGCTGCCTGTGTGTGGGTGTGTTGTGTAATGTTTGTTAAGAAAAACTGGTTGTGCCTTTTAAGTAACATTTGTGTTTTTGGTCTTTTGTATTGCCATTACTAACAAAACAGAAACAAACATGGCTGCACCCCAGTTGAATCCATTCAAGGACCAGGAGTTCATGTCCGAATTCATTGCCCTGTACAGAAAAAATACCAACCTGTGGCAGCTCAAGAACCCTTTGTATGGCAATAGGGATGTCCGGAAGGCAACACTGGGGCCACTTGTGGCTTTTGTGAAGACTAAAGTCCCCAACGCAAACACCAAGTTTGTGGAAGCCAGAATTGCAAGTTTAAGGCACATGTACAAGCGGGAGCGCAAGAAGATTGAGGAATCAGTCAGATCAGGAGCAGCAGCAGAGAATGTTTATGTACCCAAGCTGTGGTACTACAACCAACTGACTTTTATAGGTGACCAGATGGAACCCAGGGAATCACTGTCGACTCTTCCCTCCACCCTTCCCTCCACTCTTCCCTCCACTCTTCCCTCCACCCCAGCTGAGGCTTCCACGGAAGGAGAAGACCCCTCCACCTTGGAGCAGGCTGATGCGCCCAGCTGGAGCCAGGTATATATTTAGTAGCCTAAATTGTGATTGTGTGAATATTAATGCTGTCAACGTTAAAATGTGAAACAATTAACACCCTGAACTCAGAATTGTGAAAACAACTGACAAAAATTATGCACACTTCTAAAAAGTGTTGGTGCAACATATCGATACATATATAGTGTATACATACATCCAGTAGTGGCAAAAAAAGCGTTAGACAACATTGGTGATCTGCTTGGAAAATGCAGGGGTCCAAATGATAGCCTTTTGGATCTTTTGGAAAATTTAGATGCTCGTTCCTAAGTTTACAATTGGATGATTGAGTAGGCCAGAAACCACAAAACAGGTGTTTGATTTTTGTTTTTATTTGCACACAGGATGAGCTGACCCAGGATGATGCCGGGACAAGTGGTATGGAGGAGGAGGAGGACATGCCCAGCGAGAGCCAGGAGGTGGCTGGGCCCAGCACGAGCCAGAGTGACAGCCAGACCCAATTAAGAAGTCTACCTCGACCCCTGCCCTTACCCCCAAGAAGGCCCAGGAGGATGACCATTGTGGAGGAGGAATCACTGGAACTGATTCGGAAGGCGAGTGCGATTCTCGACAAACCCCCCCTTCCAGAAGAGGGCTATGCCAGCTACGTGTCCAGCAGGTTGCTGGAAATGGAGAGGGGCCAACGGCACCTGTGTGAGGGCCTAATTTCTGAGGCAATTAGGGGGGGTTTGAGGGGTGAATTACGAGAATCCACCCGCCTGACCCATGAAGGCCCGACACCAACTTCTCCTCCTCCTCCTCCTCGTCTTCCTTCTCCTCCTCCTCCTCCTCCTCCTCCTACTCCTCCTCCTACCACAAGTCAGCCTCCAAGGAAGCGTGCAGGGAAGACTGCAGGGAAGAGTGCAGGGAAGCGTGGTGCGAAGAGTCGGAAGTGATTGCCTGGCTTCAATCTGGTCTCCCATAAGACACAGGCTGTTGTAGTGCCACAGCTTGGGGACATAGATGTCATCTGCTGCTGTTCCTGGTCTGTCTGATTCCTGGTCAATCTTCTTGTGCTCCCTATATTGTATGAAATGTGCCCAAGCTTCATTTTTGGCTTCACAAACTTGGTGTCTGCCGTTGGGGCAAAAAGTCTTCACAAAATCTACAAGTGGCTCCAGTGTTGCCTTCCTATTTTGTTTTGCCTTGTTTGTTTTAACCAGAATAAATGGTCATTTTATTTTCATCAAATAATGATATACGTGCTTGATATTCAAAAACATAGTTTCTTTAGGAGTAGGCAGGTACATGTCTAAACATTCATTTGACAATACAAGTGTAAAGTGCAACTTCAAGGGAACTGCAAGTGCTGTCGCTGGAAAGGTGAGGTTTAAGATCTGAATTAAGGGCAAGCTCTGCTGACTCCACAATTGTATCATGTGTAATAACTAATCCTTTTGATAACCAACAAATCCTAAAAAATATCTATATAGAGATATATGTACATATATAATAGATATATATATATATATATATATATATATATATATATATTTTTTTATTTTTAGACACGTATAGATCTATATATCTATATATATTTATCTATATATATATCTATGTAGATATCGATATATATTTTTTTGGCCTTATTGAGAAATATAGATATATTTTTCATTTGGTGATTTGGATATCTATATCTATATCTATATATATATATATATATATATATATATATATATATATATATATATATATATATATATATATATATATATATATATATATATATATATATATATATATATAGACAAATATATAACTTCACTAAAGAATGCTGAAGAAAAAACGTTCGGGAGTACTCTGCGTGAATATACAAGCAGCAAGGCAAAATCATTCTTCAAGTACGATAACATACAAATCCCGCTGTCAGAAACAAAAAAAAAAAAAAAAAAACAACAGCGTGACGATTGTGCGAGCTTCAAAACGAAGGCTAGTTTTACCAGACCGAGCGAGTCCGTGACATAATAGCTACTGAGCATGCGTCCTTTTTGGTACGCCGGACCATACTACACACGACCGGATTATCCGCTGGACTGCCAAGTCCAGCGGATAATTTGAGAACAAAACCTGAAACTTTAGTCCGCCGTACTTTGGCCAAAAAAAGTACGCCGGCGCCCACACACGAGGGGATTATCCGCTGGACTTCGGTCCAGCGGATAATCCCGCGGGATTGTCCCTTCGTGTGTACGCGGCATTTGTGTACTTTAACAATATGTACATTCTAAGTGATGTTGGCATTAAATAACAGATCACCTCTGATACAGTCAATGGAAAGGTAAGAGACTGTGACATTACCCTCTGTCCTCCCACCCACCAATGGCCTGATTTAGAAAGGAACTGGCGATAGAATTTCTCTATACAAAGTGAGGTGCAAAAACATCAGAAGCTATAGTCTAAGAACATTCCTCTGGGCTACAACCAGTCCAACAGATAATACAACTTTCTTCTGGAGATTCTGAAATAAAGGATTTTTTGAACTGCAAATTCCTTGAAGGAGGCAGTTGAGCAGAGTCAAATGACGTTAGGTGAAAGAAAGTGTAGAACACCAGTGGCTTCAAGAGGAAGGCGTGAAAGGAAGATGTGAAGATGAGGTAGAAGACAAAGCTTGAAAACTACTGTCTGAGTACAATTTCAAAATGTGTCATATTTCAAGGGCCAAATTTAGCTAAGGGCAACTTGAGGTGAAGATTTTTATTGGAAAGCAAGACTATATCTACAGGCTTATAGTCATGAGGTTTGGTGTGTGATAATAGCAAATTTTTTGGTAGTGTGGAGGAAATGTTTCTGAACTTTGGGACCAGATTGCATCGAAGGAAGCCTGCATGAATGGAAGAGCTGGAACTTCACTGGTCGTAGGTACTAAAGCCAGTACTTAAAGGTGCTTACCATAAATTATATTGAATAGGGATTCCCTTGAATTGACAAGATTATTATAGATAATTATAGATAAATTCAGCCCAAGGCAGGTGGCAGACTCAGCTATCATGGTGGACGAAGCTGAGCGAGTGAAAAAACTTCTAAGACTTGATTTGTTCTTTTTGTGTGATTATTAGTTTGAGGATGGTAAGCCAATAAAACTGAAGAGGGATGGTTGAAGATTTTCAGAGTCTTTCAAAACTGAGATGTAAACTGGACACTTCTATCTGAGACAATATGAGATGGCAAGATATTTAATCAAAAAAATTCTCAAAGATTGGTACTAGAGATGCAGCAGAGGGGAGTGCTGTGAGAGCCATCTTTGGAAACCTGTTGATCATGACCCAAATCACTGGGAGAAAGAAGTTTATGAACATGTGATCTCAGGATTCCCTGTGCATAGGAAGAAAAAACTGAGGATCTGCCAAAGCACTAGATGGAACTTTGTTTTGCTACATAGCTTTTGACCTCCTTTCTCTTTGGCCACCGATAACAACTTGTCAAAAAGGTAAAAGTTCTGTGAACTGCTGAATGACTGGTTAGTTTAGATTTTAGAAATTCTGTCTATAGTCCTACAAAACAGTTCACGTGGGCTTTGCTGCTTAACAGGAAACTTTTATTCAGGAAGAAGACAGAATATAGTCATAGATGCAGCTAAAAACGTATAAACACTGCCATCTACTGGTTAATGTAGTTGTTGCACAAAATACATGAACAATGTATTCCAACACCCCACTCACTCAACAATTACTCCTTATATTAGTCCCATTTCCGATCTCAGTTCTATAAATCTTTTTCTTGTCAGTGGTTTTGTCAAATGCCCCGATCCACTTCTGTTTCTCATGAGTTGCAAGTCTTTGCATCTCAACCCATAAATCTGGCTCTGGTTTTAATTCTATGCAAGCAACATTGGATGAAATGCTTCTGGTGGATTTCCTGATGGAAGCCTCTTGTGGCCTGGTTTCTTCTTTTCAAGCATTTGGATTGTCTACATTCATTTCTATATCTGTGTCACTTTGTTGCTTATATTCATGTTTCACTGATGTGGAATTTCCCTGAGTTTAAAGTACTAGTTCATGAAATTTTGAACACATGGAAGTTTCATCAACAATGTCACTTCTACTGATGGTTACCTTGCTTGTGTCTTGGTGTAGAAATCTGTATCCCTTTTAAAATTCACTGTACCCTACAAGTACACCTAAATATTTAGATGGTTCAAATTCAGGGTTTAACCATTCCACAGTTCATATGGAGTTTTTTTTGTTGATTTTCCTGGTAGTCGATTTTGGAGATAGCATGCAGTCATAATTTCCTCCCCTCAGTATGTGGTTGGCATATCTGCATCAAACAGCATGGTTCTTCCACTCTCACATAGGGTACGGTTCATTCTTTCTGCAACCCCATTTTTTCTTGGTTGTATGGCACAGTAGTTTGAAATAATATGCCATGCTTTCTGAGACTCGCCTGTATGTTATTACCTGTACATTCAGTTCCATTTTCTGTGCGCAATACACTCTGCATTTTGCAAAATTTGTTGCGTACTTGAGCCAAATACTGTTCAAGTTTCTCTGGTGCTTCACTTTTGTTGTGTATCGGATATAGTGTAATATACAGTACCTGGAGTAATTGTCTATGAAAGTGAGACAATACCTCTTCTTTCCTGGAGTAAATTTTTCCATTGGACCGCAAAGATCTGAATGAATCAAGTCCAGAGGTTTTTTTACAAGTCTGCTTTTTAAAGGCTTTTCTTGTCATTTTTCCTTTTATACAGCTGGTGCATTTCATTATTTGATCACCTGGAATAATTTTTATTCCACTTGCATAGTTATTCTTAGTTAACTTCTGTATTATGTCAGGGCTTCTGTGCCCAAGGGATCTGTGCCATGTGTGAATGCAGCTTACATGTTTTCCTCTCCGTGGCAGTATTGACTACTTAAGGACTAAGCCTCTTTATGAGATCTGTTGTTTACAAGTTTTTTTGCTAGAAAATTATGTAGAACCCCCAAACATTATATATATTTTTTACAGACACCCTAGAGAATAAAATGGCAGTCGTTGCAATACTTTATGTCACACCGTATTGGCGCTATTTTTTGGGGAAAAATACACTTTTTTTTATTAAAAATAAGAAAGTAAAGTTAGCCCAATTTTTTTCTATATTGTGAAAGATAATGTTATACCAAGTAAATTGATACCTAACATGTCATGCTTCAAAATTGCGCCCACTCGTGGAATGGCGACAAACTTTGACCCTTAAAAATCTCAATAGACAATGTCTAAAATTTTTTACAGGTTACCAGTTTTGAGTTACAGAGGAGATCTTTAGTGAGAATTATTGCTCTCACCCTAACTATCGCCGTGATACCTCACATGTGTGGTTTGAACACCGTTTTCATATGCGGCGTATGTGTTCACTTCTGCAAGCAAGCTCGGCGGGACGGGTCGCTTTAAAAACATATTTTTTTTTTAATTATTTATTTTACTTTTTATTTTTACATTTAACGAAAAAAATTTGGGTCCTTTTTATTCCTATTACAAGGAATGTAGACATCCCTTGTAATAGAAAAAAAGCATGACAGGACCTCTTTAACCACTTTAGCCCCGGAAGATTTGGCTGCTCAATGACCAGAGCCCTTTTTATCGATACAGCACTGCGACGCTTTAACAATTGCGCGGTCGTGTGACCCTTCAGGTCTGGTATGGATTTTAAGGGGAATCCTGCGCCCAAAAAAATAAAAAATGGCGTGGGGGTCCCCCTCAAAATCCATACCAGACCCTTATCCGAGCATGCAACCTGGCAGGCCGCAGGGCGAGAGCGCCCCCCCCCTCCTGAACCGTAACAGGCCACATGCCCTCAACATTGGGAGGGTGCTTTGAGGGTAGCCCCCCAAAGGACCTTGTCCCCATATTGATGAGGACAAGGGCCTCATCCCCACAACCCTTGCCCAGTGGTTGTGGGGGTCTGTGGGCGGGGGGCTTATCAGAAACTTGAAGCCCCTTTAACAAGGGGACCCCCAGATCCCGCCCCCTGTGTGAAATGGTAAAAAAAAAATGGCGTGGGGGTTCCCCTCAATATCCATACCCGACCTGAAGGGCCTGGTATGGATTTTGAGGGGGAACCCCACGCCATTTTTATTTATTTTTTGCGCTGGGTTCGGGTTCAGGTAAGTGAGAGGGGGGTTCTGGGGGGCTGTTGTACTACAGAAGGATTACCACCCCTTTAAGAGAAGAGCTGGGCTCTGTGCAGACAATCATATACTATAGTGATGAGGTCCACCAAGTTTGGATTTTTGATGATGTTGGCATTAAAGCCCCTGTACAGTTCCATCTGAAGAAGCCAACATTGCCACCACTTGGAAATCAACCCATTAAATCATGAATACTGTTTCAAGCATAATAAAACGTAATGATGCTAAGTTAGTAACATCAGCTGGAGAAAGACACTGAGATTATACAAGAAGGTTCCCCAAGGCAGAACCCCAAAAGTGGATCAATTAAAATAAAAGTAGGGGATTTAAACAAAACAGACATACATATTCACTAGGTGGATGCAGCATCAGTCCAATGTTGCATCTCTCCACTGCCGCCTCTAGACCGAGAACTGAGCAATCAAAGACCACTGATCACTTAGTTCTCAGTCTTCAATGAGCAGAGAACCAGTAACTGTCAGTCACCAGCACTGTGCTCTGCCCCTACAGTGCTTACTGGAGCGTCAGGCTGTGGAGGGGAAAGGAACAGCTGGTTCAGGCTCTCAGCAGCACACTGAGAGGCTTAAGCAGCTGCTGGTTAGGCATCTGGTTGGATCCCGACATTAAAGTGGACCAGCTGAGTGACGTCTTCTGAGTGACGTCAGCTGACAGCAGACTTTAGCCCGCTATAAGAATCATAATACAAATTACAGGAGTGCAGAATTAAGTACACTCCTGTGACCCACAGGAAAAAAGGTTCTCCTTTAACCGCTTCCCGACCGTCTCACACCGATATACGTCGGCAGAATGGCATGGCTAGACAAAAGCACGTATATATACGTGCCCTTTAATTGCCTAGCCGTGGGGTCGCGTGCGCTGCGCTGTCGGCGCGCTCGCAACCCGGTCGGGAGCTCCGTGACCACGGCCGCGGGACCAGCGGACCCGATCGCCGCTGGTGTCCCAGAGCTGAAGAACAGGGAGAGGTCTGTGTAAACAAACCTCTCCCCACGCTTCCTACACTGCCTGTCATTGATCGGCTGTTCCCTGTCATCGGGAAAGCCGATCAATGACGTCAGACGTACAGCCACGCCCCCCTACAGTAAAAAAAAAACCACAACACGTCACACTTAGCCCCTCCCCGCCCCCTAGTGGTTAACTCTTTCACCGCCAGTGTCATTTACATAGGAATCAGTGCATTTAAATAGCACTGATTTCTGTATAAATGACAATGGTCCCAAAAATGTGTCAAAAATGTCCGATGTGTCCGCCATAATCTTGCAGTCACAATAAAAAATCGCTGATCGCCGCCATTACTAGTAAAAAAAAAATATTAATAAAAATGCTATAAAACCTATCCCCTATTTTGTAAACGCTATAACTTTTGCGAAAACAAATCAATAATCGCTAATTGCGATTTTTTTTACCAAAAATATGTAGAAGAATACGTATCGGCCTAAACTGAGGAAAAAAAATGTTTTTTTATATATTTTTTGGGGATATTTATTATAGCAAAAAGTAAAAAATATTGCATTTTTTTCAAAATTGTCGCTCTATTTTTGTTTATAGCGCAAAAAATAAAAACGGCAGGGGCAATCAAATACCACCAAAAGAAAGCTCTATTTGTTGGAAAAAAAGGACGCCAATTTTGTTTGGGAGCCACGTCGCACGACCGCGAAATTGTCAGTTAAAGCGACGCAGTGCCGAATCGCAAAAAGGGCCTGGTCCTTTGGCTGCAAATTGGTCCGGGGCTTAAGTGGTTAAAGGTTGGGGAATGCCACTGCAACCATACTAGGCCCAAAATAATGGAAGAGGCTACCTATGGCAGCACCAAGACAAGGTGTGTTGGGAGTCACTTTGGGCGGGGGGCTTGGGGAACCCAGGTTACCTTGGAGAGCACTGGAAGCTCCTTGTCCAGCTCCCCCAGCCCCTCCTATGTGTAAGTCATCTTGTGTCTTTTAGGGGCACGGGGGGACTGAGAACCCCAGTCTGACCTCAAGAATATATGAAGATAAAGTCCACAGTTCATCCAAGACCATTGCTAGATGGTTTGAGGTGGGTTGGGGGTTGCTATGTGTTTGTTAGATGTGGCTGTATCCCATTGTTCTATTGTGTCTGTCTGCCTTAAAGTATTATGGGATGTGCTGTGAGGAGGGAGGGGGGAATTCATCCAACAGCTCTCCCTGCTGATTGGACAGTCTACAGTTCATGTTGAGCAGCCAAAACGAGTGCTGCCTAGTTATTGGTTGTCAGAGGTTGGAATATCTGATATCTATATTTGGACTGGAGGAATCGGTATATGACTAAAGCCCTCAAGCGGTGTGGAACATTTTGTTACACAAGGGTTTCCCTATGCAGAACTCTGATGGACATTTCCTGAGGAAAGGTCCGTTGGCATATGGGACCACAAGGAAGCAAGAAGCCATTAATGGTCGAGATGCATTTCAGCCAGGAGCAGTGGTTTTTAAATGGTTAAAGTGAAACATTAAACATCCCCAATCCCTAAATAACATGCTTGGGTGTGTTAATGCTGTCTGTGAAAGGGCTCATTTGCGGGATTGTACAGAGTGTAATACAGCAGCACTGACATTTACAAAATGTCTACCTTTACAAAAAGTGTTTGAAATTGCCGGCAAATTATATTTGATTGCTGAATTCTTTAAAAAAAAAAAAAATGAAAACAGCATACAGACTTCTCCAAAGGTTTGCCACTTATTTTTGTGGACCTGAAAGGATATGTGTGCTGTGTTTTTTTTTTTTTGCTATTTGGCAGCAATTTAAACGAATTCATTTTTTTTTGCTGTAACACATCCTACAGCAAGAATGAAGAAAAATTGTTTATAGTGCCCCAAAACCCCAAAACACATACCAAATCCTTTGAGACTGGTATGGATTTTAAAAGGATACCTTGCCTAATATTTTTTTTTTTTAAAAGGAGTGAGGTATCCCTAACATGCAGGAAAGAGGAGGGGGGGGGGGGTGCATGCAGTTTCCCCTCCTGGACCATACCAGACCACAATCCCTCAACAAGGGGGGGTACCTTGTTGATGAGGACAAGGGCTTCTTTCCCCCAAACCTGGCCAGTGGTTGTTGGGGTCTGTGGGTGGGGAATTATGGGAATCCCAATGCTCCTTTAAAAACAAAAGTAGGGGTACATAGTACTATAGTACCTCTGCTCCTTCACCAAAGAAAAACTAGAAATAAAGAAACCCAAAAAACCTGCCGACCCAGTGCATGCTATCAATCCCAACAGCACCACCAGCCGAATGACAGCTGCCTGAACTGTCATCAGCTATATAAGGCATAGTGGTGATATTATTCTCCAAATATGGCCAGTGGCAATAGTAAAGATCATCTATAGTGAGAGACATATGTAAGCTGCCATTGCTGAAAGTGCTAGCTTCTTGGTTGCTTCTGACTTTATATACAGTACCTTGAAAAAGTATTCATACCCCTTGAAATTTTCCACATTTTGTCATGTTACAACCAAAACCGTAAATGTATTTTATTAGGAGTTTGTGTGATAGACCAACACAAAGTGGCACATAATTGTAAAGTGGAAGGAAAATGATAAATGATAAATGGTTTTCAAATTCTTTTATAAATAAATATCTGAAAAGTGTGGCGTGCATTTGTATTCAGCCCCCTTTAATCTTAACCCCTAACTAAAATCTAGTGGAACCAATTACCTTAAGAAGTCACCTAATTAGTAAATTGGGTCCACCTGTGTGTAATGTAATCTTAGTATAAATACAGCTGTTCTGTGAAGCCCTCAGAGGTTTGTTAGAGAACCTTAGTGAACAAACAGCATCATGAAGGTCAAGGAACACACCAGACAGGTCAGGGAAAAAGTTACAATGGAATGGTTTAGATCAGTGATGGCGAACCTTGGCACCCCAGATGTTTTGGAACTACATTTCCCATGATGCTCCACCACACTGCAGAGTGCAGGAGCATCATGGGAAATGTAGTTCCAAAACATCTGGGGTGCCAAGTTTCACCATCACTGGTTTAAATCAAAGCATATTCATGTGTTAGAATGGCCCAGTCAAAGTCCAGACCTAAATCCAAATAAGAATCTGTGGCAAGAAATTGCTGTTTACAGACGCTCTCCATCCAATCTGACAGAGCTTGAGCTATTTTGCAAAGAAGAATGGGCAAAAATGTCACTCTTTAGATGCAAAGCTGGTAGAAAGTGTTTTTGGTTGTAAAATGACAAAATGTGGAAAGTTTCAATGAATGAATACTTTTTCAAGGCACTGTATATATATATATATATATATATATATATATATATATATATATATATATATATTGTGACAGTAGGAGATGCTGTCAAGGTAAAATTGATAGTTTGGGGGACACAGGGTATGCACATTTGCTTGGTGCAAGGCTACAGAGCATAAAGGGACTGAAGTGCAGGCAGTGTATATGGCCCTTGCCCAATCATTAATTTGTATGGGAAGGGGCAGGACATACATAAATACTGAGGTCACATGCTTTCTGGGAGAGATGGGAAGAAACTAGGTCCAGTGAAACAGCACAATGTAACCTCAAGGAACAGACTTGAAGGCCTGGGGTTTCAGAGACCCCAGCGCTGGAGAGCAGGAACCTAACCGGAAGGCCTGAGGGTTCAGAGACCTCAGTGCTGGAGAGCAGGAACCTAACCGGAAGGCCTGAGGGTTCAGAGACCTCAGTGCTGGATGGTTCAAGCACCCAAACTGACCAAGAAAATCCTGGGAGAAGGAACCAGGCATCCCGGCTGGGATGGAATCTTGCACAATAAACGGGAAGTAGCTGCAAAGCGGATGGAGTAGACCGGGGTTAACCTGGACTTTCTTGAGCTGGCCTGGGGAGGATTGCCGGAGGCAAGAAAGGCAGGTGAGGCCTGGGACTTCCAGCATTCTAATTTACCAAGATGTCTTTCCGAGGGGCATCGGCCAGTTCGATAAAGGAAAGGGACTTGGCTACTCAGGGGAACCAAGAAGAAGAGGCAGCTCATACTTTCCTGTACTACCATTAATATTATGGACCGCAACAAGAGAATAAAAGTTTATTGTTCAACTGTTTGACCCAGTCTGTTGTGAATCGTGTGGGGTGGAAGAATGGGGCAAACCAGCAGTACTGTAGTGAACTACCCAGCAGCTCCCAAGGGAGTAGTGCACTACATATATATATATATATATATATATATATATATATATATATATATATAACACCTGCTGATGTCAGGCCAATGACTGTTTACCTTGCTGATCCTAAAGGGTTTAATATTTTCTGAGTCAGTAACTTCACTTGCTGCATGCTTGCTCCATATCAGTGACCCAGAAACATTTATAGCCAGAGGAAGCTAGTGAGATAACATTTTTGGTGGGAAGTCTGCAAAGGCAGCTATGCAATTTCTCAGTATTTGAAGTGGTATTACACCCAAAACCCAAAATGTAAAATATTGCAGCTTACCAATCATTAGATGTGGTGGCTACATCCTGTATTAGGGTGCCTCCACTCTGGATGAAGGAGCAGCAGAGACACCTTTGGACAGAAACAATGTCAGTCGAGGGGAAGGGAGTGTTAGACGTACTAGCAGATTTGGATACACTAAACAAAGTAAAGCCAAACTCTAGATAGCACTTTTTAAGCACTTACAGCAACAGCTTTGTTCCTTTTGGGATAAGGGTTTTATATGAATAAAAAAAGCTGACTATTGTAAGAACCCCTGTCAGTTTTATATAGTTTGTCTCAATCCTCTAACTGCTACATCTGCAGGACAGTTAGTTATGTAGAAAAACAAATGTACTGGCAGGATCAGCAGGTGAAAATAAAAGAATGAAAGCCTAAAAAAGAAAATCAATGCAACCACCAGATCTAAGAATTAGTAAGTTGCAATATAATAAATGCTTGCTTTTGGGTTGAAGGATGAAAATAATACATTTTAGAACTGATCAGAGTACTTGCAATAGTGGTGCATCTCCACTGTAAATGAACAGGGACTACATAGTTACATAGTTAATCAGGTTGAAAAAGACACAAGTTAATCTACTTCAACCAATAGAAAAACGGAATAATAGAGAAAATGGTAAATCTCCTTCTAGAGAACCGTAAACCCACAATAGATAAAAAAAAACAAAAAAAAAACTATAAAACATGGTCCAATTTGCTCCAGCGGGGAGAAAAAACGGAAAATTGTATACTTACCTTTCCGTAATTTTCCTTTCCTGTCGCATCTTCATGGCAGCATACACTCTGGGTTGTGACTCCGCCTCCACAACCTGATAGGACCACATAACTATAAGATGACGATACGGCCCCCGCCCCGTATTCTCTGTATATATGAATCACCTTTATTTAAAAATGGGTGGGATATTGTATGCTGCCATGAAGATGCGACAGGAAAGGAAAATTACGGAAAGGTAAGTATACAATTTTCCGTTTTCCTGTCGCATCATGGCAGCATACACTCTGGGGAGTAACTCGCAGACAGGGTGGGTAATGCATCAATAGTAGTTTTTTATTCACAAGGAATGGCAGAGTTGGCCTGGATAACAGATCTCCCAAAATTTACAGTAGACAAGCGGGCAGAATCGACTTTATAATGGGAAATAAAGGTATTCCTGGAGGACCAGGTGGCCGCCCTGCAGATGGTTTCAGCTGAGACCCTACAATAGGCTGCCCATGAGGTCGCCATTGCCCTGGTGGAATGTGCCTTCAGCCTGTCCGGGATCTGCGTGGTGCTTAGCGAGTAGGCCTTCTTAATGGTCTTCACCAGCCATGAGGCGATGGTGTGGGTTGATGCTGACTGACCCCTCCTGAAATGTGAGGGATGATTAGGAGGTTTTCTGACTTCCTAAAGGGTTCTAAAGGCCGAGAGGTATTTGATGATGTTACCCCTGACATCCAGGGGGTGCGGATCGCCCTGGTCTGTAGTGAGCGCTGGCAGATCGATCTCTTGGTTGAAGTGAAAGGAGGATGACACTTTGGGGATGAAGCGGTCTGAGGGTTTTAGGACTACCCTGTCCGGGTAGATGACCAGATATGGATCCCTGGCCAGTAGGGCTTGCATTTCTGAGACCCTTTTAGCCGATGTTATGGCGATAAGGAACGTCACCTTTAGCGTCAGGTCCCAGAGGGAGATGCCTTCTAGCGGAAAGAAGGGTTCCTTAGATAGGACCTCCAGAACAACCGACAGGTCCCAGGTCGGTAATGAAGGCTTTCTGGGAGGCCTCAGCTTGAGACATGCCCTCTGGAATTGGACGACAAGAGGGTCAAGAGCCCATCTAGTCCCAGTCAGGGCGGACAGGGCTGACACCTGCACCTTGAGGGTGCTGGAGCCGAGGCCTTTGTCCAGACCTGCCTGCAGGAACTCTAGGATCTGAGGGGTTGAAATGGAGGATAGGTCCCACCCTTGCTGATGGGCGAAGGAAGTGAACCTATCCCAGACCCGCCGGTAGGTGGTGTTTGTGGTGGGTTTCCTGGCCTGGAGTCATGTGTCCACAACCCTTGCGGAGCAGCCCTGCTCTAGGTACCTAGACCTTTCAGTCTCCAGGCCATTAGGTGCATCCTCTCTGGACTCGGGTGGAGCAGATGGCCCTGGGAAAGCAGGTCGGCTGACTGTGGAAGGGGGAGCGGGTCTGCTGTGCTTAACTGTAGGAGAGTGGTAAACCATGGCCTCCTGGGCCAGAAGGGAATCACGACCACTACTAGAGCTGATGACCTCTTGAGTCTCAGCAGAAACCTCGCTATCAAGGGGGTCGGGGGGAAGATGTACCCGAGGTGGAAGTCCCAGGGGTGGTGGAGACAGTCTGTCCCTTCTGCTGATGGGAAAGGGACTCGAGACAGGAATCTCTGGCATTTCGCATTGTCCGGAGTCGCTGCCAGGTCTATGTCCGGGGAGCCCCAGGTTCTGGAGATCAGGGCGAAGGCCTGCGGACTCAGGGACCACTTGTTGTTCGAGAGAAATCTCCTGCTGAGGGAATCGGCCAGGATATTCTCGGTACCCGGGATGTAGGCCGCCCTGAGGTCCAGGAGGTTCCGCTGTGCCCACTCCATAACGGGGAGAACCTCCCGCATCATGGAAGAGCTCTTGGCACCCCCCTGGCGGTTGACATAGGCGACAGCGACTTTGTTGTCTAACCTCAAGAGGACCTGCTTGCCCCTCAGGAGAGGGCCAAAGGCCAGGAGGGCCTGGAAGGCCGCCCTCATTTCCAGAATGTTGGAAACGGTGTCCCGAACCTCGAATGGCCAGCGGCCCTAGGCTGCATGGTGTAGGTAATGGGCCCCCCCGACCCTCCAAACTGGCATCCGAGGTAACCACCTCCTGAGGGGGGGGGGGACAATGTGCCTGCACCTGTCCAAGTTGCTCGGCCGGGTCCACCATCCCAGAGACTGCTTGACCTCCTGTGAGATGTGGATGGGCTGAGACATGGACGAGCCGTTCCATTGGCGCAGAAATGAGATTTGTAGAGGCCTCGAGTTCCATTGCGCCCATTGTATCATCGGAATGGTAGCCGATAGGGAGCCTAGGAGGCTGAGGCACGCTCTGGCCGGTAGGGATGTGGCTAGGATGGCTCTCCTGATTTTCTGGGTCAGAGGGGGAATCTTCTCTGGCGGCAACTCTATCGTGTTTGACCGAGTATCTAATACAGCCCCCGGGAAGACCATCCTCTGCGAGGGCTGGGGGTTGCTTTTCCCCCAATTTATGAGCCACCCTAGATTCTGAAGAGTGGAAATTAGAATTTCCCGGTGCTGGATAAGGGATTCCCGGGTGCCTGAGAGGAGGAGAATGTCGTCCAGATAATGGTGGACCCTCAGACCCCTCTCTCTCAGGGCCGCCACTACCGGGAGGAGGATCTTTGTGAAGGTTCTGGGAGCCGTAGAGATCCCGAAAGGGAGGCACCGGAACTGAAAGTTCCGCTGGTTTATAGAGAACCGGAGGAATCTTCGGAACAAGGTATGGATTGGGACGTGTAGGTATGCGTCCTGGAGGTCCACGGACAGCATCCAATCCCCTTGGTTTATGGCCTGAAGGATGGATTGCAGGCTTTCCATCTTGAAAGATTCCACCCGGATGGAGCGGTTGAGCCTTTTCAGGTCTAGGACAGGGCGCAGATCCCCTGAGTTTTTCCTGACCAGAAAAAGGGGGGAATAAAACCCCCTGCCTCTTTGAGATACGGGCACCTCCACTATCGCCTCCTTTAGGAGCAACTCCTGGACGTAGTCCAACAGCAACGCCCTTTTTTTTTGTGAGGATGGGAGCTTGGTTGGACAGAAGTGGTCGCCCGGGGGGCGTCCCTGGAATGACCACCTGTGCCCGAAACGGACAGTAGCCACCGTCCACGGGTCTCTGATGATATCCGCCCAAGCCAGCTGGAATTTTGAGAGCCTGGCCCCCACTTCTGCTGGCTGGACGGACGCACCTTCAAAAAGACTTCTGGTCATTAGACGCAGAGGTCTTAGGTTTCTGGAATTTGGAGAAGGTAGCCTGGGGGTTCCTCCAGTTTCTCCGGTATTCCCTGCCTGGTCTGTAGGCCTTAGCATCCCTATACTTTTCCGGCAGGTTGCGTCTGGAAGGAGGGGGCCTCTGTTGCCTCGGCTTCCTATCCGAGGGAATGAGCCCAGATTTCCCACCGGTCACCTTCGAGATCGCTGAGTCCAATTTCGCCCCAAAGAGGTTCTCGCCATCGAAGGGGATACGGCACCAATTAGATTTGGAGGCCGGGTCTGCTGCCCAGGGCTTTAGCCAAAGCGCACGCCTGGCCATAACCGAGGCCAGCATGGCCCTAGAGGAGGATCTTATGGCATCTACTGAGGCCTCTGCCACGAAATCCCCTGCGAGACTGAGTTCTTGCAGGGCCCTGACTATTTTGTCCTGGTCTGCACCCTCCGTAACAAGCTTCTCCGTGGAAGCTGACCAGCTGGAGATGGCCTTGCCAACGGCGGCCAGTGTGCCACGGCTGGCCTACAAGCGCCTCCCACTGCTGTATAGGCCCTTTTGAGGTCAGTATCTATTTTCCTGTCTAGGACATCCCTGAAAGTTACCGCGTCCTCGATAGGGAGCGTCACGTGCCTGGCCAGGCGCATAAGAGAAGCGTCCACTACCGGCGGGGTAACCAGGGGCTTAGCCTTAGGTTCTTTGAGTGGGTAGAGTTTGGTAAGCCTGTTATTTAGGCTCAATTTCTTATCTGGCTTCTGCCACTCCTCCTTGATCAGGTCATCCAGCTCCTCAATGAAGGGGAATGCCTCTGGATCCCTCTTGAGATTAGGGAAGTACTTTTTCCGCTTCTGGGGGGCTTCCTGGGGTTCCTCCCAGTTTATCGCCTCTTTGACGGACTTCACGAATGGTTCAATAAGGGAGAAGTCGAAGCCCGCAGCGGCCTCCAGCTCCTCTTCCTCAGACTGGGAGTCCAGCTCTCTGGATGTACTGGGGGGGGCTGGAGAGGTGCCCCTAACGGACATCTCCGTGTCTGGAGTGGACTGCGGGGCTGCAGTCGCAAGCTCCCTTGGCTCCTGTTCCCTTTCCCTGGTGGCCTCCTCGAGGCACCTGCGACAGGCGAGCTTGTCCGGGAGGGCGATGGCTCCGCATATCCAGCAGGCGTTGGCGGCCGGTCGGGAAGGGGGCGCTGGTGAGTGGCGTCTGTGCGGTGACCTCCTGCGGTGGTAGTGGCTATGGGAGCAGGACCTGGAGCGACTCCTGCGGCTTCTCCTGTGGCCTGAGCGGCTCCTCCTCCAGCTGCGGCTTGAGTGGCTCCTCCTGTGCCCCGAGCGACTTCTTCCACGAGAGGTCTCCCTGCGTCCGGATTTGGATGACCTTGAGGACCTGGCGGGGCTAACCGTTTAGGCAGCGTTAGTGGATCCTGCACTCTTTTTCGATCTTCTTTACTTACCCAATCCTTCCCTCTTACCTATCACGTTGGTGGTGATCTGCTGGGGCAGTGGTCTCCATAGGGATAGTAAAAGGCAGCCTAGCAATAATAAAAATAGGCAATTAGAGAGGAAGGAAGGTAAGGGGGGCAGAGGAGCAAGAAGCAGCATTGCAGAATGCACAGGAAGGAGCAAAATAAGCACTTACCTATTGGGGGTGTGCTGGGATGGTTCTGGGATACGCTACAGGTGGGTCCTGCTGAGAAACATCCAGGGGAAAGGAAAAGGGATTTTTTTCTCTTTTAAATTTGGCGCCGGGAGCGCCGAGACGCTCGCGCATGCGCAGTAGCACC
This sequence comes from Lithobates sylvaticus, assembly GCA_028564925.1. Lineage (NCBI taxonomy): Eukaryota > Metazoa > Chordata > Amphibia > Anura > Ranidae > Lithobates > Lithobates sylvaticus. The sequence continues at coordinate 143,511,446 of CM053038.1, read as the reverse complement.
GCGCGGCCGTCGGCGCCATCTTGGAAACTGGCAAATAGCCTCCAGCTTCCGCACAGGACGCCCGTAGGACCGTAGTGCGCATGCGCGGAGGCGCCAGAACGCTCTGCGCTGCTGTGGGGGAACACAGGAGACACAGGGGGACTACAGGGACTAGGAGAGCCCTGCAAATAGTAGACATGCAGAAAAAGACAGCAAGTGACATCAAAGAGGAGGACCACTGCGAGGTACAAAGCCTATTTAAGGCTTTTTAAATGTATAAGAGTGACCACATACCTTTTAAGCCTGTTTAAGGCTTGCTTCCCAAGGCAGCGGTGGCAGCGCTTTAAAACCTGTTTAAGGCTTTATTACAGCAGGCAGGTGCAGTAATACCCCTGAGATCACCAGAGTGGGGTTCCTTCCATTTAGCTTAGTTTAGAGGCTGTACCGGCAAGGACTTCCAAACCAGGAGAGGCTAGAACCTGGCTGGGGCGAAGCGGTAAGAGGGTGATGATCCGTGCGGTCCCAACAGGTGAGGAAAAATTAGAGAATACGGGGGCGGGGGCCGTATCGTCATCTTATAGTTATGTGGTCCTATCAGGTTGTGGAGGCGGAGTCACAACCCAGAGTGTATGCTGCCATGATGCGACAGGAAAAAATCTTTCCTGATGCACCGAAAGCAATTGAATATTCCCTGGATCAACAGTCTCTGGTGTTACCTAAAAATGTTAGGATCCAGTTATATTTTGTGAATTTAGGAATACTTCTAGATCTTTTTTTAAAACAATCTACTGACATGGTTCTTAAGGGAGTCTACTTCACAATTTCACAGCTCAGACTGTGAAGAAGCCTTCCCATATATGGTTGTTAAATCTCTTTTCCTCCAGACATAAACAGCGGCCCCTTGTTCTTTGTAATGACCTTAACGTGATCTACCAGGACACCAAGATACGCCTCAACCATTGTTCTTCTCCTAGAATGTATGAGGCATGGATGTTTTTAGCTTCCCAAGTGCAAAATGCTTTTATCACCATTAAACCTTATTTGCCATATATTTGCTCAGTCATATAGTGCATTATGTTCTCTATGTAAGTAAGGCAATAGACATCCTGTAAGAACATTAGCATGGTGACATCTACAAACACAGAAATGGTACTTTTAATTCCAAACCCTATATCAGTTATATGTTAAAAAGTGACGGCCTCAGCACAGCCTTGGGGTACTGTACATCACTAATAACCTCATGCCCCGTACACACGATTGGAAATTCCGCCAGCAAAAGACCGATGTGAGCTTTTGGCAGGGGTCAAGTCCTGGGGAAAAAAGTGTGGGAACTCCCACCCAAGATCCACTCCCCCACCAAAAAAAAAAAAAAAATGATACGCTCATATACACGAACACTTCAAAAGTGGTATTTTTCATCCAATTTTCGCATTGTGTGTATGAAGCTTAATTGTTATAACATAAAAAAAGAACAATCCTCAATAAACATAAATACGGTAATTCTCTGAATAATCAGCATTCATTCAATTGTGCTTCCATGCAAATGTGAACATTGCATTGGTGAATTTTATTTTGTATATAGAGTGTTTCTGTGGTGAGTTTACACTTTTCATTGCACAGAGTTTGGATAACACAGGGTTAAACGGAAAGGTCATAAATGAACTGCACATTATCTGGACAGAATGCTTGGGGAGATAGTGATGTGTTCCTGCTTAGGAGATGTATGTTAGCTTGGGGGGCTGCAAACTCTGCAGGGCTCCAACATACACTCGCTGCTATTCCAACCCTTCACATATTTCCACATAAACTTCCCTCCTGCCATTAAACTTTTCCAGGTATTGTGCTCAGCTTACCACCCCAATGTTCCTCCCTCAGCTCACCTCTCTCCCTGCATGTCCTGTGAGCAGAATAGCTGTGCTCCTCCTCTGGGTTCTCTCATCATATGGCACTGAAGATAGAGGAGGGGGGGATTCAGCGGGACACACAGAGCAAGTATGCAGGAGACTGGGGGATGAGGAGACAGAAAATCAGGAGGGGACAGCAGGGAGGAGCGCATCACGAGAGGTCTGACTAAACACAATGCTTGCATACTTCAAAGTCTTGCAGGACACAGCTGCTAAAGGGAACTGAGTTCCTGTTGTGGAAAAAGTACAGGAACTCAGTTCCCATGAGTTCCTGCAGGACTTGAGCCCTGGCTTTTGGTTGGAAATTCCAACCGTGTGTATGCTCCATCGGACTTTTGCTGGCGGAATTTCTGCCAGTAAAAGATTGAGAGCAGGTTCTCTATTTTTCCATCGGAAAAAACATCCAAGATTTTTCTGTCGGAAAAAACATCCAAGATTTTTCCGTCGGAAATTCCACTTTTGTGTACGGGCATTAGACCATATAGAATCACTACTCTCTAATAAGCCAGTTTTCTATCCATTTCTACCTAAATTGTGTAAGCCTATAGACTTTAAAGTGTTACTATAGGAATTTTTTTTTTAATTAAAATAATAAACATGTCATATTCACTTGCTCTATGCAATAGTATTGCACAGAGCGGCCTGATTCCTCCTCTTCTGGGGCCCCCTGCGAGTGATGTTGGCTCTACAGGCACTCCCTGTGTGAAGAGGAAGAGAGGAGAAAAGCGATCCAGCCATGTCCAGCACTGGATGGATTGAGGACTCAAGTAAGTATTTAGGAAAGTGAGGGAGGGCAGCAAGCTGTAAACTTTTTTTACCTTAACCTCTTGACACTGAGAGCACGCAAATATGAGGCCTCTCGGCGGGTGGGTCTTGGCATCGAGCAGCCGCATATTTGCATTCAATATTGCAGAAACCACTGTGCTGAGAGCGCACACCGTTCATGCTCCTGGCACAGTTATCGGTGGCTAACAGTAAGCTCCCAAATGCTGCATGTGATCGGAGCTTTCCGATCATGTGAATACCGTGACAGCCAATAACGGTGGTCATATGACCATAAACACTTTAGCTTTAGAACTGTGTCAGACACTTTTGCAAAGCTCCTTTGTCTAAGTTTTTATTTCTTTTATTTCTGAGGGTGGTACTTTTTGACATTATCATGCAGGTGGGTGGAGCTGTTTAGGAAACCATCAAGAGAATGGGAGGAGAGTAGTGATAGGCATAACACCCCCGGGTTCTGTTCTACACTAGAACTCCAAAACAGTTCTAACCAGAACCCTATTAACCACATGCCGACCGACTCCTGTAGATATACGTCGGCAGAATGGCACGGCTGGGCAAAGTAACGTACCCTTACGTTACTTTGAATTTCCCGCCGTGCGCACGCGCCTGCCGCGAGCTCCGTGACCGTGCCCATGGGACCCGCGGACTCAATGTCTGCCGGGTGCCCGCGATCGTGTCACGGAGCTGAAGAACGGGGAGGTGCCGATGTAAACGCATCATCGGGAGCAGTGATGAGTGCCGTGTCACTGCTAGCCCATCCCCCAGACAGTTAGAATCACTCCCCAGGACACACTTAACCCCTCCACCGCCCCCTAGTGGTAAACCCCTTCACTGCCAGTGACATTTTTACAGTAATCAGTGCAATTTTATCGCTGTATTAATGCCAATGGTCCCAAAAATGTGTCAAAATTATCCGATGTGTCCGCCATAATGTCACAGTCACCATAAATCACAGATCGCCGCCATTACTAGTAAAAAAAAAATATTAATAAAAATGCCATAAATCTATCCCCTATTTTGTAGACGCTATAACTTTTGCACAAACCAATAAACACTTATTGCTATCATTTTTTTTACCAAAAATATGTCAAAGATGACGTATCAGCCTAACCTGAGGGGAAAAAAAATAGGGCTGTGGAAATTAAAGATTAATTCCCCGATTTAATGTTTAATTTTTTTGGTCGATCAAAATTCTTTTGTTCGGTACTCGCCTCTCCACCGGCTTCAGGGAGTTCTGTCGGAGATCCGGTGACGTCAATGTCCGTGACTCCTCCCCCTTCCCCAAGTGCCTCCGTCTGCTAACGAAGGGAAGGGGGGAGGAGTCTGGTGACGTTGAAGTTCTGATTGAATGTAACGCGTATAGGGGGAGGAGCTACGCATGTCGTCACCTGCTGCTGCCCTACGGAACTAACACGATTGTCGGCTTTACATGCTGTGTTTTTATCATCTTTATGTCAGTAGTTTGTGTTTGAACACAAACATTTAATCTTATACTTAAGCAGTGAGCACCTAGATCTTTTAGTTCTACCCATGACCTGAGAGAGTGATTAGTTAGACCGGAGGTGGAGGGATAGTCACGCTACTGTGGGAAAAAAAAACAATTACTTTCGTCAGTGCTACAGTTTGAGTTTAAAATGTATTTTTGTGAACTGTGAAGTTAAGTCATGGATTGTGGAAACTAACTAGTGTTGGGTGATTGTATATAATTTATACCACATTTACCACTGACTAATGCAGAGTTGCAATGTACTGTATGTGCATTATAATTAATCAAAATTAGTTGATTAATCGATTTAAAAAAATCGATTAATCAAACACAAAAATTTTAATCAGTAACAGTCCTAAAAAAAAAAAGTTTTTTTTATATATATTTTTGGGGGATACTTATTATAGCAAAAAGTAAAAAATAATGTGTTTTTTTCAAAACTGACACTCTTTTTTTGTTTATAGCGCAAAAGATAAAAACCGCAGAGGTGATCAAATACCACCAAAAGAAAGCTCTATTTGTAGGGAAAAAAAGGACATCAATTTTGTTTGGAAGCCATGCCGCACGACCGTGCAATTGTCAGTTAAAGCGACGCAGTGCCAAATCACAAAAAGTGCAAAATGGTTTGGGGCTTAAGTGGTTAAAGTCTATAGGACCAGAACTCGAAAAATCAAGTCCCCATTTTGAAGGCTTATATGTAAGTTATTGGCCATAAAAAGGGTATGTTTTTTAAATGAGCAGTGATTTTAACCACTTCAGCACCGGCCTATAGTCAAATGACGCCCACAAGGTTGATCTCCCATCCTGGGTGGGCGTCATATGACGTCCTCTCATTCCCGGCCATCTAGGGGGTGTGCGGCGATGTCCGCCGGGCACCCGTGATTGCCCGGGAACACAGCAGGACCGTGGATCTGTGTGTAAACACACAGATCCACGTCCTGTCAGTGGAGAGGAGACCGATGGTGTGTTCTCAGTACAGAGAAACACCGATCGGTCTCCTCCCCTTGTGAGTCCCCTCCCCCCACAGTTAGAATCAGTCCCAGGGAACATATTAACCCCTGCAGCGCCCCTAGTGTTAACACCTTCCCTGACAGTCACATTTACACAGTAATCAGTGCAATTTTATAGCACCGATTGCTGTGTAAATGTGAATGGTCCCAAAAATGTGTCAAGTGTTCGATGTGTCCGCCATAATGTCGCAGTCACGAAAAAAAATGGCAGATCACCACCATTACTAGTAAAAGAAAAAAAAATGCCATAAATCTATCCCCCATTTTGTAGATGCTATAATTTTTGCACAAACCAATGAATATACGCTTATTTTTTTATTTTTTTTACAAAAAAATATGTATAGGAATACGTATCAGCCTAAACTGAGGAAAAAAAAAATTTTTTTTTAAAATTGGATATTTATTATAGCAAAAAGTTAAAAATATTGTGTTTTTTTTTTTCAAAATTGTTGCTCTTCTTTTGTTTATAGTGCAAAAAATAAAAACCGCAGAGGTGATCAAATACCACCAAAATAAAGCTCTATTTGTGGGAAAAAAAGGATGCCAATTTTGTTTGGGTGCAACGTCGCACAACCGAGCAATTGTCAGTTAATGCGATGCAGTGCCGAATCAGAAAAAGTGCTCTGGTAAGGAAGGGGGTAAAATCCTCCGGCGCTGCATTGGTTAATGATGCATAAAGTGAAACAATAAAAATGAAAAATTCCTTTAAATATAATGCATGGGGGTCCCCTTACAGCACTGGGCTCCTATGTTCCATCACTACTAAGGAGATTATCTGAGTGAGTTTGTATACTATCCCAGTGTGTCTGCTGCAGGCTTCTTGCACATACACCAGTTTACTTCTACTATTCAGACATACTGATAAGGTAATTGCCATGTGACTAAATTGCCTGGAATTCTACATCCACTTCTTGCCAAATAAACCCATTAAATACCCATAGAAGGAGAACTCTCCAAAGACATATGCTGAGACTGACATTGTCAACGGTGGGGCTGGCTTCTAAATACACAGTATGACCGGACATGTCAAATGATACAGCTATATCTCCTAGAATGTTATATGTGTACATTTATTTATATTTTACGGGACATCATGTTTCAGTTTAAAGTATAACTAAAGAGAACATCTTTTTTAGATCTGGATAGAGTGGCAAGGGGTTGGAATCTCTGTCAGGTTTTTATTGCTGTCTGTGTCACCCTTAGGGATATTTGCTATCACTACCGGTTGGTTCACACCACAAAAATGTGCCCAGATCCGTTCTGGACGCATTTCTGAATGCGCGTTTTTTAACTAGTTTTTGACACGTTCCAGTGCGTTATTGATGCATTTTTGGATACATTCCAGGTGCTTTTTTTTCTTCCTTTCTTTCCTGTTTTCACTGTACTGGGGTCGGTGCATTTTTTATGCGTCCCAATGCATTTCGGTGCATTTTTTATGCGTTTTACCACGTTCCAGTGCAGAAAAAATGCAGCATGTTCTACTTTTTTTTTTTTTTTTCCTGGAACTGGAATGTCCTGGAACTGATCGCACTGGTGTGAACTATGCCATTGGATATAACCTACTTTCCATGCATTTTTGATGCAGAAAAAAAGTTGCACTAGAACATAAATAGAGAGGAAAACTTCCAATGGGGACACTTGTTCCAATGACAACTTTCTAAGGGCCAGTTCACACCACAGAAACAGTGTAGATGCATTTCAGATGTTTTTCTGCATGTGTGTTTCACACTTTTTTTTATGCGTTCCAGTGCGTTTTTGATGTTTTTTTTGATGCAGTCCAGTGCAATTTTCCCCCTATTTTTTTTCTTAAAGTGGAGTTCCACCCACTTTTACAACTCTTCAGCATCCCTCACTAAACTGTGCACTGTAAAAAAATTGGATATTTTTTTTATTTTTTTTTCAGCACAGACTGTATATCTGCTGTATTCATTTTTCACTTCCTCCTCCCTGGCCGCGGCCCATCGCATCATTTCCTGTTTGCAATGCCTCCTGGGAAGGGGCAGCAACTTCCTCTCAAACTGCCGTTGCTATGGAAACCTGACCTGAAACCTATTACACTGCTTATGCTGCACTTAGCATGTATGAGATCTGCAAGGATGAGATCCAGGAAGAAATACAGTCTGGCTTCAGATGCCCACACTTAAGATGACCACGGCCTGCTGCAAGTTTATAAAATAACAAACTACTGCTAAAAACTAACAAAACAGACCTTAGTTTACAGACTAACTTTACTAGAATACATTAAGCTTGTGTATTATAGGGGTATTTTTATTTAAAAAGTATAATTTCGGCCGGAACACCGCTTTAACCTTACATAAGGACATGTGTGTTTCAGTGCGTTTTTGGTGCATCTAGTTGTTTTCCGGTGCGTTTTTGATGCGTTTTACCGTCCAGGAAAAATGTAGCATGTTCTTCTTTTTTTTTTTTTTTCCCAAACTGGAACTGACCACACTGGTGTGAACTGTCATTATGCCCTAGCTCCTCTTCAGTGCCACCATCTTTAATTATTTTGGCCATGCACAAATGTGTAGCAGCTTCCAAAGACCTGGCAGAGATTCACGGCACATCTGTACATGAATTGGGCATTTCCATGCCTGTGTACACACCAGCTGGTTTCTGACAGCAGACCTAGTGGTTAGGTGTAGCTTGTTTGCACAGCTGCAAGATCACCTTGTGTGTGTGTGTACAGATGTGCCACAGGTTTCTGCCAGAACCCAAAGACCTGCAGTAAACTTGCACATGCGTGGAATCTAGCGGTGTGCTTCATGGACACCCCAGAAGGCAGAAGGGGCCCAAACTCATTCTAACCTAGGCCCGAAAGCAGAAAGTGCTGTGGTGCAGCTTAAAAGAGGTAAATAAACCTTTCATATAAAAAGAAAACAACCCTTCAATTGTTTAAAAGCTATGGGGAGGAAAGCAAAAGATGTGTATATTAGACATGTGCGCCTTCAATAAATTTGTTTAGTTTCGTACGAAAATGTATTTGTATTTCGTAATTCGTGTCCGAAATTCAATTCGTATTCGTTACGAAATACGAATTTACGTTAGATTCGTAAACTTTTCGTAAAATAACGAATGTTCGTTATGATGAATTTATCATGAGGCGTTCCCACAATCCCTGTGCTGTGCTGACTTCCTCTGATTGGTGAACAAAACACCAGTCACATTTCTGTTGTAACGGAATTTGGATCCGAAATTCGTTAACGAAATTTCGGATTTCATATAAAATTCGTAAGCATAGAAATTCCCATAGGGTTCCCACCATCCCTGTGCTGTGTTGACTTCCTGGGGTTTTAACTTTTAAGGTTCCTTAACTTTTCGGAGAAATTACAAATGTTCGTTATGATGAATTTATCATTATCAGGGGCTCCCACCATCCCTATGTTGACTTCCTGGGTTTTTAACTTTTAGGTTTGTTAACTTTTCGTAACAATTACGAATGTTCGTTATGAATTTGGATCCGACATTCGTAAACGAAATTTCGTATTTTGTACAGAATTCGTATGCATAAAAATTTGTGTTGCGGATTCGAACAAATTTTCAATTCGTACGAAACTAATCGCACATGTCTAGTGTATATGGGTAAAGTTCCACTTTAAGGCCTTATCACATAGGCATATGCATATTTTCTGCACGAATGCAGGTTCTTGCTGGCAGAGCTAGCAGAAGATCATGCGTAAAGTAGGCATCTAAAGTACTCACGTTTAAATGTGTACAATTCTTCTCTTATTCAAATTAATTGGTACAGATTTATGCGCAGGCGTGTTTGTGCATGTTTAGGCAGGTATGCGCATAAGAACTGCAGATTTTTGCAGCCCTGAACACAAAGGTCTCCTACTTCTTTTTTTCTGTGCAGCTAAATGCAGTGTACATTTACACATGTACATGCAGTTGTGTGTGTATGGGCTCATTGATTACTATAGTGCCACATTTAGATGCTGTAACAACTAAATGCAGCATTTTATCCCCAATGAATGAGCCCTTAAAAGACACAGATGGCAAAAGTTTAACCCTCCACTACTCTATCCTAAATGAGAAAAAAATGAAGGCTTTACATATATTTTAAAGTAGTATTAAACCCAAAAGCAAACATTTATTATATTGCAGCTTACCGATGCTTGGATGTGATGGTTGCATTCTTTTTCTTTTTTAGGCATTCTTCTTTTTATTTTCATCTGGTGATCTGGCCAGTAAGTCTGTTGTCAAACAAAACAAGCTCTCTTGCAGTTGCAGGGATGAGACAGACCACTTAACACTGACAGGGGTGACTAAAATGATCAGCTATTTTTTATGTGAAAGCCAAAAGGAAAAATCTGTTTGCTAAAACTGCTTATGAAGTATGAGCTGGAGATCAGCTTCAATTTGTTACTGTATATAAATCTGTTAGTAGATCCATCACCCCCTTTCCCACCAAGACTGACAATGCTGATGTCCAAATCTGCCCCCTGTGCCCCTTCACTCAGAATGGTGTCTGTATAATACAAGACCAGATCACCAGGTGAAAACAGAGGGGGAAAAAGCCTAAAAAAGAAACCCAATGCAGCCATCACATATAATGATTGGTAAGCTAAAATATATTACAATTTTGGTTTTGGGTTTAATATTGCTTTAAATGAATTTGGAAATGGTAGTTCATTAAAGATAATGGAACAAAAACAATGAAGTATAGCTAAAAACACAAAACATATTTTTTCCTTTACTACTGAAACAGTGGAGCGAATTAAAGTGATTGTAAAGTCTTGTTTTTTTTACTATAAAAAAAAAAAACATGTTATACTTACCTGTCCTGTTGTAGTGCATTTACACAGAGCAGCCCAGATCCTCCTCTTCTCGGGTCCATCTTCTGTGATCCTGGCCCCTCCCTCCTGTTCAGTGCCCCCAAAGCAAGCAGCTTCCTATGGGGGCACCCGAGCCGAGTCACAGCTCCCTGTGTCCATTCAGACACGGAGCCCCGACCTGGCCCAGCCCTCTCTCTCCCCTGGTTGGCTAGCTGACTTTGATTGACAGCAGTGGGAGCCAATGGCCCCAATCAGGAAGAAGAATCTCGGATGGCTGAGACATCGCTGGACAGGAGAGGGACCTCAGGTAAGTACAGGCATACCCCACTTTTAAGTACACAATGGGGTTTATTTACTAAAGCTGGAAAGTGCAAAATCAGGCTCACTTCTGCATAGAAACCAATGAGCTTCCAGGTTTTATTATCAAAGCTTAATTGAACAAGCTGGGGTTAGAAGCTCATTGGTTTCTATGCAGAAGTGAGCCTGATTTTGCACTTTCCAGCTTTAGTAAATAAACCCCATTGTGTACTTAAAAGTAGGGTATGCCTGTATTAGGGCGGCTGCTACACACAGAAAGGAGGCTTTTTATCTTAATGCACAAAATGCATTAAGATTTTAAAAAAACTTCTGACTTTACAACCACTTTAATAAAATGTGATAGACAAATTCTATCACAATTGGTGTCGTTGTCCCTAGCAACCAATAAGCTTCCTTCTTTAATTTTCTCCACACAGCTTAGAAAATGAAAATATGAAAGCTGATTGGTTGCGCTCCAGTGGAGGTAAAGTTGAGACAAAGTTTGTCCCAATATGTTTGCAGAGAGCCTATTATTATTTCTTATTTTATTTATTGGCATCCTATTTACCAGCAAGCGCTATATATTTTACTTTTACCAGCAAGCACCACCTATTTTTAATTAATATTTATTATTTAGTATTTATTGCTAGCGCCCCATTTGTATATATACTTACATATATCCATTTTTTACTGATTATTGGTGTGTGAACACTTTGATTGTGGCTGCGGCAGTCGTTGTTATATATTGATTCGTGGTTATACCCCTTATTGGTTTGCGCAGTTGGTCCCCCCCTTTATACATATTCTATTATTATTATTATTATTATTATTATTATACAGGTTTTTTTATTGTGTTTTACAATGATAATGTGTGTTATTGTTTTAGCTGCTGCTTGATATCTGCAGTGTTTAATTTAAACCTGTCAATACCAAGAATAATAATAATAATAAGCTGGTCAATGAACTCATCTGCAGGGAAGCGGAGTATATCAGTCCTTGCAAGGTTTGGCAAGTTTTCAACGTTACCATAACAACAATGGCTCACCCTCCCATCCGAGCAGCAGCAGGTCTGGATGTGCATTTCCCTTTTAAGAACACTCAGCGTTGCGTCTCTCCTCCCTATGTAAGCTATCAGTTTATTTTCTTGGGGGCTGCCCACAGCTCATCAGTGAAGGAAGCAGCTTTATTTCCAGGCGAGAGGAAGACGGGCGATAAAACCATGTTAATCGGCTCTGGATAATTTGTTCAAGCAGGGAGAAAGGAGAGAATTAGCTTGAATCCTCTGAGTCTTAAGCAGCAGCTGGGGCCGATCGTGGAAAAAGGAGAATGAGGGGGAATCGGTGGCGGCGGTGATGCAATACAGACGTCTGAAGGGAAATGATTCTGCTGGGGAGTGAAGAAATGAACGGAAAGCATACTGCGAGACGAACCTGCTGATATCTACACATTATATCCACACCGGCAGCGTCTCACAAGTGCTTCAAAACGGACGGCGCAGTGGAGCACAGAGGAAAAGCCAGGGGCGCTATGAAGGACAAAGACTTCATGCCCAACATAGAAAGGGGTAAACCTGCGACGTACACCGGTGACAAAAAAGCAAGAATGGCAGCAAAAACCAACCAGAAATGGGTGAGACTGGCGACTGTGTTTGCATATGTACTCTCAGTATCAATGGCAGCCATCATTTTGGCTATTTACTACAGCTTAATATGGATACCAGTGAGATCCGGTAGTGGGAACAGCAGCAATTTGAACCACAGTCAAGTAGTTCCTACTTTGCCTCACAATGAAAACACAACTAATAGGCCTCAGGCCTCTGAGCAGCATTCTACCACTCAAGCCGCAGAAATGGTGAAGGGACTCAACCATGTCAAGAGGTCTCTTGAGACTAGACAAAGCTTTGAAGCCCAGGAACAGCAGCCGATGTCCAGCAACACACCATCAGAGGCAAGATCAGGACGTTCAGACCTACAGATGAAGCAGTCTGGGGAAGCTGCGGAGGCCTTTATCACAGGGCTGGCTCAGGATTCTGGCATAAACACTCTGGTTTTTGATGGAGACGATTTTGATACACAGCCAGAAATTAGCTCTGCTGATTTTGAAAAAATCAGAGAGAAAAGCCATTACAGGAGATAACCAAAGATTTGGGATATTATCATTTACAGCACATGTTATATCTATGTATGCATGGCAGTGTGGATATAATGATAAACCACTGCAGAGTCTAAAAGGTCTGCAATGCATTTCAATCCCATCTGTCAGCAAAGGATTACAAGAAGACACCTCTTTGGACCAAAGTGAGCTAATTACAGCTGTAGACCAGCCTTTTGTTTGCCTTGCATGTCAAGCCTCCTCCTTTCGTGCATTACCTCTTGCCTTGCTGGTTTAGCAAACGGGGGCGTTCATATATACAGTAAATTAGATTGCTTTGGGAGGGTAAACCATGTTAAACACAATAACATTCCTTCTCTCCGGCACCTTCCATGTAGACAATAGCTTAGAAATGTGAATGACACACAAGTAATTTAATATTGATGTCATAATTGGTAGCTTGGTTTGGTTCAGTACTGCTTCTCAGCATCATTCTAAAGCTTGTAGAGAGTTGAGACCTCTGAATGCTGATTTGAACTGAATTGTTGGTCTGCCATTTAGATTTAAAGCTGAAATTCATATTTGTTATGCAGTACTATAGTACCATTGAAATTTATTTACATTCTACGGCAGGATACCTGATGTCCATATTGAACTATTGGCAGTGATTTCTTTGCATGCTTTAATAATGAAAAAGCTTTAGTTGTTGAGCTGAAGAGAAGGGAAACATTTTACTTACTGACAAAACTGCAAACAAGTAGTTGCCTTAAAGCCAAAATGTTTTAGAGAAAGCCCTCTTGGCTCTTTGCTTTATGTATGCCATTCTATTAAGCAGTGATTGGGTACAATTTTTCTCTAAATGATATTTTTAGGAAAACTGGGAATCTGTGTCTTGAACCTTTTTTTGTAGTAATATAAAAGATCATCTCCAACTTGAGGTGACAAAGTTTTCTCAGGACAGGGGATGACAATGATAGTAAGCAACACAATCCCTGCTGCATGGGAGCCAGACTTGCATACCTTGCCCAGTTATGCCACATGCAATCAATATCCAGAAAATGGGTCCGTGTAGCTCTTTTATTTTAAGAATCGGATATAAAGGTTTACATCAAGAGAAAAAGCTGCTTAATTTGTAAGGACAAAAGCTATACTTCCAAATTGTCACTTTGCATGAAATGTGGCAAGTCTTTATTAACCTGTATACCTGATTCATATAATTTAGTTATGATTGAGCAGAGAGCTTCATGGACCCTTTTTTTTTTTATTTGAAATGATAGATTTGGGGACAGATCTGGTTATTGCTTAGTCTTCGGTGCTTTCTGAGTCACTGACCAGGAAAAAATAGAGATGTGGAATTTTGGCCTTTATCCAATTTTTCTTTGTGGCATGCTTTTTTGGGGTCTGTGAGTATGAAACACCAAAGCTAGGCAGAGTCGGGCAATCATCACTTGTAGAAAAAAGACAAGCAATGGTAGCCCACATACTTTGTTTGTGACAAGTACACTTTAAAATAGTAGGCTTAGTAGGGTAATATTTCATTGTAAATTCGAATGACATCATTTCACCTATATTAGTAACTAAATGATTCATATTGGTTGAAATACATTTAATAGAGGCACAGATTGCTGGACACAGACAGTACAGTTCCTCACAACCCTTTGAATCTGAGTGGAGATAGATTATATATACACGTTGATTGCAATACTCCTCCACCCAAATTCTAAATGGCAATCTCGCACAGATTCATGCTTCCGTTTAAAACTATTGGGTTTCCTTACAGTAAAACAACACAGGCATACAAAATCCATCAAAATAAGGTGCCAGTACATACCTTAATATTTAATGCTGACTTTAAGTCCCCCCTCTGCTCATCTCTAAAAAAGATGGAGCATAGGCACACTGGCCATGTTGGGTCCCCTGTTTGGGTTGCTAAGGACCTAGCATTGTATTGTGGGTTGCTCTTGCTTTCCGAAAATGATTAGTCTTATTGGAAGCACAGAGGATTCCTGGGTGTATAGCTAAGCCAGAGAGGAAAACAAAGGAATGTAATGGCACCTTATAGGGCCTGCAGTTTTATGGTGTCCTAATTCACTCCTTTTTAATTTGCTTTACGATAATCCATTTAAATCCAACTGATATAGATGTCCTTTATCCGTTGCTGTGGGTTCAATCTATGCAGAAATGGTAACCCCATATAAAGGTGGAGAGGCAGGCCTGTCTTATGTAGCAGCACATTCACTGTCAGACTTATTAGACAAAGGATGCCACTTTTGTTTTCGCTGACCTTGACCATTGACCATGACCTTGACCATTCCATAGGCCCTACTTTGACACAAATTTAAATGTATAAGTTACTATAATTTATGGTCATGGCCCATATATAATTAGAATGTAGAGTATTAAAGGGGTTGTAAAGGAGAGTTTTAATTTTTTTTTAACATGTTATACTTACCTCCACTGTGCAGCTCGTTTTGCACATAGTGGCCCCGAACCTGGTCTTCTGGGGTCCCTCGGCAGCTGTCTTGACTCCCCCCCGCAAGTACTGCTCACCTTAATGCGAGCTCCCTCGCATGGTGTGGTGTACTTGCGGGCGCGCTCCCGTGATACAGCCGGCGGCTATAGCCCGCTCGCTGTATCACTCGGCCCCGCCTCCCTGCGCGCTGCGTCATTGAATGTGATTGACAGCAGCGTGAGCCAATGGCTGCGCTGCTTTCAATCCATCCACTCTAGCCAATCAACGGCCAGGGTGAGCGGCGAAGAGGACGTCGGGGGCGAGCGAGGGACTTTTGAGGGGTCAGGTAAGTAAAACGGGGGGCTGGGGGGGGGGGGGGCGGCATTGTCAGATGTTTTTTTCACCTTAATGCATAGAATGCATTAATGTGAAAAAACTTTTACCTTTACAACCCCTTTAATCCTGATTTGTAATAGCCAGTAGGCATAAAATATATTCACTGCTTGCCGACTGCCGCACACAGATGTACGTCGGCACAATGGCACAGGCAGGCAAATGTCCCTTTAAATTTGATGCCTTTCGGGCGCGCGCCCGCCGCACGCCGCTGGAGCGTGCCCGCGGGTCCCGGGAGCTCGATGGGACCCGCAATTGCGATGTGGAGAGGTAGAACATGGAAGTGCCTATGTAAACAAGGCATTTCCCTGTTCTGCCTTGTGTCGTGACAGAGATTCACTGCTCCCTGTGATCGGTAGCAGTGATCTCTGTCATGTCCTAGGTAGCCCCTCCCCCAACAGTTAGAATCACTCCCTAGGACAGACTCAACCCCTTCATCGCCCCCTAGTGGTTACTCCCTTCCCTGCCAGTGTCATTTACACAGTAATCCGTGCATTTTTATGGCACTGATCACTGTATAAATGACAATGCTCCCAAAATAGTGTCAAAAGTGTCCGATGTGTCTGCCATAATGTCACAGTCACAATAAAAAATCGCAGATCGCCACCATTACTAATAAAAAAAATGAATAATAATAATGCCATAAAACTATCCCCTATTTTGTAGACGCTATAACTTTTGCACAAACCAATCAATATACGCTTATTGTGATTTTTTTTTTTTTTTTTTTTTACCAAAAATATGTAGAAGAATACATATCGGCCTAAACTGAGGAAAAAAAATTTTTTTATATATTTTTGGGGATATTTATTATAGCAAAAAGTAAAAAATATTGTTTTTTTTTTTTTTTTAAATCTTTTCTTGTTTATAGCACAAAAAATAAAAACTGCAGATATGATCAAATACCATCCAAAAGAAAGCTCTATTTGTTGGAAAAAAGGATGTCAATTTTGTTTGGGTACAGCGTTGCACAGTTGAAGTGACGCAGTTAAAGCGAATCGCAAAAAAAGTGCTCTGGTCAGGAAGGGGGTAAAATCTTCCGGGGGTGAAGTGGTTCATATCCTATTGTAGGCCCTCATCCTTTTATTTATTAATGGGTCTTAAATGACTCCAGTCTGACACTGAGATCATCTTAATAGAGCTATTTTACAATTATTTTGTGCCCCTTTTATTGTCAGATGGGTCAGTTATGATTATCAATTTGACCAAAAAAGTGGTAATCCCATATTATTTAATTATTTACTACTGAGTGTAAGTTTTACACCACCTTGTGAACCTTTGATCAATTCAAGCACTTTTTTTTCTGAAAAGGGAAATTTAAACACTGATTCTTAGGGCCTGGGGCCAACATCATCATATTTTTACCATCTATGAAATCATTCACATAGCTCAGAGTGTAGATATAGGTTTTTATTTTATACAAGTCTAGAATGGCAAAATATTATTAGGAAAAGATATGTTGATACTTTTTGATACAAAGAATTTCTACAGCTAGCAGAGCTCAGGTATGTAAACAGTTAAATTGTACACACGTGTATATAAAGTGTACAGTGTATATACCTTACCACTATGTATAAGCAGATGCATCAATATCATGTGTATAGTAATAAATTAGTGAAGTGTGGATACCAGTTGTTTTAATGTCTCTTATTTAGTTTAAAGACATTTTACATTTCATTCGAAAGAATGTGTCACATACCAGAAATAAACTGACACTAAACTCACACTTTTTATAATAAAAAAAATGCAATACTGTATGTCTAAATATAACTAGAACTTCACTTCTAGCTCTTTTCTTTTGTTTCATCTCTCAGATGCAATCTTTTTTTCTGCTATTCTCAGGCCCTCTTCTAGGGTGGCTACGTTGGTACTCCATGCTCCCCTGATTGCTCCCGAGATGAACTACACATCTACCTGCAGACATGTTCGGTTCTTTGGGAATTGTAGTATGCAGACCGGAAATAACACCATTGCTCAATCTACGCTAGTAGCAGTGAGGTGCACCAGTGGAGGGTAGGGAACATGCACAGAACAAAAAAATAAGCCTGGAAAAAAAAAGATAAATTTGTCTATTTATATTACAAACATCACAATCAAAAGTATGAAGCAAAATTGGTATACAAGTGTGAGCACCAGGAGGACCCAGAATACACCTTTCATTTTGAGTCTTGACCTTCAGAGTACATCCTGCAAACTTACCAAATTTAATATGAACCTGAAGCTAAGGATCTGTAAAGGTTTGTTAAAAAAACAAACAAAAAAAAAACCAAACATGTCATACTTACCTCCTCTGTGCAGTTGGTTTTGCACAGAGTGGCCTCGATCCTCCTCTTCTGGGGTCCCTCCGAGGCGCTCCTGGCTCCTCCTCTTCTCGAGTGCTCCGTTGGAGAGCCAACCAGGGCTGAAGTTGTTAAAAACACTGCAAAAAATAACTGTGAATCTGCTGGAAGTGCAGTGTAATCCTAAATTCTTGTTCAAAGCGGTAGTAAACAAAACAAATACAATTTGCAGGTTTATTACTTAATGTGTCAGTATGAATAAGAAGTTAGGATTACACTGTACTTCCAGCAGAATTACAGTTATTTTTTACAGGTTCATATTGAATTTGGGAAGTTGGTATAAATGAAGTTGGATAAAACATGTATATGAAATGTACTGGTGCACATTTAGGAGATATTCGTTTACCTATAGGTAAGCCTGTTTGTAAACTTACCTGCAGGACCAAGTTCAAGAAAACTGTTTACTACCATTTTTAAGTGAGCAACACAGTTTCTGCACTGAAATTCCAACTATATTTTTCAACCCTGCCTGCTGGACTACAAAACTTCCCCAAACCCTCCCTGTCTCATTCCCCCATGCATTCATACGTAAAAAATTCCAGCAAAACAAAGCTGCTGCCTTAAGTCCCAAGAGCTTTCTTACATACAGTCTGTTATGCCGCATACACACGATCGGAAATGCTGCCAGCAAAACTCAGATAAGAGCTTTTTGTCGCAAAAATGTGACCGTGTGTATGCTCCATCGTTCTTTTGCTGGCGGAATTTCAGTCAGCGAAAGATTGAGAGCATGTTCTCTATTTTTGCGGTCGGGAAAAGTTCAGATTGGAAATTCCATTCGTCTGTACAAATTCCAATGCGCAAAATTCCTACGCATGCTCGGAAACAAATCGATGTATGCTCAGAAGCATTGAACTCAGCTCGTCAGTGTTGTACGTCACCACATTCTTGACGGTCGAAAGTTCAGAGAACTTTTGTGTGATTGTGTGTATGCAAGCCAAGCTTGAGCGAAATTCAAGTTTTTTCCGATGGAAAATCTGCTCGTGTGTACGCGGCATAAGAAGGCGATGAACGCTTCAGAGATGTAGTTATGGTGGCATGTTTACTCCAGTTGGATTTGAGCTTCCAGCAACTGACATGCAAGAATCTTACAAGCCTGGTGAGGATATCACAGGGACTAGTTTCTTACTACAGGAAAAGGCTTACACGGGTAAAATGAATACCGTATATACTCGAGTATAAGCCGACCCGAATATAAGCCGAGGCACCTAATTTTACCACAAAAAACTGGGAAAACGTATTGACTCGAGTATAAGCCTAGGGTGAGAAATGCGCAGCTACTGTAAGTAGAAAAGAGGGTCAACAATGCCCATTTGCAGCCTCACTGTGCCCATTTGCATGCCTCACTGTGCCCGTTTGCTAACTCTGTAGTTAAGGGTTCCTAGGTGCCCCCTAGCTGCTGCCAAAATTTGGGGTCTCTGGACCCAAAGGGTCCCGAAATGACATGGCTGCAGATGGACACAGATGACCGAATTTGGGGCCCCGTATCTCAGGGCCACTTGGTGCTAGAAACCCCAAATTTGGCATGCAAACCCAGTGGAACTAGCACTACAACATATCATATCTGGGGTTCTTAGCACCAAGTGGCCCCGAGATATGGGGCCCTAAAGTCGGTTCAGAAAATGTCAAGCACTTTTCTGCAGCAGAGAATGACATTTTCCGAACCGACTTTGGGGCCCCATATCTCAGGGCCACTTGGTGCTAGGAACCCCAAATTTGGATATGTTGTAATGCTAGTTCTACTGGGTTTGCACACCAAAAAGTAGTATAGGAGATCTTTACCTCAAAGACTGAATCAATTGATCGGCAATCAAGGAGGGCACAGAGGAAAACTATCCCTGGGCAAGCATGGGAGCAAAAGCACAGGCCCCTGCTACTACTATGTACAATATAGAAAATCTTCTTGATTATCCAATATAGTGTTTTCAAACATAATATAGTAGATAAGGCATGAGATACATACCATTGGTGTTACCCTTGGGCTAGAAAGGATCAACAGGATCAAAAAAGATTAATAGGCAGTTGGGTAGATGGAACATGGCTGAATCATAAGGTCATACATAGGAGGGTTTCATTCCCAACTTGGATACATCCATCAATTTTGATTTCGTAGTGACAACATGTATCTAAAAATAGAGAAGGGGGGAGTAACCAATACTAGATTCTATCCCAGGTATATAATGATAAAAAATATTTAGTGGCAAATAACTGTCATAGGATTAACAGCAGAGAAGAAGGGGTAGGGAGTCCCTAGTAGTCCCTACTGGCATATGCCACTAAATATTTTATATCCTTATATGTCTGGGATGGAATTTGATATTAGTTACTTACTTGTGTTTTCTGCTTGTAATTTTAAATACATATGTAAAATAAAATCTTATTGGTTTTAAAACAAATTGTATGTAATGTCTTGTGATGGTACAGAGAAAATCCTGGTGCACCAACCTCTATTTGTGCTTCATTATGATTTCTAGGATGTAGGTACCTGTATTTGTAATACTTTCCTGAGCAGCCATCTTATAATACTGTCACACACAAACTATCGTTCTCTTATCCGCTAATACTTACTTGCTAATACTTCAACATACTACTCTGCTGCTCGAAATACCCGGTATTTCTGGGTACGGTGCAGTCAATTGTCATGCCCAAGCACTGTCACCTGAAGGAGGGTGGGTGGATGGGGGGTTATTAACATTAGGTGAGACTTTACAACTCAGTGGTCCAGTGTGTGAACAGAACAATGGAAGAATTTAAGCTCTTATGTTCATATCGGGGTGATTTGGCATGCGATTTGACAGGTCAAATCGCATGCCAAATCGGCGGCTATTCCCAAAAATAGCACCGTCTTAATCGGTGCGACCCTGACTTTGCAGCGATGCACCGATCCCCAATAGTAGTTCCTCTAGTAGATGTCTCTGAAATCGCTCCCGAAGTCGGACTAACATGCGGGTATGAAATCATGCGAGTTTAGCTGAACTTAGCACGATTTCTAACCCACAGTCAGTGTGAACCTGGGCTAAGGAGAGTAGGTATCAGAGAGGAGGTGGGCTATCAAAAGGACTTGTCACTTTGCCCTTGGAAAAGGGGAAAAAAGTAATAGGCTCATTATAAGATATAAAGTTGAAGTAAACACTTTTTTTGAACTTGTACCTACAGGTAAGCCTATAATAAGTCTTACCTGTAGGTACAGTGAATATCTCCCAAACCTGCAGATATTAACAATGCATGCAGCGGGTGACATCACTGGAAGATGCGCTCTGAAGGGACGGCATACCTGTACCGTCTGTTCAAAGCTCCATGCCACAGCCCATGACTTCCTCGTTCATGCGCGCGCAGGAGTGACATCATCGCTACACGGCCAGTCAGGCGGCGAACCTGGATGGAAGACCGAGTGAAGATGGAAGAGCCTTTAGCGGTGACAGCGTGCTGCTGCAGGGATTTAGTCTAAGGTTAGTATTTGCATACTAGCACATTATGCCATTGTCTTACAGAGTTAAAAAAAATGCTGTTTACTACCGCTTTAAGGATTGTAGTAGAGAATCAATATGGATTCTATTATGAAAATTAGTTGGTGGGAAACTCATGACCCAAGTACTCCAAGGAAAGAGTACTATTTGCTTTATTATCATGTTGCCATATCTGATAGCTGAATTTCAGACAGATAAAAATAGGTACAACTGAATGCAGCTCTGTAACCATTAATACATCATTAAAGAAGAACTCCTGCTGAGCCCTGGTTTTACCACCCTACTGACTGCCTACCATCACCTAACATGGCAGCCTGAGTTAATAGTGCACATGCAGTAGCCTTGATTCTTTGCCCAGAAGCAAAATTATACCAGACATCATATTCACCTGCTGGTACTGCCCCCAAAAACAACCCATTTAAGTGAATAGGACTGCGTTTGCAAAGGCACTGCAACCACATCTAATTCGCGCAGTTGCAGTGCAGGTGGGCTTTAAATGGTTAAAACAGGTATTCAGGAGGCAACATGTTGCCTCTGGCCAAGGCCAGATCTAGGCAGTCTGATGTGGGGGTGCAGTAAAAAATGTCAGAGGGGCAGAGGACAAGAGGTCAGCAGGGCAGAGGATAGGGTCAGCAGTTTGCAGGGCAGTGGACAGGGGGTCAGCAGGGCAAAGGATGGGAGGTCAGCAGAAGATTGTATAGGATTCAGTAGGGTAGTGTACAGGGGTCATCAGAGGTGGGGACAGGGGTCACTGCTTGCAGGGCAGAGCCTGGGTACAGGCAGCAGAGCTCCTCCTCTGTACACAGTACAAAGTTGAAATCAGATTCCCTTACACACAGCCACATTCTGTACGGTGTGTAGCTGGCTACTGCAGTTGTGCTGGCATTCCGACCTGGGAATTTTACAGGTCAGAACTACAAAATATCAGCCAGCTACACACTGTGAAGATCATGGCTGTGTAAGGAAATCTGATTTCACCTACAGTGGGGAAAATAATTATTTGATCCCTTGCAGATTTGGTAAGTTTGCCCACTTACAAAGACATTAAAGCGGAGCTCCACCCTAAAGTGGAAATTCTGCTCATCAGAACCCCCCCCCCCCTCCAGTGCCACAATTGGCACCTTTCAGGGGGGGAGGGTGTATAGATGCCTGTATATTACAGTTATCTGCACCTACTTCCGGGCATAGATAGCCGCAGATTCTATTGATGCTATGCTGTCTGCTGGGAAACACACGGATCCCAGAGACAGCAGAGACCGTCCTTATTGCACAGCGCGACTCGCGCATGTGCAGTAGGGAACCGGATTCCCATACCGAAGATGGCTGGCGCCAGCACCCGAGAGTCGATGGAAAGATCAGGCTTCGGGTGCCGATATCGCGGGCGCGCTGGACAGGTGAGTGACCATATTTTAAAAGTCAGCAGCTGCAGTATTTGTAGCTGCTGACTTTAAAAAAAAAAAAATTTGCCGGACTCCCTCTTTAAGGGTCTATAATGGTTATCATAGGTGTATTTTAACTACTTGCCAACCAGCCGCCATCATTATACAGTGGTAGGTTGGCTCCCCTGTGCTAATCACCATAGCTGTATGGCGACCGCTTTAAGGGGTATAGGGGACATGCGCATGGCAGCCACGTGACGTTGGAGCCAATGTGTGTGGCCGGCAGCCACAAGGTCTGCCAGCGGCCCACAATCTCTCCTGAGAGAGACAGAATGTGGATCTATCAATGTAAAAAGGAAGATCCTCGTTCTGTCAGGGAAGTAGAGAGGGATCTGCTGTTCCTAGTAATCAGGAACAGCGATCTCTCTCCATTCCCTGTCAGTACACTGCCCCCACAGTTGGAAACACTTCCCTAGGGAACACTTAAACCCTTGATCGCCCCTTAGTGTTAACCCCTTCCCTGCCAGTGACATTTATACAGTAATCAGTGGCTATTTTAGCTCTGATCGCTGTATAAATGTCAATGGTCCCAAAAAAATTGTCAAAAGAGTCCGATCTGTGCGCCGCAATGTCACAGTCCCACTAAAAATCGAAGATCACTGCCATTACCAGTAAAAAAAAATAATAACAATAGGAATGCCATAAATCTATTCCCTATTTGGTAGACACTATAACTTTTGCACAAACCAATCAATATACGCTTATTGTGATTTTTTTTACCAAACTATGTAGAAGAATACACATTGGCCTAAACTAATGAAGAAATTTGTTTTTTTTTTTATTATTATAGCAAAAAGTTAAAAATATAGATTTTTTTTTTTCGAAATGGTCAGTCTTTTTTTTGTTTATAGCACAAAAAAAATTGCAGAGGTGATCAAATACCACCAAAAGAAAGCTCTATTTATAGGAAAAAATGATGTCAATGTTGTTTGGGTACAGCGTCGCATGACGGCGCAATTGTCAGTTAAAGCGACGCAGTGCCGTATTGCAAAAAATGGCCTTGTCATTAAGGGGGTAAACCTTCAGGTCATTAAGTGGTTAATGGATAGAAACAGAATATCAACCAAAAATTCAGAAAAAACACATGATACAAATGTTATAAATTGAGTTGCAGTTCAGAGAGTAAAATAAATATTTGATCCCCTACCAACCAATAATATTTCTGGCTCCCACAGACTAGCTCTGTCTGTGCTCATCCGATCCTATACACAGATTAGTCCTGTAAATTTAAGGGCTCTTTCACACGGGGCGGATCAGTGCTGATCCGCCCTGTGGATAGCCGCTTGCTCAGCGGGGATCGCCAGAGCGATCTCCGCTGAGCAGGAAGATGACAGGTCTGTCTCTGCACACAGCGCAGGGACGGACCTGTCAGAGCGCCGCTCTCCCCTATGGGAGATCGGGTGACGACGGACCGTAGAGTGCGTCGTCATCCGATCCGCTCTGCAGACGGATGAAAAAAATAGGGTTTTCCTCTGTCTGCAGAAACGGACCATAGCGGGCACGGACGAGGTTGGGTGTCAGCGGATGCTCATCCGCTGACACCCGCTATCCCATAGGGATACATGTATGTCCGTTTTTCATCCAAAGACGGAAGGATGAAAAACGGACATACAGACGTCCGTGTGAAAGTGCCCTAAGAAGGTGCTCCTAACGACAACGCGTCATTATGTGTATAAAAGACACCTGCTCACATAATCTCTTTCTTCTATTCAAACCTCAACATCATGGGCAAGACAAAAGAGCTGTTAAAGTACATCAGGGACAAGACTGTAGACCTGCACAAGGCTGGAATGGGCTCCAAGACCACCAGCAAGAAGCTTTTTGAGAAGGAGACTGTTGGAGCGATTATTCGCAAATGGAAGAAATACAAAATAACCATCTATCGCCCTCGCTCTGGAGCTCCATGCAAGATTTTGCGTCATGGGGTAAGGATGATCATGAGAAAAGCATACCTCCCAACTGTCCCTGATTTCGAGGGACTGTCCCTGATTTGGAGCAATTTAAGCACGCAGCGGCCGGCTTCCCGGCCCACTCCTTAACAACCAGCTATTCTTCACACAGAATTCAAATCGGTCGATCCTTTTTCGACCGATCCCAATTCGAAAACGTTTCAAAAATTTGGAATTTATTAGTAAATGAACAAACAAAATGAAATGTAACCAAACTAAATGAAACAAAACTAATTCGGAAACAAATCAACAAAACAAAATTAGTAACTTAATGAATCTATACGAAACTAAACAAATGTTTCTGTTCTGCGCATTTCTAGAAGCTGGTAATACTGACAAACCAGCAGAGGAGATGGAAGCGGGTAATGACAGCAGACCAGCAAAGATGGCAGGAACTGGTAATGATGGTATGCCAGTATAGGTGGGAGTAGCTGGTAAGGATGCTCTACTGACACCGTCCACTGCTCTACTGACACTGTCCACTGCTCTACTGACACTGTCCACTGCTCTACTGACACTGTCCACTGCTCTACTGGCTGACAGTGTCCACTTTTAAGGTAGGCTATTTTCACTGACATTTCTTTTATTAATCAAATCATATTTTATGGGTAATGCTTTTGTTTTATTTAACCATGCCCCTTTAAGTCCCCCCCCCCCCCCCACTGTTATTGCAATTTGGCCACAGCCACCGTAGCACACCTCATTACTACTCTTTTTGGGTAACCCAAGGTATTTTACAATCCTATAGTGTGTACTACAAAAAAATTGGTGTGCGCCGTGAAAATGTTCGGGTTTGGCTTGAAGAAAAGGTGGCAACCCTACTAGAGCAACAAACATGATTAAGTGCCTGTTCACATTTGTGTAGTGTATTTTAGGTGTGTTGCATTTTAGGCATGTTTTAGATGTGTCGCAGGCGTAATACCATTAAAGTGATTCTAAAGGCAGAAGATTTTTTATCTTAATGCATTCTATGCATTAAGATAAAAAACCTTCTGTGTGCAGCAGCTCCCCCTCAGCCCACCTAATACCTACCTGAGCCCATCTCGATCCAGCGACATTGCTGCCCAAGACTCTCCCTCCTCATTGGCTGAGACAGCAGCGTGACACCATTGGCTCTCACTGCTGTCAATTAAAGGCAATGAGCCAATGAGGAGAGGGGGGTGAACTGAGGCTCTGTGTCTGAATGGACACACAGAGCAGCATCTCAGCTTGGGTGCCCCAATAGCAAGCTGTTTGCTGTGGGAGCACTCAGCAGGAGGGAGGGGCCAGGAGCGCCAGCGTGGGACCCAAGAAGAGGAGGATCTGGGCTGCTCTGTGCAAAACCACTGTACAGAGCAGGTAAGTATAACATGTTTGTTATTTTTAAATAAAAAAAAAACAAGACTAGTTTTTTTTTTTTGTTTTTTAATGCACCACACTCAAAACACGCATAACAAGCACAGGTGTGAACAGGGCCTAAGGGCTTGTTGTAACATTATTTTACTGCTTGTTCAATATAAGTAAATACTTTAGTGTGCTAGTAGAACTGAGGATTAAGCTAAACGTCTCTCAGTAACTGTTGCTCTGATGGTTTTGTCTGTTTGTCTGTAAAATGAAGAAAGGTAGGAAGGAGCACTCTCACCAAAAACCAAGAAGTGTAAGAGGAAATATTGATCCGGCTGGTACAAAAGTTTCACAGTGGAAACTGAGTGTGCAATTGTAGCAGGATATTGGGGACCACATTGGACAGTATGCTTCATTATTACACATACTGTAGGTGGATGCTTACCATAGGATGGATATATTTTATAGCCTACACACCATTACTTGTTGTTTTAAGTGGGTCTATGATAGGATGACCAGACGTCCCCGGACTGAGGACACTGTCCCCGGAGCCAATCTGTCCTCGGTTTTGTCCCCAGGATGCAGGGGCACTCCTCCATGACGACATCGCGGAGCTGGTGGATGTTAGAGACCTTGCGCTCCTCCACCTTCATTTTGAGGATGCCCCACAGATTCTCAATAGGGTTTAGGCCTGGAGACATGCACGGCCAGTCCATCACCTTTACCCTCAGCTTCTTTAGCAAGGAAGTCGTCTTGGAGGTGTGTTTGGGGTCGTTATGTTGGAATACTGCCGTGCGGTCCAGTCTCCGAAGAGAGGGGATCATGCTCTGCTTCAGTATGTCACAGTACATGTTGGTATTCATGGTTCCCTCAATGAACTGTAGCTTCCCAGTGCCGGAAGCATTAATGCAGCCCCAGACCATGACACTCCCACCACCATGCTTGACTGTAGGCAAGATACACTTGTCTTTGTACTCCTAACCTGGTCACCAACACACGCTTGACACCATCTGAACCAAATAAGTTTACCATGGTCTCATCAGACCACAGGACATGGTTCCAATAATCCATGTCCTTAGTCTGCTTGTCTTCGGCAAATTGTTTGCAGACTTTCTTGTGCATCATCTTTAGAAGAGGCTTCCTTCTGGGACGACAGCCATGCGGACCAATTTTATGCAGTGTGTGGTGTATGGAGCACTGACAGGCTGACCCCCCAATCATTCAACCTCTGCAGCAATGCTGGCAGCACTCATGCGTATATTTGCCAAAGACAACCTCTTGATATGACGCTGAGCACGTGCACGCAACTTCTTTGGTCGACCATGGCAAGGCCTGTTCTGAGTGGAACCTGCCCTGTTAAACCACTGTATGCTCTTGGCCACCATGCTGCAGCTCAGTTTCGGGGTCTTGGCAATCTTCTAATAGCCTAGGCCATCTTTATGTAGAGTAACAATTCTTTTTTTGAGATCCTCAGAGAGTTCTTTGCCATGAGGTGTCATGTTCAACTTCCAGTGACCAGTATGAAAGAGTGAGAGCGATAACACCAAATTCATCACACCTGCTCCCCATCACACCTGAGACCTTGTAACAATGAGTCACATGACACCAGGGAGAGAAAATGGCTAATTGGGCCCAATTTAGACATTTTCACTTAGGGGTGTACTCACTTTTGTTGCCAGCAGTTTAGACATGAATGGCTGTGTGTTTAGTTATTTTGAGGGGACAGCAAATTCACACTGTTATACAAACTGTACACTCACTACTTTACATTGTAGCAAAGTGTAATTTCTTCAGTGTTGTCACATGAAAAGATATAATTAAATATTTACAAAAATGTGAGGGGTGTACTCACTTTTGTGAGATACTGTAAAGCTATCACAGCGGGCGATGCCTGCCTGTGTGATAATCCGGCCGGTTCTACTCTTCCTCTCCTCCCTCTGATCCCCTGCACAGGTGAGGCTGCATAGATGGGCATTGCTGGGCACTGGTCAGGCTGCATTGATGGGCACTGGTCAGGCTGCATTAATGGGCACTGGTCAGGCTGCATAGATGGATACTGGTCAGGCTGAATTGCTAGGTACTGGTATGGCTGCATTGATGGGCACTGCTGAGGCTGCATTGCTTGCCACTGGTGGGGCTGCATTGCATGCCACTGGTGAGGCTGCATTGATGGCCACTGGTGAGGCTGCATTGCTGGGCACTGGTCAGTCTGCATTGATGGGCATTAGTGAGGCTGCAAAGATGGGCACTGGTCAGACTGCATTGCTGGGCACTGGTGAGGCTGCATAGATGGGCACTTGTGAAGCTGCATAGATGGGCAATGGTGAGGCTGCATTGATGGGCACTGGTCAGACTGCATAGATGGGCAAAGCTGAGCCCTGCATTACATAGTACATAGTAGGCGAGGTTGCAAAAAGACACAAGTCCATCAAGTCCAACCTATGTGTGTGATTTTATGTCAATATTACATTGTATATCCCTGTATGTTGTGGTCATTCAGGTGCATCTAATAGTTTTTTTAAATTATCGATGCACCCTGTTGAAACCACTGCCTGTGGAAGAGAATTCCACATCCTAACCGCTCTTATGCCCTGTACACACGGTCGGAAATTCCGACGGAAAAGGTCCGATTGGATTATATTGTCGGAAAATCCGATCGTGTGTGGGCTCTATGGGACCTGAGCAGGACCTCAAATTTTCCGACAACAAAATCCGATCAGACTTTTTACGATCGTTTGTAGAGAATTCCGATCAGACAAAGTGCCACGCATGCTCAGATCAAATTACGAGACCAAAGCTATTGGCTACTAGCCGCAACGTAGTCCCTTCGCAACGAACGAACTTCATCACGCTCCGAACGATCGGATACTATTGTGGTGTCACCAGTATGGTATTTGTACATTTAAATCATATCCCCTTTCAAGCATCTCCTCTCTAGAGGGAATAAGTTCAGTGCTCGTAACCTTTCCTCATGACTAAGGTCCTCCAGTCCCTTTATTAGTTTTGTTGCCCATCTATGGACTCTCTCCAGTTCCAGCACATCCTTCCTGAGGACTGGTTCCCAAAACTAGACAGCATACTCCAGATGCCAGAGTCTTGTAGAGTGGGAGAATTATCGTTTGATCTCTGGAGTTATTTTTCATGTTTTACAAAGGATCTTCTGATATTTATAAATAAGGTAAATAGAATGTTTCGCTGTAAACCAATAAAAACAATCAACCTTTCTCAACAAACATAATATAGGAGTTATATTAATTCCTGACAATTAGAGTCCATTCACACAGGGGCAACTTTGGATCCGACTTCAAGTCGCCCCTAGTCGCCTCAAGTGGCCCTACATGAAGTGGCCCATACTTTCTCATCAATGTAAGTGAATGGATCCGTCTTAATGCACACTACTGCAGTCGCTCCGACTTCAGAAAAGGTTCCTGTACTACCTTAATCCGACTTCTAGGCGACTTGTACCCATAGAACTCAATGGAAGTCACCTCCAAGTCGGATCTCCATCTATATTGAAGCAACAATCTCGCCTCTCTCATAGAATAATCAGCTCTCGAGGGGGAACTCCACGCCAAATTTTAAATAAAAAACTGACACGGGTTCCCCCTCCAAGAGCATACCAGGCCCTTAGGTCTGGTATGGATTTTAAAGGGGACCCCCTACGCCGAAAATAAATGGCGTGGGGGTCCCCCCAGAATCCATACCAGACCCTTATCTGAGCACGCAGCCTGGCCAGTCAGGAAAGGGGGTGGGGACGAGCGAGCGCACCCCCCCCTCCTGAACCGTACCAGGCCACATGCCCTCAACATGGGGGGGTGGGTGCTTTGGGGAAGGGGGTGCCCTGTGTCCCCCCACCCCAAAGCCCCTTGTCCCCATGTTGATGATGACAAGGGCCTCTTTCCGACAATCCTGGCCATTGGTTGTCAGGGTCTGCGGGCGGAGGGCTTATTGGAATCCGGGAGCCCCCTTTAGTGTGTAGTCTGTTTTCTTTATTGACTCTTTTCCCCAGGTGAATGGGTAGGGGTACGATACCCCATACTCATTCACATAGGGTGGGGGCCAATGGCCAGGGTTGTCAGGAAGAGGCCCTTGTCCTCATCAACATGGGGACAAGGTGCTTTGGGGTTGGGGGGCCACAGAAGATCCCTTGTAAAACATGAAAAATCTGCCATTGTGTAAGACTTATAGTATACACTATCAGCAATAACATTATGACCACCCTCCTAATATTGAGTATGGCCCCCTTTTGCTAAAACAGCCCTGACCCATTGAGGTATGGACATCCACATGAATTGCAGGACCCAAGGTTTCCCAGCAGAACATTTCCCAAAGCATCACACTGCCTCTGCCGACTTGCCTTCTTATACCGCATCCTGGTGCCATCTCTTCAATAGGTATGTGACACGCACGCACCCGGCCATCCATCCACATAATGTAAAAGAAAATGTGATTCATCAGACCAGGCCACCTTTTTTCATTGCTCCATAGTCCAGTCTGATATTCATGTGACCACTGTAGAAGCGTTTGGCTGTGAACTTGGGTCACCATGGACTTCACAGCCCCATACACAACAAACTGCGATGCACATTTTTTTTCTGCTTTTCCCACATCAACTTCATGGACAAAATGTTCACCTACTGCCTAATATATCCCACCAATTTTCAGATGCCATTGTAACGAGATATTCCCTTTACTTGTCAGTGATCATAATGTTATGGCTGATCGGTGAATACAAGCTTCGGTGTTACTAGGAGGATTAGAATTTCTAGCTAAAAAAGTGCAGACTGAAAGAAAGCAGTATTTTTCAGTGTTCATATTCATGCATCGCATCAAGGATATGTTACATTTCATTTTTAAATAATACATTTTTAACTTTGACAGTTATGGGTCTCAGGAGGTAATGAGCACTGAAAATTGATTCTGACTTAAGGCCCGTACACACGATCAGACTTTTTGACAACCAACATGCAAATTAGCTGTTTTGGACCAACATCCGACCGTGTGTACGCTCCATCGGACCAACTTTTTCCAGGTTTCATCGGACTTTTGTTGGCTGTGCGAACGGACCAACTTTCTGCCAACAAAAGTCCGATGGACCAAAGTCCGACCGTGTGTACACAAAACCAACGGACTTTTGTACAAACCAATGCAGAACCAATGCAAAAGATCAGACAACAATACAGAAGTTGACCAAAGGTGGCGGTAAAGAGCAGAAAAACCACGTGATTTGGTGAAAGTTGGCTGAAAAAGTCCTGCCGTGTGTATGCAATACCAACTTGGGGCCAACGCCCTTTGGACAAAAATCCACAGGAAAGTTGGTCCACGGTCCGATCGTGTGTATGAGGCTTTAGATTGACATTAATAGTATTGCTTTCATTGGCATACTTATTCTCCATTACACTGGCTTAGAGGATGTTATATGATGTTTTTTTTAAAGTGATTGTAAACAATCACCTTGTATAACAATCTATTCAGTTTAAATTAGAAATGAAAGGCAAAACATTTTTGTTTAGATATAAAAAAATATTACAAATGCCTGTTGTTTTTATAAGCAATCACATTCCCTCTGTTCTCAGCTGCATAAGAGCTGGGGGGAGGAGAAGCTGCAGGACACTGAGCTTCCCAGTGAATGGCTGTTCAGCGGAAGCGTGTCAAGTCTGATCATTGGAGGAGAGCATTCCCAGCATAGCTAGAGAACTGATCACGGTGAGCTTAACTGCTCAGTGGGGTCACTTTTTAATACGAAAGCAAGGGGACTAGCAGGAACACAAGGGATTTCACACAAAGGAAGCAATACAAAGAGAACAGGATACTTTCTCATACAAGTACATTGCACAGCAGGCACATATCAGGGATATGAAGTGTTGGGGTAACAAAAGCTTTTACTTCTTGGTTGCATTGTATCCTGTCTTCAGCAGTTTCATTATAATTTGTTGGAAAGGCTTATTACACGTAAAGTACATCTATAGGCAAAACTTTTTTTGGATAGAGTATGGAATGGTTAACCACTTCCCGACCAGCGTATAACAGATTAAGGGCCGGTTGGTGGTTTTGTTATCCTGACTGGGCATCATATGACGTCCAGCAGGCTAACATGCCGGCACGCACCTGATGGGGTGCGCAGCACGGTGATCGGAGGACGGCACGTGTGCATGTGGCTGTTTACCACGTGATCGGCTGTGTCCAATCACAGCCAATCACGTTTGTGAACAAACGAGGATGCGCGCCTGAGGCGCGCCTTGCAGTGATCAGGGATGGCGCGTGGCCCTCAGGCATAGCAGATCCGCGATCAGGGTAAACAGGCAATGAAATTGTCTTTTTACCACGTGATCGGTTGTGTCCAATCACAGCCGGTCATAAGTATAAACACAAATGGCGGTTTTCAGGGATCTCTCCTTCTCTCGCCTCACACACCAATCGTGTGAGGAGAGAGAAGGAGAAATCTGTGAGTTACAACTTTACTGTCTGCATTTTACACATTACTTTGCACAACACGCCCCCCCTATTAAAGAGAACCTGTCACACAGCCCATCTGGATCTGTCACAGCCCATCTGTCACACAGGCCTCCACCAGTACCACCATCGGTACCACTATCTGAATCTGTCACAGCCTGTCTGTCAAACAGTACCGCCATCGGTACCTTCATCAGCACAGCCATTGGTACCTCCCTCAGTACCGCCATCTTAACCACCATCACTACCGCAACACAGGCACGTCATCAGTACTGCCATCAGTACCGCCACACAGTCCCACCATAAACCACAGATCATTCCAGATCCTGCTTGCTGTTCCACTACGCTGATTCCTGGCTTCCTGACTTTCTGGATTGTCTGACTATCCATTCTGGCTATCGAATGTTGGCTATGTTTTGACTATGTTTGTTGTATTTACTTTTATTATTAAACAAGTGTGATTTAACTGTACATCTGTCTTGGTCATGATTCATGGTTTCTGACACCAGGACAATGAGGGAGGATCTCTCCAGCAAGAAGCAGAAAGCGGTAAAAAGAAAACTTATAGATGTTTTAACACTAAACAAAAAAACTGTATTAGCTGTAGATATACTTTAGGATTTGTTCAGATAAATAACTCATTGTCACTGTATAACAGGAAGTCCCTAAACAAGGACCTTCTTGGCAAAATAACTAGCCATTAGTTTTTAGTTTTTTTAACAATCAGGAGTGCTTTATTGAAAAGTAATAATTACAGAACAAGAAAGTATACAATTGTCACGTGTATCAGTCAGTTTACATATCATTCTTCTAACAACATCTTTTCTCACTTGATATCCACAACTAGCCATTTGTTTAATGAAAGCTACAGATTTATAGATATTGACCATGATTATTGAAATTACACAAACATGTTAACTCTTTTTATGAGATTTTATGAGATTCTGGTTCACATATACTGTAATAATGTTTTCATTATGTAGCACTGGCTGGTGGCCCTTTTTAAGGTGCAGTTACAGGAGATCAGGGGCCCCAATGACTGCAGACTGTTTTTGAGATCCCACTAGCCAGAGGCATAGATAGAGCTATTTTTTTAGATGGGCCACATAGTTAAGGCCTCTGTCCTTAACAGGAACATTTGTACCTGAACTGTTGTGTCATTCGTTGCTGTTTTACTGCCATAATCATAAATCCTATGCTCCTTCACAAGGGTTTAAACAACTTTAGGCACCCCGTCTTAATTCTGCCCACTCCCTCTGCTTGCTCAATGGGATAAATACAGACATGTGTTTTTGTGTTGTTTAGTGAACAAATGATGCAGCGTTGTGGTATCAGTGAGTGTCAAAATGAATGTAGTCGCAGTGTTGGCAAGTGTAGTGCACATCACTGGGTAATCAGAGAGTGCAAAAGCGTGTATTTTTGCGGCATCAGAAGTGCAAAAGTGTTCATTGTGGTATTGTTAAAGGGATTGTAAAGGCAGAAGTTTTTTTTTTTTATCTTAATGCATTCTATGCATTAAGATAACACAGGGACCTGTGACTTGGCTTGGGTGCCCCCATAGCAAGCTGCTTGCTGTGCGGGCATTCAACAGGAGGGAGGAGCCAGGATAGCTGAAGAGGGAACCAAGAAGAGCAGGATCGGCACAGTGGTGTAGTGGGTAGCACTCTCACCTAGCTGTAAAATGGGTCGCTGGTTCGACTCCCAACCACGACACTACCTGCCTGGAGTTTGCATGTTCTCCTTGTGCCTGTGTGGGTTTCCTCCAGGTACTCCGGTTTCCTCCTACACTCCAAAGACATGCTGGTAGGTTAATTGGCTTCTGTCCACAATTGGCCCTAGTATATGAATGTGAGTTGGGGACCTTGGAATGTGGGCTCCTTGAGGGTAGGGACCGATGTGAATGTGTGATTGTATGTGTGGAGCGCTGCATAAATTGACAGCGCTATATGGGTACCATAAATAATATATAATAGAGGAGTATCTTAATGAGATACAATGTACAGGGATAGGGACAGCACCCACACTCACTCAGGATGGACTAGTGTCTTTATTTAACCTTACTAACTATGTAACTATGGATCTGGGCTGCTCTGTGCAAATTCACTGCACAGAGCAGGTAAGTATAACATGTTTATTATTTTTAAAGCAAAAAAAATAAAAAAAATGTACTTTACAATCACTTTAAGTGCAAAAGTGTAAGTTGCTGTGTTGTCAAATGCAGAAGTACCACTTGTGTGGTATTGGTGAATGCAAATATGCATGTCAGCTGATATTCTTAGCACTATATACAAATTACTTAAAATGGGTTAAATTTGAAATGGAAGTTTAATTTTTTTTCAGCACATGGAATTCTAGTCACGTCCTGTTTCCCTGCCTAAACCTTTACACAAAAAAATCTCTAATTATTTTTATTTTCCATGTTCAAGCTGTGTTACAGAGTCATAAAATGAATGATTTCTACAGGTGCACTTTAGTGTACAATGAGCCATTATGTGGAAAGTCTGGCCTTTCCTGACACTGCCTTCACTGTGTCTACTCAAAGATTGCACTGCTGCTGTCACACATGGCAGGGGACAGAAAGCCTTACCGCAGGGAACACAGGAACATAAATCTTCTGGGCACATGACTTCCAGAACACAACAGCTATTTGTACCTGTGGGGATTCACAAACAAGGTCAAGCAGAAATTATTTAGTTGAATTTAAAGGAAATGTTTAGCAGTTTTGTACATTTTCTTTATATATTTATTATGGCCTGGAATAAAAAAACATTTTTCTACTTTTTTCTGGTAAGGTAAATAATACATTTTTTACATTTAGATTTAGAAATTGTTTTAGGTAGTGGGTACATTTTCCAGAGACAGCTTAACAGTCTTTTATTAAAAGCTTGTTGTTTACGGGCTCTGTAGCTTAAGCTGCAATTTAAATGTAGCACTGAATAACTCAGTATCTGGGTTCCTGTGAAAGCTCTTATCAGATTGCAAAGGTATTTTTTCAGTAGTGCCGAAATTAAAGAGGAAGTAAACCCCAATGGGTTTTACTTCCTCTTTTGCTCCCTGCAAGGCCTGCAAATTAAAAGCATAATGGGCTAGTATACATCGCATACTAGCCCATTATATGACACTTACCTCCAAAAAAGGCCGGGTTGTCCCCTGTGCAGGCCGTGCCCATCTTCATCCCTCTTCTTTCCGGGGCCGCGGACTCCGGCTCTGTGACTGGCCGGAGCCGTGTGACGTCACTTCCGCGCATGCACGCGGGAGCCGTCAGTCAAGGCACACGATGGGGGAAGAAACGGCATGGTTGTCCGTTTCTTCACAGCACATGCGCCGATGACAAGTGAAATACCTCCTCAACGGCGCACGTTTAGGAGATATTTCAACTACCTATAGGTAGACCTTATGCTAGGCTTAGCTATAAATAAAAGTGACTATTTTTATTTCATATTCAGCACTAATAAATAAAAATTTTACAATTATTTTGTTTTTTAACTATTTTTAAACATAGGTAAACATAAAATATTCCATATATATTCCATATAGACATTTCAAACATTCAATTTGCAGGTAGGGCTCAATGCAAGAAGATAAGTGCTCTCCATATTTCCCTCTGCAGCTGCTGTCACTTCTCTGGTTATATGCAAGGGTTTACAACCACTTTAAAGGGGTTGTAAAAGCTAAAGGCTTTTTACCTTCATGCATGGAGCGTGACTTATCAGGCTGACAAGTCCCCTGACAGGTCACCTCTGTGTGAACTGGCACTAATCATCTCTCCTTTTATAATTGGCTGGTGTCGGTCCAGGCACCTGGTGGATCCAGACTCCCATTGTCGGAATGATGGGGTGCCTGGACTGATTCCTGGACTTTAGCCTGATTTCTGCTGGTAACGGGTCACATGAGTGCAAATTGTACTCCTGTGATTCATAGGAGAAGTACAGCCAAACGAGCTTTGGTTGTACTTCTCCTTTAAATAACATTGATAATTAACCTCCCCTCAGCCTCCTCCCCTCCTCCAATCCAGCCGCCTCACAGTGTGGACAGTGGACAGTGACGGTAGGACAGCAGTATTTTGTTTTTATTATTTTATTATCTATTTTTTTTTTTTAAATGTTCACGGTACTTCTAGGGAAGGGGTGGGAGGGGGGTTATGGGGCACGGGGGGCGGTGTCAGTAGAGAAGTGGACAGTGTCATTTTTATGTATTTTTTTTTTTGTCTTACAATTTAATTTGTTTTTCATTTATTGCAATTTTTTTTTTATCAGCCCTGTTGGTGGGCTTTGGTGAGATATCAGGGGTCTAAACAGACCCCTGATATCTCCCCTTTGAGACAGAGAAAGAGACTGAGGACAGAGATTCCCCAGTCCCTTTCTCAGCACCTTCAGCATTGAAAATAAATGGACAGGAGACAGAGGCTGCCGTTCATTCATACTGAAGCAGAGTAACACACAGTTTACTCTGCTCAGTTATCAAAGGACACAGGAGCGATCGCTCACTGTGCACAATTCAGAAAAGGAAGGAGCCAGTAAATCACAAATATTCCTCCGCTCTCCATCCTAACACATCCCCCCCAGCAGCCAACGGGAGAGGAGAAGAGAGAAGCCGGCTGCGGGGGATAAGGAGGGGTGGAGGAGGAGCACACAGCGGGCCGGAGGAAGAGGACACAGGGGTATGGAGAACACAGGGGTGGAGGAGGACACGGCGGACATTGGGGGATGATCGGTGCAGAGGAGAAAAGCTGCAAGCACCGATCCCCCTGTATGGCATTTTAGCTGACAGCCACGAGAGGGGGAAAAGGAGAAGTGGCTGTATGAAAAGCCATGCAGGGAGATTGGTACTTGCAACTGTCCCCCGCCGCACTGATCATCCCTGGCTGTCAAGGGACAATAATACATGTGTGCAGGGTGGGTCACAGTGGGTCCCCTCCCCCCTTTGGAAGCCCGTGTGCAGTGAACACCCTGCACACATGGATGATATGCTTTCGCTGACAGAGAAGGGAAGTAAAGGGCTTGTGCCAGGTGCAGGAGCGCACTTGGCACATCTTACAGTTTTACAAGTACAGCGGTGCCGGCTAGTGTGTATAGTGACACACAGTTGTGAAGCACACTGCAGGCACTTCACCTGCGCCCCCCTCCCTCCAGCAAATTGTACTGAGCAGGGCATCCGTCCCTTCCGCCCCCCTCCTTGTACCGGCCCTGGTCACTGAAGCAGGTTATCTCCACAGCTAACCCTTTACACACAATGTAGCTACTACATATTTTAACAAATACATTCATTGGTTATAGCATTTGTTGCCGTTGGTCACACCTTTATCTCTCGCTGCCACGCCCAATCTGGAATGTAAAAGAGTTTACTATGTGGTAGCTTTTTTTCAAAAATGCAAAACAGTTTTTTTATTTCAGATTAGAACATTTAGAGATTCGGATTAAAGTGGAAATTTTTCATCTTTCACTAAAAAAATCACAGAACCATACAGCTCTGCATGTTGATATAAAATCATCTTACATTTATTATTTAAAAACGTTTTGCTTTTACTTAGTTACTGTTTTTTAACGTCCTGGTATCTTAAGGCATTGGGGATGTAACCCTGGTCTTACAGCTAGATCCTTGGAAGTTCCTATAACATGTTCGAGGAGGTGTACCTAGAGTTCTAGACAGAGAGATTGATTTATTAAAACTGGACAGTGCAAAATCTGGCGCAACTCTGCAAAGAAATCAATCAGCTTCCGGGTCTTTTGTCAAAGCTTAAAGCGGACCTTTAGTCATTTTTTCAACTTTCTATCTATTAACCACTTGCTTACTGGGCACTTAAACACCCTTCCTGCCCAGACCAATTTTCAGTTTTCGGTGCTCTCACGCTTTGAATAACAATTACTCAGTCATGCAACACTGTACCCAAATACATTTTTTGTCCCTTTTTTTCCCACAAATAGAGCTTTCTTTTGGTGGTATTTGATCATCTCTGAGTTTTTAATTTTTTGCGCTATAAATGAAAAAAGACCGAAAATTTTGAAAAAAAATGCATTGTCTTTGTTTTTGTGATAATATTTAGCAAATTATTAATTTTTCTTCATAAATTTTGGCCACAATTTATACTGCTACACATCTTTGGTAAAAATAACCCAAATTTGTGGATATTATTTGGTCTTTGTGAAAGTTAGAGAGTCTACAAGCTGTGGTGCGAATTATACAAAATTGATCACATCTGATGTACTGGTGACCTATCTCATTTCTTGTGACCCGAACAAGCCAGGAAAGTACAAATACCCCCGAAATTACCCCTTTTTTGAAAGTAGACATTCCAAGGTATTTAGTAAGAGGCATGGTGAGCTTTTTGATGTTGTAATTTTTTCCCACAATTCTTTGCAAAATAATTTTATTTTTTATTTTTTCCCCACAAAATTGTCATTGTAATAGGTTATTTCTCTCACATGGCATGTGTATACCACAAATGACACCCCAAAATAAATTTTGCTACTCCTCCTGAGTATTACGATACCACATGTGTGGGACTTTTTCACAGCTTGGCCACTTAGAGAGGCCCAACATGCAGGAAGCCCCATCACGTGTTCTAGGAGCATAAATTACACATCTAACTTGTTGTCTACCTATTACACTTTTGAAGGCCCTGGAGCACCAGGACAATGACACGTGACACTGACGTGGCACTGATGACAGATGGCACTGATACGTGGCACTGATGACACGTGACACTGATGTGGCACTGATGAGAGATGCCACTAATACGGGGCACTGATGACACGTGACACTGATGACACGTGACACTGATGACAGATGGCACTTATATGTGGCACTGCTGCAGCCGTTCATCTCTCCCTCCTCACACGCTGTCTCTGTGTGAGGAGGGAGAGCGGCGCTGAGAGATGATCTCATATGTTTACATATGAGATCATCTCTCATTGGTCACGCCGATCGCGCTGTAAAAGGCCGCTGTGATTGGCCGTTTACAGCGATCTGTGACTGGCTGTGTCTGAGGGACACGGCCAGCACAGAGCTTCAGGAACGCGCATTTCGGAAGTAAACAGGAGGACGTCCATGGATGTCCTCCTGGCAGGGAGCGCCCGCGCTGTAGCCGCCTTGTGGCTATAGCCCGGGCGCGAAGAGGTTAAATCCTCTGCCCTTGTTGTTTTTCTGCCAGTAAATACCTTATACAGCCCACTTCCTGTTTCTTGTCTGCTCATTAGCCTAGGCTTATGACATCATGCACAGTCCTCCCTCTAACTCTCGTGAGAGTTTGCCAGGAAGGGAGGGGGGATGAGTCACAAGAGAGCCAATGAAAGCTGCAGGGCTGTAGGTGTGCCTCTGTGTGTCTGTGTAAATCGAGGAAGAGAACAGGCAGACAACAAACAAACAAAAAAATAGCGAACATATTACAGCGCACACATTCAAGAATGACGTTTCCTGCAGGGCTAGTTAAAAACACCTGAACATATTCAAAAAATACGGGGGTTTGGTCACACTATATGGTTATATAATGCTAAGCCCACTTACTGCGACAAAGTACCCCGAATTAGTGGGTCCTACCCTAGTAATAGAATGAAAGATCTTGCGTCTCAACCATGGGAGCCAAACTCCTCTATGTGGGAGAACTGAAAGGATTCCTCCTATATACTGGTGGCCACTAAATAAGAGGTAATGAAGAGGGGGAGGGGTGCTCCAACCTGGTTAGGGTTTATTACAACATCCAAAAACATATTTGGGAAGCATTCACCAATGCGTTTAAACTCAAGATGGTGCTGCCATAAGACAACAAACAAAGGCACCTTTAGAAATCTTTGCTAATGGTAATCTTCAAACACATATTTACAGATAGTGGCATGCTTTCAATATTTCTATGAGAAAGGAATATGGAGTGAGGAGGTTGAGATTTTAGTGATACCGTAAAAAATCAGAAGATAACAGTCTCAATATACAAAGTTTTATAAATTTTATTATAAAAGAAAAACTTAGAAGACGGTGGACAATAAAACGTTCAAAACAGTCGTGGCTCTAACCAGCTCTGGTTAGAGCCGAGACTGTTTTGAAAGTTTTATTATCTACCGTCTTCTAAGATGTAAGTGTTGCTGTTCTTTTCAATAAATTTTTCTGGAATACCACACCATGTAGTCCTTTTCTTTCATCCTCTGCTAACGAGAATACCTAGGATTATCTGGGGAAGGATGATTTTTTTTCTCAGAGTTTCCTATCTAATTGGATATCCCGATGCACCAGAAGAGGCTCTTTCCCCTAAGAGGAATCTGAGGAGGAGACTATTCCTGCCGGCAGGCATTTGCACAGGCGTGTTTGATCTCTACAAAAAAGAATCCTCTATGGGACATTTTTTCTAGTGTTTGATCTCTATAACATGAGGTCCTACAGGTCTGGTAAGCTGCGCTGACTTTATCACTTTTTGACACGAGCACTGGAAGAACACATTGTTTCACATTGTTTCTTTTTGCTCCTTTTGGAATTCATAGGGACTTTATACCTGTATGATCTCATGTGTACCTACAAAAATATTATGCTTTTGATTATCACTATATATTTTTAGTTTGCACTCATCTATTGTGTGATTATTTATATGGACTTTCTAGCCTTCAGGGCATTATTTTATTAATTTAATAAGTTAATTTCATAATTTCAATATTTTTTTTTTGAACATGTCATTTGTTCATTAGTGGATGCACGCTTTTTTCTTTTTTTACTTATTTAGCTGAGTGTTCTGGCTATTTAAGCTGCAACACCTTGTCCAATATACTGGGTTAGCGCAGATATTTATTTTATACATAGGAGACCACTAGTCTCCCTAAAAAGCATCCATCACCAGATTTTATGTACAACCCCTTCTTCCCTATGTCTTCATCAGCAATCTCTAATATATAGAACCCTTTACATATATTATTCATTAGCCAACTTAATGTGCAGCCTCTTTAATTTCAATAAACATCTCTGCACCCCCCACCCCAACGCAACTTGCCCCCATGTTGATGGGGACTAGGGCCTCTTTCTGACAACCCTGGGTGTTGGTTGTGGGAGTCTGTGGGAAGGGGGCTTATCGGTATGTTGTGTTGTAATATGTTGGCTGATTTATGTAGGATATTATATTATTATATATGTGTACACATACAGTGCAATACAGTACAGTACCTAGGTATGTGAGGCATGGCCTGTTAATCTAATTACGCATTTCAAAGGGGCTACTGACCAAACAATATTTACTCCACATATCAAAGGGGACAGATAGTGACTCTGTGCTATGTTGATGTTAATATGCAAGAATGCAAATTAGGGCAGTTCATGACTGCAGCTGTTTATGGCTAGGGGTCATTATCTGTCAATCTGAAAGACAGAAGCAGATCAAAGGCCTAAGGGAAATGGCCAATCAAATTGCTCAGCCCTTCGGTGTATACGTTGTATAAGCTGGCAATCAGTGTTTTCATTCTCCATGAAGTTCACAGAAGGAACTGGGTTCTCTGAAGGTGCATGCCACCTATTTTATATTTACTCTGTTGGATTTTGTCATCTGTTGCAAGTATCTTATGGATTTTGTTCTGTGTGAAGTTTCAATAAATGCATCTCTCTGGAAGAAGTGGGTTGCTGCGGGAAATTACTCACATTATAATAATAACTAAATATTAATCATCTACTCACAATACTATATCACTACATTGGTGCCGTGACCCGGATGAGCACTACATTGGTGCCATGGCCCTACACTAGTGACACTACCGTGACACTACATTGGTGCCGCGACCACTAGAACTGACCCATAAATCAAGCAACAAACATATCATTAGTATTTAAGGTCCTGAATGCTTTACAATGGCTTATATAAAATATGAAGTTAAAACTGGTTACATCTCTCTTCACCAGTCTCTAAAATATCCCCATGAAACAGTTATTAGATAATATAACTTTAGACCATGACTGGAAAAAGATTTGGTAAACATCAGTAGCTGTTAAGCCTTATTTCAAAGCTTGCAGTTTCTTCATTATACTACATCAAGATCTTGAATATTGCGCAAAGACAAGCTGATGTCACAGTCCAGTCTTCGGTCTGACTTTATCACATCTCTCACCATCTCACTGAAAGTAAACTTGGTATGCTCTGGGAGCTTCAATCCACATAAGTCCAGGATTCTCTAATTTCCAGGCTCAAGGGTTTCATTTTTAAAGATGCTTTTACACAAACACCAGCAAATCCTGAAATTTTACTTCCATCGTTATTGTAAGAAGAACCATCAATGTACCAGAACTCACTTTCAAGATAAAAAGGTTTGGATACGGCAGTAAAAACTCTGTGCTGCAAACTATTTCCTTGCACTAGACATTCGTGAGCTTAAAGCTGTAGTCCATCTTGCAAGCCTTTTACAATTCACATCTGCTTCTTTCCATTTCCCATTTGAGCAATGATGACCTGTTGTGTACCTGTCAAGTACCTGAATTTATTGATTGCCAGACACAATTTGCTTTTATAATTTGCTGTAAGCCGACCCCTCATTGCATCAATAGAGCAGTTACTTGGATCATTCAGTCCATAATTCCACCCAGGGGCGTTGCTAAGTCTGCAAAAGATCTGGGGCTAGAGCCCATAGCAGTGATCACCAACCTTTTTGCAGGCCTGGGGGGCACGCCGGTGGTAAGCAATTTTTCGCGGACAAAGGCTGGTGTTAGCGTTTCAATCATCATGGCACCATGGCTGATATGGTGTCAGGGTGATCGAAGATCATTGTTTCTATTGTTACATTATAACATATAATAAAGTGGTTCAACTCACCATAAAGCAGAATCAGTGGGAGCCCTGGGCATTTCACTTGCCACATCGCCTGTCATCAGATGCAGCTTTTTAACTTGCCACCATCACCTGCCACTAGATGTGGATGATCACTTGCCATGTCGCCTGCCACCAGATGTGGATTGTCACTTGCCACATCACCTGCCACCATATGTGGATTGTCA
Source organism: Lithobates sylvaticus (assembly GCA_028564925.1). Classification (NCBI taxonomy): domain Eukaryota; kingdom Metazoa; phylum Chordata; class Amphibia; order Anura; family Ranidae; genus Lithobates; species Lithobates sylvaticus. Next base: position 143,468,356 of record CM053038.1, on the reverse strand, counting down.
CTTGCCACATCACCTGCCACCATTTGCAGATTGCCACGTCACCTGCCACCATTTGCAGATTGTCACTTGCCACGTCACCTGCCACCTGATGCGGATTGTCATTTGCCACCATTTGCAGATTGTCACTTGCCACGTCACCTGCCACCATTTGCAGATCGTCTCTTGCCACGTCATTTGCCACCTGATGCGGATTGTCACTTGCCTACAGAAAAAAGAAAAACAGTGAGATGTTATCTTCTGATCTTTATGTTCAGTATTTATCCTAAACAATCAATTTTTACAGTCTGTGCATTTGACTTTCTCCATAAATGATCTGCTCTCAACAATATGTCTTTTAAATCATGAGGATTTGGGGTAACTAATAAAATATTTTGTTTGATATCTTCATGCAAAGCATCTAGAACCATACGCATATGTCCCAAGCCCCCACGCTCAAATGCAAGATTATTACCAACCAAAAATTCCATAATAGTTGCTATCTTGTGTGACAATTCATAGGGAGATTAATTTTGCATTTGTTGGATCTTCCCATAAATAGTAACATCAGAATGTACACCATACAAAACACATAATAATTCCAGTAACATGTCCCTTGTCCTAAGAGGCTGAATACATATCTGTTTAATTCTCATCCAAAGACTATTTGCTCAAGAATGTTGCAAGACCCTTTCCAAATCAGATGGGTTTAGAGTATACATATATCTGACCTGCTGCAAGTCACAAAACCATTTTAAAAATCTGTTCAAATCATGGCAGGGAACCATACATATTTCTTTAACAATTGCATCTAATTCTTTTGGTTTCAAAGGCTTCATTACAAGCTGAACTTCCCTGGTATTATTATTATTATTGTTATAAACTGTAGTGGTCACAATGGGTGTGGCTGGCAATGAATTATCAGATTTAATATGAGGTTCTGTTTCATTTGATAGAAAGTTTGAGTTTTTATTTTGCTGCAGATTGCTGAATCCAAGATTTAATGCATATCTGCATTCCTGAGATCTCTTCTCTAATTCCATAATTCTTAATTTCAATCTCTCATTTTCCTCTGATAATTCATCACAACATTTCAATTTCTCAAGCAAAACTTCTCCAATGGTAACCGCAGCAAGTTAATATTTACAGTCTCAGTTTCTGGTTTTGTAACCTCTGACAAACAGTGTTGCTATTATCAACTATAATGCCAATTAGCATTCTGTAATTGGCAATTTCCTCAACCATACCCCTTAAAGAACTTTCCATAGTTAAACAGCAAGATAACAAGCCCTGCACAATACAATCTTTTGTTTTACTTTCTGAAATTTTGTTATCAAACAAATTTTTCTCTAAAAATTCCGTCATCATAGTCCACGTCTGCTTACATTTTTCTGGAATTTCATAATTTAAATTTCTGTTAACTTTATCAGAATTGACACTAGCTTCACACTAAGTAAGCATTTTGACTATATTACTAATAATTTTAAAAAAAGGAAATATTTTACTCACCGCATTTGAGGCTCCACCTTGAAGTTACTCCTTCAGCTTCCAGTTCAGGTTTTCTGGTACATGACACAGTCCCTTTGTTCAGCTTTCCAGTCTCCAGCGAATGATTCTGGGGTTCCAAACTTGTTTAACTTTGTAGATCAGACTCTATTGTGTCACAACCAGACTTTAGAGTCACAGCACAGCTCTTGGGTCTCCACCAGACTTATGTCCACCTCACAGGATTGTTATCACCATGACTTATGTTACTAAGTCCTGAAAATCCTCTTTTGGTCACTTGAACGGCACCAATGTAGTGATAAAGTAGTAATGTAGTAGTGGATAGATGATAATTCATTCCTTATTATAATGATGTGAGTAATTTCCCGCAACCCGATTTTTCCAGAGAGATGCATTTATTGAAACTTCAGACAGAACAAAGTCCAACAGATGACAAAATCCAACAGTAAATATAAAATAGGTGACAGGCACCTTCAGAGAACCCAGTTCCTTCTGTAACCTTCATGGAGAATGAAAAACCTTATACACCTTATACATCGAAGGGCTGAGCAATTTGATTGGCCATTTCTATTAGGCCTTTGACCTGCTTCTGTCTTTCAGAGCGACAGATAATGACCCCTAGCCGTAAACAGCTGCAGTCATAAACTGCCCTAATTTGCATTCTTGCATATTAACATTAACACAGCACAGAGTGACTACCTGTCCCTTTTGATATGTGGAGTAAATCTTGTTTAGTCAGTATCCCCTTTGATCCACAAGCCCCCTTTGAAATACGTAATTAGATAAACAGATACCAATGTGGCCCTGCACAACATTAAAATCCTTTTGATGTGTAAAATTTATTTGTCCTGGAATATTTGCATGTGATACATGTATACATATAACACAATATATAAAATACATACACACACATGCATGTATATACACACACACACACACACATATATATATATATATATATATATATATATATACAGTATCTCACAAAAGTGAGTATACATTTTTGTAAATATTTTATACCTTTTCATGTGACCGCACTGAAGAAATTACACTTTGCTACAATGTAAAGTAGTGAGTGTACAGCTTGTGGTGTAAATTTGCTGTCACCTCAAAATAACTCAACACACAGCCATTAATGTCTAAACCGCTGGCAACAAAAGTGACTACACCCCTAAGTGAAAATGTACAAATTATAAGTATAAAATTTATATAAAAGTATATAAAAAAGAGTATAAAATGATTCAGCAAAAGTCCAAATAACATATAATATGTGATAATAATAATGATATAAAGCCTGTATTTTGATAATAGCCTGCAGCAATCCTCCTTTATTCCTTTTATCCTATATAGATTTATGGAGTATTAGTATGGACCACAGAGCTCCTGCTCCTCCCGGTGATGGCCCAGCTCAAAAGCCACTATTTTCTCCTGGTGTGTTCTGGTATTCTCCTCATATGTATTATTTTGCGAAAAATGACAGAGGCATGCAATAGCGTGATAACGTTTAAAAAAAATGTAATTCCAAACAGAACTCCACATACATACAACTCACATTTCCAAAAAATAAAAACGCCTTTAAAGTGCTATAGTGCTGAGGGGTGATAGAGTCATCTGTGGTCCGGTTTTGCACCCCATTCCCCCTGTTCTGTGCAAGTTCTGTAACACTTCCTAGTGTCTCCTGTGTCAGCCGATCAAGCTCCTTCTACTGGTTTCGTCACTCTCGTGACTTCCTCTGGGATTTTTTCATCAAAATCCCAGAGGAAGTCACGTAAGTGACGAAACCGGTAGGAGGAGCTTGATCGGCTGACACAGGAGGCACTAGGAAGTGTGGTCCAGCTCTGTGGTCCATACCAATACTCTATTAATCTATATAGGATAAAAGGAACAAAGGAGGATCACTGCAGGCTATTATCAAAACACAGGTTTATTATTTAAGCCCTTAAGGTGAGGGTACACCTGGTGGGGGTCCTGTGCACACCGCATGAAGACACTATTATCACATATTATATGTTATTTTGACTTTTGCTGAATAATTTTATACTTTAATAAGGACTGAGTGTGACTCACGGAGCACGAGCACTTTATATTTTATTATTTTATATATATAGGATGTCACGTTATACATAGTTTTTATGCATTTGTATTTAGTATTTGTTTATTTTATTAGCGCTGCACATTGTGTCATATATATATCATTTTGACAAGTCCTTTATGAAAAATCTCCCTCTGGTGTTCTCCCTCTAGGTGTCCTCCCTTCGGTGTTCTTCCTTTGGCCTTCTACCTCCAGTCTTCTCCGCTGCTGCTGTCTTCTCCGCCGTGGACCTCCTCCAATGCTGTTTCTCGTCGTTGTGCCAGCTCCTCTCTCTGCCAGTTTTTTAAATAGCCATCGGACGTGGCCATCCAATGACGTCACCATGAGACCCTGGGTAAAAAATGCTTGACGTGGCTTAAAATTTACACGCATTTACAAGCATTTGGCGTTAAGGCCTCATGTACACTGCTGCTGCTAAATGGACGTTTGGGATCGGTTGGATGTTTTTTTCAACTGCCCCTAAACTCTCCTCTATGTTATCTTATCTGTCCATGTACACTGGGTCATTTACAGTCGATTCTAGACAGTTGCGTTTAGAGGCATTTTTTGCAATACGTTCAGAACCTGAGTTTACAGGCATTTCAAGCGCCAATCGCGAATAAACAGATCTAAACCTGGTAACTCGTGTTTAGCCGTGTTTCGTTTACAGGCGTTTTTCATTTTTGGCTATTCAAAAAAAAAAAAAAAATATATATATATATATATTTTTTTTTTTTAAACGCTTACTTATTTTAAAGCACTAGACCTCCTCTGTAATCTGTAAAAAAAAATTAAAGCGTCTTTATAAGTACTGAAGTTTGGCGCCATTCCACAAGTGTTTTACAGTGTGACATGTTAGGTATCTATTTACTCAGCGTAACATCATCTTTCACATTATACAATAAAAACGGACTAACGTTGTTTTTTTTTATTCATGTAACTGTTTTTTTGTCAACACGTTTAAAAAAATTGCTGTGCAAATACCGTATGAGATAAAAACGACCCTCATTGTATTCCCTAGGGTGTCTTCTAAAACAATATATATAATGTTTGGGGGTTCTGAGTAATTTTCTAGCCAAAAAATTATGATTTTTACATGAAGGGGAGAAGTGTCAGAATTGGACTGGGTGGCAAGGGGTTAATTACCATAACTAATATACAAATAATTATTATATATTGTTTTTAAGGTAATTTACTATATTTTCAAAATCTGTACTCAAGCAGGTGGCTTAACAGACAAATTACTGAAGTTTGAAGTTATAACTTCCAACCATTAATTACTCAGTAAATAGATAAATAATACGACCCTCAAAGCTTTTTTTAAATGTATGTTCATGGCAGGTGATGCCCTATGTGACTCTACCTATGTTCCAGGGTGCCTCCCTGTCACAATAGGTTTTACATCAGTCTCTCTCTTCTCAGGTCATTGGGGTGCTGTGGAATCCTGGAAGAGAAAGGCTATCAGATGAGACCAAACTCCCAATCCTCAGCCGAAACTGTAAATCGGCACTGGGAAAGCTTAGTCAGACAGTGAATGCACTAAGGAAGGTAAAATGATCCCTTTCCCCCAGCAGCGCACTCTCTGCTCAGCCCCCCTCCCCCACCCAGCCCAGTACAGCCCATCTCTCCCTGCCCTGCTCAACTGTGCATATGCACACAATGTAGGGGCAGGCAGGCCACACTCTGAGCTGCCAGGTGAAAGCAGTGGGCTTGTATGTGAATCTGCAAGTCCCCTCCCCAAGGCTTGTCGATACAGGGATGTGACGTATCTTCGTCAGGGGAAGTGAGGAAGATAAGTCACATCCCTTTATCGACACGCGTTGGGGAGGGGACAGGACGGTACTGGAGGCAGCTGGTCTGCTTAAGGAGGAGACGCATACTATCTCATAAGATCCCGGCGTATATTTACCTTCTATAGAGTGGTGTACTGAAGCACCAAGTCCATGTGAGTACCCCGGACTGGGGCTTGTGTTTAATATACCACAATGTTATCACACTATCCAGCCTTTTCTGTTATCCCACATATATATGGAGACTACACTATTGGGCAGCCCAGGATTCTACAGCATTCACAGAACCCAGAGGTGGTTCACAGGCGTGTTTTGACTGAAATTAAATATGAGGTCACACGCTCTAAAGCCCCATACACACGGTCGGATTTTCCCATGGATTCTGTCCTATCGGACAATGTTGTCGGAAAATCCGACCGTGTGTAGGCACCATCGGACAGTGTACGTCGGATTGTCCGACGGACAAAGTCCTATCTCCTGCTGGATAGATTTTTTGACAACAAAGTCCGATCACACCAAATCCGATCGTGTGTAGCGAATTCCGACGGACAAAGTGCTACGCATGCTCAGATCACATTACAAGACCAAAGCTATTGGCTACTAGCCTCTACGTAGTCCCGTCGTAGGCAACAAACGTCACCACGTTCAGAATGATCGGATTTTCCGACAACTTTGTCCGACCGTGTGTACGCAAAACCAACATCGGACAAAGTACGACGGACATGATCCGACTGACCTGGTCCACGGATAATCCGAGCGTGTGTATGGGGCTTAAGGTGATTTTTCATTACCTGGGGGGGGGGAATCCGTGTGTGAACACACCAACACGTTTGGATCACTGCAATAAGAATCAACTATTTATGGACTTTATGTGTTATTCCACTGTTTGATGTGATATATTAACGGGACATCTCATATATGCACTACAGCACTTTATATATATTTTTTTCTTTATGTCACTATATTAATATTAAGCAAATTGTGATTCTATAATACTCATTGGATCCATGTGAATAGCGCTTTTATTGAACTATTGTCACTTTATTTACATCAATGTAAGGTAGACCTGATTTAATTATGCTAGTTTGATTCTAATGATTACCACTCTTTTGCACTATTGTCACTTTATTCAGTAATTTTCACATACGTTTGTTTTAATTTAAAGACAGTGCAGCGTTTTTTAAACATATATACTGGTTTTGCATGAATTTATGGGACATGATCAATGCCAGCAGCTGTCCATACAATAGCTATTCTATAAGTGGTGGCTCGCAAGATTTCTTTGCTTCATAATAAAATACAAGGCCAGCTCAAAAGAGTTAAAGAAAAAAAAATGTGCTCAGAAACAGCAGTCATACCCGACCCCTAAACAAAATTGGACAGTATAGAGCAGTGATGGCGAACCTATGGCACGCGTGCCACAGCTGGCACGCAGAGCCATCTCTGTGGGCACACGAGAGGGTCCAGGACAGAGGTAGAGGTCTCTCTCTCCTCTCAGGCCCTCTCCCTCTTTTTCCGTCCCCCCCTCTTTGTGTCCCCCTCTCTCAGCATCTCTCTCGCACCCCTCTCTGTTCCCCTTCCCTTCTCTTTCTCTGTCCCCCCTCTCCGTCCCCCTTCTCGCTCTCTGCCCCCCTCCCTCCTTCTGTTCCTCCTCTCTCTCTCAGCTCACCTCTCTCTCAGCATTTATCTCACACCCTTCTCTCTCAGCCCCTCTTACTCTCTCTGTTGCCCCTCTCTCTCAGCATCTCTCTCACACCCCTCTCTCTGTCCCCTCTCTCTCTGCCCCCTTTCCCTCTCTCTCAGACCCTCTCTCTCTCTCTCTCACTCAGCCCCTCTCTCTCACTGTTCCCCCTCTCTCTCAGAATATCTCTCACATCCCTCTCTCTCGCTCTGTCCCCCCTCCTTTTCTCTCAGCCCCTCTCTCTCTCTCTCTGTTGCCTCTCTCTTTCAGCATATCTCTCACACCCCTCTCTCTCTGCCCATCTCTCACTTAGCCCCCTCCCTCTCAGCATCTCTCTCACGCCCCTCACTCTTGCTGTCCTCTCTCTCTATCCCCCCCCCTCTCTCTCTCTCACCCCTCTCTCTCTCTCTCTCACAACCCCCTCTCTCTCACACAACCCCTCTATTTCGCTCAGCCCCCCTCTCTCGCGAATTGCCGTGTTGGCACTTTGCAACACAAAACCAATGTATTTATTTCAGTTTGGGCACTCAGGGTCAAAAAAGTTCGCCATCACTGGTATAGAGAATCACAGGTGGTCAAGCGGGTGATAGGGGCCTTGTGGGTACACAGTTCATCATTGTTAAAAAAAACATAATACACAACTTTAGTGAAAGAACACAAATAAAAACATATTTCAGGCCACTGAATGTACAATTAAGCATCATTATGTTGACATTGTGCATAATGATATTATAAGTCTAACACCCCAACACCCCCCCCCCCCCCCGCCCCTTAAGGAAGACATGGAATCTGATTTTAACCATTTTCTTCCTGTCTAGAGCCTGATGTCTTTTAAGACTTTGCTTTTCTTCAGGGTCTGCACAATGGACATTATATGTGTATCATGTAGTTATTTACAAATGGCCTGAGCTGAAACAAGATAAAATCACATTATAATCCATTATTGTTAACAACCATGCTGTGTAACCAGTCTGAATATAAAAGGACTAGGATGGTCAATGCACTTCCAAGCTGACTATGTCCTATTGATTTGATCAACTCTATTGTCTCTCTGCACGAGTGCTAAAACTTTTAAATTAATCAGATGGGATGTCTCCATGTATGGCAGTATCTGTTACAGATCTGGGTGGGTAAGTCATTACTTTTATGTACAACTTTAGTCAAAAGTGTAACATATCTTAGGCCATGCCCATAAGCAGAATTCAATCCAGACAGAAAGAAGGATCTAATATTCAAGGTTGGCCAACTGGTCCACCACATTGCTATGTATTTTGGAAGCTAAAAGAAAGGGTTAAAATGACTGTTTTGCTTGTAAATTATCTACGATCTGGAATGCAGAAATGTTTCCCATCACTGATTACTTCAAGAGGTTTCTCTTCCACTCCCTGCTCTAGCACTCCCCGGAGCACAGGAAATGATTATATACTGTAAAAGTACAAATGCAGCTTTTAAGATGATGCAAAATTCTATAAAAAGCTTCCTCATCATTTTCCTGCAAAAAGCATGAATGGAAATAATGGCAAGAGATGCATATCTGAGCACCATCTAACACATAATTCACAGGACCTGTGTCCTGGTCAGTGCATACCAATATTTCAATAAGATTTTTTTGATAAAAAAATTGCATGATGCACTACTTAATATTGTGTTCATTGTCTACTCCAGCAATACTTCCCCTTCATCAGGGCTTAGATTTTGGTAGTAAATAAATATAATACTGGACAACAAAATGTAAATTAAAATTACATAAATTGCACTGATTTAGGCTGTTTGACTGGCGACCCAAATCAGTGCAATTTTTTTTAACATTTTGTTGTCCAGTATTCTGTTCATTTACTGCCAGCATCTAAAGCCTGGTGAAGAGGGAGTTTTGAGCCCCAAAAACTCATTGGCTTTTTCTTCTGGCTTCTTGTCCTGTGCAATGAAGACTTACTGGACTTGCATGGGATCTGTAGGCTTTTACTAGACTACTCCAGGAGCCCCAAGACAACCCCCGACTGACAGAGAGATGCCTCTAAAAATTAGATTCCAAACCATATTCTTTCCCACCATTGGGTCCAATGCTGTACCTTTGTTATCTTTGATCAATAGGGAGGCTCAGAAACTGAGAGGGGGCAAGACCAAGTGCAAATGATATCCACATGACTTCAGCTGCCTATATCTTTGGATCTACTGATTTTTTTACATTTACCATATGCTCAATATGAGTTAATCAGGTTTTAAACATGCCTAATTTAAAGTGTATGTAAACCAAAAACAAAAATATAGTATATTGCAGCTTACCGGTCCTTAGATGTGATGGCTGCATTAGCTTCCCTTTTTCCTTTTTTTCCCTGTATTTTCACCTGAGAATTCTGCAAATAGCACACTTCCTGTTCCTACAGATAGTATCCAAAATCACGTATCAATAGAGAGAGCCATGGTTGTTACACAGGCTGTCCTTTAAACATGTCTGCCTTTGTTCATCACAATTATATGAAAAATGGTGGGATTAGTAGTTTTGAAAAATAAATATTATTATTTAGTTGTCTATTCAGCTTACAGGAAGCGACATGGGCACCATGATTCCGGTAAGACCAATGGCTTTTAACTGTACTGTATTTGCTAAAAATGTTCTTAGCCTGAAAAATGGAAACTTAAAAGAGAGGCCCGGAGCAAAAAATAAATAGGCGAAGGGCAGGCATGACTAGGCCAACAGGGTAGTACAGCAGTCAGTGGGTTAATAGTAAAGTAGTCAATGGTCAGTAAGGGGCTGCTGGCATTGATTGGTGTAGGTAATGCTAGGGAGGGGCAAGGACTGTGGGCAGGTGGAGGTGTGAAATCTGAGGGGCACTTCGAGGCGGACATACAACGAAGAAGGTTCTCACCCTCCTGCCCTGTGGCTGCTGGACTTATTGGAAAGTTGCAGTATGGTGGCGGTTGGGGTCCTTGGAGGCATCCAAATTTTGCTGTGTAAGATCAGAGTAAGGACCCCTCTATGGTATGGCGTCCTATGGTTAATCCCAGTTAACAATGGTTTAACTGGATTTGTGGAGATGGAGGTGTCCGCAGGAAATTTGGTAGTTTCCTTGAGCCGGTGTTCTGCGGCTGAGGACCTTGAAGTGGTTCCATAGATACAAAGTTGTGTTGGTTTCCGTAATGCTTCCAAGGATTGGCAACCTGGGGGTCATTATTGTTAATGTTCTATATTTCTGTTCTAAAGAATGTTGATATGTTGCTTATTGTTAATAAATGGCCGCTACAACCCATTTTAGTCCAAAAGAGTCAGTCGTATCATTTTAGTGATAAGTGGAAAGTGGGGTTCACTGGGCTGCAGAGGTCTACGGAAGCACATCTAGCACTACATCTGGTATGCCTTAGTCATGTAGCCACCACATTTAAGGACTGGTAAAGTGCAATATATTTCATTTTTGGCAATTTAAATTTAGATACAGAAAGGCCTTTATTTGGTTCTATATTGCACCATGTGCTAATATGCTATCCAATACACCTAAAGTTCTCAGCAGTTCTTTCCATATTTTAGACAGTACACCTTAGTAGGCTGTTCAAGTCATTATACACAAAGTTTATTAAAGGGCTTCAAAACAAGACATTTGCGCTGACCATTGCAACAAATAGATTCTAATCCTCCTAGTCCTCTCTCCCGCTATGTGTTCTTCTGACATAGGATGAGCTGAAGACAAATTCTGGTACCTATTACGGTACATTTAATTTTATCGTTCAATACTTTTTATTATTTTTAAAGTGTAGCACCCTCTAGTGTGAGTAGGTAAACCATATCCTGACTCATACTTAACCAGTGAGTCTGCAATTGGGTCAGGGTAGACGTGTGCAATTAGTTTCGGTCCGAATGTAAATTCGGACCAATTTTTGGTTTGGATGTATCCGAATCTTCGAATGAAATAGTAATGAATTCCGTTAAAATTTGTTTAATTTAATTTTGTTTATTTCTAAGGAATTCCAAATTTTCGGAACGACTCAAATTCAAATTGGTCGAAAAATGATCAACCAACTTGAATTTTGTGTTAAGAATAGCTGGTTGCTAAGAAGCGGGCCAGGAATCCAGCCACAGCGTCCTTAATAACCGATGACACATCAGCTGTCAGTGGACTTCCCTGCTGAGAGCTGAAACATAAACAAAAGAATGGCAGCAATAGAAAATTCTGAAAAAAAACAGCGACCCCCCTCATTCATACCAGACCCTTATCCGAGCATGCAGCCGACGATGGATCTACATCGAGGGATATTTTTGATTTTTTAATAAGGGAATTGTCAAAAACACATGTAGTGTCTTTATTCACTTTTTTGGTGAATGGGTAGGGGTACCCATACTTATTCACATGGGGGGCAGGATCTGGGGGATCTCTCCCCTTCTAAGTCCTTATTCATCCATGAGGCAGTTGACAAGTGGTTACAATTATTCTAAAGGTTCGTTTGTTTTTGTTGTTGTTTTTTTTTTTTTCTTTTAAATAACGAACATGTCATACAATGGTTTTGCACAGAGCAGCCCCAATTCTCTTACTCTCGGGTCCCATGCCAGCGCTCCTGGCTCTTCTCCCTTGACCAGTGCCCCCAATACCAAGTGTGCTTGCTCTCGAGCCCGGCTCTATGTATCCATAAGACACATTGAGCTGTGGCACGGCCCCGCCTTCCACTCTCACCTCATTGGCTTGCTGGCTGTGATTGACAACCAATAAGGAAAGAGAGACTCGGGACAGCTGAGGCTCCCGTGCACATAGCTGGATCGAGAGGGGGCTCAGGTGAGTATAAGGTAGGGAATGTGGGTCGTGACTATCAGTATTAGTCCTTTAGTTAGGTAAGGACTACCAGTATTAGTCCTTTAGTTAGGTCACGACTATCAGTATTAGTCCTTTAGTTAGATCACGACTATCAGTATTAGTCCTTTAGTTAGATCACGACTATCAGTATTAGTCCTTTAGTTAGGTCACGACTATTAATATTAGTCCTTTAGTTAGGTCACGACTATCAGTATTAGTCCTTTAGTTGAAACAAATACGTATGCTTTGGAAAGAGTGATTATTTTGGTATTTTATTGAATGTAATGTTTTTAACATATTTATGTATATTAAAATCAATAGCATTTTCTCCTTATTAGCATAGTTAGGCTAACAGCTTTATATATCACATAAACCTAAACTTACTATTAGGAGCTACATTAAAAGATTGTTAAATAATAACAGTTGCTGCATTGTGTAAACAAGCAAAAGAAATATGTCTTAAAATATACAAAAATGCTCTGTCATTACCACTCTGCACAAAGCGATCTCCTGCCTCTGTTCTTCCCATAATTAAGGCAATGGAAGCAGTGACTCGAAAACTGTCTTCCTCCCCAGGGCCAAGCCTGTAAATTATATTTCAATGTTCGACCACAATTCTTTCTCTTTTGACAGAACATGTTAACTACTTCACTGCGAGCTGTCTTATAAAGCTAAAAATAAAACAAACAAACAAAAAAACAAAAAAGCACAACGGTTTTATATTTTATACCAATATTTGATAAAAAATACAATGGGGTTGATTTACTAAACATGGAGAGTGTAAAATCTGGTGCAGCTGTGGATAGAAACCAATTAGCTTCCAGTTTTTTTGTCAAAGCTTAAAGTGGTTCTAAAGGCTCAAGGTTTTATATCTTCATGCATTCTAGGTGCAGCAGACTCCCCCTCCCCCTCAATACTTACCTGAGCCCCATGGCGGTCCAGCGATGTGCATGAAAGTCTCGGCTCTCGGGGACCCTCCCTCCACATTGGCTGAGACAGCAGCAGGATCAATTGGTCCCTGCTGCTGTCAATCACAGCCAGTTATACAATGAGGAGAGAGAGAGGGGCAGGGCTGAGCCACGACTCTGTGTGTAAGTGGACAAGCAGAGCGCGACTACTTTGGTGCCACCCATTACAAGTTGCTTGCTCTGGGGGGACTTGGCAGGAGGGAGGAGCCAGGGGCGCCAGCGCGGGGGGACCCGAGAAAAGGAGGACCGGGGCTGCTCTGTACAAAACCGCTGCACAGAGCAGGTAAGTATGACATGCTAGTTATTTTTTTTTTTTAAATGATTGCATTTAATATCACTTTAACTGAAAAAGCTGAAGTTAGAAGCTGATTGGCTACCATGCACAGCCGCACCAAATTTTGCACTCTTCAGTTTTAGTAAATCAACCCAATGTCAGGCTTTGCATCTACAGTGGATATAAAAAGTCTACACACCCCTGTTAAAATGTCAGTTTTGTGTAATGTAAAAATATGAGACAAAGATAAATCATTTCAGAACTTTTTTCAACTTTAATGTGACCTATAAACTGTATAACTCAGTAGAAAAACAAACTGAAATCTTTTAGGAGGGGGGTGTAAAAATAAAAAAAATTAAATAATGTGTTTGCATGGTAAATAGGACCTGCCATCATTTTAAAGTGCCTCTGATTAACCCCCAAATAAAGTTCAGCTGTTCTAGTAGGTCTTTCCTGACAATTTCTTAGTCGCATCCTACAGCAAAAGCCATGGTCCGCAGAGAGCTTCCAAAGCATCACAGAGATCTCATTGTTAAATGGCATCAGTCAGGAGAAGGGTACAAAAGAGTTTCCAAGGCATTAGATATACCATGGAACACAGTGAAGACAGTCATCATCAAGTGGAAAAAATATGGCACAGCTGTGACATTACCAAGAACTGGACGTCCCTCCAAAATTGATGAAAAGATGAGAAGAAAACTGGTCATGAAGCCTTCATGACCAGTTTTCTTCTCATCTTTTCATCAATTTTGGAGGGACGTCCAGTTCTTGGTAATGTCACAGTTGTGCCATATTTTTTCCACTTGATGATGACTGTCTTCACTGTGTTCCATGGTATATCTAATGCCTTGGAAACTCTTTTGTACCCTTCTCCTGAAATGCTTTCTCTTGGCAGCCTGCCAAGAGGTCTACAACAACATTAAAAGAGGCTGCCGGAATATCTGGCAAGTACTTGCTGTGTGGAACATGTGACAACAATCTGTATTCTGTATTCATATGTCTGGGCTATGGGGTAGAGTGGCAAGACGGAAGACCTTTCTTACAAAGAAAAACATCCAAGCCAGGCTAAATTTTGCAAAAACACATCTGAAGTCTTCCAAAAGCATGTGGGAAAATGTGTTCTGGTCTGATGAAACCAAGATTGAACTTTTTGGCCATTTCCAAAAGATATGTTTGGCGCAAAACAACACTGCACGTCACCAAAAGAACACCATACCCACAGTGAAGCATGGTGGTGGCAGCATCATTCTTTGGGGCTGTTTTTCTTCAGCTGGAACAGGGGCCTTAGTGAAGGTAGAGGGAATTATGAACAGTTCCAAATACCAGTCAATATTGGCACAAAACCTTCAGGCTTCTGCCAGAAACCTGAACATGAAGAGGAACTTCCTCTTTCAGCATGATAACGACCCAAAGCATACATCCAAATCAACAAAGGAATGGCTTCACCAGAAGAAGATTCAAGTTTTGGAATGGCCCAGCCAGAGCACAGACCTGAATCCGATTGAAAATCTGTGAGGTGATCTGAAGAGGGCAGTGCACAGGAGATGCCCTCGCAATCTGATAGACTTCGAGTGTTTTTACAAAGAAGAGTGGGCAAATATTACAAGTCAAGATGTGCCATGCTGATAGACTTATACCCGAAAAGACTGAGTGCTGTAATAAAATCAAAAGGTGCTTCAACAAAGTATTAGTTTAACCGATTGCCGACCAACCGCCGTCATTTTACTGCGGCAGGTCGGCACGATCCCGTGAATCGTCGTAGCTATACATCGGCTCGCGTGATTGGGATAGCAGACCAATGGTCACGATGACCGCCTGGCAACGAGCGATCGCGAGCAGGAGAGACAGAACAGGGAGGAGTGTGTGTGTATACACACACTTTGCTATTTTTGTTCTGAGAGGAGTGACAGATCATTTGTTCCTATTAGCTAGGAACCACAATCCGTCACTTCCTCTAGTCAGTCTCCTCCCCCTTCAGTTAGAATCGCCTCCCAGGGAACACAGTTAACCCCTTGATGGCCCCCTAGTGTTAACCCCTTCACTACCAGTGACATTTTAACAGTAATCAATGCATTTTTATAACACTAATCGCTGCATAAATGCCAATGGTCCCAAAAATGTGTTAAAATTGTACGATGTGTCCGCCATAATGTCGCAGTCACAAAAAAATCGCAGATCGCCGCCATTACTAGTAAAAAAAAATAATAATAAAAAAAAATGCTATAAATCTATCCCCTATTTTGTAGACGCTATAACTTTTGCGCAAACTAATCAATATACAATTTATTGAGATTTTTTTTTACCAAAAACATGTAGCAGAATACATAATCGGCCTAAACTGAGAAAAAATAGCTTTTTTAAAAATGGGGATATTTATTATAGCAAATTTTTTTTTTCAAAATTGACACTATTTTTTTGTTTATAACGCAAAAAATAAAAACCGCAGAGGCGATCTAATACCACCAAAAAAAAGCTCTATTTGTGGGGGGAAAAAAGAACGTAATTTTTGTTTGGGTGCGGCTTTGCATGACCACACAATTGTCAGTTAAAGCGATGCAGTGCCGAATCGCAAAAAATGGCCCGGTCATTCAGCAGCCAAATCTTCCGGGGCTGAAGTGGTTAAGGGTGTGCACACTTATTCAACCATATTATTTTATTTTTTTATTTCTACTTCCCTCCACCTAAAAGATTTCAGTTTGTTGTTCAATTGAGTTGTGCAGTTTATAGGTCCCATTAAAGTTGGAAAAGGTTCTGAAATGATTTATCTTTGTCTCATATTTTTACATCACAGAAACCTGACATTTTAACAGGGGTGTGTAGACTTTTTATATCCACTGTAAATAGATATACAAATACTGAAACTGTCATATATTATTTGTAAACCAATCAATTGCTTACTTTCTGTCTGATCTTCCATAAGAGTCTTATGTGTTTTTTTCCCAAGTGGTTACTCATAATTAACCATCCTCCTGTTGCCTTAGGGAGTGTATGACAACAAGCTCAACAAGTTGAAACTGGAAAGATACAGTCAACTACATATAATATGTACTACATGTATTGTAGACCAGTGGACACTTCTATGTTATATTTTGCAGTTCACATTGATTTAGTCCCTTTTTACATGGGGAGGATTCCATTCTGATCAGCAGTGGATCAGCTCCCAGATCCCCTGTTGATCGGAGCAGAGCGGGTGGATGAAACATCTGTGTCTGCTCAGACTCTTCACACGGACACGGACAGAGCTGTGGGTGACCAAGAGTAAACAGACTGAACTGTCCGTATATACCCGACTAGACTACCCTCCCATCTGCTAGGCATAAAAGAAAGAGGACGGATCCCCCTCTGTTTTTTTTTTGATGGACCCGATTGGACCCAGAGATAGGCAGGTGTAATGCCGCATACACACGGTCGGAATTTCCGACAGAAAAAGTCAGATGGGAGCTTTTGGTCGGATATTCCGTGCGTATGCCCCATCGGACTTTTTCTGTCGGCATTTCCGATGGACTTCGATATAGAACATGCTCTAAATTGTTCTGGTGGAAATGCCGACGGAGGTTATCCCATTGGCAAGTCCAACCGTGTGTACGAGGCAATAGAGGACACAAGTCAGATCTGCCTGAAAAACTGGGAGGTGGATCTGATCAGAACAGCCATTTGAAAGGAACACAAAATCACACCGTTCTGGACAGAAAAACCAAATGATGAGATGGACTGTGGCATACCTAGTCCAGGTGCTCTGGCTCAGGATGTCCCTCCCACATCCAGAAACTAACTACAAATGTACTTAGAAGAGCCAGCACCACTGGAAAGTCAGTCTTCAATTTTATTGTTGTCGTATAACCATGATAAAAAGAACATGCAGACACGTTTCAGCACACAGGTCTTGTTCACAGCACTTTCTAAAGTGACACACATAGCATATATATATTAGGGGTGCTGAAATTAATCGCTGCATCGCGATTCCGGTGTCCCAGATGCGGCATCGATGCATACGACCGTAAAATCAATTGTCGAGTGACGTCATCCTGACTTGCCCCGCTCCTCCTGGGAGAGCGCTCCGAGCGTATTTTTAAAATTACTGTGTTCTAAAAAAAAATCCTGTGTTACAATCAATGAAGTGCCCCGCTGTATGTGCTTTTTAAAAAATATGGAACTTCATACCAAATTTCTCAGTACAATACATGCCGCTCATGTGACTGCCCGGCCCGCCTCTCTCTCCTCTCGCGTCTCTCCTAACGTCAGCGGGAAATTCTCAGCCCCGCCCGCTGACTGTAGCTATCAGTTGAGAAGAGAGACGGGCTAAGAATTTCCCGCTGACGTCAGGACAGACGAGAGAGAGGTGGGTCGGGCAGTCAAATGAGCGGCATGTATTGTACTGAGAAATTCGGTATGAAGTTCCATATTTTTTAAAAAGCACATACAGCAGGGCACTTCATTGATTGTAACAGGATTTATTAAAACACAGTAATTTTAACAAAGCTAAGTAGAGTACAAATGTGTTTATACACTACCTACACCTCACGTTCCATGCTGACAGTTCCCTGGCTTTCCTGTTTGCACATTCCATTGTGTTAACTCCTAGTGTGCTGGAAGGTGCAAACAGGAAAGCCAGGGAACTGTCAGCACCAGTGGTGGCCTGTGTATTGTGGGGGGGTTAGTGAAGTGATGGCTGCACTTGATGGGCACAAGTGGCTGCGTTTGATGGGCACAAGTGGCTGCGTTTTGACGGGCACAAGTGGCTGCATTTGATGGGCACAAGTGGTTCGTTTGATGGGCACAGTGGCTGCGTTTGATGGGCACAGTGGCTGCGTTTGATGGGCACAGTGGCTGCATTTGATGGGCACAGTGGCTACATTTGATGGGCACAGTGAGGCTGCAATTGATGGGCGGTTCAGTATTTTTCAGTTTGTTTGCGCCCCCCCCCCCCCAAAAATTTTGAGCACCAGCCGCCACTGGTCAGCACAGAGACACTACAGGGAACTTCACAGGGCTGTTTGTTAGCTGTGGATTGTAATCCCTCCTGACCTTCCAGCAGCAGTGTGTGTGAATGCCTGTACCCTGTAGTGCACCGGATTAGTGCACTTTTTAAGGGAGTGAGGTTATTTTTAATTCAAAGCGGAGTTCCAGTCAATTTTTTGTTTATTATGAGGCAGTAGCTACAAAAAAAGTATATCTTCTGACTTTTAATAAAGACACTCACCTGTCCCACAATCCAGAGACGTGGCCACCCAAACCCTCCCTTCTCTCCCCCGCCTGTCCATGGCACTGGCAATACTACTGTGGGCATCCGGCTGTGACAGCTTGCAGCTTCACAGCTGGGGGCGCTGTCCTGCATAGCCGGGCAATCTTTTGGGACCTGTGATGTGTACCAGAAGATTGCAGGGAGGAAGGGTCGCCTAGGCGGCCCAAGCGGAAGTGGGAGTTCGTCGGTAATCGTAATGCATCATGATGCATCGCGGAAACTAATCAAATCGAATCGTTGACCAGATAATCGTAATCAAATCGAATCGTGAGACCAGACCGTGAAGATGCACACCTCTAATATATATATATATATATATATATATATATATATATACACACACACACACAAGGATGAAAAGATGTCATCTTCAATCAAGGTAAATGGGCGTGTATAATCCCTACACAGTGCAATATATATCATTTTCTAAAAACAGACAAAAAAAGCATAAATAAAACAGTTACAATGAAATCTAAAAATAGTGAAGCTATTTTATCTGTAGTAAACAAATGCAAGAGCAATTAAATGATAAAGAGAAAGAATTATTCCTTCATTGGGAGGAAATTATTAGAAAATCCTCAAGAGTAGTCCTTACGTGGAACAGCCTAACGGAGGAATAAGTCAACATCATATCTATTGTTCATGCCAAGTGGTAACTGGTGTGAAGGCTAAAGATCCATCATAACTCATGTTCAAGGAGCTTCCGGTGTGTGTCACCACCCGAGGTAGATTTTCGACCTTTTTTAAACCATAAAATGTAAAAGATGACATTGCCTGAATGGTGATATTTAAAGTGTTTAGACACATTTGATAAACCTTTTCTGACTTATAAGATGCTCCGTGGTAGTGTTCGCCGTTTGAAAGAGGCCTTAGGCTTTTAAGATTTTCAAAAGGAAATATGGGGATATTTACAAGCTCACCAGCACAAGCCCTGTTCATGAAATTAAACGTATATACAGAAATTGAAATGCTATGCAACATCATAAGTAGGCATGAGTTTGGTTTGAGCAGGATTCAGTGATCTTCAAAGACGTTCAGATGCCAAACTCCACTCAAAATAATGGGAGTCAAATCTATTAAATCAATTTTATGGGCTAACAGGTAACGGGTCAAAACACCAATCTTACTTTTTATTGCCTAAAAAACTTGACCTGATTCCTAACTCTTTCAGTTTGCCTCATATGGATTCTCAGCTAAGTTTTATTAATGTTCTGTGTTTCACTATCTCAATGACTTTTCAGTGTTTTTATCCACCATAGGCTAGGCACAGTAACCAATCAGCTTTTATTGTCAAAGCTTAATTGAACAAGCTGAAATTAGAAGCTGATTGGTTACTATGCACAGCTGCACCAGATTCTGTGTGTACTGTTTTTTTAAATCTCCCCCATAGTGTTATGCCCCGTACACACGGTCAGAAATTCAGACGGAAAATGTCCGATCGGACCATGTTGTCGGAAAATCTGCCCGTGTGTGGGCTCCATCTGACTTTTTCCGTCGGAAATTCCGATGGAAAATATTTGAGATCCCGCTCTCAAATTTTCCGACAACAAAATCCGATCGGAATTTTTCCGATCGTGTGTAGAGAATTCCGACGGACAAAGTGCCACGCATGCTCAGATCAAATTACGAGACCAAAGCTATTGGCTACTAGCCTCTACGTAGTTCCGTCGTACGCAACGAACGTCATCACGTTCAGAATGATCTTTGTCCGACCATGTGTACGGGGGCTTACTGGTAATTTACCTTAGTATGTTTCAAAGTTGAATCTTTATTCTCTGTTGTTAACCCAATAAAATGTATTGAAACAGAAAAATAAACTCTTCCCTACTCTAGCCAATGCCAAAAACAAATACATAATAAAAAAAAATTCTGCAGTTAGGAATATGCCACCCGACTGAAAATAGTCTGAAATATAAATAGTGGAGGTCTGTGTTGCCCATAGAAACAATTCAGAATCCGGAGTTATCTTTCATTCTTCACTGTGCTCAAAAGATATTATCAGTTGGCAGTTTGGGGCATAATCCTCTTATTTTTTGGGATATGGGATGGAATGAGAATGCTTCTGTTCAAAGAAGGCTCTACTCTGGTAAGAATAACACTGACAAATTCTACCTTTTATCTGAAGAGAATCAAAACATTTTCATATCTAGATTTTTTTATTTTTATCATATGCCATGATTTAATTTAAGATGTGACATCAGGGAATAAACTAGATATTTTTAATAAGTCATACCCTAAGGAGTGGACTTTATTACTCTGTGGATCTGGCCCATAGATCATTGACTGCTCAGGCACGCTGCACAATATGCAAATAGAAAAATGTTACATATTTTATTCTCTCCCATCATCTTAATTAGTATTCGCAAGTAAAATTACATTTTGGCATCTGGGACAAATCTGCCATTATTGGAACAGATGAAGTTTTGCGCATTCCCTTAAGTAGTGTGTTTTAAATACACACAGAACGTGATATTGCTCACAATTAGACAGCGTTAGCTGTGAACAGTAATAACCTTCCCCCTGGGTGCCAGTTTTGATGAGACACACAGGGATATACATCTCCTTGTGTTCCGCTCTTGCTTTTAATTGTCACTACAAATTGTACAATTTTGTATTAACACAATGATTTCTTTACATCTGTTGGGGACAAAAGCTGTATTTTTATGGCAAAAGTTCCTAAAGTCAAGTAAGCAAAATTGTGGCTTATTGTGTGTTCCTTTTGTGTCATAGCATTTATGTCTCATGGATAAACTTACCATAGGTTTTTAATGCAGGTTTTACTTTAAATAGTTATCTAGTCACATAAGTTGTTATTTTGTACAGAACATTGAAAAAAATTAACAAAAAAATGTAATAACCGCAAACCGTGGGGATCCATCCACACACTTCAAGGTTGAGAACAGATAATGGACTTGTTTACTCTTTTGGCGAGCCATAATGTCTAGTATAGACCACTACAGTAGTAAGTAGAGAAAAATAACGAGATAGAGAGAGAGAGAGTGGAACATTTGTTCCCTTTTAATAATACTTTTAAAAATAAATAATTATTTACCAGAGAACAGTTACAGTATTTCATCTTGCATATTTTCCTTATTTTGCTTATCTGTAAGTCTAACAACGTTCTATATTGCTGTCTGTATTTTCTATTCCAAATTTTTCTTTCCTGATTGGTTGTCTTCCTTTGTCATCCTTCTTAGATTGGTGCATTATCTGGGACATTTATTTCTAATAATATTGGGACTAAGGGAACATTTAATTAAAGCCCAGCTCCAGGAATTAGATCAAATCCACCCTTTCAATTGGGCCCCTCGTACTACAAGGGTTAAGTGCTTGTTAGGCCTAGGTTTATTAGAAGTGGCTGCTTCCCTTACACCTGCTCTGCCCATCTCTAGTGCTCTCCTCCTCTCCCTCTGGTGCTCCAGACTGTGGGCAATCCCTTGGCATCATTAGGTATAATACAGGGCTATTAACTCCACATTGTACATGGAGGAGGCAGGCAGGGAGCACCTAAGAGGGGAAGGTTTCACAGGGATAGAAGGACCTTTGAAAGGACCCTTCTGAAGTGAAAATATAAGGTAAGTATTACCACTTATTCCTGCATCCCTAGACTGAGCAAGCAGTTAACCTTTGCATTTGATTCCAGTGCAGCAGTTGATTAATCAATTATAGTGCAATCCAAACTCAAGTCCATGCAGATAGCCCCTTTAAACAGTTACTGTTCACAGAAGGTGAACTCTGGTGAACTCCATGCCCAAGAGGGTTAAGGCAGTGCTGGAAAATAATGGCGGCCACACAAAATATTGACACTTTGGGCCCAAATTGGACATTTTCACTTAGGGGTGTACTAACTTTTGTTGCCAGCAGTTTAGACATTAATGGCTGTGTTGAGTTATTTTGAGGGGACAGCAAATTTACACTGTTATACAAGCTGTACACCCACTACTTTACATTGTAGCAAAGTGTAATTTCTTCAGTGTTGTCACATGAAAAGATATAATAAAATATTTACAAAAATGTGATGGGTGTACTCACTTTTGTGGGCTACTGTATATTATAAGCAGTTAACCTTTGTTTGCGGGCCCCACTGCAAAGATAGATTTTTTTTCTAATTCCTGGAGTTAGGCTTTGGGTAAAGCTGTGTCATTGTCAAACAGAGAAGCAGGCACTAAGGTGTCAATGTATACTTTTTCTCGTTCAAAGATTTTTATTTTTAAAACAAGAAACATACATAATAGAGAACAGAAAGGAAAACAAAAAGATATATTACATATATTCATTTCCATATATGGGGTATCTTAAGAAAAAGAAATAAACAAAATTAACAGCATGAGTATAATACATCTTATTTGAAAATTAATGTGTTAGAAGTCAAACACTGTAGAGAGAGCCTAGATAATATTATTATAAGGATACGGAGGGTAACCCTGAATCACACCTAGGGGCATTATAAGCATGCCTCCAGACCACATTACCACCCCATATGGGTACAAGCTGTGGTAAAGTGGGGGCAATAATAAGAGCAGGAGTTACTATAAATATGATATTATTGAGCATATATAGGAATTATTTATATATCATAAAAAGTATATATAGGAAAAGATTGCAGTGTTCTTTTACTACAAAATAAACAGTCTGATAAAGTTAACATGCTGGTTATAGGTATGAAGGATTGTAACGTCAAAATGAGATAATCCCATAAATCAACTCTATAAAGAAAAAAAAAAAAAAAAAAAAAGATGAGAGAAAGAAAACAAGAGAGAAGGAAAGATCCTTTCCAGGTGGTGATCTATCTATCGAGTATAGTAATGAAATATATCTTTATAAAATGACTGATAAACTATTGAGGTAACAATAATGACTGGTCAAAATCAGAGGGAAGGTAGTGTTTTACCCATGGTTGCCAAATCTGTTTAAATTTCTCAATATTATTTTCTTCTATGGCCGACATTTTGGCATAGGTCAAAGCTCTATTCATTCTATGCTTTACTTCCGCTACTATTAGAGTTTTAGACTTCCAAGCTTTAGCTATGGTTTGTTTAGCAGCTATGCTAAGCTGGAGGAATAACTTAAATTGAGGGTGTGTTAGTGATGGTGGTTTCAAGTTAAGAAGAGCTATGGCTGGGTCTGAGGGGATAGAACGTTCTAGGGCTTTAGAAGCCATAGCAAAAACATTTGTCCAAAACACTTGGACCACAGGACATTGCCACCAAATGTGGAATTGGGTACCTGGGGAAGAGCAACCTCTGAAACAATTGATAGGATATGTCGGGGTAAATTTGGCGACTCTGGCAGGTACCAGATACCATCTAGCTAGAACTTTAAAATTGGTTTCAAGAGCATAGCAATTAGGGGAAGAGCTTTTAGTTGCTTGCCATATATTGGACCAGTCATTAGTGTCAAAAACTCGGTTCATATCCAATGCCCATTTAACTGCATATGAGGGTAATATATCATTAGGAGGAGTAATAAGTTGTTGATATATCAAAGAAATAACCCCTCTAACATGTGGATCACTCTTGCATATACGTTCAAATTGAGACAGTTGAGTAAGCGGAGTACCAGTATTAAGAAGAGGAGTATAAAAATTTTTGATTTGCAAGTATCTAAAGGTTTCAGATCTTGGAAGACCAAAGTTGTCACATAGTAGTGGGAATTCCATCATGTTGGAATTATCACATATTTGGTAGAGCCGGGATAAGTTTAAGGTGGACCAAGCAGAAAATGACTTCGGATACCGCCAGGCTGGATAGAAAGCTGGGTTCCCAAGGAAAGAGAGAAGAGGGTTATGTGGGGATTGAAGGTTGGAAGGTTTACCAAATTTGTCCCATATAGATAAGGAGTGTTTTGTAATAGGGTTAGATATATGAGATCTATCTATGGGGTGAATCCAGAGAATATTGGCAATAGAAATAGGATCACAATCTACCGATTCAATTAACACCCAAAGGGGTGATTCTTCTATGGAATGGTATTTCGTGAGAATTGAGAGTTGTGCAGCTGAGTAATATGAGGCAAAGTTTGGTAAACCGAGCCCACCCCTCAATTTACTAAGGTATAACGTGGTCATTGGTATCCGTGGTTTGACTTTTCCCCAGATGAAGGCCAAGACTCTACGTTGTAAAATTCTGAGGAAATATGCTGGTAGTGGGATAGGTAGTACCCTAAACAAATATAGAAATTTCGGTAAAATTGACATTTTTATTGCATTTATCCTGCCCAGCCAAGATAAAGGAAAGGAAGACCAAAGATTCATATAGTTAGTGACTTGTTTCAGTAAAGGGAGATAATTAACTCTAAATAGATCTTTAAGTGAAGTTGTGAGTTGAACACCTAAGTAGGGTAACTGATTAGAAACCCAGTGGAATGGTAAAGTAGATTGGAGGTGTATAAGATCAGTTTGTTCTAATGAGATATTAAGCACATTCGATTTAGTGGGATTAACTTTAAGTCCTGAAACTGTAGCAAATTTATCTAAAACGTTCAGTAAATTCGGAGCTGATATATGTGGGTGAGATAAGAATATAAGGATATCATCAGCAAAGAGGCACAGCTTATGTTGATAACCACCTAATTCAATCCCCTTTATGTCTAGATTTGTCCTAATTAATTGTGCCAATGGTTCGATAAGGAGGGCAAAAAGTAAAGGGGACAGGGGACATCCCTGTCTTGTGCCTCTACATATGTTTATCATAGCAGATTTATATCCGGAATATTTGATATATGCTTTAGGACTATCGTATAGTGAGGAGATCCATTTTAAGAAATGATTCCCAAATCCCCATTTTTGCAAAGTATAATGCATATATGGCCAGTTGACCGAATCAAACGCCTTCTTAATATCTAAAGATATAAGACATGTAGGAATGCGCCTAGATTTAGCTGCGTTTATGAGTAGAAGAGCTCGTCTGATGTTGTCACCTGCCTGTCGTTTTGGCATAAAGCCAGTTTGATCACGATGTATTAACTGACCTATAACATTATTGAGGCGAGTTGCTAAAATTTTAGCCATTATTTTAATATCTAGGTTGAGGAGGGATATAGGACGATAGTTTGTCCAGGAAGTAGCATCCGAGTGTGGTTTAGGAATCATCACTATGATGGAGGTAAGTGTTTCTGAACGGAAGGAATGGTCCTTGAGGATAGAGTTGAAAGCTTTGGTCAGAACAGGCGCTAGAATATGTGAAAACTGTTTGTAATATAAAGCTGAAAATCCATCAGGGCCCGGTCTTTTATTAAGTTTTAATTGTTTTATCGCATTAAGGACTTCAGGGGTGGTTATTGGTTGTTCAAGGTTATCGCGTTGTGACTGATCTAGGGTAGGGAGGTTGAAGTTGGAAAATATAGTATCAGCTTTTGACGTATCAAACTCTTGAGAGGAGGAGTATAATTTAGATAAGTTAGAGTGGAATATTTCGAGTATTTTAATAGGGTTGCTGGTGTATCCATCTCGTGTGGTCTTAAGTCTAAAAGAGGACTGTACATTTTGTATCCTTTTTAAACTACGTGCCAAAGGAGTGTCTGGTTTGTTAGCTTTGAGATACTGGTTATGTTGGCGTTTACGTATTAGTTTGTCAGCAGAATCCGTTAAAAAAAGGTCTAGGTCAAGTCGTGCTTTATCTAGTTTCGTATGGTTGGCAATGGTCGGGGAAGTTTGAAAGGCTAAGTGGCATACGTTGAAAGCATTTTCCAATTTTGCAAACATGAGTTTTCGCTCTCTTTTAAGTGTTGATGTTAGTCGAATAAGGTTTCCTCGTATAACAGATTTGTGGGCTTCCCACAATGTAAGGGACGAAACATCATCCGTATCATTGGAGGAAATATAGTCAGACAACGCTTGTTCGATCTGCAGTTTATGAGATGGATGGGTTAGTAGGGTATCATTAATGCTCCAAGTAGTATCGTGAGATCTGGGTACAGTTGAGGCAATGGTAGTAAAAACTGCACAATGATCTGACCATGGTAAAGGGACAATTTTAGATGATAATATTTCTGGTAGCATACTAGATGGAACAAAGATGTGATCAATACGGGAGAATGATTTATGTGGGTATGAGTAATGTGTATAGCGTCTATTAGTCGGGTTAAGTTCTCTCCACGAGTCTACTAATTTGTGTGCTGTAAGTAGGGGCTGTAGCGTCATCTTGGCGGCATTCATATTAGGGGTAATTGGGGATTTGTCAAGGAATGGGAATACAGTAACATTGGAGTCTCCACATAGGATTAATGTACCAAATTTATGTGTATCAATAAGTTGGAAGAGATGGGACATGAAAGCTAATGGTCGCTTATTAGGGGCGTAATAAGAGACGACCGTAATGGGGGTGTCAGCTAGATAACCAGTAATCAGAATATATCTACCTTCTGGATCAGTCAATTGCGACACAAGGGTAAATGGAGTACTACGGTGAAATCCTATAAGGGTACCCCGTTGCTTAACGGAGGCAGAAGCTACATAAAATTGTGGGTAAGTTGGAGAGAGGAATTTCGGATAGGCCTTGTCTATAAAGTGAGTTTCCTGCAGACATATAATGTGGGCTTTTTTGGCATGGAAAGTACGCATAGCTTTTGAACGTTTATGAGGAATATTAAACCCTTGTACATTTAAAGATAGAACATTTATAGGGGCCATGACTGCATAGCATAAAACACTATAAGAGTAAAAACATGACTTACTTCTAGATTCGTAATCACCACCTGAGGAAGGAGAAGAATAGTAAAAGCAAAGAAGAAGAAAGAAAAATATAAATAAAAAAATTGAACAACCCTTTTATAGTAGCACATTAGTAATAAGAAAAGATAATGACATAGGGTGTGGGAACGTCTATGGAGCATATTAAAAATGCTCCAAGAGGGGGCGTGACCGGAAACCGAACCTGATGGACGCTTGACTCCTCTGCTCTCCACCAGCCCGCTAAAGAAAGCACCCCAGGGGACAATCCACAGCCATCCTATGGGCAGATCACGGACCACAAGGTCCTCCGCAGCCAGGGGAACATCTTTACCTCCTCCAGGGACAACCACAGACCTCCGTTCCTTCTTCCCGCCGTCGGACACGCCGCCCGGCGGGACACCCAAAATGGCGCTGAGCACCGCAGCCACAACATCACGGACGACCCCCACACCGCTGTCCGCCCAGCAACAGCCATCCGGGAACCAGCAAGACTCCCGATGGACCTCCCAGGACCCCTCGGTACCCGGTGCGGTGAGTGAGATCTCCTCCCCAGGGCCCCGGGAGACGCCGCATCCAACCCCACAACAGGCCGCTCCGGCCTACCAATCCAGGCCGACGGGTACCGTATCCCCCGATGGGGTATATCTGCCCGCACATGAGCCCCCACAACCCCACTCACCCCGGGCCGAGATGGGACTCCATTCCCTGGGACACGGGGAGAACGTACAGGGCGAGACGGGCTCCATGACGAACGGAGCGCCCCAAGAGGCCTTGCTGCTGGGCCCAAGCCTGGCCATCCAGCCCACACAATGCTCGGGGGCTTTCCCCCGCCTCTTTAGAACAATCTCAGACCCTGGTACTCTGGCATCAGACCCGGGCTCACCCACACCCTCAGACCTATCAGAAGAGTTCCCAGCCCTCCCACCACCTGGAAGGCCCATAAACTGGACACTTCAAGAGCCGGACGGCCCTCATAGAATTACCCACCGTGCCACCATAGAGCCACCACCCTCTAAGGCTCAGAGACTGCTCTCTCCACAACCCACAGACCCCACGCATGACTGGGGTATCCCCCAAGCCCCCTACGCACACCCAGGCCCTCTGCCAAACAAGGATAGAGGGGCAGGCAATGACCCACCTCCAGCAGCCACATGGGGGGCCACATGGGACTCACAACCTGGGCCCACTTACTCGCTCCGAGAAGAGGACACACGCCCGCCCCAACCCCAGCCACCCAGATACAATATACCCCAGCCAGACCCCAGAGCGCCCCAGCAAATACCACTGCAGTGGCAAACATACCTGCAAGCAATTCCCACTAAAGAAGACTTCAGGCAACTAGTGGAAGACGTGAAATCCACCTGTCGCTCAGAGATACAGAATATACAAGCAGGCCTTAAACATCTGGCAGACAGGGTGGAAATGGCTGAGGAAGACATTCAGGACACCAAAATCGCAGTACACAGAGTCCAACTGCAGGGAGCTGACCACCGCACCCTCCTGAGAGAAATGCAAAGACACATAGAGGATTTGGACAACAGGGGGCGCAGACATAACATTAGAGTGAGGGGCATCCCTGAAGCCGAGGGCCCGGAGGATGTACAAATCATCTTACAAGACGTGTTCAACAACCTACTGGGGGAACCCCCCACTAAATACATTGAAATGGACAGAGCCCACAGAGCACTTCGTCCCAAAAACGCATCCTCTAAACCCAGAGACATAATTTGCAAGATCAATTCATTCCCCCTGAAAGAAGACATCATGCGTCAAGCTCGCTTGGCACGTAAAGTAACCTTTAAGGACTCCCAAGTAAACCTATTCCCTGATCTGTCCTGGATCACCCTGCAAAAGTGTAGACTACTCCAACCCCTCCTACGCACCCTCCAAGAGGAAAATATCCCCTACCGCTGGGGGTTTCCCTTTAGCCTCACAGCAAAACACCAGGGCAAATCAGCTATACTGCGGTATCCCGAAGATCTACAGGACTTCTGTGCAGAACTGGAGATCCAACCCCCACAACTACCTGACTGGGACCTGGTGGCAACACCACCTCCCCCGCCTGCACTATGGCAGAAAGCCCCCCCACGTCAACGCCAGCGGAACAAAGAAACCTCACAGAAGAGCCCCAGGCACAGAAACGGCTGACTTCCCCCTACACATCCCCCTTGGACGATCCTATGCAAGGCTCCTCTGATAGTCTGAAGAAGTTAAAATACAAGACCCTGGACAGTTATATTTCACTAGTCCCCCCGGGTGCTTCAGTTATTTCCTTGTTTACACCCTAGTTTTACTAATAGGGCTGGTCCTGTTAGGAGACACGGGAGTACGGTTATTGCAGCCGCGCGCCCCCTCCTGGTTGTGATTTAAAAGCTCGCAGAGCTATGTACGCACAGCCTCATATGGCTGGAAATGGACTCCCCTGCAGCCGCCCAGCTGGGACCCTAACCCTCAGCCTGGGTGGCTCCGGGGAATCCGTCTTGACCTGGGCTCACTACCCACGCAAGGTCGACCAAAGTTAAACAAGACGAAGTTTTACTGTATTTTGTATGCTAATGTCTCTCTTCTCTCTCTCTCTCCCCGCCTTTCCCACCCCCTCTCTCCCCCCCCCCCTTCTCTGGGTCATCGTGGTGGAACACCTTCCGGAAAAAGAAGGCGAAACAGGCTCCTGGCGGTCATCACGGCCCTCATCGGCAGGTGAGTCCCCACCCCCCCATGACACAAACCCATGGCTAAGATACTATCCATGAACGTGCACGGTTTAAACTCCAACAGAAAGCGACACTTAGCACTAAGAGAATTCAGACAATCGGGAGCAGACATAATCCTGGCCCAAGAAACACACTTTGACAAGGAAGGCTCCTTTGCATTTGCCTCCAGACACTATCCCCAAATCTACCACTCCTCAGGCCCACATAAAAAAGCGGGGGTGGCCATCCTTATTAAACGCGGCGCCCCATTCACCTACCTTGACCACTATAGCGACCCCCAGGGCGGGTTCCTTATTTTAACCGGAACTTGGCAATCCCAAAAAATCACACTGTGTACACTATATGCCCCAAACACCAAACAACACGCATTTCTTACGAAAGTACTGACCAGACTTTTCAAGACAGTACATAACTACCTGGTGGTGGGAGGAGACTTTAATCTGGCCCATTCGGCAACCTCAGACCGGCTGGTGGCAACCCCCCGGACCTCCCAAACTAGAGCCATAAAAGACTCTAAATTATTCCGCCAGATTACTAGGCGACACGCATTGTTTGATGCATGGAGGGCCCTCCATCCAAAGGATCGACAATACACTTTTTACTCCTCCCCCCACCAGATGCATTCCCGTATTGACTACCTATTTGTTAACAACCCCACTCTTAGAATAACACAAAAAGCACAGATTTTCCCAATCTCCTGGTCAGATCATGCTCCAATCTCCATCAACCTAGATTTGGGCTCCCCCAACATCAGGCCCTGTAACTGGAAACTAAACAATTTCCTGCTACAGCACCTCCCCTCAAAGGAAGAACTCAGCTCCACACTAGAACACTATTTTAAAGAGAACAACACTCCTGACATATCCCTCTCTACGCTGTGGGAGGCCCACAAGGCCGTGATCCGCGGAAAGTGCATGGCTCTATCCTCGGCTATGAAGAGGAATGCTGACTCCACGAAACTCCAAACCGAAAGGGAACTTAGGCTCTTGGAGCGCCAACTACAGGCCGCTCCATCCCTGAAGCTCCTCAAGAAAATTACAAGCCTCAGGTCGATATTGAGCGACCTGGCCAACGGCAAGGTAGAGAGGGCCCTCCTTAAGATAAAACAAACATACTATGACAAAGGCAATAAAGCCCACTCCCTGTTAGCAAGAAAGCTTAAAGATAACGCCCACCTATCCACCCCCCATCAAATCAGAGATAAAAATAACACTGTCCACTCCCATCCTGCGGACATCGCTAAAGTTTTTGCGGAGTTCTACACAGAGCTCTACAACAACCCAGAAATTCCGAGGAAACCCCTCTCCCAAGACATCTCTCACCGCATACAGCAATACCTTGAAGAGAGCGGGGTAGCCCAAATCCAGAAGTCCGACCTGACAGCCCTAAATGCGCAAATCACGGAGGAGGAAATAGAATTAACCATTAAAGCCCTACCAACCCACAAATCCCCAGGACCGGACGGTCTGACCTATGAGTACTACAAGGCCTTCCTGCCCCTACTCCTACCGTATATGTCTAGACTCTTCAATGCCTTTCTGAAGGACACCCCCCTACCACCAGACATGCAACGTTCCTTTATAACTTTAGTCCCCAAGCCCGACAAGGACCCCATCCTGTGTGCCAATTATAGGCCCATAGCTTTATTGAACACAGATCTAAAAATCTTCACAAAACTACTCTCCCTGCGACTAAATATGGTGCTCCCCTCCCTTATTCATAAAGACCAAGTGGGATTTGTCCCCCTCCGACAGGCAGGGGACAACACCAGGAAAGTGATTGACCTCGTGGACGTGGCAAACAGGGAGGGCTCGCAGGCTTTGCTTCTGAGTCTAGATGCGGAAAAAGCCTTTGACAGGCTGGGCTGGCCCTTCCTGTTTGCCACAATGAAGCACATCGGAATCAGGGGCCCATATTTACAAGCAATATACCACCTTTACTCAAACCCAACCTCACAGGTCAGGACCCCCTTT
Source organism: Lithobates sylvaticus (assembly GCA_028564925.1). Lineage (NCBI taxonomy): Eukaryota > Metazoa > Chordata > Amphibia > Anura > Ranidae > Lithobates > Lithobates sylvaticus. The sequence continues at coordinate 143,436,715 of CM053038.1, read as the reverse complement.
GCTATCTCCCCCCAGTTTTCCATCTCCAATGGAACCCGACAGGGCTGCCCGCTTTCCCCCTTGCTATTCGCCCTATGTGTAGAACCCCTAGCAGCCCACATTCGCAACAACCCAGCCATAAGAGGAATACCAGTAAGAGGAAGGGAATTTAAGATCTCACTGTTTGCGGATGACATCATCCTCACCCTCACACAGCCGAGAATCTCCCTCCCTAACCTCCACAAAGAACTTGATCGTTACGGAGCCCTCTCGGGTTACAAAATAAACCAGACCAAATCGGAAGCTCTCCCAATTAACATCCCAGACTCGGAAGTTGCACAACTACAAACCAACTTTTCATACCACTGGAAATCATCCTCCCTTAAATACTTGGGAGTACATATAACCCCAAAATTTGCGTCACTGTATCAGGCGAACTTCCCCCCCCTCTTCACCTCAATAAGGTCCCTACTACTACAATGGAAGAAACACCCCATCTCCCTCCTGGGTAAGATAGCCTCGGTAAAGATGACGATCCTACCGAAACTCCTTTACCTTTTCCAAACGCTGCCCATTCCCGTACCTTTTAACCAACTGAGACGACTGCAGGCAGACCTACTTAAATTCACATGGGGTCATAAGAGGCACAGAATACCCCAATCGGTGATGATGGCCTCACGTACAGACGGAGGTCTAGCCTTCCCCAACCTCGTCAATTACTACCAAGCAGCCCAACTGTGTGCAGTCGCCTCGTGGTATACCCAGAGGTCGTATAACAAATGGTCAGAGATTGAAAAAATTTGGATGGCCCCGGCCCACCCTAACAGCTTGCTGTGGAGCAAGAGTGCAGAAGTCCCCCCCGAACGCCTACTAGGGTCTATGACCCAACTACGCCATCTCTGGCGAAGGACCTCCAAAACACACAAACTCCCATCTGAAAGATCGCTCCTAACCTCGTTCGTATGTAACCCTAACCTCCCTGATAGCCTGACGCACCAAATGTCCCATACATGGTCATCACGGAACCTCTTTCATTTAGGGTCCCTAGTAGACCGCAGATCACGCAAACTACTGACATATGCGGCTCTCCAGGCTAAATATGACCTCCCCCACCGAGCATTTTATAGCTACCTACAGATACGGCACTTTGCCCAGACCATAGCACCCAACCTTCTCTTCTCTCCTCCATCTCCCTTCGAAAACTTAATCCTAGCAGGCTCAGCCCAGAAGGGACTAATTTCAGACATATACAAGATATTAAATGCCTACCCTATGGAAACCAAAGGCAAACACGCCTACATGCTAAAATGGGAGGGAGCCATAGGAGAGGAGATCACCATGGAGCAGTGGAGGGTGATATGGTCTCAGGCAGCCAAGAGCTCAATGTGCACCCTATACAAAGAGAACACATATAAGATACTTTTTTTCTGGTACATGACCCCTGCTGTCCTCCACGCCATCTACCCAGCAACCCCTGACTGCTGCTGGAGATGCCTGCAGGACAGGGGCACACTTTACCATATATACTGGGGGTGCCCACGAATAGTATCCTACTGGCAGGAAGTCCAGCAATTACTAACCCAACTCCTGGGAACACACATCCCTATGACCCCCAAATCTTTCCTACTGGGCATACCCCACCCACAACTCTCCACACCCTGCAAGAAGTTAATGAGACATATACTAACAGCCGCACGATGCCTTATAGCCCTGAATTGGAAAAAAAAACGCCCCCCCGACCCAGGAGCCCTACACGCCAGAATTAAAGACGTAGAGCTGATGGAGAAGATGACCGCCAGGATGCAAGATAGGCTGGAAGCGCACGATATGGTATGGAGCCCCTGGAACCTCCGAGAAATCCAGAACCAAACCTGATCCGGCAGGACAGACCACCACGGTGACGACCCTCCCCTACTCCTTCCTTCCTCCCTCATGCTGTCTCTCCCCCTCCTCTCTAACCCTCTTAAGACCTCTCTTATAACTCCTACCTCTCCCCTATAAGCAGATATAACGCACCTACGTTACGAGGTACACAGGTTCCCACCCTCCTAAAAGAACAGATCGAAATAAAGACACCATGGACTTAGGAGGAGCTCAAAGACTACTAGATACATTGTATAGTTAGACCTAAATGTTTTCTTTTTTTTTCCTGCCTCCCGCCCCCCACAGGTCTATAGGTCTATGAATTCTGTGTACTTCTCCCAATCCTCTCAACTCCTCTTGTCCCTCTCCTCCGCCCCCTCTTGCTACTCCTTCCCCTATGATTTCATACTGTGAGTAATAGCACAAGTTATAATCCTTGCTTTGACTGCTTGATTCACTTGTACTGTACATTTCTTGAATAAAATGTTATTTGGAAAAAAAAAATGCTCCAAGAGGCTCCAGAGCCATCCTCAGGGACCCGCATGATCCTTACGGGTATCTGAAGATGGTACAGGGGGTCGCAAGAAATTCCTGAGGGAGGAACAGAACCGAAGAACCACGGGAATTATATACATAAAAAAAATATATATTCACCAAAAGACCGCTATGTTAAAGGACCTAGATAAAAAGAAAAGTATATATAGAAAAAATATGCTTCTATATAATTAATAGAACAAATATTAATATGAGAATATTAAGAGAATGAAGAATACTAAATAAAAGTCAAAAGTCATTACTAAGGCACAGGATCATAGTAGACAAGTTTGAAAAGATTTGAAAAAAAGTTTGAGAGGAAAAAAAAAAAAAAAAAAGTCAGGTTTTGGCAAAAAATTTCCTTATGAAGATTTGAGAGTGGTTCGAAGGTGACGGAAGAGTTTTAATTTTTCAACCAGCGATTAATGCTGGGAACAAATAGTAGAAGGGCAAACTAGGTTAGTGCATCAGTCCATAGTATCTTCATTGGAGGGAGTTTGATTTTCAAAACGTCCTCGTTTATGAATATGATGTTGTGAGGATGAAGAGGCTCTAGCAGAGGTTGTCGCAGTTTTTAGCTGTGGAGAACTTGAAGCTGTACGCCTGCGGGGATGGTAATTTGGCGTGGAGCTGTCGGCAATGCCCATTTCGACCAGGGCAGATTGCAAGTCGTCCTGAGATCTACAGACATATTTAGTTTCCAAAAATGTAAATTTTAGAGAAAAAGGAAATCCCCAATGATAGGGAATATGATGTTGTTGCAAGATTTGTAATTGGGGTTTAAGTGCACGTCGTTTAGCAACCGTGAGAGGGGATATATCAGCAAAAAGCTGATATGTATGGCCCTGGAATTGCAAGGATTCTTTGTCCCTAGCAGCCGCCAATAATTGTTCTTTGGTTCTATAATAGTGGAATTTAGCTATGATATCTCTGGGTGGACCATTTGCTTTGCGGGGGGCTAAAGCTCTGTGCACTCTATCAAGTTCTAGTCTCTCCACAGGTATGCCAGGCTGTAATTCTTGAAATAACGCCATTATAGTGGCTGGGAGATCTATAACGGACTCAGGAATTCCTCTGATTCTCAGGTTCGCTCGTCTGTCCCTATTTTCCTGGTCTTCTAAACGTGACTGTAATATAAGATTCTCTTCCTTTAGATTATCAAGTTCTGAGGTGTTTTGCTGTATAAAACTATCAATGTCGTCCACTCTGCTTTCTAGCTCAGCTGTTCTCTGGCCCAATTCTCTAATCTCTTTGGTCAATTTATCAGTAATTCTATCTGATGTCTTCTTTAAGGCTTTGTGAAGCATATTTTCAAATTTTTTAAACATGTCTTCATTATTATCCTGCTGAGATATTTCAGCTTCTGATTCTGAGCCTGCTGTATCCTCTTCTATCTGTGAGGGCGCTGTCTTACAGCGCTGTGAGGCAGTCTGTGAGGAGACTGCCGCCGCCATCTTCAGTGCCTGCCTGGCCGGCGCCGTTTTGCCTAAAGAGGCTTTAATTTTTGATTTTGTGCCTCGCAGAACCATTCTACATTCGCCTGGGGTCTAGGTAAGGCTTTTAGAACGATTTTGTACCGTTCGCGGTACTGCTGAGACCCGTAGTCCTCCGGCTCTTACCTCCCTCGGAGCGGAGCTCTAAGCAGGGATAACCGCCCGCTCAGGCATCCACGCATGCGCCTCCGTCAATGTATACTTTTTAGTTTGATGATTCTTTTGTGTGCTTGAGTGTTTGCAAATCAGGACTTGTAAATCCTAAAATCTATAATATTGCTCTGACATAGAGCTCTACCCCCCCCCCCCCTCATCCTGCATTGTGGCGCAGTAACCACTCTATTGTCATGTTACATTCCCAGCAGTGGCGGCTGGTGCTCAAAATTTTGGGGGGGGGGCGCAAATAAACTGAAAAAGTCTGAAAAAAAAAAGCCTATCAAACGCAGCCACTGTACCAAACGTAGCCACTGTGCCCATTGAAACACAGCCACTGTGCCCATTAAAACGCAGCCACTGTGCCCATCAAACGCAGCCACTGTGCCCATTAAAACGCAGCCACTGTGCCCATCAAAACGCAGCCACTGTGCCCATCAAAATGCAGCCACTGTGCCCATCAAAACGCAGCCACTGTGCCCATCAAACGCAGCCACTGTGCCCATTAAAAGGCAGCCACTGTGCCCATTAAAATGCAGCCACTTCGCCACTGTGACATCAAACGCAGCCACTTTGCCATCAAACACAGCCACTTTGCCATAAAACGCAGTCGCTTTAAAATAAAGCTGTCCCTGCAAAGAAGGCTTCTGCAAAGAAGCTGCCACTGTGCCCCCCCACCCTGCACTTACCTTGTCTCGGGTGACGGTGGCATCGGTGTCCTCCATTTCTTCTCCTGCCCGCTCCTCCTCTCATCCTCTCATCCTCTGCTATGATTGGACGCCTGATAGGCGCCCACTCACAGCGCCTGTCGTTTCAGCCAATCAGGGCACAGGTAACACAGACCTGTGCTCCTGATTGGCTAAGGGGCCGTACATTGTTAGCAAACCGAATTCCTTTGGTTTGCTAACATACTGCTGAGTGACAAGAAACGCACAGCGTTGCGCCCGCTTCTCACTTTTTTGGACGCCTATTAGCGCCTAAGGCGCTAATCAGGTGTTTCCAAAAAACACCCCCACCGCTGTAATTCAGGTGCCCGGTGACCGAAAAGGGGCCGGACACCTAAATAGGGGGTGTCAGCAGCGACCATAGATAGATTCATGCAATGCATGAATCTATCTATAGTGTATAGAGAGTGACAGGAGAGGGGGGCGGCGCTCCTGCGCCCTTTATGGACGCACCACCGCTGATTCCCAGCAATAGAGAGACAAGGAAGTTAAATTATGGATTTTCCAATTCTACTTTTAGAACTACATCACCTGGAGTCATTAACTTAATAAAAATGTAGGGGAAAATACAGCTTCTTTGGTAAGCAAAGCAGAAGGATGTGGAAGATGCAGTTAAAGTGATTGTAAGGGTTATTTTTTTTTGTTTAAAATAACAAACATATCATACTTACCTCCACTGTGCATCTCATTTTGCACAGAGTGGCCCCAAACCTGGGGTCCCCGGCAGCTCTCGCGGCTCCTCGCCACATCAGATAACCCCCTCGGCGAAGCACTTCCCCATGATGCGCCCCCCCCCCCTGGAACCCGCATCATTGGATTTGATTGACAGCAGCGGGAGCCAATGGCTGCGCTGCTATCAATCTATCCAATCAAGAGCCGAGAACCCTGGGCAGAGAGACAGCGCGTCCCTGACGGCTCAAGTTCCAGGGCTCAGGTAAGTAAAACGGGTGGGGGGGACGGGGGGCAGGTCACTGGCAGGTGTTTTTAGGATGCATTAAGGTGAAAAAACATGAAGGTTTACAACCCCTTTAAGTAATAATTATGCACTGCGTGTTTTGTAACTAAAGAGAAATGACTGCTGTGAAAAACAGCAGAAAAGATGCATTAAGCTATGTAACAGATTTATATGGAGCATAATACAGCTCATATTAAAAAATAAGTTGCGCTAAACAAATAAGTAATAAAAAAAATAGTGAAAATTAAATACGTAATTGAGTTCATCCAGTGAAGTGATATCCAAGATGATTCCACAATGATAATAAATGAAAGTGCACCAAGAAATGAGTGATGTTCAGAAAAGTGACTTCCACCTCTTATAGAATGACAGCTTACTGACTCCGTATGATCTCCTATTGCGGGAGCTCACACACGCTTTCGGGTATACACCCAGCCAGGGCCTTCGGGGGGGGGGAAATCGAACTTCCACCTTCCCGATTGGGCACGGTCGTACAGAAACCCCAAAGAAAAATAGAAGCCATACTGAATAAATTCACAGAGTACAGTAGTGACAAGTGTCCTGCTCTTTTTTCTGAGGTCTTTCTAAGTTGGATAATATTTTGCAGTAATCAGTGCGCACAGAAAGATCGGGGATAAAGTTGTGGAGAAGTTTAAAGCAGGGTTAGGTTATAAAAGAAGATCCTAAGCTTTGAACATCTAATGGAGCACTGTTCAATCCATCATCTGAAAATGGAAAGTGTGTGGCGCAACTACAAACCTACCAAGACATGGCCATTCACCTAAACTGACAGGCCTGGCAAGGAGAGCATTAATCAGCGAAGCAGCCAAGAGGCCCATGGTAACTCTGGAGGAGCTGTAGAGGTCCACAGCTCAGGTGGGAGAATCTGTCCAGAGGACAACTATTAGTTGTGCACTCCACAAATCTAGCCTTTATGGAAGAGTGGCAAGAAGAAAACCATTGTTGAAAGAAAGCCATAAGAAATCCCATTTTCAGTTTGCGAGAAGCCATGTGGGGGACAAACATGTGGAAGAAGGTTCTCTGGCCAGATGAGACCAAAATGTAACTTTTTTGCCTAAAAGCAAAACGATATGTGTGGCGGAAGACTAACACTGCACATCACCCTGAACACACCATCCCCACTGTGAAAGATGGTGGTGGCAGCATCATGTTGTGGGGATTCTTTTCTTCACCAGGGACAGGGAAGCTGGTCAGAGTTGATGGGACGATGGATGGAGCCAAATACAGGGCAATCTTGAAAGAAAACCTGTTAGAGTCTGCAAAAGACTTGAGATCGGGCAGAGGTTCACCTTCCAGCAGGGCAACGACCCTAAACATACAGCCAGATCTACAATGGAATGGTTTAGATCAAAGCATATTCATGTGTTACAATGGCCCAGTCAAAGCCCAGACCTAAGCTCTCCATCCAATCTGAGTGAGCTTGAGCTATTTTGCAAAGAAGAATGGGCAAAAATGTCACTCTCTACATGTAAAAAGCTGGTAGAGACATCCCCAAAAAGACTTGCAGCTGTTATTGCAGAAAAAGGCAGTTCTACAAAGTATTGACTCAGGGGGGCTGAATACAAATGCACGCCACATTTTTCACATATTTATTTGTAAAAAATTTTGAAAACCTTTTATAATTTTCCTTCCACTTCACAATTATGTGCCACTTTGTGTTGGTGTATCTCAAAAAATACCAATAAAATACATTTACATTTTCTGGTTGTAACATGACAAAATGTGAACATTTTAAAGGGATATGAATACTTTTTCAAGGCACTGTATATGTATGGCAGGTGGGCAGCAAGTCTAGCGTGTTAAAAATGTAAGATTCTGCTGCCATACTACTAAGTTGTGCATACCAACCTGCAAAAAAACACACACAAACAAAAACTTAGAATTTGCTTGCTATGCTTATGCTAAGTGTGAATGGGGCCTAAGGGAGCTGCTAATGTGAAGGATAACCAGGTATGTTACTTAATTACAAAAAGCAAAAATGTACTTTGCAATAGAAGCTTTGGTATTGTCCTGAAGGTAAATATTTAATCCACATCAAAGTGCTTGTTAACCCACTTATATCAATTTACATAATCCTACTGGTTCCCTAGTGACAGCTGCTCCTGTCTCTGTGTTTTATTTAAAAAAATGCCTCCTTTACCAGATTTTAGAGTGGTTCCCCTTGATCACCGGCCGGCCCTCTCCTATGCCCAGCTAACAGATGCAGTGGGTGGGCCCGAGATTTCCCTGCTGACATCAGCCAGGACGCAAGGAGGAGAGGAGAGAGAGAGCCGGCTGATCATGTGATCGTGGGGAGCCACTCTGAAACCCGGTAAAGGAGGCATTTTTTTAATATAAAACAGAGACAGGAGCACCTATCATTAGGGAACCAGCAGGATTATCTACATCTTAAACAGTTATGAGAGCAGCAGGGGGGGGGGGGGGCACTGACACAGGGGCAGACAGGCAGGGAGGGGGGAGGGGGAGGAGGACACAGGAGCACAGAGGAGGACAGAGGAGAGAGCGGATGACAGAGGCACATAAACTGACCACGGTGTCAAGGCTCAGCAGCCATGATGAACCGTGGTCAGTTTACAAAGTGGAGGGTAGAAATTGGCAGGATCAGCCAGGTATTTTAGGTGACACAGGGGGTCAAATGACACAGCACAAGCACTGTGATGTTATACATGCTTTAAGGCCCCTTCCACACTGGGGCAGGCGCCGGCGGTAAAACTGCGCTATTTTTAGCGCCGATTTACTGTCGTTTTAGCTGTGCTATTCGGCCACTAGTGGGGTGGTTTTAACCCCCGCTAGCATCCGATAAAGGGTCCAAACCGATTTGCTGGCAGTATAGCCGCGCTACCCCATTGATTTTAATGGGCAGGAGCGGTGTGTACACCGCTCCTTCACCGATCCAAAGATGCTGCTTGCAGGAGTTTTTTTTAACATCCTGCAAGCGCACCGCTCCAGTGTGAAAGCCCTCAGGCTTTCACACTGGGGACACAGCAGCGGCTGTTTCAGGGCACTTTGCAGGCACTATGTTTAGCGCTGTAGTGCCCGCAAAAGCGCCCCAGTGTGAAATGGGTCTTAAGGAGCAGGATCCATTTTTTTTTTTGGGGGGGGTTAACAAACGCTTTGAAAATTAACAGTAAGCTAAATAAAAAATACTTCTAGAAACCCTAAACAGTCTACATACATGGGACATATAAAACAGAGAATGGAACTAAACATTCATTGCATGTGAATCTTCCAGGTGCATATGTTTTAAATGAAATGACAGTGATTGATTCACTGCCAGTAAATGTTTGGTGAAAGTCACATTTACTGCTTTATAAATATGCCCCTTTAAGTATTTTTAATTTAGACCATATATAATGATGTCAATATGTATGCCTAATCTAAGAAGATATTCAGTGAATACGTTTAACCACTTGCTTACTGGGCACTTAAACCCCCCTCCTGCCCAGACCAATTTTCAGCTTTCAGTGCTCTCACACTTTGAATGACAATTACTCAGTCATGCAACACTGTACCCAAATGATTTTTTTGTCCTTTTTTTCATACAAATAGAGCTTTCTTTTGGTGGTATTTGATCACCTCTGGGTTTTTTATTTTTTGCGCTATAAATGAAAAAAGACCGAAAATTTGGGGAAAAAATGCATTTTCTTTGTTTCTGTGATAAAATTTTGCAAATTAGCAATTTTTCTTCATAAATTTTGGCCACAATTTATACTGCTACATATCTTTGGTAAAAAACAACCCAAATTAGTGGATATTATGTGGTCTGTGTGAAATTTATAGAGTCTACAAGCTATGGTGCAAATCATAAAAAAAATTATCACATCTGATGTACTGAGGCCTATATCAATTATTGAGACCCTAACAAGCCAGGAAAGTACAAATGCCCCCCAAATGACCCCTTTTTGGAAAGTAGACATTCCAGGGAATTCAGTAAGAGGGATGGTGAGTTATTTAAAGTTGTCCTTTTTTTCCCCACAATTCTTTGAAAAATTAAGATTTTATTTTATTTTATTTTTTATTTTTTCACAAAATTGTCATTGTAATAGCTTATTTCTCTCACATGGAATGTGCATACCAAAATTACACCCCAAAATACATCCTGCTACTCCTCCTGAGTATTACGACACCACATGTGTGGGACTTTTTCACTACCTGGCCACACACAGAGGCCCAACATGCAGGGAGCACCATCAGGTGTTCAAGGAGCATAAATTACACATCTAACTTGTTGACTACCTATTACATTTTTGAAGGCTCTAGAGCACCAGGACAATGGAAACGCCCACAAAATGACCCCATTTTGGAAAGCTAACACCCCAACGTATAATCTCTGAGGCATTATTAGTCTTTTGAAAGGTTCATTTTTTTCCAGAAGTTTTTGGAAAATGTGAAAAAAATATGAAAACACATTTATTTTACACAAAGCTGTCCGTTTATAAGATATTTCCAACACATAGCATTTACATAGCAAAAATAACACCCCAAAATACATTCTGCTACTCCTCCTGAGTATAACGATACCACATGTGTGAGCCTTTTACACAGCCTGACCACATACAGGGGCCTTACATTGAAGTAGCACCTTCAGGCATTCTAGGAGCATAAATTACACATTTAATTTCTCAACCACCTATTACCCTTTTGAAGGCCCTGAAACACCTGGACAATGGAAACGCCCAGAAAATGACCCCATTTTGGAAAGCTAACACCCCGATGTATAATCTATGAGGCATAATTAGTCTTTTGAACAGTTCATTTTTTTCCAGAAGTTTTTGGAAAATGTGGAAGAAAATGAAAACGCATTATTTTTTTACACAAAGTTGTCCGTTTATATATTTCCAACACATAGCATTTACATGCTATACAAGCAAAAATAACACCCCAAAATACATTCTGCTACTCCTCCTGAGTATGGCAATACCACATTGAGAGGCCCAACATGCAAGGAACACCGTCAGGTGTTCCAGGGACACATAGCATGCACATACCAAGAATTACACCCCAAAATACATTATGCTGAGCAAAGGGTAAACAAAAGATTACCTGTGGTTTTAGTAGCACAGTTGTCCACAGGAGGATAGCTGTGGTCCAGGCAGCAGGCAGGGACTTGGTCAGCAACAGCAAACACAATTTTTCAGGCAGGAGGCAGGGATACTGTCCATATACAGTCCAGGGTCAGTGCACAGATATTGTCAGCAGTGCCAGAAATATTGGTCCTGGTAGTAGGCAGGTCCATGTGGTGTGGTCAGTGCAAAGCAGGCAGCAGGCAGAAGTAGGGCCTCATTCAGGACAGAATGGGGACAGGGGTAGAGGCTTCTCCCACCCAAATCTCTTTGAAGCCTCCGAGTCTCCAGACCCTAATCTAGGAATGAGAAAACAAAGAAAATCGTTTTCTTCATCCATAAAAACTATTCTGGAGCCCCTCACATATGTGAGACCCCTGTGTTGAATCCCACTAGTTCAGTTGCAGGGTACAAGATCAGACCAAGAGGCAGACAAATATCATGGTCAAACAGTCCAAGATCAGTTCCAGATCAGGCAGAGGTATGTACAGAATCGTTAGGCAGAAGCATGGTTGAATAACAGTCCAGGGTCAGTTCCAGATCAGGCAGCGGTATGTACCGAATCGGCAGGCAGAAGCGTGGTAGAATAACAAGCCAGGGTCAGTTACAGAGCAGGCAGTGGCATAAGGAGTGGGAAGGTGTGTGAAGGCAGGAACTGAGGATTAAGTTTATCATACTTCACTAATAATTTTTTGAAGTATGGTAACGGCGAAAAAACTGTCTCCTATGCAGAGGCCTGGTTGGGAAGGACATTGTGCACAATAATAAGATGTGTCTCTTCTGACTCCTGCTCTGGTACACACCTTACATATTTTTTGACTTCTTTGGCCTGTTGGTTTGGGAGGGAGTTTATCGGGAAAGTGGCACTCGGAGAGTCGACTAATAACATCTGATCGGATATTTTCTGGTGGGCCGTTCGGGAATATAAGGGCAGTGAAAACTTCCTCCTGGTAGCCAAAGAAGTGTTTGGGGTTTTGGGTGGAGTTGCGGTAAATTACATATGAATTGTATATGGCCAATTGAAAAAAATTTATTGCGACTTTTTTATACCAATGGTATGTCCGTCTTGTGGCAAGGTATGGTTCCATCATTTGGTCATTGAAGTCTACTCCCCCATGAACAAATTATATTCATAGATGCATTTTGGTTTGTTTATGGGGCCATTCCTTCTGGGGATTTCCACCAATGTATCATTGTGGATAGAAGACAACATGTATACATCCCTTCTGTCTCTCCACTTCACTACCAGAATCTCCTTGTTTTGCAGACTTGCCGTTTCTCCTTTTCTCAGCTTCTTATTGACAAGACTTTGAGGAAGCCCTTTGGATTCTTTTTTACAGTGCCACATGCTGGTGTCTTCTTCCAGTGAAGGTTGTGGAACAGGGGCAGAGATGTGTAGAAGTTGTCTACATACAGGTGGTAACCTTTATCCAGTAGGGGGTATATGAGGTCCCAAACAACTTTCCCGCTGGATCCCAAGTAGTCCGGGCAATTAGGGGGCTGCAGCAGGGTGTCCTTCCCTTCTTAAGCTATGAAGGAATATGTGTACCCTGTGGCTCGGTCACATAATTTGTACGCCTTCACCCCATAGCAGGCCCTTTTGCTGGGGATAAATTGCTTAATTTTAAGCCTGCCGCTAAATTTAATAAGGGACTCATCCACACATATGTTTTGGGCCGGGGTAAACAATTGGGGGAAGGTTTCTGAAAAATAATTAAGTATTGGCCGAATTTTGTAAAGCCTGTCATAATTTGGGTGAGGGCACTGGGTATTGTTACTGAAATGTAGGAACCTCATGATTATCAGATACCTGGTTCTGGGCATTACCGCAGAGAAGAGCGGCATGTGGTGGAGGGGGTGGGTTGACCAATAGGAACGCAATTGATTTTTTTTGTTGAGTCTCATATTAAATGTGAGGCCTAAAAAAACCTTGAACTCCTCCACTGTTAGGTCTCTCCACTCGTAGGGACGGGCATAATAGGATGTTGGATTTTGCTAAATAAATTGCTGTGCATACAGGTTGCACTGGGCCACAATTGACGCTAACATGTCCTCCGTACAAATGAAATGAAAAAAATGTATTGGGGTAAAATATTCCGTGTCCACCTGGACTCCTGGCTGGGCAGTGAAAGGGGGAACGTTGGCTTCTCCTGAATTAGGAGGAAGCCACAAGGGGTTCTGAAGGGCATAGGGAAGGCTGGAACCCTTTGGGGCTGAGGTGACACCCCACTGGTACTTGGCCTTTCTTGCCAAGGTACTGCGGTGTTGGTGGATGGGACTGCGGTTCTGGTGGATGGCACTGCAGTGCTGGTGGATGCCATTGCCTCCTCACTAGAACGCCTTCATTTGGTGGGCCGAATATCTTCCTCCTCTGAGTCGCTCAGTGTTTCACTACTGAGGACTGGCTCATAATTTATGTCAGATTCAGAATCCAAATTTGAAAGGGAATCTGAAAAAGAGAGCTCCCCGTTGCTCTCGTCGGCCGTGGAAAGAATTTGATATGCCTCCTCGGCGGAAAAGCATCTTTTATACATGGTTGGTTGCTGGTGGTGAGGAGACTGCACAGGTGTGTGCTAAGCCTGCACTGATGGGCACTGATGAGGTGGCACTGATGAGCACTGATGTGTACTGATTGATGGCACAGATGTGCACTGATGAGGCGGCACAGATGGGCACTGATCACACAGATGTGCACTGATGAGGCGGCACAGATGTGCACTGATGAAGCAGCACAGACGTGCACTGATTGATTGCACAGATGTGCACTAATGAGGCAGCACAGGTGGGCACATATATGCACTGATGAGGTGGCACAGATGGACACTGATGAAGTGGCACAGATGGGCACTGATATGCACTGATGAGGTGGCACTGATGAGGTGGCACAGATGGGCACTGATGAGGCGGCACAGATGTGCACTGATTGATTGTACAGATGTGTACTGATTGCACAGATGTGCACTGTTGAGGTGGCACAGATGGGCACTGTTGAGGTGGCATAACTGGGCACTGTTGATGTGGTACAAATGGGCACTGTTGAGGTGGCACAAATGTGCACTGATGGGTCGGCACAGATGTGCACTGTTGAGGTGGCACAGATGGACACTGTTGAGGTGGCATAACTGGGCACTGTTGATGTGGTACAAATGGGCACTGTTGAGGTGGCACAAATGTGCACTGATGGGTCGGCACAGATGTGCACTGATTGATTGCCCAGATGTGCACTGTTGAGGTGGCACAGATGGACACTGTTGAGGTGGCACGAATGGGCACTGTTGAGGTGGCACAGATGGGCACTGATGAGGCGGCACAGATGGGCACTGATGAGGCGGCACAGATGTGCAATGATTGATTGCACAGATGTGCACTGATGAGGGGGCACATATGGGCACTGATTGGTACAGATGGGCACTGATGAGGTGGCACAGATGGCACTGATGAGGTGGCACAGATGGCACTGATGAGGTGGCACAGATGGGCACTGATGAGGTGGCACAGATGGGCACTGATTGCAAAGACAGGCACAGATGGGCACAGACGGGCACAGATGGCACAGGTGATGCACTGATGGCACGAGTGGGCACTGATGCGCACAGGTGGGCACAGATGGCACTAGCTATATATGCTAATGGGTCACTGTGGTCACTGTTTGGACACACTTTGTTTTTTTTACAATAGAATTCACTCACCGATTCATATATCCTCTCTCTCTCCTCACACGCTGTCTCTGTGTGAGGAGAGAGAGAGCCGGCAATGAGAGATGATCATGTTTACATTTGAGATCATCTCTCATTGGAGGCGGCGATCGTGCTGTAAACGGCCTCTGCGATTGGCCATTTACATCGATCTGTGATTGGCTATGTCCAGGGGACACGGCCAACACAGATTTTCTCAGATGCGTGCTCACGAGAGTGTGCGGGGAGCCAGGAAAGAGAACGACGTCAATAGACGTAGTCCCGGCAATGTAGATCCTCGCTGTAGCCGTTATTCGGCTATATCGCAGATCTCAGGTGATTAAATAGGGTCCTAATTCTTAGGTTTGCAGGTCCATGCCTCACATCTTCTGTTGGGAGCTAGAAAACACCCATGCCCACCGCCATCCATATGTGTAAAGTCCCATCCAGTGGCATTTCCTTATCAATCACCTGGCAAGCAATGCTGTACGTTTGAGCATATTAATGCTCTATTACCTTAATAAAAGCTAATAACTAAAGATACCACACCGCAAACTGTATTAGGGTAAAATCTTCTAGATAAAATCTGAGTTTGTGAACAGTTGAAATGAATAATTATTTGATTGACTTCTGTCGAAAGGACATGCTGGAAAACTTTTCTCAAGGCCAGTTCACACCATAGAAATGCAGTCCGGATGCATTCCGGATGCTTTTCTGCATGCACGTTTTTGATGCATTTTTGATGTGTTCAAGTGCTTTTTCTCCCTCTTTTCCCTTCACCTTAAATAAATACATGTGTATTCCAGCATGTTTTGGGGACGTTTAGGTGTGTTCCGGTGCATTTTTGGTGAGTTTTACTGTGTTCCAGTACAGTTCAATGCAGAAGAAAATGCAGCATGTTCTACTTTTTTTTTTCTGGAACTGGAATGCACTGAAACTGACTGCACTGGTGTGAACCATGCCATTGAAAACCATATGACCTACTATCCATGCATTTTTGATGCAGATAAAAAATGCACTGGACTGCATGTGGTGTGAACTGGCCCCAAATCAGTGGCTGCAGCAGCTGAATAGTGTGTTCTGACAGCTGCAAGAATACAATGTCCCAGTTGGGGTAGAGTTCTCCATCTACCCATGGCTGAAGGAAAGAAAACCAACAATGTATGGCTAGCTCTTTTTATAATCAGGATATTGATAGGCTACTACTATCCTCAAAAGAATAGTGTGTTCTGACAGCTGCAAGAATACAATGTCCCAGTTGGGGTAGAGTTCTCCATCTACCCATGGCTGAAGGAAAGAAAACCGTTTTTCCCCAGGAGAGCCTCACCCCAAGGTGTGGCCTATACTGAAAGATTCCCCATCGGGACCCTCACCTATCTTCTTAACGGTGATGAGACCTAATGTAATCTTGCTTTTTTTCTCCCTGGGGAGTGAAATTCTTTTCCCTTCACCTGAAAAAGACTGAGAATTTATGTTGTCGTCAAATCCGATTGTGTGTGGGCCTATACATTTGAGAGCAGGATCTAAAATTTTCCCAGCCAACAAAAACCTACTTTTCCATGACACATAGGTGAAGTCTTTGGGGCTGTTTTGGCATACCTCAAATTACAACATTGGACGTTTAAAGGTGTGGATTCAGCCGGTGCTGGTGATTTTTTTTGGGTGAGTTTAACAGGTACTGTGACCCATTCACAGTCAGTCCAGTTCTGGATGCGTATGCATTGTATACAATTGAAAATGCTGGACAGCATGTTGGACCCTTTAAGTATATTTAAGGGCTTTGAAACTGGAACTAACTATTTATATCTTTTTTGTTTCTACAGATATCGGCATTACAAATCTGGAATGCACTGAAACTAGGAATATATAATACTTGTCTATAATTATATTTATATTGTATTGGCACTGTGTGGTTTCCCTTTTTTATTTTTTTTTTTTTTTTTTCTCTTTCTCAACCATTGCGTGCTCCATTGAAAACCATATAGAACCTCAACTATCCATGCTAACCTTCTCATTTTTGATGCAGATCCACTCATAAATAAATGCACTACACGAAACCGACCTGCATGTGGTGTCTGAACTGGCCCAAAATCAGTTAAAGCGACTGCAGCAGCACTGAATAGTGTGATTCTGACATTTGTGAGTTTTACTGTGTACCTGCAAGGAAAAAATAGCAGGTTCTACTTTTTTTTTTTCTGGTCCCACTGACTGTCACTTGTGGGTATGACCTACTATTACCAATGCATTTTTGATGCAGTTCTCCATCTACTGAATAGTGTGTTCCTGAATGGCTACTACTATCCTCAAAAGAATAGAATAGCAATAAGTGTGGTAAGTGTATACTCACATTCATAAGATTGCTGGATACCCATCCTAAGGTTAGCAACCTAATTCAGCCTATGTTTAGAACATGTCTCAACACAGATTGTGGGTGGTCACACTCAATGTCATCTGTGCTAGTAGGTACTGTACACCTTTTCCTGACAAAGTGGCCACTAAAGAGCCACAAAACACATTGATGGTGTGTTTTAACTTGTTCTCATGACCAATAAATAATGACCATCTTATTTGGAAGCACCTTTTATTTAACCACTTGACCACTGGGCAGTTAAACCCCCTTCCTAACCAGACCAATTTTCAGCTTTCGGTGCTCTCACACTTTGAATGACAATTACTCAGTCATGCAACACTGTACCCAAATAAATTGTGTGTCCTTTTTTTCACACAAATACAGCTTTCTTTTAATGGTATTTGATCACCGCTGTTTTTTTTTTTTTTGCGCTATAAATCAAAAAATACTGAAAATTCGGTAAAAAAAAGTAAAATAATTCTTTGTTTCTATTAAAAATTATTGCAGAGTATTGGTGAAGATTGGCAGAGTATTGGCAAGTATTGGCAGAGTGGCACAGTGGTTGCAGAGCATTGCACAGTGGTTGCAGAGCATTGCACGGTGGTGGCAGAGTATTGCACAGTTGTGGCAGAGCAATGCACAGTGGTTGCAGAGCATTGCACAGTGGTTGCAGAGCATTGCAGTGGTTGCAGAGTATTGCACAGTGGTTGCAGAGCATGGCAGTGGTTGCAGAGCATTGCACAGTGGTTGCAGAGTATTGCACAGTGGTTGCAGAGTATTGCACAGTGGTGGCAGTGTATTGCAGGCACTGACCAGCGCTGTGGGCAGTACACATCCAGCCCACAGCGCTGGTCCCGTCTCTCCCCCTTTCCGCTTCTCCCCTCACTGTACCGATCGGTACAGAGAGGGGAGGGAGGAACCGGCGTCATGACGTGACGCCAGTTTGTGTACATGTGATCGCTCCGTCATTTGACAGAGCGATCACGTGGTAAACGGCCGCTATCAGCGGCTGTTTACCGTGATCCGTGATGCGCCGGGTCCTCGGGACCCGGCGGTCACGGATGTTCCCGAGTGCACGCCCCAGGGGGCGCGCGGGAGCAAGTTTCTGGGAGGACGTCCGTAGGACGTCCACTTAGGATAAGCCGACTGCGCTGTAGACATCTTTCGACTATAGCGCGGTCGGCATGTGGTTAATGGATGCCTCTGCTGACCACACATTCCATTTTGAGGCCTCATCCCCTCTACCATTCATTGTTCTGTCCAGATAAACCTCCCATTCTGTGTTATGTTCACAAATAGCTGCCATTCAGTGTTCTGTCTGGGTAAACTTCACATTCAGGGTTACCTCCACATATTTCTGTCATTCAGGGTTATGTCCTAATATACCATACATTCCGTGTTATGGCCACGTATACCTGTCATTCAGTGTTATGTCCACATATATATATATTTATGGTCTAGAGCCCTACGGACGACATGAGTAACGATGACACATAGGAACAATACAAAACTTACCAACATGAAATAGACCTGAAAGTGTGCCTTGGTCTACCGTATGGTACACCAAAATAAGGGGGCATACCCTAGATGAGGAATGATAAGAAGTAGTTATGGAATAATGTGAAGTGAGTATTCAGTCTGGGGTAAGAATACTTGGAAGAGGCTTTTAGAAGGGGAGGGTGGGTGGGTATCTCGCACAGGAAACCGACAAAGACCGGCGGCCTTTGGGCTGCTTAAATACCCTCCGGGCTCCTCCCATAACTTCAGGCCGGTACCCGGCCTTCCAATTTATGGTCTAGAGCCCTACGGACGACATGAGTAACGATGACACATAGGAACAATACAAAACTTACCAACATGAAATAGACCTGAAAGTGTGCCTTGGTCTACCGTATGGTACACCAAAATAAGGGGGCAAAAACCTTCAGGTAGGGGATAATTATTTATTAAAGGTAATGTCACTGAGTAAGTCGAGCAAAGGCCTGAGCCATCTCTAACTGTGGGTTAGGTATGTAGCGAGAGAAGCAGGCCGACTTCCACCGACCTAGTTTCTTGATCACATGGTCCGGAACCCCCTGTCTTGAGGCCGTCGTGGCCGCCCCGATCCGGAATGAATGCCCGGAGTACTGGCTGGGGTCCAACTGAAGATTGCCGAGAAGGACCCGGACATGTTCCACGAACTGCGACGAGTTGAGGGGTTTTACTGGAAAGGGTAGAAGCGGACTGGACCCTGGGCGGTCGGATAGCAGTGCCGTCAAGCGGTTTAACACGGCAACTGGGCACCAGTTGTTGTGAGTCCTGTACAGGTGAATATCTACTCCGGAACCTCGCTGCTGGGTTTTAGACGTCGCCAAGTGAAGGACGTAGTGATCCTGGTGGCGGCAGAGATTACTTCTATGCAAGACTGGACCGGCTGGGTGGCTGCGAGTGAACTCGCTGGCCCGTAGAAACCCATAAAATGCCATGTGTATCGCAGCCTGCAGGACGGTGCTGAGGAGGAGACCGAAAGGGGACCTATCCAGGATGTCAGACATCCCCTTAAAGATCTCCCCAGTGATAGGCAGCCGCTTCGGGCTGACTGGCGGCTGGTGCTTCTGAACTCCACGCAGTAGAGCCCTTACTGCGTGGCAGGAGAACACCGAAGGCCTTGCGGGGTCTTGAAGTGACAAGTAGTGCTGCACCCCGGCCACGTACTGGCGTATCGTGCTGTGTGACAGCGCTAGGTGAGAATGGCAATAAGCGATAAACGCCAGAACCTGCTTGACGCTGGAAGATTCACGAGGGCGATGGGGCAGGAACTTATTAAACGCCCTCCAGGCCGTCCGGTAGGCCCGACGGGTGTTGCGGGCGAGCGAAGCGTTGATGATGTTAGTAGCTGAGTGTAGATGTGGGGCTAGTCCAAGGTCAGTTGTGACCAATCCGGGATAGTGGCTGAAAGATGGTAGGCTCCTGGCATCTGTTCAAAGAAAGAAATAAAGTTAAAACGGGAGAGTGCGTCCGCTGCTGAGTTGAACTTCCCTGGAATGAATGAGCAGTAAACATTGAACTGATGTTGTAGGGATAGCTGGACCAGTCTGCGGAGGAAGGACATGACAGGCCTGGATTTAGACCTGCCCTTGCTGATGATCTCGGCTGTGGCTTGATTGTCTGTCGTAAAAGCCACAGTCTGTCCAGACCAAAGGTGACCCCATAGGTGAGCGGCTGCTACGATGGGGAACAGCTCAAAGAGGGCTGACGTGGTAGTGAAGCCCGGTGTGGCTAGTGCCTGAGGAGGCCAAGGGGCGGCGAACCACAAATGGCCAAAAATGGCGGCGCATCCTGTGGATGCCGCCGCATCGGTCACCACCTGGGGTGACAGCGTAGACACTACTGGGATGAACAGGGACACACCGTTCCAATTACTAAGAAAGTGTTCCCACATGGCTAGATCTGCTTTGGCTGCTGAATCCAGCCTGATGACCTGGTCTGGGTCCTGAGTGTAGGACAGGAAGACCAGCAACCGGGACACGAAGGAGCGGCCCTGGGGGATGATCCTCATAGCGAAATTCAACATCCCGAGGAGAGACTGAAGTTGCTTCTGAGTACATCCCCCCACCCGGGTGAACTCTCGCAGAACCGTCCTGATACGGTCCAACTTATCAGCGGGAAGGCTGGCCTGCATGGCAAGTGTGTCAAGGTCGATGCCCAAGAACGTGATCTTGTGCGCCGGGCCGTCAACCTTGTGTTCCGCTATGGGGACGTTCAGATTGTCGAAAACCGTCCTCAACTTTCCAACGTCCCCTGGGGGAGCCCCGGGTGGTTCTATCAGAAGGAAGTCATCCAAATAATGGATGACCTCGTGGCACTGTGCCTCGTGGAGAAGGATCCACGCCAGGGTCTCCGCGAACTTGTCAAATAACCAAGGACAACTCTTAGACCCGAAGGTCAATTTGGTCGTGAAATAATATCGCTCCCTCCACTTGATGCCGTGCCAGCACCACAGGGAAGGATGTATGGGCAGCAGCTTGAAGGCGTTGGATATGTCCGCCTTCGAGAGCCAAGCCCCCACCCCAGTCCTGAGAATGGCCTGGATAGCCATATCTACCGAAGCGTACTTCAGTGAGAACTCCTCGGAGGGGATGAGCGAGTTGAGACTGGGAACAACGGAAGAATGAGGCGCTGACAGATCATACACCAGACGTTTTTTATTTGAAAATGTTCCCTGTACAAGCCCGATAGGGCTAACCCTCCAGATACTGAAGGGAGACTGACTGAACGGGCCTATCATAAAGTCCCGATCCAACTCCGTCTGCAGAAGGACGTCAATAGCTGGCTCATCTGTTGCTGCTGAGCGCAGGTTCGGACATTCGTGGGTGGAGTGGGGCAGGGTGATGAGCCCGGTATGAAACCCATCGGTGAAACCTCGGATGAGGTAGCTGGCGAGTGACGGAGTGGGGTGTGAGGTCAAGTAAACATCGAGCCAAAGGACATTGACCCGGCTTAGTCACGGTTTCTTCTGCTTGACCTCACACAGGACCCTGGGGTGCGCCCTCTGGCATAGGGTGCAAACGTGCAAGAGCCGGCACTGGCTGAAATTGCAGGAGTCGTAGTTGAAGTTGTTGCAAATGGCGGCTCCCCCAACCATCCGCACCGGACGTCCCAATTTGTCCACCTTCTGCCCTTGCGCCGGGGCCTGCTGAGCCTGGCTCGTGCTGGTAGAGGCCGTGCTAGCTATCGGATGGACAGAGGCTATGTTGGCACACCAGACCGTGGTGTGGGACGCTGACTGACAGACAGCACATAGCGGGGAGCGTAGACCCGCAAAGTGGCGGCAGAACAACTCCGTGTCCACTGCGCTCCAGTCCGTTGTCAAATGGAACTGTAAGAATCTGGCCGCGGCTTTGGCCGAGAAGGACCAGTGATAATCGTAGAACGCTGAGCCACCGTATTTGTGGCCCAGGTCTACGATCAAATGGAGGTAGAGGTCCAGTTCCTCCCGCCTGCCGGGGGAAGCTGAGCACAGCACGTCCCTGAACATGCCGAAAGCGAGCGTGAACTCGGGCACCGTGAGCTTTCTGTTGAGCCTCGGATCCTTTGCTTTCAAAACCACCGAGACGTCCCCCCAGGTGTAGGCCTTGTTCTCGGCCAAGTCATGGACCGAGATCATGAGTGAGGCCAGGTTAACGTCTCTGCCCTCTAAAATGTCCTTCCTTACGCCGGGTGGCACCAGGTGGGAAGGGTGAACGGTAGTCGTGGCAAGCTCACTACCTGTGGCCGGTGCACTGATGGCTGGGACCACCGCAGGGTCCGGAACCGTGGCGGCCGGACTGGCCTCTAGACGTGACACCCTGTCCTGGACCTCAATGATCGAGGAAGACAAGGAAGACACGAGGGTGTGTAGCTGAGCGACGGCGGCTGAAATAGATTCCAGAGACGCCTGCTGGCTGCTGAAGCCTGCTGCGGCCGGTGGTGGGAAGAGGAGCCTGAATAGCTCCGCCTTCCTGGCCACGGACGAGAAGGGTATCCCTCTGCGCCTCAGCTCGGCGGACAGCCTGGGAATTGTCCATGCCCTAAGAGACTGGACACTGGCAGCCTCGGAGGCTGACGCCGGAGATAGCGGGGTGGTGAGGTCATCGCTGCCGACTGATGACATGGCGGCTGCCAAGACCCGTTACTTAGTTGACTGGTCACGTGCCTGCAGGCTGGGCCTATAAAGAGGTGACAAGAAATGAGTTTGGACGTGTCACCTACGGTATACGTACCTGCCATGAGAAAGCAGGAGTCCGCCATACACCCCCCCCCCCCCCCAGCACGCCCCTGCGGTTTTTTTTTTGTTTTTTTTTTACCTGCTGGAACCCTGATCAAGCTGGTGCAGGTGGACCTACTGAATCCGACTGACCTGAGAGAGTGTGAGAGAAAGTACCTATTTAAGAGCCTGAACTGCTGCCGTCCAGAGCGACGGAACCCAACGTAGATGATAACAACAGGCGATAGTGACTTAAGTCGACTGCCAAGACAGCTGTGGAATCAAATGACAGATAACAACACGAATGACTGACACGACATGTTGCCTTAACTGAAATGAACTTCCCGTGACAGGGCCCGGCCCGGTTGTACCGTATGGGGGTGACTGTGAGCCGGACTCTGGAGCACGTACAGAAATGAGGCAACCGTGAAATGAGGCCAACTGCCTGGGTACGCTGGGGCCGAACTGTGACATCCAGCTGCCACCGGGTCCGACTCCAAGTGCTATAGTATGCATTTGGAACGCAAGCACTCGTGTGCCAGCGACCTTGATCGTCATGCCACTGTCTAGTGACTGAACCCCTTTCTCTCTTTTCTTTTTTTTTTTTTTTTGTGTAGAAATGCGGCCGGCCTAGGGCACGCCGGTGCAAATTCGTACAGGGAGGGACCAATTAACGCCGGGGCGTGGTAAGGTGACATAGAAATGATATAACATGACAAGGACAAGAATCAAAGTCTCTTTTTTTTTTTTTTTTTTTTTTTTGCGATTCCGTCCCTGGCGCATGTATTGAAATGAGGCCGGCCTAGGGCACGCCGACACGAATTAGTGCGGGGAAGTGACTGCATTCATGCCGGGCGTGGTAAAGTGACAGAAATGACATACCATGACAGGGGCAAGAATCAAGAGTGCACGCAACCTGTGATGCGATTCCGCCCTTGGCGCATGTATCGAAATGAGGCCGGGTAGACGTGCGTCTGGATCGCCCCGATCGGAGCATCTATGGATGCGACCGGACCTACCCAGAGGTATGGTGACCGAAATGAAACCATGACAAAGACTAGATTACAACAAACCGAGCAACTTGTAACCGAATCTAATCTCTGGAGCATGTATGGAAAGGAGGCCGAGCGGCTAGGCGAATCAGTGCGAATCGATGCATCCCGGATGCGACCGGATTCAGACCGATACGTGGCCAATGACCGATATCATGCCAAAGACTGGACTCGAGCCCGTATCCGCACGAGCAGTGGCCAATCTCTGAAACATGTATGGTAATACGGCCGTAACCTGGGTACCCCGAGACAAATCCGTGCCTAAGTGTGACATGACTTGAATCTGAGTGCGGCCAGGATCGAAATGATGGCATGAACGCCCTGTTTAACTGATGCGAAATGACTTAGCATGACCGAATGGCCTGATACGTTAGCCATGTTTGAAATGACGAAATGATTGCCATGCTAATACATGAAATGTTTCGACACGGTCGAAGTGATTCGTACAATTTAACATGCCAACAGCGATTCAGAATGCAAAAGCGATTCGGCACGCTTGCTGGCATAACCGATTTGAATAATATGACAGGACATGAACGATGCGTGTGAGTGCGAACGGCACCCGTGCGTGAGCCATGTTTGAACGATTCAAAGACTACGTAATACGACCGCGTAAGGGGAACCCTTGAGTGCCGGATGCGGCATCGGTCGGAGTGTCATGGCGGGCGGCCCTGAATGTGTGTGCCGTTGGGTGGCTCCCGATCGTGTACAACCAAAAACGTGCGTGTAACTGTTTAGGTTTTCGAGACAAGCGGTGCGTGGTTCGTGAGCTACGCAGACCACAGTTTAGTGACATGATAAGCAGTGCATGAGAACGTGAAACATGGGAGCCGAAGCCCTACCTGCGACAGCCGAACCAGACTCTTTGTACGGAACTGCGACTCGGCGACACGAGTGCGACACGAAGGGACAACACGACTTACGAACACGGAACGCGGGACTGCAACAAAAGGAGGCGGACAGACGAATTGGAGCTCACGAACCGGCACCAACAGCGCTTGTCTCGAACGAGTCGTCCTAGATGTCTGACGTATCAGATATCTCGCACAGGAAACCGACAAAGACCGGCGGCCTTTGGGCTGCTTAAATACCCTCCGGGCTCCTCCCATAACTTCAGGCCGGTACCCGGCCTTCCAATATATATATATATATACACCATTCCATGTTATGTCTTACACTTGTCATTCAGTGTTATAGTAATGTATACTTGTTCTTAGTGTTATGTCCATGTATGTAATACAAGTAATTGGCGCAAGCACTTAAAACAATGATCCAAAGGGAATTTTCATTTGGAAAAAAACATAGTACACACTGCCTTACACTTACCTACTAAATGTGAGTGTTTTTATTGCTGTGTACTGCACAGAATTAAAACTGTTGTACAGTCTGCACCCAGAGTCCCCTCTCTTTCTTGTTTTTTTTTTATTTTTTTATGTCCATGTATACCTGTCTTTCAATGTCATATCTAAGTATACCTGTCATTTAGTGTTATATCCATGTATACCTGTCATTCAGTGTTATATTCACGTATACCTTTTATTCAGTGTTATATCCATGTATATCTGTCATTCGGTGTTATGTCCATGTATACCTGTCATTCAGTGTTATATCCATGTATGCAGGTCATTCAGTGTTATGTCCACAAATACCTGTTATTAAATGTTTCAATGATGTATACCTATTATTCGGTGTTATATCCACATGTACCTGTCATTCAGTGTTATATTCACGTATATCTTTCATTCAGTGTTATATTTACATATACCTGTCATTCAGTGTCATATCTAAGTATACCTGTCATTCAGTGTTATATCCGCAGCTACCTCTAATTAAGTGTTATATCCATGTATACCTGTCATTCAGTGTTATGCCCACATATACCCGCAAATTCTTATACCTACCATTCATTGGCATGTCCATACAGTATATACCTGTCATTCAGTGATATATCCACGTGCGCTTGTCATTCAGTGTTATATCCATGTAAATCTGTCATTCAGTGTTATGTCCACAAATACTATAAGTCAGTGCTCGTCAAACCCCGGTCGCCAGGTCGCATTGGCGACTAGAATTAGTGACCTGGCGCCCGGGGCAGCACAGCTGGGGGTATCCTGTCTCCATAGTGCACCCCCCCCCGCGCGTGCGATGGACCGCGCCGGCCGGTAATTGAGCTTGCGGCCTTGTGCAGTCCTATGGTACCTTCTAGAATCTGGCGCCCTCTTGTGGTGGCTGTTGGTATGACACCCAGCAATGCTAATGGAGCTGTTTGTTTTCTCTGCCTGCCCATCTCCTTCCCTTTAACCCCCAAACATTATATATATTTTTTATTCTAACACCCTAGAGAATAAAATGGCGGTCGTTGCAATACTTTCTGTCACACCGTATTTGCGCAGCGGGCTTACAAGCGCACTTTTTTGGGAAAAAATACTTTTTTTAATTAAAAAATAACACAACAGTAAAGTTAGTCCAATTTTTTTTTTTTATATTGTGAAAGATAATGTTACGATTGATTAATTGATACCAAACATGTCTTGCTTCAAAATTGTGCCCGCTCGTGGAATGACGACAAACTTTTACCCTTTAAAATCTCCATAGACGACGTCTAAAAAATTCTACAGGTTGCATGTTTTGAGTTACAGAGGAGATCTAGGGCTAGAATTATTGCTCTCGCTCTACCGATCACGGCAATACCTCACATGTGTGGTTTGAACACCGCTTTCATATGCGGGCGCTACTCACGTATGCGTTTGCTTCTGCAAACAAGCTCGACGGGAAGGGGCGGGTTTAAAAATTTTATTTTTTTTTCTTATTTATTTTAACTTTTATTTTTAATTTTTTCACTGTCCTTTTGAAAAAAAAAAATTGTGTCATTTTTATTCTTATTACAAGGAATGTAAACACCCCTTGTAATAAAAAAAAGCATGACAGGGCCTCTTAAATATGAGATCTGGGGTCAAAAAGACCTCGGATCTCATATTTACACTAAAATGCAATAATAAAAAATAAAAAAAAATTGGCATTTGAATAAAATAAATAATAAAATGTCCCTTTTAAGACCTATGGGCGGAAGTGACGATTTGAAGTCGCTTCTGCCCTGCAATGACTTGGAGACGGGCGGGGGCCATGTCGTTAAAAAAAAAAAAACCTGGCTCCTAACTTTTTTAGCTGGCTCCTAGATTCCAAGCAAATTTGTCAAGCCCTGCTATAAGTGTTTCATCAACGTATACCTGTCATTTAGTATTATATCCACATGTACCTGTCATTAAGTATTCTTTACATGTATACCTGTCGTTCAGTGTTATATCCATGTATACCTGTCGTTCAGTGTTATATCCATGTATACCTGTCATTCTGTGTTATGTCCATGTATACCTGTCATTCAGTGTTATGTCCATGTATACCTGTCATTCAGTGTTATGTCCATGTATACCTGTCATTCAGTGTTATATCCATGTATACCTGTCATTCAGTGTTATGTCCATGTATACCTGTCATTCAGTGTTATGTCCATGTATACCTGCCATTCAGTGCTATGTCCATGTATACCTGTCATTCAGTGTTATGTCCATGTATACCTGTCATTCAGTGTTATGTCCATGTATACCTGTCATTCAGTGCTATGTCCATGTATACCTGTCATTCTGTGTTATGTCCATGTGATCCTGCCATTCAGGGTTATGTCCATGTATACCTGTCATTCCGTGTTATATCCATGTATATCCCTCATTCAGTGTTATATTCACGTATACCTGTCATTCCGTGTTATATGCACGTATACCCGTCATTAGGTGTTAAATCAATGCATACCTGCCATTCCGTGTTACGTCAAGGTAAGTCTCCCTTTCAGTATTATGTCCAGGTATACCTGCCATTCAGTGTTAAGTTCAAATATACCTGTCATTTAGTGATATACCTATGTATACCTGCCAATCCTTGTTATATCCAGGTGAACCTGCCATTCAATATAATGCAGTCAGCTCACATGACCATTATGTATCTACAGCATTATTCAGTTACAGTCACATAACCTATAATTACCAATCACAGGATGCTATAAATCTATTTTATCTTTCCACTGCTTAGTATTCTTGTCCAGGGTGGATACGAGCTATGTAATGCTTTATTGAAGGTTTTGACTAAATCTTGATTTAGAATTAGAAGCCATGACATTCTTTTCACTTCTTGGAACTATCTATGAAATGTATACTGTGACACATATCAGAATGAGCGCTATAGTCTATATATTATATGATAATCTATGATCTCACTCAGCTTATTAATGTCTGAAAATCAAACACAAACAAATGTATTCAGCCAATAAAACACTGGACTGGCTGTCACTTGGGACAGTTAAGTGTAATTATAAAGCATCTGTCACAGGGTAGCCAGAGGAAATAATGCTATTAATAAGATTTGTTCTGCCTTCTCATCTACCTGAAAATGTTCCATCACACAACTGTCATCCATTCCTCCTTTTCTCTATCAAACCCTAAATGCATGCCATAAGGAATATTTAAACATTATAGCTAGAACACCATTATACATTGACAACTAGATTAAGCATAGAAATATAACCTCAAAACATAAACATGCAAACAGGGTATCGTGTGACAAACAATAAACGTAATATTACCTACAACCTTTACAATAAAATAAGCATTGATTAGATTAACAATCGTTAGCAAAAATTGCTAATATTATTATTACCAACCATGATAATTGTATACTCAGCCAATTTTATAGAAATAAGTCTAAATTCAGCTAATGTATTGGTAAAAGGAAGAACATCGCAATCTGCAGATTTGTTTATGCTAAATAACATGTTCCATATACCGTATATGCCTTTAAATAACAAAACCATTTTAAAGCTGCCAATAGTCAGTATCATCTTTCACAGTTCTGCCCAGGCTGCTAAAAGCTGCCTCTCTGTTAATGATTACAGCATATCATTGCTTTCCACTTACGGTACATGAGTTTTTCAGATCACATCACATTTTCCATTCACCAATAACAATTCAAGAAGTGATTGTTGCTAAGAAAAGTCATAGTCCTTTGTATTACTGTGTTTGAAGGCAAAGTACAGTATATTGTATATTTAGAATTTTAGGCTTTTGTTTGTATTTATGAGCACCTTGCATTGAGTGCAGAATTCAGATGTAACAATTCCCTTTCCAAGACTATTTTTTTTTCCTTAACAAGACAATGTAAGATCTCGTGCAAAATGTTTACTCTCCTAGCATGAGTTTAACCATTTTCTGACTTTTTCCACATCTGCAATTCTAGTGTAGGAAAACAAGTGTCAATGAGGAAGTCAACATCCCATACTGCTACCAACGTTTGAAACATTCTACATATATGATATATAACATTATATATATTGTTGAATATTCTATGATTCAGTGAGGGTCCTTAGCCTAAACCTTTATGAGAATAGTGCATTTATAAGATTATTTTATTAAAGACAATCAGCTTCTGAAATCAAGTGGTTACTGGTGGCTTTTACATGAACCTTACATTTTTTCAGTGTATGTTGCAGTGTGATCATATTTGTACAGTTTGGAAAAACCAGCAGAACTAAAATTAAGTCAATACATGTCCATGATGCAGTCTGCCTTCCTGACCACATTGACGTTTACAGGTTCTGACAACAAAGTGTGTGATGTGGTCCAGGACCACCCATGGTGATGATCTTAATCCATATATTATTAATATCTATTTTCTTGAAGAGAAACCACAATGGCCTTTGGAAAATGTTACAAATTCTTGTTAAACCTCAACTATACCTTGATCTTTTACATACATTTTTATCATTTGTTTAACATTTTATGCTGAAAATTAACATTTACAACAGAGTGCTTCCATAATAGTTTGTTTGCAACACTTCTAGATTTCTAATAAGAAATCTCAGCACTGCCTGTTCATTCGATCTAACCAAAAATCCATAGAAGCTAAGACACTGGAGAAGAAGATGTGGGTAACCCTCCTCTTGACACATTCCGCTGTCTGTTTTTTTTATCATCAAACCTGAAATACTCTACTAAAACGCATATATATATATATATATATATATATATATATATATATATATATATATATATACACACACATATATAACCTTTATATACCACTAGAATAACAAACATAGCTTTAGGAAAAACAAAAATGAAGATAGTCACACCATCACCAAGACAGGATCTTGGTTTCCCATGTTGCATGAGGTCTCATTTGTATTTGTCTTGTGTATTTCTTGAAGATCACTCTTACAAAATCACCCATTCACTGACAAGGGATTGTTTTCTAGACTTTCACCATATGGAACATTCACACATAAGTGTAATAATCTCAGACTAATTCCACTGCGGATTAAAGCCCAAGCCAAAAATGTCACACAGATTAATGGAAAAAAATCACAACAGGAAAAATAAACTGTAATTATTTTAAATAAAATATTTAATTACTAGTCATGTCATAAGTGTCTCATCAATATCAATAGCCCTTAAAACAATGTCCTTTATTTATAGGTGTGCATCAACCTGATTTCTAACAAAGTTACTGGTGTTTAATGCAGGATGCTATCTACATGCGTTCTATTCACATACCTGAGCATCACTCCTGGTGACTTACAGGGTCACATAAATATTTAAACTAGCTGTCTATGTAAGCTCCTTTACTGATAAAAGCAAGTTTGCTTTACTTTTAACAAAAATAGACATATTCTGTAGTTTTTAAGGTGTGTAAAGTTCGTATTTCTCTGAATTATTTTCCTCTGAATGTGGAATTGCAGCCACAGTTAAAATGCTTCACTGCTCTAAAAACAAAATAGACATAAACATGTAATCTATGAAAATACTTCTGCCATATCACTAGGCTAAAATATATCTATAGGCATACAGAAGATACTTGGCCATAATGGAAAGGATATTGAGTCAAAGAAGTGGTAATAGCATTAAAAATGCAAAGATCCTCCAGGTCTTCCATTACATAAGGGTTTGTATTGTCCCTGAAGAGTCATTATTACTGACTCCTATAGGCTTCCTGTAGCAGATGTATGAGGAATACTATCTGTGTAGCCCCCGGGCTCATGGCTTCTTTCAGCTTCACTAGTCTGATGCTTTAATGATGCTGTACTTCCACTCACTCCCTTATTTAAATTAGAGGCATCAGAGTGGTCCTCAGCATCTGCATTGTCTTGTGTTGAAGTAAATGCTTGAAAATCTGGAATTCCTGCAATGTCTTTGGTTGGTGGAATAAGTGGCTCTTCTAAGGATTGTGAAGTTTCTGTTGTCGCAGGGGTATGACTGTGAAAGATATGTGTCGAAATGATGCTGCCTGACACAGAGTCTTCCATGCCTGATGTTAAGGCCTCTACCCCTGCATCTGAATTGATGCTCGTTGACAAAGTCCCAGTTTCTTTGTTGCTGTATGTAGTAGCCTCCTCAGCCGGTGTGTTAGATGAGGATTCTGTAATTACCTTGTGCTGTGTAGCAGAAGCTTTGTAAGATGCAGGCAGCTGGGTCGTTGTATATTCCACACTGTCTGTATCTCTTGCCTGGTTCTCTGCATCAGCAAAAACTGACTGTTTGGAGGGATCCAGACTAGCCCTTGCATTTTTACTTGCAGTGTCATTGGCAATTGTGTCATTATGTGAATGAGTAAAATTGCTGGAAAAAGTAGGTAAATAGTTGTCAGGGCTGGAGCTGCTAGGAGCCGGCTCCCCCCTTGTCCGTACAGGCTTCCATATCAGACTGTAATAGACAGCTAATAATATAGCAGCTAAGGAGACTGACAGCACATAAGCAAATACTGTGGCCAATCTCACCCATTTCTGATTGGTTTTGGCTGCCATTTTGGCCTTCTTGTCTCCAGTGTACGTGGCAGGTCTCCCTCTTTCCATATTGCCAACAAAGTCTTTGTCCTTCATGACGCCCCGTTTTTTGGCTGTGTGCTCCACTGTGATGCCTGATCCAGGAATATTAGTACAAAGCAGATAATCTATTAGGTTTCAGCAGTAACAGGTATTATTCTATTACTCCTTGATTGCTTGTGTTAGGACATGGATTAGATTGAGTATCATAGCATTTTGTCTCTGCAGATGCAGGCATGGATGTAATGCAGCATGCATCGGTTGACTCTTCTGTGTCTGGTGGTTCAGTGAACGTCAAATGATTTGGTGCGTGCATTGCTTCATCACACATGGATTTCTGTTTGATTTCTTGAGAAGAAAATTGTCCATTATTGGTCTCCCAATATAGATCTCTTCGCTCCTGAATGGAACGATGCTGCTTACTTCAGCAACACACAGGAGAGAAGCAGATGAGGAGGGGCAGGACTGCTCTTCTTAAAAGGGCAATCAACTGATGTTAGCATGAGGTAGCAATTGGTTGCTATAGCAGCAATCATATGCCAAACCTCCATTGAAGCAATAAATGCAATAGCAACACAACAAA
This sequence comes from Lithobates sylvaticus, assembly GCA_028564925.1. Classification (NCBI taxonomy): domain Eukaryota; kingdom Metazoa; phylum Chordata; class Amphibia; order Anura; family Ranidae; genus Lithobates; species Lithobates sylvaticus. The sequence continues at coordinate 143,404,681 of CM053038.1, read as the reverse complement.
ATGATAAGAAAGGATCGAAAATCTTTTTTTTGTTATACATTTTTTTTTATCTTTGTTATTTTGGGTATATATGGTATATTGCTATGCACATTGTTAAAGCAAACATTGTGCTTCTTTTATAGGTAATGCAGTATAACATATAATATTCCAATAATCAATAGATGCTTTAGTGGACATACAGGACTATCTTCACATCCTTAATGACTCACTAAAGAATATCAAGTCTTCAGTACAATTTTTATGACGTGACTCTATAAAGGGTAAAAAGGTAAATAACAAAACTTTTTTATAATATATAAAGTTGTACTACAGAGTTTGTTTTGTTTTTCATTGGGTTGATTTAGTAAAGGAGTGGAGCATGTTTGCCAAAGGGAATTTTCATTCATGTTAGCAAATGTGATAACAATTTGTAAGCAGTTGAAGGGTAAATGTTTTATTATTTTATGTTTATATGTTTTATGTTTACTGAAAATGTTTTACTGTTTTGTAGTTAATATATGTGGTTAGAATTTAGCGTAACCATGTTACCCTGCTGAAATGGTATTCTGCTGACCAGGTTTTCCTGGGCGTTTTAGGAAAGTACTGCCCTCTACTGGGGCAAACACATAAAAAGGGAGGGAACCACATCTCTGGGGCACCGCAGTTAGTAAGACTGTCAGAGGTTCGGTTTCCAGGTCTCCTGAAATAAGGACATGCTGCTAAGAATGTGATCCACTACTTTGTACTTAACCACCACTTGTTGGGGCCCAGTCGGGGTTCCAGATGTATAGATTTACGCCTGACCAAAGGACTCTAAGGACTTTCTCACCTATTTAAGATATGACTACCTGGTTAGTAGACTAAGGGGCACTTAGATGATTATGTACAGGAATGTGTATTGAAGACATCTTTGTTGAACGGTTAATTTGTTTTATTTCAACAATTTCAGTAAAAAAAATTTACTTTTATTTAACCACTTGGCGCACAGCAAGGTACCCATATGTCACTGGACCTTCAGTGGTTATACCAGGATGCTGCCTGCAGCTGCAAGCAGGGCTGGCCCAAGACATTGTGCTGCCTGGGTCCAAGAATTGAATGCTGCCACCCCCCGCCCCCCAAAGAAATCATGCCCATCCAGCAAAGAGACATTTTCATAAAGTAAAGAGACTTTTCCCTAAAGCAAAGAGACACCCTTATATAGTAAAGAGACAGCCCAATCCAGCAGAGACATCCCCATATGTTCAAAGAGACATCCCATATAGTAAAGAGACATGCCCCCTCCAGCAAAGAGACATGCCCCCTCCAGCAAAGAGACATACCCCCTCCAGCAAAGAGACATACCCCCTCCAGCAAAGAGACATGCCCCCTCCAGCAAAAAGACATGCCCAATATAGCAAAGAAACATCCCCCTCCTGCAAAGAGACATGCCCCCTTCAGCAAAGGGACATGCCCCCTTCCTTTAAAGAGATATGCCCAAAAACATCAGCTTAGCTCACAGGTATATGAATTGTGCAGCACCACAAAAGCTCCCCCCTTCCTCTTCACCACCACTGACCAACTAAGCTCCTTGTGCTGTTCTGGGACCGGGAGAGCTGCTCCACCCCCGCCCTGCTCCGCTTGTACTCTGGGGAGTGGAGTAGAGCATGATGCAAGGATTACAATGCATGCTAGAGGGAGGGAGCCTCGGGTCCTCGGGCACTGCATTGCCGCCCCTCTTAAAGTGCCACCTGGGTCCCATGGTAGGGCTGGCCCTGGCTGCAGGCATCATCTTGGTATTGTTTTATTTTGGGCAGGTGGAGGACTTTTATGTAAAAGCAATCCTAGCGGCTAAATTACCACTGGATTGCTTTTACAAGTGATGGGAGGGGTCCCATGTTCTCCCACCCCACACTGGAATCGGGGATTGTAGCTGTCAGTTCCACTGGCTGACTGATCGGGGACCAAATCAGCCCTGATCATCTCTATGGTCTAAGGATCATTTGTACTTGCTTTGACTTCAACACACATAAATGTGCCTGCCGCTTCAAAATGCATTTTTATGTGTTTTTGATGCTTCTGCAATGCTTCTGTGATGTTTTGGTGGTGTTTCGATGATGCTTCAGTAGTGCTTCAATGATGCTTCGGTGGTGCTTTTTTGCAGCTTTAATGAAGCTTGGTAGATGCCCTGTGTGTGGATATCTCATACCTGCAATTTTTCCAAAGCAAAGCTAAAGTTAAATTATAATGTGAAAAATAAAAATAAGTGCAGCGCATCTAAAAAATAATCAAAAATAATACAATAATAATAAGATATCATAAAATTATGATATGTATATGAAACACAATACACATAATGAAAAATAATCAAAAACAGTGACAAAAGTTCATGTCTTGTGAGTCCAAAATAAAACAGAGAGTGAATAACTGATTGTAGATAAAACACCCTGGTGACTGTAAATAAACAGAATATGTTCTTAAGGTGATATCCTCAACCGAAGGTAAATGGAGACTCTTACCAAATGTGCTATGCACATACGCATAGACTCAGTGGAGGGTGAAGTGTCTGATTCCAAGGGAAGCTGACTCCAATCAGGGCAAACGACCAATCAACTGGACGGATCTCCGGCAGATGATCTCCTCATATAATGGACAGCCCAATGCTAAGCAATGTGGATCCAGGCAAAAAAGATCTCCCAGCATATAATAATAGAAAAGAAGGGGGGGACACTCTAAGTGTAGACTGTTGGTAAACGGTTTATTTAAAATTGAAGTTTAAAATACAACCTTGATGAAAAAGGTAAATGGTTGTGTCTGCAAATAACATAAGTTATGCAGTTGACAAAAAGTTAAGGCAATGCTGTAGGTACACTCGATATGCACAACTGCAGCAAACAAAGCCTTATGGACATATGCATAAAAAAACAGCTCAAAGCTGCAAATGGGGAACAATTGCTGTTTAAAAAGGTCCCGCACTGTAGCAATGTAGAGAGATTGCGGAACGAAGCCGCTGGAGATAATGATAGACAGCGAGTGACTGATAAACTTCTCCCCCGTACGTACGTTACGTCCTCCTGGACTTCGTCAGCGGTGGGTCCAGCGAAGTCCAGGAGGACGTAACGTACGTACGGGGGAGAAGTTTATCAGTCACTCGCTGTCTATCATTATCTCCAGCGGCTTCGTTCCGCAATCTCTCTACATTGCTACAGTGCGGGACCTTTTTAAACAACAATTGTTCCCCATTTGCAGCTTTGAGCTGTTTTTTTATGCATATGTCCATAAGGCTTTGTTTGCTGCAGTTGTGCATATCGAGTGTACCTACAGCATTGCCTTAACTTTTTGTCAACTGCATAACTTATGTTATTTGCAGACACAACCATTTACCTTTTTCATCAAGGTTGTATTTTAAACTTCAATTTTAAATAAACCGTTTACCAACAGTCTACACTTAGAGTGTCCCCCCCTTCTTTTCTATTATTATATGCTGGGAGATCTTTTTTGCCTGGATCCACATTGCTTAGCATTGGGCTGTCCATTATATGAGGAGATCATCTGCCGGAGATCCGTCCAGTTGATTGGTCGTTTGCCCTGATTGGAGTCAGCTTCCCTTGGAATCAGACACTTCACCCTCCACTGAGTCTATGCGTATGTGCATAGCACATTTGGTAAGAGTCTCCATTTACCTTCGGTTGAGGATATCACCTTAAGAACATATTCTGTTTATTTACAGTCACCAGGGTGTTTTATCTACAATCAGTTATTCACTCTCTGTTTTATTTTGGACTCACAAGACATGAACTTTTGTCACTGTTTTTGATTATTTTTCATTATGTGTATTGTGTTTCATATACATATCATAATTTTATGATATCTTATTATTATTGTTTTATTTTTGATTATTTTTTAGATGCGCTGCACTTATTTATATTTTTCACATTGTTATTTGAAGGATTCGTGATTGGCCTTTTTGGTGTTCAGCTTGCACTTTCACTTATTTTATTTACTTGTTTTTTGTGGGTTTGCGCTGATTGTTCCATTCTATTAAAGTTAAATTATAGCCTCTCAAAAGCTCCAGGAGCTTTGTCATAGACTTCTATGGAAGCTTTGAAGACGCTTTGAAGCACCACTAAAGCAACATGGGATATAAATTTTGAAGCGAAGCAAAGCAAACACAATGTGTAAACAGGACTGTAAGCTAACCATTTTATTTTATCCTCATTGGATTTGATTCACAGCAGCTGGAGCCAATGGCTGCGCTACTATCAATCTATCCAATCAAGAGCCCAGAACCCCCGCCAGAGAGGTAGAGCACGTCTCCGGTGGGGGAACGAACGGTCTAAGGTGACTAGGATGCATTAAGGTGAAAAATCACGAGGGTTTGCAACCCTTTCAACACAACACTGTCCTTTAGAAAGTTTGATACATGTGGCAGTCTCTCCCCTGTAAATCACTGGGCATGCTGACATACTCACTCTGTCCTCCATGCTCCCACTGCTATCAGGCAAGAATCCTGTTCAAACCGTAATGCTGAATGGATCTTAATAAGCCAGCCTGAGCTTAGCCTGGAGACAGAGTCCCCCCTAGACCTAGGGGAACCCTTCTAGGACACCAACAGCCTCTTCAGCACTCCATCTTCCACCCAACTCCCCTGCTGGCATGGGTCTCTCATATTTAAGGGCCGACCAGCCACCCAACCATACCTTCTGCCTGAGGATTGACCACATTCCCTCAAATATACAGATCAGCCCTCCTGGCTGCCATCCACTAACTTCTAGACAGGGTCGGATTAACATAGGGGCTATTGGAGCTGCAGCTCCAGGCCCATCTCTCAAGATAGGCCCATTGGCCCCAAAGAAAAAAAAATATATAAAAAAAATAAAAAATAAAAAAAGATTGACTTTGAGGGTTGTAGCTCGGCGATCAGGAGTCACAGAGACCCCACATTTGGGGGATAGGTAGCTAAGGACCTTAAAATATGGGGCTGCTTTCATCTATGGTTCCGAAGATACAGGGCTGCTTGCGCAGCCTGTCAGAAGCTACATACAGAGCGGCCAGTATAAATACAAGCTGGAACACTCTGCAGCAGACTGAGAGGATGAACTCACAGTGCTTATAATAATTATTTGTATATTACTTATGGTAATTAACCCCTTGCCACCCAGGCCAATTTTGACACTTCTCTCCTACATTTTTGCTAGGAAATTACTAAAACGTTTTTCTTGGAAAGAAACTGTTTCATTCATAAAAAAAAAACCCACTAAAGTTAGCACGATTTTTTTTGTGTACCAAGCGATGCTTTAAAGGTTTTTTACAGGTTACGTGTTTAGAGTTACAGAGGAGGTCTAGTGCTAGAATTATTGCTCTCGCTCTAATGATCGTGGCATTTGTAACCTGTGTGTATCTGGCTCTGATACTAACCAGTGCCTACCCAGCCACTGACTAGTATCTCTCCTCAGCCTGTCCCCACACACCCTCTCAGCTGCTGACCTGTGAATGGGGGAATCACTCCCACAGTGTTATTGTGTTCTGCCAGTGAATACAATGATTAGTGTTGCTAACTATAGCTGGCAGCACTGATTGTTTTGGGGAAAACCTGACAGGCTGGTTGTACTCAAGTCGGTTAATAGGTTGACTTGTGTAAAACCAGCTAGCCCATACATAGATCCACTATGGCTGGTCTCTGCTTAATTGGTGTAATTTCAATCCATGTATGGCCCGCTTAACCACTACGCAGTCCCTAAACATCCTTCCACAAACCTTTACATTTTTCCTTCCCAGATTACTTCATCCTCCTCTCCTATACATAGTGCCCACTGTCATACTCTCCACACTTTTCTCCTGTACATACTGCTCACTGTCATACCCTCCACACTTCTCTCCTATACATAGAGCCCGCTGTCATATCCTACACACTCCTCTCCTGTACATAGTGCCCGCTGTCATACACTTCTCTCCTGTACATAGTGCCCACCGTCGTACCCTCCACACTCCTCTCCTGTACATACTGCTCACTGTCATACCCTCCACACTTCTCTCCTATACATATTGCCCACTGTCATACCCCAACACTTCTCTCCAATACATAGTGCCCACTGTCATACCCTACACACTCCTCTCCTGTACATACTACTCACTGTCATACCCTCCATACTACTCTCCTGTACATAGTGCCTACTGTCATACCCTCCACATTTCTCTCCTATACTTAGTGCCCACTATCATAGTTAGTAAGGTTGAATAAAGACACCAGTCCATCCAGTTCAACCTGAGCGAGTGTCTACAACTGTCCCTATCGCTGTACATTGCACACTCACATCGGTCCCTACCCTCAAGGAGCCCACAATCCAAGGTCCCCATTCATATACATTCACATACCTACCTGCATGTCTTTGGATTGTAGGAGGAAACCGGAGTACCCGGAGGAAACCCACGCAGGCACATGGAGAACATGCAAACTCCAGGCAGGTAGTGTCGTGGTTGGGATTCGAACCAGCGACCCTTCTTACTGCTAGGTGAGTGATAACCACTACACCACTGTGCCGCCCCTAACACTCCACACTCCTCTCCTGTACATACTACTCACTGTCATACCCTCCATACTCCTCTCCTATACATAGTGCCCACCATCATACCCTCCACACTCCTCTCCTGTAATTACTGCTTACTGTCCTACTCTCCACACTTCTCTCCTATACATAGTGCCCACTGTCATCCCTTCACACTCCTCTCCTGTACATAGTGCCTTCTGCCATACCCTCCGCACTCCTCTCCTGTACATAGTGCCCACTGTCATACCCTCCACACTCCTCTCCGGTACATACTACCCTTTGTCATACCCTCACACTCCTCTCCTGTACATACTGCCCACTGTCATACCCTTCACACTCCTCTCCTGTACATACTGCCCACTGTCATACCCTCCACACTCCTCTCTGGTACAAACTACCCTCTGTCATACCCCCCACACTCCTCTCCTGTACATACTGTCCACTGGCATACCCTCCACACTCCTCTGCTGTGCATACTGCCCACTGTCATACCCTTCACACTCCTCTGCTGTATATAGTACCTCCTGCCATACCCTCCACACTCCTCATGTACATAGTGCCCACTGTTAGACCCTCCACATTCTTCTCCCTCACCTGCACATACTTCCCACTTTTATACCACCCATACTCCTCCCCTATGCCTCTTACACACAAAAACAGTTCTTTAAAATTATACTGAATATACTCAATGTTACCAGCTCTAGAATGGGCACACTTTTGTTAGTTCAACTAAAGGAAATCTCAGTCCTCGTATTTGCTCTGCCCCATTATTAGTACTTATTTAATTTTGTAATTACTATTGTGATGTATAGAGGAACATAGGGGATGTCAGCTACTCTAAATATAGCACTTGTAAAAAAGTGTCCCTGAAAATATTTTTGAAATGTTGGCAACTATGCACTTAGGCACTGCCTGTGATATTAAAGCAGTAGTAAACCTTTCTAACATTACTACTTTTTAGAGGCCCTGAAGTAGGTTATGCCATAATGTACAAGTATGCACAGCATATTAGCACATTAGGGTACACATAAATTGCCAGACTGAGCCCTCCAGTGCTGTGCTGTGATCAATCCGACGGGGCCCGGGCGCTTCCATCTTCACTCGGTCTTCCTTCCGGGTTCTGTGCCTTCGGTCACTTGCCTTGGCCGGGCTGCGTTGATGTCATTCCCACACATGCTCATGTGCATCCTCTTTCTCTCACCCCCCTTTCTCTCTCATCCTCCCTCCCTCCCTTACCCCTCACACCTCTTGCATCCCCCTTCTCTCTCTCTCATCCTGCCTCTCTCTCTTTAATTAAATTTTTTATAACAAAAAGTTGTTTGCATTTTTTTTTATTTATTTACTGTTTATAAAAGGCCCCAACAAAATCCTCAGCACCAGGCCCATGATGTTCTTAATCTGGCCCTGCTTCTAGAAGTTTCTCCAAACTGCCAGATCCAGGGGGAGGTACCAGAGACCTTGTTTACACTTGCTTCAAAACTTTGCATTGGGCACACTTTTTTAAAGCACTCTGAATGCCAGTCAAAGCACCTGTCACTAAATAAAATGGTTAGCTTACAGTCCTGGTCACACATTGTGTTTGCTTTGCTTCAAAAATATTACCCTATGTCACATTCTTTGTGCTTCAAATCGTCTCCAAAGCCTCCATAGAAGTCTATGACAAAGCTCCCTTACAGCACCTGAAGCTTTTTAGGGGTTTTTATTCATCTTTGGCTCACTTTGTTTTGGAGGTATTGTAGGTATGAGAAATCCCAGGATGCACTGAGAAACCAACAACCGAACCGGAAAAACATAATCGGCAGTCACTTCCAGTTTATATGTATATATTCTGGAAGTATCTGGTGCAGACTTCACATCTGGTGTGCAGCATGGAGCAGCAGGAAGGTGAGCCAGGTCAGGAATAGAGAGGAGACACTAGCAGATAGCACATGTGGTGTGCAAAATGGCAGAAGGTGAGCGGGGACCGGAGAGATAGGACTGAGCAGCAGAGGGTCAGCAGAGCTGGGGGTCCAGAGCAGGAGAAACTAGCAGATCTCACATGTGGTGAGCAGCATGGAAGCAATATAGTGGGAGGTGAGTGTGGACTGGATAGAGAGGAGGATTAGCAGAGTTGGGGGTTACTACTGAGCAGGAGATCAGAAAAGCATGGGGGTACTACTGAGTGGGGCATAAGCAGAACTGGGGGTACTAGTGAGCAGAGGATCTGCTGAACAAGGGTACCAATAAGCTAGGAATCTGATGAACGTGGGTAATAATAAGCTGGGGATCTGCTGAACATGGGTACTAATGAGCTGGGGATCTGCTGAGTGGGGGTGCTACTGAGCCGGGGTTCTACTGGCCCCTTTAAAACAAATTGAAAATCAACAAACACACAGGGTATTTACCAAGCTTCATTAAAGCTTCAAAAAAAGCATAATTGAAGCATCATCAAAGCATCAATGAAGCATCTAAAACACATAAAACATGTTGAAGTAGTAGGCGCTTTAATGTGTGATTAAGAAAACCCAAAAAGGTACAGTGTAAAAATGTAAAAAAAAAAAAAAATTGAAAATTCTAAAATTTTAACGTGCCCCCATCCCCCTGTGCTCATGTACAAAAGTACGTAAACAGTGATCGCACCTCACATGTCAGGGATCATTGTGAATATCAGATTGAGAGAAATTATTCTAGCACTAGACCTCTTTTGTAAATCTAAAGTAGTAACCTATAAAGGCTTTTAAAGTGTTGCCTATAGATAATATAATGTTTGTAGTTTGTTGCCATTTCACAGGCATGTGCAATTTTAAAGCGTGACATGTTTGGTATCTATTTACTCGATTAAGTATTATTTTGTATTTTTGTGCCTTAAAATTCATTAATGATGAATTTTTCCCCAAAATTGCGTTTTAAAAACCTCTGCGAAAATACAATGTGAAATTAAAAAATTACAACACCCACCATTTTATTCTCTAAACAATACTGATTTTTACATTGTATATCCCTGTATGTTGTGGTCGTTCAGGGTAAAAAAGGCCTGGTCTTCAAGTGGTTATCCTTTCGGCCTGCCCCCTGACCTGTTCCTGGGCGATCCCTGTCATTCTGTTCCCAGGTGGGGACAGGGGACCCATTGATCCTCTGGTACTCGGACAAAGCCAATTCTTTGGCTGATAGTATATGTACGTTAAACAGTAAGTAAGTAAGAAAAGGGAGAAGTTTATCGTATTGTTATTTGGTTAAATCTGTAATATTGGTGACTACATATGTATGTTTACCTCTAGAAGTGTTTCCAGCCTGACCTGCTCCACATCCCTGATGAAGGGGTAAAATCCTGAAACATGTTGGGTGTTGCATAGGGGACTGCCACCATATAGACCATTGTTCGATCACAACTTGTCCTGCATCAACAGTGTACAGTAAGAGAGAGGGGGTGAAAAAGAAAGAGAGAGAGAGAGGGAGAGTTACTGACAGTCTACTGACTGGAATGGTACCAGCGGATTGGAGAAAAGCCAATGTAGCACCAATATTTAATAATGGGCCAAAATACATCCCTGGGAATTACAGACCAGTTAGCCTAACATCAATAGTATGCAAGCTCTTGGAGGGGATGACAAGGGACTATATACAAGATTTTAGTAATGAAAACGGTATTATTATTAGTAATCAGCATTGATTTATGACGAAACGTTCTTGCCAAGCCAATCTATTAACCTTCTATGAGGAGGTGAGTTGCCATCTAGATAAAGAAAGGCCCGTAGACGTGGTGTATCTGGATTTTGCAAAAGCATTTGGTACAGTTCCCCATAAACGTTTACTGTACAAAGTAAGGTCCGTTGGCATGGACTATAGGGTGAGTACATGGATTTAAAACTGGTTACAAGGGCGAGTTCAGAGGGTAGTGATAAATGGGGAGTACTCGGAATGGTCAGGGGTGGAAAGTGGGGTCCCCCAGGGTTTTGTGCTGGGACCAATCCTATTTAATTTGTTCATAAACGACCTGGAGGATGGGATAAATCAGGGGTCTTTAAACTATGGCCCTCCAGTTGTTCAAGAACTACAATTCCCATCATGCCTAGTCATGTCTGTGAATGTCAGAGTTTTACAATGCCTCATGGGATGTGTAGTTCCGCAACAGCTGGAGGGCCGTAGTTTGAGGATCCCTGGGATAAATAGTTCAATCTCTGTATTTGCGGACGATACTAAGCTAAGCAGGGCAATAACGTCTCTGCAGGATGTGGAAATCTTGCAAGATGATCTGAACAAACTAGTGGGGTGGGCAACTACATGGCAAATGGGGTTTAATGTGTAAAAATTTAAAATAATGCATTTGGGTGGCAAAAATAATGCAATCTACTCACTGGGGGGAGAACCTCTGGCGGAATCAAGGATGGAAAAGGACCTGGGGGTCCTAGTAGATGATAGGCTCAGCAATGGCATGCAATGCCAAGCTGCTGCTAACAAAGCAAACAGAATATTGGCATGCATTAAAAGGGGATTAACTCAAGAGATAAAGCAATAATTCTCCCACTCTACAAGACTCTGGTCCAGCCTCACCTGGAGTATGCTGTCCAGTTCTGGGCACCAGTCCTCAGGAAGGATGTACTGGAAATGGAGTGAGTACAGAGAAGGGCAACAAAGCTAATAAAGGGACTGGGGGATATTAGTTATGAAGAAAGACTGCAAGCACTTAACTTATTCTCTCTGGAGAAGAGACACTTGAGAGGGGATATGATTTAAATTTACAAATACCATACTGGTGACCCTACAATATGGATAAAACTTTTCCGTGAAAGGGAGTTTAATAAGACACATGGCCACTCATTAAAATTTGAAGAAAAGAGGTTTAACCTTAAACTGTGTAGAGGGTTCTTTACTGTAAGAGCGGCAAGGATGTAAAATTCCCTTCTACAGGCGGTGGTTTCAGCAGGGAGCATCGATAGTTTCAAAAAACTATTAGATAAGCACCTGAACGACCACAACATACAGGGATATACAATGTAATACTGACATATAATCACACACATAGGTTGGACTTGATGGACGTGTGTCTTTTTTCAACCTTACCTACTATGTAACTATGTAAGAGAGAGAGAGATGGGGGTGAGAGAGGGGAGAAGAGGGGAGAAAATGGTGAGAAAGAGGGGAGAGAGGGGGATGAGATAGAGGGGGGGTCAGAGAAAGAGAAATGGCTTGAGAGAGGCGTGTGAGAGAGAGGTGGTGAGAGAGGTGAGGTAAGAGAGAGGGTTAAGAGAGGGGAGAGAGAAGGAGAGGGGTGAGAGAGAGGGGGTAAGAGAGAGAGGGGAGATCAGAAAGAGAGAGGGGGTGAGGGAGGGAATGCGATAGAGAGAGAGAGGGGGAGAGAGGGGGTGAGAGGAGAGAGAGAGGGTGAGAGGAGGCTAGAGAGAGAAAGAGAGGGGTGAGGGGGTAAAAGAGAAAGTGTAGTAAGAGAGAGGGGGAAGAGGGGGTGAGAGAGAGGGGGGGTGGGTGAGAAAAGGGGATGAGAGAGAGAGGTCAGAGAAAGAGAGAGGGAGTGTAAGAGAGGGGGTGAGAGATAGAGGGGGTGAGAGAGAGAAGTGGGTGAGAGATAGTGGGGATGAGAGAGAGAGAGAGTGGGAGATGCAACATCACTGGATCAAGTTGGAGCACAGGTAAATATTAGGGGACCTGAGAGGGGCACTAGCAACTGCTCTCTCCAGGTCTCCACGTGGGCGCAGTAAGTCCCACCCACAAGTTCAATTGCAAAGAATATGTGGATAAAAATGTAGCGCTAAATGTAAATAAGCATAAAACTAATATACAGTGCCCAAAAAGTGATTCAAATCAAAAAAATATATATTGGGATTTCTCCCTGTATGATAGTGAACAAAGAATGTCCAATATAAATAAATAAAGTGCAAGTCAATCAATATCAGTGTCCCAATAAAGTGAAGTGATGATGATATCAAAAAAACACGGATGACTGGAACTTGATCCTCTCTCCAAACACTTTCTGGAATGAATATAGAAAAGGATGTGTGCTTACCAGAGCAGGTGGACCCCCTGTCAGCGACAGGGAGTCAAACAGGCATATAGGATCCGAAAACCCCGGCAGGTTGGACACCCCCAAACTGGACTGATGGAATCCGTGGGACTTTCACTGAAGCGGTGCAGACGGCCAAACCATGGAAGACCTAAATGGAAGATGGAACAAGACCATAGAGCAGGAACCGCGAATTCCAGGTGATGGATCCAAAGGATGGACAGGACATGAACTGATGTCAAATCACCACTATTGATATGGTGAGAGCTCTCATGAAGTATTCTCAAGTATTTCAAAAACATGTGGAGGAAAGAAAAAAGGAGGGGGGACTCCAATAGTGCAGATCAGCATGGAAGGTTGTATTTGACAAAAACCACCATAACAAAAAAGATTAAAATTAATAAAAGTGATCACAATTAAAATTAAAAGCAGTGTGGGAATAGGTAAGTCCTCGCCCTACGCGTTTCGTCCTAAGTGGACTTCAACTGGGGCATCATTGCAAAGAATACCCAATCACATGCAAGGGAAATAAAAAAAAATGAATTTTTGCTTGCATATGATTGGAAATCAGCAAAGCATCACCACATTCACTAAGCTAAGTGAAAATTCACTTGCAAAATTAAAAGAAAAGCAGTCTAAACCCTATAGTTTACATTGTTGTTTATGTACAGTTATTTTCCACTTGAATAGAACGGATTAGACATGGGTGCCGTAAAAAAATTTGTTTAGTTTCTTTCCGTTCTCGTTTCGTACGAAAAAATTTTTTTCATTAGATTCGTAAACTTTTTGTTAAAATAACGAAAGTTCGTTATGATGAATTTATCATTATGAGGGGCTCCCACCATCCCTTTGCTGTGCTGACTTCCTGGGTTTTTAACCTTTAGTTTCGTTAACTTTTCGTAAATATAACAAAAGTTTGTTATGATGAATTTATCATTATGAGGGGTTCCCACCATCCCTGTGCTGTGCTGACTTCGTGGGTTTTTAACTTTTAGGTTTGTTAACTTTTCGTAATAATTACGAATGTTCGTTATGATGAATTTATCATTATGAGGGGTTCCCACCATCCCTGTGCTGAGTTCCCAGGTCTGTACACCTGCTGTGTCCATTATGAGGGTTTCCCTTTGGGTTTGACTTCCCCAAAGCTTGACACGGCACTGCTCCAAGTTCCAGCCTGTGCACTTCTCTATGCTGGCTATAAACCTTTTCTCTTCCACCATCTAGAAGTACCTGTATCAGTTTTCATTCAAAGGTCCTGCCACATCCCCAGTAAAAAAAAAAAAGAAAAATGTGTAAAAAATGACTTCCTAAAACCCAACATGTTTTACTGCATATTTTGAGTCATCATCGGGGGTAAATAACTTAAAAGTGCATAGTGCATGTGTCCAAAGGTGAGGATAAATCAAAATGGGGCTTACACTATGTGCGAAACAATCATTTATAGGTTCTGATTCTCAATTATTGAACTAAACGCATATACGGTATATTTCCATCATTACTTCGCTCTACGGCGTTTTTGTGATTGTCTACCATACATCTCATAAGTAACCCATATAAATGTTCTAGCACCCTCTAGAGGTTATTATAACAGCTGCAGCAACGTTATCTCTTTCCAATACCTCACTATGCAAATTTTCATAAAGATTTTACACATATTTAAATTTCCACACTATTGAAAAGTTTACAACCACACATTTCTACCTCCCTGTTTTCTTACCTCTTATATGAAGGGAGTAAATGTAAAGCCCTCATTCAATCCATTCAATCCATTTGTCCTACTGGATTCCAGTAGGACAATTTGTAAGGGCAAGAGGAAATTGCTCCCCAAGGAAGGATTTTAAGTAAGTGAATGTAACATCCTTTGGATCACATTTAGAGCAAGGGGGTTGATGAAGTCCTGTCGGCTATTAAACAGGCCCCAGTAGCACTGATGGTTTTAGTGTTCTGTGCTACAAAAAGTTTGCACCTCTATTGGCTACTCCTTTCACACAGTACTTTAATGCCATCCAAAAGGGGGGTCCTATAGATCTAGACTCCAACAGAACATACATAACGTTTATTCAAAAAGCCCCATAAAGACCCGAGCGATGTGGCTAATTACAGGCCAATTTCTCTAATCAACAATGACCTGAAGCTATTTACCAAAATGTATGCAAATCATTTACTGTCTGTTTGTAGAACGCTATGTAAACCCTGATCAGGTGGGATTCCTACCTCATAGAGAAGCGCTGGATCAAGTGCGTCGGGCTATAGATCTCATTTCAATACTACACCCCTCATGGGACAGGAAGGGGACTAGGAAAGGGATTCCCCTGTCCCTAGACATAAGAAGTCAATGCCCTCTAGTAGCCCCACCTTTTCCAGATGCTGGAGCGTTGGAATTTTGGTCCCACATTTTTTTACTTGCTTCATTCCCTCTATAGTAATCCCACGGCACAGATATCACTGCAAGGCCATAGATCAGAACCATTCACTATCTCCTCTGATACTCACCAGGAATGCCCACTTTCTACTCCACTATTTATAATAGCGAGAGAGTCCCTAGCCACACCAATATGCCTGGATTTTAGGGATCACGAGTGGGGATCAAAATCACTGATGTGCGCTATTCGTGGATAATCTGCTGTTATTTGTTACCTCCCCACATACCACTCTGCCACATTTATTCTCGTTATTGGACCAATTTGGTCAGATTTCGGGCCTACTGGTCAACTGTGCTAAACCAGAGACCATGAACGTCAACTTACCGGATGTGGTGCAATGAAGTCTTCAGGCTCAGTATTCATTCATATAGCTTCCCTACCTTTGGCTAAATTGACTCTCTACTCTATAAAGCAAACTATCCAGCGCTCTTTAAGAAATTGTTGTAGGATGTGTGGACTTGGTCTGAGGCAACCCTGTTATGTATGTGTAGAATCGCCTCCGAGAACATGATAGTATTGTCCAAAATATTATACTACTTTAGAACCCTACCTATCCCAGTACCAATTCCAAACAATTCATTTTATCTGGGGGACCAAGGGCAGTAGCCTGGCTCGAACTATAAAGTATGCACCCAAGGAGCTGGCAGGCTTGGGGGTCCCAGACTTTTAGAAATATTACAATGCAGCTCAACTTACACAACCTATGTCAATTACACTACAACCACCATTACCAATAGACTTTGTGCTCTGATTTCCCTCAAAATTTTGAAAGGCCGCTCTGTGCCCCACACTCTCCCACTCTAAAGGGTTATGGGACTCAACCCGTGGAAGATGGCCTCTCGGCTCTCCCCACATCTGATCTCCAACTACGTCACTTCTGGCGACTCTCCAGCAGCAGACTTCGAAGAGTTGGCTCTGCTGCCAATGCGCGCGTGCACCTGACAGAATAACAGAAACCCCAGGCAGCTGTTGGAGAATTCAACGAGTTTTCAAAAAAGGTTAGTGACAGTAATTGGCAGATCCGAGGAAAACTCGTTGCGTTCTCCAACAGCTGCCTGGGGTTTCTATTATTCTGTTGGGTGCATGCGTGCACATGGGCTGTAGAGCCAACTTGTCGACATCTGGTGCTGGAGAGTTACCGGAAGTGACGTAGTTGGAGATTTTGATGGGTTGGCTATTTCGGCAGAACACTGGCTTTTTTCAGATGATGAACGAATAAAGGGCTTTATCACATAGGACACTTCCTTGACCATAAAGGTGTTCGCCCCATTTGGAGATGCCCCCCTCTGAGAATTACTGTCTACAACAAATACATCACTTCCTGTTTTCATTGCCGAGGGAAAGCCCGATCTTGCCGTTCGAACACAGTTCCAGAAGTGATGTATACAAGAGACTTTTCAGCGAGGTTGCATCTCCATGTTGTACAAATCCTTAGTTTTCCCCTCGTCTAAACTTTCTTATTAAATTGCTTGGGAGAGGAACTCTAAAATGTACCCGGATTCGTTAGCCTCCTGCTTCAGAGACTGTGGCCAGGTGATCTCTGTTCTCCACATATAGTGAACCTGCCCCAAGGTCCGGCTTTTCTGGATAAGGGTTCATTCCTAATCTACTCAGTCACCTTGGTTAACATTATTAAATAACCCCGGATCGCACTGTTCAATGAACCCTTGGAAAATATTTCAAGATCCACACAGACTTAAATATATTATATATTTCTGGCGGCTAAAATAACTATCGCTACTGCTTGGAAAAGCCCTGTGAATGATTTGGCTTTAATGAAGTGAAAGCTTACTTGGATCATGCTGCACGAAAAAATGGTTAGTGACCTACGAGATAAACAATCCCTGTTTGAAAAAGTATGGACCATCCTGCTTTCTTACCTGTAGGTACTGGACACTAAAGGTCAACATTGGCCTTTGATGACAGTTCTATTTTTGTAGTTTGCTACACTACAATGTTTTATTGTTATTTAAAATCTTAATAAAATGATTGGGAAAATTGAGTACTGTCCATGATACTTTTTTTATTTGCACTAACATCATTTTTCATGGACGAGCTTTCAGGGTGTGTCCCCTTCTTCAAGGTCTAAGCAGTACTGATTCACAAAAGTTTTAGCAGAAAGTAAAATGTTAAAACAAAACAAAAAAACAAAACAAAAAAATTTCTGAGGGAAAGGAGAAAATTGAGTACTGTCTGTGATACTTTTTTTATTTGCCCTAACATATAATTTTTCATGGACGAGCTTTCGGGGTCTTGAAGAAGGGGACACACCCCGAAAAATTATATGTTAGTGCAAATAAAAAAAGTATCACGGACAGTACTCAATTTTCTCTGTCACAATTGCACTAATACGGCTACAATCACTTCAAGTATGAGGGAAAGGAAAAAGAATAACAAACAAACACATAGTTTGGCAATGGTAATAAAGCTATCATCAAGTGAGATAAGACAGAAGGAAAGCTATAGACTGGAGGGGGGGGGGGGGGTCACAGTCACAGAGGGGGTCAACTCTAGTATAGTGGGTGAGGAAACCAATATCTAAATTTAAGTCATTGTTTTTTGTGTTAAAAAGAAGTATCATTTTTAGCTCAAACGTTTTCCTTTCCTGGATAGTTCTGAAATTCCCTTTAAGAACTAAAACATTGCAGTCTTCTATAGTGTGGTCCGGTTGTGAGAAATGATGTCCCACAGGTGTGCAGAAACTGTCTACCTTATGTTCCTTCATGGTATGTCTCTGCAAATTCATCCTCACTTGTAACTTCTGTCCTGTTTCACAAACATAAGATCCTTTGCTACACCTGTTGCATTGGATGAGGTACACATTACTGGAGGTACAGTTATATGATCCTATGATATTGAAGGTCCCATTTGTGAGTGTGACACTTTTGGATAGATTGATCTGGTTGCATAGTTTGCAGCATTTTTTTTATCCCCAACACACTAAACGAGCCATCATACACAGCCAGGCCATCAGATACCACCGAATATGTTCAGACCCAGAAGACAGAGATAAACATCTCAGAACACTGGCAGACTCCTTCCATAAGAAAGGTTATAAAGACAAAACCATCAACAACAGCATAAACACAGCCTTGAAAACCCAAAGAGAAAATCTCCTCCAATACACAGAGAAAAAAACGAGCAACTGAGTACCTCTAGTCACCACATACAACCCAACACTAGAAGGGATCAAAAAGATAATCAAAGATTTACAACCCATTATAACAGAGGATGAAACTCTGAAAAAAATATTCCAACAACCCCCATTATTGGCTTTCAGACAACCACCCAACCTCAGACATAAACTAATCAGCAGGAAACTTCACTCTGATTATAAAGTCACAAATTATGGAAGCAAACCCTGCAATTAAAAACGCTGCAAACTATGCAACCAGATCAATCTATCCAAAAGTGTCACACACACAAATGGGACCTTCAATATCACAGGATCATATAACTGTACCTCCAGTAATGTGGTGTACCTCATCCAATGCAACAGGTGTAGCAAAGGATCTTATGTTGGTGAAACAGGACAGAAGTTACAAGTGCATACTATCAAGGAACATTAGGAAGACAGTTTCTGCACACCTGTCGGGCATCATTTCGCACAACCGGGCCACACTATAGAAGACTGCAATGTTTTAGTTCTTAACCACTTGCTGACCGGCGCACAACGATATACGTCGACAGAATGGCACGTACAGGCAGGAGGGCGTATATATACGTCCCTCCTTTAGCCTGTCCGTGCCATCGGGAGCACGCCGGGAGCGGCGAGCTCCCGCGCCGGTCGGGACCCCCGTGAGTCCGATCGCGGTCCCCGTGGACTCAATCGCCGCGGGGACCCCCGCGATCGTCTCACGGGGCGGCTGAACGGGGAGATGCCGAGATAAACAGCATCTCCCCGTTCTGCCTAGCAACTAGTGACGCCGATCTCTGCTCCCTGTGATTGGAGCAGAGATCAGCATTCACTAGCTGACAGCCACGCCCCCCCCACAGTAAAAAAAACACACCCCTAGGCATACTTAACCATTACACTGCCCCCTTGTGGTTAACCCCTTCACTGTCAGTGTCATTTATACAGAAATCAATGCATTTAAATGCATTAATTGCTGTAAAAATGACAATGGTCCCAAAAATGTGTCAAAAATGTCCGATGTGTCCGCCATAATGTCGCAGTCACAAAAAAAATCGCAGATCTCCGCCATTAATAATAAAAAAAAATTATTAATAAAAATGCTATAAAACTATCCCCTATCTTGTAAACGCTATAACTTCTGTGCAAACCGATCAATAATCGCTTATTGCGATTTTTTTACCAAAAATATGTAGAAGAATACGTATCGGCCTAAACTGAGGAAAAAAAATGTTTTTTTATATATTTTTTGGGGATATTTATTATAGCAAAAAATAAAAAATAATGAATTTTTTTCAAAATTGTCGCTCTATTTTTGTTTATAGCGCAAAAAATAAAAACCGCAGGGGCGATCAAATACCACCAAAAGAAAGCTCTATTTGTGGGAAAAAAAGGACGTCAATTTTGTTTGGGAGCCACGTCGCACGACCGCGCAATTGTCAGTTAAAGCGACGCAGTGCCGAATCGCAAAAAGGGGCCTGGTCCTTTGGCTGCAAATTGGTCCGGTCTGAAAGTGGTTAAAGGGAATTTCCGAACTATCCAGGAAAGAAAAATGTTTGAGCTAAGAATGATACTTCTTTTTGACACAAAAAACAATGGCTTAAATTTAGATATTGGTTTCCTCACCCACTATACTAGAATTTCATGACCCCCTCTGTGACTGTGATCCTCTCTCCCCCCCCACCCCCCCCCCACCCCCCAGTCTATAGCTTTCCCTCTGTCTTATCTCACTTGCTGAAAGCTTGTCCATGAAAAATGATATGTTAGTGCAAATTAAAAAAGTATTACGGACAGTACTCAATTTTCTCTGTCACAATTGCACTAATACGGCTACAATCACCTCAAGTATGATGGAAGATACTGCATATAGCCGGATGAAGAAGCAATTAACCAACCTGGTCACAAAGAAAGCACAGGTCAACAGTGACATCTTCCTTCTCTGAAAATGCAAAAAGAGGAATCTCATACCACAAGGTCCCTGGATTAAAAATCCCTGTGCAAATACACTAAACTCTCCTTATGCAGAAGGACTCTGAAGACGTACCAGTGAAAGGTTAAGGAACAACCTCATTCATGAACTGTATGGTAAAAGGGAAACAATCAGGAAACAAAAGCAGTTGGTGTTTGAAACCTCAACATCATTGGACCCTACAAGCATCAACCTAATTGAAATTGAAACCTTACAAAGACAACTGCAAAAACTTGCCATGAACAGGAAGCAAAAAAAACTCCAAAAGCTACACCAAGAGCAGACCTTTCGGATACAACCTAAACAACACAAAACAAACACAACCTCTATAACTCCTGCTATCAGCAACTTGGAACCCAATCCAGAATCCCAACGTATCCCTTGTGTAAATGTTGACCTGACGGAAAATGTGGATATAACAGAGGAACTCGGAATCATAAATTTGTCAAATCATAAACTTTCCACACCAGAAATAACAGTCCTCTCCAAAGGCCTCACATTCTGCCCAACCACCAAATTGGATAATTTACAGGTATGGTCAGATATGGAGGAATTCCTCAGGAGACTAAGGCTCAAAGAATATTTTCACTGTAATGAAAGGAATCCTAGGACAATAGGAGGTGACAAAAAGAAAAAGAACAAGAACAGCAACTTCACACCCCCACAAGGACGCAACCCCAAACTGGATACCTATATTGACAGGTTCAGGCTGCGTGTCACATCCCTAAAATCCATCCAACAAAAGAAAATATTATACAACTTTTCACCACTGGAGCGAAGGGTTGTACACGATATGCGCAATAATCAGACAATAACCATCAAACCAGCAGATAAAGGGAGAGCAGTCGTTGTGATGGATACAAACAAATATATACAAAAGGGGCCAGAGGCAGCTGGCAAATACCACTTACTACAAAAAAATGGATTATGATCCAACCGAGGATTTTACTAAGCAATTAAAAGGTCTCATTAAAACAATACCAAACCACCTACATTCAGAACTTATCAACGCGATTCCAGATAATCCAGAAATTGGAGACTTCTACATGCTGCCCAAGATTCACATGCCAGGAAATCCAAGCAGACCCATTATAACAGGTATGAATACACTTACCGAACATAACTCAGGCCTTGTAGAAAACACGTAAAAAACGTTGGTCATGAACACTACTAGTTTCCTGCAAGACACCACTGATTTTCTGAACAAGCTTAACAATATACAACAATTACCACCAAAAACACTTCTAGTCACTATTGATGTAGAATCTCTGTACAGTAACATCCCTCACAAGGATGGGTTGCAGCATGTCACAGATTCTTATCATCCTCAACAAACCACAAATACACTGCTGAGGATGTTACACAGCTCATCAAATTTATTCTTATGCCCTGTACACAGACCAGACTTTCCAGCAGACTAGGTCCAACGGACTTCCCGCCGGAATTCTGGCGGAGTTCCAAGGACCTTCCGAATAAACGGACTTGCCCACACATGACCAGACTTTCCAGCAGACTAGGTCCGCCGGTCTTCCCGACGAAGTTCCGACAGAGGTTCCGGCGGACTTCCAAATGAACGGACTTGCCCACACACGGACCAAAGTCCATTTATTTTAAACGTGATGAGTTACGATGGGACTAGAAAAAGTCAATCTTGCCGCTTTTATCGGCGAGATTGACACCTTGCGAGCCCCGTCGCATGGTATGGATTTTAAGGGGAAGCCCCTACGCCGAAAAAACGGCATGGGGTTCCCCCCAACATCAATACCAGACCCTTATCCGAGCACGCAGCCTGGCCGGTCAGGAAAGGGGTGGGGACGAGCGAGCGCCCCCCTCCTAAACCATACCAGGTTGCATGCCCTCAACATGGGGGGTGGGTGCTTTGGGGAAGGGGTGCGCTCTGCGGGCACCCACCCCAAAGCACCTTGTCCCCATGTTGATGAGGACAAGGGCCTCTTCCTGACAACCCTGGCCCCCCACCCTATGTGAATGAGTATGGGGTACATGGTACCCCTACCCATTCACCTAGGGGAAAAAAAAGTCAATAAAAAAAACACACTAGACAGGTTTTTAAAGTAGTTTATTAGGCAGCTCGGGGGTCTTCTTCCGACTTTGGGGGTCTCTTCCGACATCTCCGCACTTTCCGGCCTCTTCTTCCTCTGTCCGTTTTTTCTGCCGGGCTCCTCCGCTATCTTCTTTCAGCTCCTTTACTAGCGTTGGCCCGGTCTTCTCGTTCTTCGCCATCACCATCGCCGCCGCCGTCTTCTTCTTCTGCCTTCTTCTCTTCTTCCAATGTTGACACAACGCTCTCTCCCGCTGTAATGCGGTGGACACACTGTGTATCAACTTATATAGGCATAAGGGGCGGGTCACCGGGTGATGTCACATGTCATAACGTCACAGTCCCAGCATGCCCCGTCAATCTATTCAAAAGTGTCACAAACACAAATGGGACCTTCAATATCACAGGATCATACAACTGTACCTCCAGTAATATGGTGTACGTGTACCTCATCCAATGCAACAGGTGTAGCAAAGGATCTTATGTTGGTGAAACAGGACAGAAGTTACAAGTGAGAATGAATATGCACAGGCATACCATCAAGGAACATAAGGAAGACAGTTTCTGCACACCTGTCGGACATCATTTCTCAAAACCGGACCACACTATAGAAGACTGCAATGTTTTAGTTCTTAAAGGGAATTTCAGAACTATCCAGGAAGGGAGAACGTTTGAGATAAGAATGATACTTCTTTTTGACACAAAAAACAATGGCTTAAATTTAGATATTGGTTTCCTCACCCACTATACTAGAGTTTTATGACCCCCTCTGTGACTATGATCCCCCCCCCCCCCCTCCAGTCAATAGCTTTCCCTCTGTCTTATCTCACTTGCTGATAGCTTTATTACCATTGCCATACTATTGATTTGTATAGGTATGTGTTTGTTTTTCTTTTTCCTTTCCCTCAGAGATTTTTTTTATTTTAGTTTTGTTTTAACATTTTACCTTCTGCTAAAACTTTTGCGAATTAGTACTGCTTAGACCTTGAAGAAGGGGACACACCCCGAAAGCTCGTCCATGAAAAATTATATGTTAGTGCAAATAAAAAAAAGTATCACGGACAGTACTTAATTTTCTCTGTCACAATTGCACTAATATGGCTACAATCCCCTCAAGTATAATAAAATTATTAAAACCGAAATTTAGAGCAAGGGGATATTAGGATAAAATCTTAAAACGTGCTGATTACTGCGCAAAAAAACAAAAAAACATTTGTTAGCAGTGGCTACCAATAGGGACCAGAATAACTTGATCTGGGTATTGGTGATTATTCTGCACAGTCTTTCAGAAACACTGGCTGATCCTGTTACAGGATTTAAAGGGATATCTAGAATAAAGATCCATGATTACACATCCCAGGGTAAAGAATTTATGAGATTAGTGCACAATCATTTGAGCAAAATCCAGTGGAAAAGAGGAATCCATATGGAAGAAACTGGTTGCCTGATCCACCCAAGGGATCACATAAATGTGCACACTATAAGGCATATTGTGAAGGACTTTGAAAATCCCAAAAGTAAAGAAAAGATAGGGATTAAGATCTTTCTAAACTGCAGCTCATCCAGATTAGTATATGTGGCTAAACGTCAATGTAATTTGTTATGTGTGAAAGACTATAAGACCATTAAGAAGGAGAATTCTCGAACATATTGGGGATATTATGCTAAAACGAAATAAACCTATCCTAAATATGGAGTAAGATCGAAAGACCTGCAGTTTTGGGGCTTGGAAATGTGAAATTGAAGAAAAGGTGATCTAAACTAGAAACTGTTAAGAAAGGAAGCAAAGCGGATCTTCAACGTTGTGCCCCAATGTATTGAATGAGGGCTTTTTATTTTACTCCCTTCATATAAGAAGTAAGAAAATTGGGAGGTAGCAATTTGTGGTTGTAAACTTTCCCATAGTGTGAAGATTTAAATGTAGCCAAGGATGGCTATTATGCCTATAATCTAGAGACATTTTCTGTGTTATTAATATGGGGTTGGCTCCCTCTAGTGTATGCTGGATTCTATGTGCCAATTTCATTTTTCCTGTGATAGGATTTAGAGCAAAGCGTCATGGGTTGTGTAGTTCAGAATGTTGAAGTGAGTATGCCAGTAGGACTGATCTGAACTACAATTAACAGAATGCTGAGTGGACAGAACAGATTGCTGGGAAAGGATATAAAAAGGGCTGGCGCGGCCTAGAACAGTCTCTCTGGACGCCGTTCGAACCTGCCAGCAGAAGGTCGTTGTGACAGTGAGTTGCTGATAATTTGCGGCCTACACAGCAGGGAGCCAGACAACTATACTCAGAGGAATCTCTGCGGACAGCTATACTCAGAGGGATCTCTGCGGACAGCTATACTCAGAGGGATCTCTGCGGACAGCATTGTTTCTTCCATGCAGTGGACCGGAGGCCATTACCCAAGGCCGGGACAGAGAGAGAGAGTTCCAACTGGAGTCTTCTCATCATCTGCATCGTTGCCAACTTCATCTTAGTTCCAGAGTGGTGAGCGGGTATAACCCATGTCATAGTTAAGGACACTGCTTTCAGACATCTTTCACACAGTTTAGCTGGTGGTACTTGTAGTCCCACAGAAGTTAAATCTTATGTTATAACGAACACTGAAAGCAGACATCTATGCCCAGTTCACATGACTGATTCTAGTATCTACATTGGATAACACCCTTAGGATTATAAAGAAGGAAGTTATAATACAACAAGGATAAACCAAGGTCCTGCTAAATTTGCTAGACTCTGTCATCCAGGATTACTTTATTTACAGCACAAAGAGGCTAGCTGAAGACATCTAGATTTCATAGAATACCCTTTTACCTTTTTATTATCCTATTTTTCCTCATCTGTTTTAATTGCATTGAACAGGGAACCATCCTATTAGAACATAGTTTGCAATGCATATTGTTTTTCCATATTGTGCAGGATTTACTGGCCTGTGAGTTGAGGAGGCAGAAAGGAGAAACCTGACACAGAAGATATAGTGTCAGTTGTCTACCCTCCTGTTAACCTGTTCACATAAGTTTTTTGTGATTGGGTTAATATTCGTGTTCATATACAACCAAGGGAAATTTGCATTATTATATTGTTTCTTTGATAATTATAGATAAAATAGTTGTGTGTGAAGGAATGTTTCTTACTGACAAAGTTGACATATACTTATTTTGTGTTCTAAGGACCCTTTCACACTTTTGATTTTGAACGTTCGCATCCATTGTAACTAATAGGGTTCTAAATGCTCGCACCGACTTTAGGTCCGTTCGCGGGTTCTGGTGCGAGCCGAACCTGGGGGTGGCCAATTATTGCTCTCCTCGCCGCTGGCTCTTTGATTGGCCAAGCATGCGGGTCACAGTGCATACTTGGCCAATCATCAGCCAGCAATGCACTGCAACTGGCGCAGTGCATTGCGGGCCGCTCGCATCACACGAATTTGTTGCGAGCGGCCCAAATAGTTCTGGGCTCGCCGAACGGGCGAACGCAGGATGTTCGAATCGAACATGGGTTTGATTTGAACACCGGGCCCATCCCTACTCCTGATACTCTTGACGGACTTATCCACTTAGCCATTCAGCTTGACAGGCGCCTGAGGGAGCGGCGGTCAGAATATACTCAAACCTTCCGGTCTACCTGGATGTTATAAAAAATTTCACCTGCTGTTGCACGAATGTCTGTTTGCCCTGCAAACCCTGTAAGGGAACCAAAGCAAGTTGGCCTGGCCCGTTCCTCCCTTACTATTGACGAGAAACAATGCCGCAAACAGGCCAATCTCTGCCTGTGGAGGGCCCCATAAGACCCAGTAAGATCTACCGTCCAAGTTCCACATATCTCCAAGTCTCTGGATCCTCCCATTCTTACCTTGTTCTCCCTATCTCTTTACAAGTGGTGGAAAGGGAGATCCGTTTACAAGCAATCATTGATTCTGGGGCATGTAGCTGCTTTATGGACTTATCTCTGGCTAAAAGACTTGGTGTGTCCCTCGATGAAAAGAAACAAAGACTTGAAGTTCTTTTGGCCGATGGTTCCCTGCCCAGTTCTGGACTTGTCACCCAGGAAACCATGCTCATCTTCATTACTACGGATACTGGCCATCAAGAGTTTATCCGCTTTGACATCTTATGCTCCCCCATGTTCCCCATCATCTTGGGAATTCTGTGGTGCAGGCACATAGCCCGCAAATCAACTGGGCCAAAAAGGAAATCCCTCTTTCTTCAGTATATTGTCTGCAACATTGCTTTGCTCCCAGCTCCAGTGATCCTGTCAGCTGTACAAAGAACTCAATAAAATCACTGAAAAAAATCGATACCCACTTCCTCTCGTTCCTGAACTTTTTCAAAGGTTCCAAACCACCCGTATCTTCACTAAATTAGATCTGAGGGGCGCCTATAACCTTGTTCGTATCCGCAAGGGTGATGAGTGGAAAACGGATTATGCAATGCCCCAGCCACGTTCCAGCATCTAGTGAACAACATTTTACGGGAATTCCTTGACTACTTTGTAATTGTGTACCTCGATGATATCCTCATCTTTTCTGCCTCTTTGGAGCTTCATCGAACCCATGTGAAAAAGGTGCTCTCAACCCTGAGTAAACATGGACTATATGTCATGGCAGACAAATGTGACTTTGAAAAAAGATCTATTCAATTTCTGGGTCTCATCATCTCCACAGAAGGAATTGCAATGGACCCAAAGAAGGTGGGAGCGATTTTAAACTGGCCAACTCCTTGGAACAAGAAAGGTGTTCAGCGCTTTGTGGGGTTCCCAACTTTTACAGGAGGGTTGTGAACGATTTCTCCAAGATTATTTGACATAGAGAGAAAAGATTTGACATAAAGATTTGACGAAGCAGTCGGCGCGAGCAGACATTTATGGTCAAATGCTCTGCCCATAGGCTATAGAAGAATTCTAATGTTGGTTGACTAGTAATAATAATTAATAAATATAATAATTACTAGTGTCATACATTAGAATTCTACTATAGCTTGTAGGCGGAACATTCGACCGGAAATGTACGATTGCGGCGTCGTACAGTTTAGCTGCTCTGTCGAATCTTCTTAGAACATTCGACAGACACCATAAGCCTTCATGGACAGATTCGACCTTAATTATTTTGGATTTTTGGACGAATGCATTTTTTAACGAAACAAAATAAATGAAAACGCATTTCGGGAGTAACTAAATTAATAAATTTTTCAGACAAAAATGAAATTCCGAAACAAAATATTTCAGTGTGCACATGTCTATTGACTTCCTGTGCCTGGAACCTGATACCGGTGGAAGAAAACCTGCGGCAAGCATATGAGAAAGCTATGGAACATACCTCAGTTAGGGAGTCAAGAAACAAAAGGAACTTTGATCTCAGAGTGAGAATACATGATTTGCAACCAGGTGATCGTTTGTTGTTGAAGAACTTGGGGGTACCAGGGAACATAAGCTGGCCGACCGATGGCAACCGCAACCTTATGTCATTTGTAAACAGCTTTCCGGGCTGCCAGTCTACCAAATCAGACCTGAAGGGGAACACGGGCCTCTGAAGATTTGACATTGAAACCATCTGCATGTCTGATGCGGTTAGGGTGCCTCAAGTAACCTTTTCATCTCCTCCAAAGCTAACTCCACCCAGGACTTGTTCACATCGACAAAATTCTATTCCTCCTGTATTATCAGAAGAAGATGAGGATGAGGGAGAATATGTACCGCTGCAGGTTCCTACTCCCACTGTATTATCAGGCAAAGGAAGAAATGGTGAGGAATAAGAAGATATGGTGGTTGTGCCTTTTTGGATGTGGCTTGCCGAAAACGAACCTGATGCAGGGACTACTATGAATGAGAAGGGAGGAGGAGTGCCAACTAAAGTGCTGACTGGAGGGACCACTAAAGTGACTAGGACTACAAGCAGATCTCTTAGTCCAGAACTAGAAATTCTACCATCATTCAGGATAAAAATCGAGAGTATCAGTCCAACTTCTGAAAAAGAAACAAGAGACTTGATACATTTTTCTGATGAACCTTTGCCTGTACCTAAATCAAATTGCCCTGCCGAGGTTGAAGATCCTTGCATGGGTGTGGAAAATAGAGAATGTCAGACACCTACTCCGACTCTCCTTCAAGAGGTTGGTCTTTCCTCTCCACTGCCAAGTTCTAAATCTGCAGTTATGGATCTCCCTGTAGAGCCCTGCACCCGTGATCATACCAGGAGCCGAGCAGAGAATCCTGTTTAACCTGCTGAGAAGTATTCCCCAGTTTGGTTGAGATGAGATGGACATCCTCCCAGGAGACTCACTTATGATACTTTAGGAGAGAACTCTGATGAACTGATTCATACTATTAGCAGGCAAGTTTGCATGCCTAATGCTTCTACCATTAATTGGGTAGGGGGCAACTCTGCTCTGACTTCTGACACCAGTGGGTGGGACACAGCAACTGACTTGGCCTGTACAAAAACTGAGTTTGAATGAATTCAGCAGTCCGGCGGACAATACCGCTGTCTGTGTGCTAGTCCGCAGGACTTTTGAAATGAACGGACTTGCCTCACACACGGAGGAAAGTATGTTCATTTAGAACGTAACTCCAGGTAGACGGGACTAGCGAAGGCAGTCAATGCCGCCGCGCTAGCCCCTTCACCTGGTATGGATTTAAAGGGGAATCCCTACGCCGAAAAAACGGCATGGGCCCCCCCCCCAAATCCATCTCAGACCCTTATCCGAGCACGCAGCCCGGCCGGTCAAGAAAAGGGGGTGGGGACGAGCGATCGCCCCCCCCCCCCTCCTGAGCCGTACCAGGCCGCGTGCCCTCAACATGGGGGGTGCCCTAGGGAAAGGGGGGCCCTGCGACCCCCCACCCCAAAGCACCTTGTCCCCATGTTGATGAGGACAAGGGCCTCTTCCCGACAACCCTGGCCGTTGGCTGTCGGGGTCTGCGGGCGGGGGGCTTATCGGAATCCTGGAGCCCCCTTTAATAAGGGTGCCCCCATATACCGGCCCCCCACCCTATGTGAATGAGTATGGGGTACGATGTACCCCTACCCATTAACCTAAGGAAAAAGTGTAAATAAAAAAAAAACGGCACCATTTTTTTAAATACTTTATTGCACAGCTCCGGGGGTTTTCTTCCATCTTGGGAGGTCTTCTCGCCGGACTCCTTCGCTATCTTCTGCTCTTTTACTAGCTCTTTCACTAGCGGAGGAGCCCGGCTTTCTTCTTCGTCGCCGCCACCGTCTGGGGGTCTTGTTCCGACTTCGGGGGTCTCTTCTGTTCTTCTTACCGGGCCTCTGCTTTCTTCTTCCAGCTCTTTTACGAGCGGTGGCCCGGGCTTGTTGTGTTGCCGTCGCCATCGCTGTCGTCACTGTCGCCGCCGCCTCCTTCTGCTTCTTGTTCTTCTTTCTTCATCCGATGATGACACAACGCTCTCTCTGGCCGTAATGGCAGAGACACGCTGTGCTGTGACTTATATAGGGACAAGGGGCGGGTCACCTGCTCATGTCACATGGTGACCCCGCCCCCTTATGATGTCACAGTCCCAGAGGACGGCGACGGCAACACAACAAGCCCGGGCCACCGCTCGTAAAAGAGCTGAAAGAAGAAAGCGGAGGCCCGGCAAGAAGAACAGACCCCCGAAGACCCCCAAAGTCGGAACAAGACCCCCAGACGGCGGCGGCGACGAAGAAGAAAGCCGGGCTCCTCCGCTAGTGAAAGAGCTAGTAAAAGAGCAGAAGATAGTGGAGGAGTCCTGGCGAGAAGACCCCCCAAGACAGAAGAAGACCCCCGGAGCTGTGCAATAAAGTATTTGAAAAAATTGTGTCGTTTTTTTTATTTACACTTTTTTCCTTAGGTGAATGGGTAGGGGTACATCGTACCCCATACTCATTCACATAGGGTGGGGGGGCGGTATCTGGGGGCCCCCTTATTAAAGGGGGCTCCCGGATTCCCATAAGCCCCCCGCCCGCAGACCCCGACAACCAACGGCCAGGGTTGTCGGGAAGAGGCCCTTGTCCTCATCAACATGGGGACAAGGAGCGTTGGGGTGGGGGGGCCGCGGGGCCCCATTTTCCCCAGGGCACCCCCCATGTTGAGGGCACGTGGCCTGGTACGGCTCAGGAGGGGGGGCGCTCGCTCGCCCCCCACCCCCTTTCCTGACCGGCCGGGCTGCGTGCTCGGATAAGGGTCTGAGATGGATTTGGGGGGGCCCCACACTGTTTTTTCGGCGTAGGGATTCCCCTTTAAATCCATACCAGGTGACGGGGCTAGCGCGGCGGCATTGACTGCCTTCGCTAGTCCAGTCTACCTGGAGTCACGTTCTAAATGAACGGATTTTCCTCTGTGTGTGGGCAAGTCCGTTCATTTCAAAAGTCCCGCGGACTTTGGCCAAATCTCCGGTGGATTGTCCGCCGGAAAGTCCGGGCATGTGTGGGCAAGTCCACACGTTCGGAAAGTCCGGTGGACCTCCGCTGGAAAGTTTGGCGGTTTGTCCGCTGGACTAGGTCCGGCGGACAATCCCGCCGGAGAGTCTGAGCGTGTGTACGCCGCATTATTCTTGCCTTTGGTGCACCATATAAAAGCTTTACAAAAGAGATACATTTCTCCCCCACTCCAAATCTGTGCACTGCAGTACTGCACATAGATACTTCCACTCGATGCTGTCAAAAGCTTTGGCAGCGTCGAGAGAGAAAATAGCTCTGTTTCCTGAGTTTTCCACTGGGACTTGAATATTTAAAAACAGTCTTATAATATTCCGTCGTTTTGACTGGAATAAAACCAGA
Source organism: Lithobates sylvaticus (assembly GCA_028564925.1). Classification (NCBI taxonomy): domain Eukaryota; kingdom Metazoa; phylum Chordata; class Amphibia; order Anura; family Ranidae; genus Lithobates; species Lithobates sylvaticus. Next base: position 143,373,846 of record CM053038.1, on the reverse strand, counting down.
CTGGTCCAAATTTACCAGTCCGGAAATAACTTTTGCCAGTCTAGTAGCCAATACTCGGGCCAAGAGCTTAATACCTGAGTTATGCAGTGAGATAGGTCCATGGAATCAGGTAGGAAAGGGTCCTTGCCCAGTTTAGGGAGCACCACCACAACTGCTTCATTCATAGAAGCAGGTAAGCAGTCATTTTTCAGAGCATCATTCAGCATTTTTAATAGACCTGGTAAAAGGGTTTCACTATATTTTTGTACGTTTTAGATGGCAACCCATTGGCTCCCGGAGACTTACTATTGGCCATCTGTGCTACTGCCAAGGAGAGTTCTTCCAGTTTAAGTGGGGCACTCGACATACACAAATCCTGTGTCTTAACTTGTGGTATAGGGCATTGATCCAGAAATTGGTCAAGTGCTTCCTCTAAAGGATTAACTTAGGAAGTGTTTGAATACTGAGGTAATTTGTTCCTGTCCACCAACAGTTTCCCCAGCTAGGGTTTAAATGGCACCTATATGGGGGACACCTTGTTGAGCACGGGCTATCACCGCCAACAAATGGCCAGTATTCTCCCCTTCATTAAAATAACTCTGCTGTATAAAAAATCTCTTATTTTCAGCCGCGTTAATAGAGACCTGTTGATATAGCGCCTAAGCCTCTAGCCATCTCCACTGTAGGGGCATTAACATACTGCTCTTCCGCCTTAGCAGCCTCACTAAGGACAAGATTTTTGCATTCTTTAGTTTTGGTTTTAATAGCAGAAATCTGCTTGACAATGAGCCCCCTTATGTAAGTCTTAAGGGCATTCCACACCACTGTGGGCCTAGCTGAACCCTGGTTATACTGCAAAAATTCCACAATTGCTTTTGGTATGGAATCTGAGTCTGGTAACAAGGTAAACCAAAAGGGATTAATACTCCATAATTTAACTTTAAGAGATTGGGACATAGCAATCCCAACACAAGAAGAGAGTGTTATGGGGGGCATATACCGCAAAAGCAATCAAAGCCCCTGCACAAGAGTTCCCCAGACACATATTTATACGTATATGATGCTAAATAACACAAAAAACTTTGCATATTGGAGCTTTTTGTCACGGTCCCTACCGTGCCAAGCAGACAGCCAGGCAGGGTCGCATCCCAGGTGGCCCTGGCTGGTCTTGAACTCATGGCCTTCTGTTTGGTGCTCCTGTTCCTTACCACTGAGCCACACCTCAGTTCCTTTCAGCCTGCTTTCCAACCAAGCCCAGTTCAGCATGAAGTACTGAGGGTGATACTCTGATTGCACCTGTCACTCTTGGATCAGCTGAGACAGGTTGCCTAATCTGCTGGGTATAAAAGACTGCCTCACTCTGAGGGCCTTGTCAGTTCATTGTCTCATGTTTGCCAAGTGTGCCTGGTTTCTGTTGCAGTGTTCCAAGACTGACCCCGGCTTCTGACCCTGGCTCCCTTTATCCTGTCTTCCGGAATCCTTGACTACGGCTTTACCTTGACTATTCCTTGGCAATTTCCTGTTAAAGCCCCCGTGCACAGATTCACAGCTCAGGTAGCTTCTTACCTTGCTACCGAGTGCTGTGTGTATTTGCAAGGGTGAGCATACATCTCTGCAATATGGACTCCAACCAAGGTAAGCCATTACATTGTTATCCCTCAATCCGAGTTCATAAATTAATCGAGCAAAAGGGTTTGGCCACCCCAGGGAGTACAGCCTCTAGGTATTGATGAAAACCTAACACTTTGTTCATAACAGTATTAAAATCTCCCAATATCCAAATAGGGATATTGGAGTGAGGGGCCACAAATTGTGTCAGGCATTTTAAACTATCAGGAGAGAAGGGTGGAGGAATATAGATATTCGCAATAATGCAAAGCAATCCTACCATTTTACATAGTAAAAAAATATATCATCTATTAAGGAATATATTAGCAGGAAGGGCATCATATTTGATATTACAAAGCTAACCCCTCTAGTGTAGGTTGTATAAGTAGAGTGAAACTGTGTTTGCAAGCAGCGGTGCTTAAAGAGGAGTTCCACCCATATTTTTATCTTTGCTTTAATCACTACAATCCCACAAGTTGAACAACATTTGGGCTTTTTTTTTATTTATTTATTTATTTATTTTTTTTCAAGCTCTGTTTACCTTGTTGCTACAGTGTCTTCTATCTTCCTCTTTCAGCGCCGTGTCAAGGTACATCATATCCTGTGATGCCTCTGCTCCGGGGAGATGCGTGTCATCATTCCCAGGAGTCAGTGGTCATCGCTGCCTACTAGCTTTGCGTTATCTCCAAACAGGAAATTACTCGATGCAAGGCGGTGCTAAGCACCAGTTTTGGAAAGGGCAACACAAGGTATTTTAAAAAATATAAAAATTACGTCTGGAACTCCACTTGGGTGGTATGGTTTTTGTACTAGGTTGTAGGTGCGTTTCTTGTAAACACACTACCTACTGCTGGATTATGAGCTTTTAAAGTGGGGAATAAAGCCACACGTTTTATTCCATCACCCACCCCACTTGTATTCCATGACACAAGAGTACAAATATCAGCCATAAGTAAGCTAGAGGAATATCACATGCAGGGCAAAGTGACTTTAAATTATCTATCATATAATTGAGCCTTATATTTGAAAATTACCAAAGTGTCCAGGGCTCTAAATGGTCATCAGTAGGACCACCATTGCTGTGAGTATCTACATTTGGCAACAGAAAGTTCCAGTCAAAGGTGGTGTACAGTATGCATAAAATAAAATTCTCCAGGAAAAACACGTTCCAGGTAAGCAGTCACATAGAGTAACACATTTTCCCCTGTAAAAGACAAGGGCCATAAGAAGCGTAGAAAAAAACATGAACCACAAATCTCTGCATCCTTAAAGGCAAAAGAAGCAGGATCCATAAAGCATGTCCACGCAGGACAACTGGGCAGGGGGGCCCCAACGTTGTCACTTTTAATCCTATTAAGGATGAAACATGGGAGTGTTTGGTAAATTCTCCCATTACTGCCTTACAGGACAAACGGTTTAGCATATAACTCAAGAGGCAACAGACCAGATCTCCACTCTGATAAGCCTCTTCCAAAAGGAATGGGGCTTCAACAATCAAACTACAGAGGCAGATGCTGTCTTCAAAGTTTGTTCCACTCTGTCCAGCCAGTTCGAGGCAGTGACAGGGTTTTCAAAAAAGTGAGTCTCATCATTGGTAACGAGCAGAGCCTAGCCAGGTAGAGCGTGGCATAAGTAACATCAAATTTCCTAAGGCACTTCTTTGCACACTCACATCGGTCCCTACCCTCAAGGAGCCCACAATCCAAGGTCCCCATTCATATACCAGGGCCCATTTTTGAACAGAGGCCAATTAACCTACCTGCATGTCTTTGGATTGTGGGCGGAAACCGGAGTACCCGGAGGAAACCCACGCAGGCACAGGGAGAACATGCAAACTCAAGGCAGGTAGTGTCGTGGTTGGGATTTGAACCAGCGACCCTTCTTACTGCTAGGTGAGAGTGCTAACCACTACACCACTGTGTATATTTAGCGCTGCTTTACCATCATTTTAGCAGCGGTATTGGGAATGGTTTTAACCCCCGCCATCGTCCGATAAAGGGTTAAAACAAGCCCGCAAAGTGGCGCTTTGCCGGCAGTATAGCCACGCTGCCCCATTGATTTCAATGGGTAGGAGCGGTGAATACACCGCTCCAAAGATGCTGCTAGCAGGACTTTTTTTATCGTAGTGGTAGCACACCGAGTGAAAGGACCCACTTTTTTTAGGCGATATACAGGCGCTATTTTTAGCGCTGTAGCGCCTGAAAAACGCCTTAGTGTGAAAGGGGCCTTGATTTTGAGGGGTATATTAGATTCTATTTTTATTGGTTAAAGATGCATGACAGTATACGATGAAGGTTGGTTATTATTTATGTCTTTCTGATGTTAACACATATATTTGACTCGTATGATTTCTTGTAGATCATTTTCTGACCTAATATACTCCTGAAGAAGGGGGTTACCCCGAAACATGTAGAGTTTGCAACTGGAAGAAGACATTTCCGTGTGTAACAGCGCGGAATTATTATACATATTCAAGTTCTTCCAATGTGTGTCAGACAAGTTGATGCTCCATGATTAGCAGCATTCAATGTATATTATCTACTATTGAAGGCTTTTTATGATGTATATATTTGTGTTTAATAAATTTATATCTTTTTTTGTAAATTGACTGTTGTAAGTTCATATTGTACCACGAAAGTCCATGTTGCCTCCACAACTGTCCAAATGTCAACATAGCCAGTGGAGTGATCTCAAGATTGGGTTGACAGGAGAAATGAGAGGATCTTGGGTGGAGCAAGTGCCCTGTGCGTGTTACTCTGTGAGCTGCAAGCCATGCTCCCCCAGTAATCAACATTGATGCTGCACATACCAGGAGTTGAAGTCCCCAAAAACTATTATGATGAAGTTGTGGACAAAAGATGGTAAGGAGGTCAGCAGAGACTTATAGAGGCCATCTCTTCATTTTAGATGGGCCATGGTCCTTATGAAGAAAGGGGTTACAGGTAGGGATGAGCCGAACACCCCCGTGTTCGGTTCGCACCAGAACCTTCGAACGGACCGAAAGTTTGTGACAATGGACGCGAACGTTCGAAATCAAAAGTGCTAATTATAACGGCCAATATGCATGTTAATGTCATAAAACAGGTTTGGGGACCCGGGTCCTGCCCCAGGGGACATATATCAATGCAAAAATAACTTTTAAAACTAATTTTTTTTTTTCGGGAGCAGTCATTTTAATGATGCATAAAGTGACATTTGTAAAGGGGAAAAATAGAAGCCATTTAAAACCACTTGCGGCTTTAATGTCATGTCTTGTCCTGGCAATATGGCTGAAAATCCTTGAGAAAAATGGCATGGCTACCCCATCACCCCAGCTCCTTTGGGTCTTGTATGGATATTAAGGGGAACCCTGCACCTAAAATAAAACCCTATACCTATATACTCTGAACAGCAGTATACAGGCAGTGCAAACAAGACAGGGACTGTAGGTTTGTTCTTAAGTAGAATCTGAACAGGTACATTTTTAAGTGTAGCTCCATCCAAAAAAAAATCTATTTTTAAGCTTTTTGGAGAACATAGGGAGGGGTTATCACCCCTGTAACATTTGTTAAACAGGGGCTGAAAAATTTTGCCCTAGGCACTGGTGTGGTGGCACCCAGAAACAAAAATGTTCTTCCAAGCTATCAAGGAATGGATCATTGAGGACGAGGAAGAGGATAGTCAGTGAACATAACAGGACAGTCACTCAGCATCAGCATAGGCAGTCTTGAAGGGATGTGACATTATAAATTATTCAGTTATATCCGCTTCAGGTGCCTGGTAGCTGGTGGTGATCCAAGACTGATTCATCTTTATGAAGGTCAGTCGATCAACCGAGTCGGTGGACAGGCGCACCCAGTGATCGGTGACAAATCCTCCAGCAGCACTGAATGTGCGTTTGGAAAGAACGCTGGATGCAGGACAGGCCAGTAGCTCAATTGCATACTGTGCAAGCTCTGGCCAGTGATCCATCCTCAAGACCCAGTAAGCCAGAGGATTTTCGGTGGGAAAGGTGTCCAAGTCTGACCTTGCCCCTAGGTATTCCTGCACCATGTATATCAGACGAGGGCGATGGTTGCTGGAACTAATCATACCTTGGAGCTGCGGACAAAAAAATTGTCTGTAGGCATCGGTCAGACGTCCACCTTCACCACCGCTCCTTCTGCTACTGACCGAAGCCTCAGCAACTCGTCGTCCAGGACCAGGAGTTTGTAACCTCCCAGTCTCTGGGAACGCGTTGCACAGACCTTTCTGCAAGGCCTCCCTGAGATGTCTCATCCTCTGCTCCCTCTGCGACGGCAAGATAAGGTCCGCAACCTTACCCTTGTACCGTGAATCAAGGAGAGTGGCCAGCCAGTAATGGTCCCTCTCCTTGATCCGAAGAATACGAGGATCCTTCCGCAGGATCAAGGAGGCCATGCAACGTAGGTTAGTTGAGGCATTCGGTCCGGAGTCTTCTGGGTCACTGAGGACGACATGATCACCAGCCACCTCCTCCCAGCCACGTACAAGTCCACTGGTTTGTTGGGACTGTACATCATCCCTAAAAGACTGCTGCTGATGCTGAGTGCCAGGCTCCACCTCCATGCTCACACAATCCTCCTCCTCCTCCTCTTCCTGTGTGATGGGTGGGACAGAAGGAACACTGTCTGGATAAAGGGGGGCCTTGAGAGGCAAGGAAGTCCTCCTCTTTCTGCCTCAAGTGCCCTGTCCTGTATCCCACGCAGCGTATGCTCCAACAGGTGGACAAGAGGTACAGTGTCACTAATGCATGCACTGTCACTGCTCACCATCCTCGTGGCTTCCTCAAATGGTGACAGGACAGTGCATGCATCCCTGATCATGCTCCACTGGCGTGGGGAAAAAAATCCAAGCTCCCCTGACCCTGTCCTGGTGCCGTAGTCGCAAAGGTACTCATTGATGGCCCTCTGCTGCGTGTGCAGTCGCTGCAGCATGGCCAACGTTGAGTTCCACCTGGTGGGCATGTCACATATAAGGCGGTTCTTGGGCAGGTTCAACTCCTTTTGCAGCTCAGCCAGCCGAGCACTGGCATTATACGATCGGCGGAAATGCACACAGACTTTCCTGGCCTGCCTCAGGACATCCTGTATGCCTGGGTACCTGCCCAAGAACCGCTGCACCACCAGGTTGAGGACGTGAGCCATACAGGGCACATGGGTCAGCTGCCCCTGTCGCAGGGCAGAGAGGAGGTTGGTGCCATTGTCAGAAAGCACCATTCCTGGCTTAAGCTGGCGTGGCGTCAACCACCTCTCGGCCTGCCCCAGCAGGGCTGCCAGAACCTCTGCCCCAGTGTGGCTCCTGTCCCCCAAACACACCAGCGCAAGCACGGCATGGCATCTTTTTGCCTGCGTACTCGCGTAGCCCCTTGTACGCCTACGGAGCACCGCTGGTTCCGAGGACAGAGCACTTGAAGAGGCCATGGAGGAGGGGGTGGAGGAGAGAGATGTGTCACAACCAGTAGTAGCATTTTGGAGGCGTGGTGGCGGAACAACCTCCAACACTACTGCACCTTGTCCTGCATCCCTCCCAGCTGCCAATAGAATGACCCAATGGGCCGTGAAAGACAGATAACATCCCTGTCCATGCCTGCTGGACCATGAGTCAGCGGTAATATGCACCTTACCGCTGACAGCCCTGTCCAGCGAGGCATGGACATTGCCTTCCACATGCCGGTAGAGAGCCGGAATCGCCTTCCGTGAGAAAAAAGTGGCGTTTGGGAACCTGCCACTGAGGAACCGCACATTGAACAAACTCACGGAAGGGGGCCGAGTCTACCAACTGAAAAGGCAGCAGTTGAAGTGCTAGCAATTTAGCCAAGCTAGCATTCAACCGCTGGGCATGTGGATGGCTGGGAGTAAACTTCTTTTGATGATCCAGCAGCTGGGGCAGGGAAATTTGCCTGGTAGAATCGGACGTCGGTGTACTGCAAGTACTTGGCTGTGACACACCTAATTCTACACCTTCATTCCTCTCAGAGCAGCTTTCAGAGAGCACTGAAGATATAGTGGGGTTGGAGATCCCAGCTGATGAGGAGCAAGGAGAGGTCCTCTTTGTTCTTTGGTGTGGGTCTTTAATGTGCGCTTGCCAACGAGCTGCATGGCAGGTCGACATATGTCTGGTCATGTTTGTGGTGCCCAATCGGCTGATGTTTTGGCCACGCGAGATACGCTTGAGACATATGTTGCAAATAGCAGTGGTGCGATCTGATGCACTCGTCTCAAAAAAGGCCCACACCAAAGAATTTTTGTGATAACGTGCAGAGGCAGCGCCCTGCACAGGCGGAGCTCTGCGGTGTGATTCAGTTGGTGTGCTGGCCTCTAGCTGGCCTCCGGAGGGCATCCTGCCTCGTTGGACATGTGCCTCCTCCTCCTCCTTCCTCCCTTTAGGCACCCACGTGGAGTCAGTGACCTCATCATCCCCTCCCTCTTCACCACTGGAGCAAACCTGCCAGCAAGCTGCAGCTGGTGGAACATGACTGCCAGATTGCTGTCCTTGAGCATCCCCTCTCTCTGTGCGCACGCTACTGCCTTCCTCTAGCTGGGTATCATCATCCGAGCCTTCAAAACGTTGGGCATCCTCCTGGAGCATGTACCCAACACTGTGCTCAAACAGTTCGGGGGACTCCTCAGGAGGGCATGGTGGGTCTAGGGAAGGGGTGCCTGATGATGCCATTGAGTACGCGTTGGCAGCTGCTCTGCCAGTACCCTGAGCCTGGGTGAGAGAGGATGAGGAGGATGAGGAGGGCTTGGTCATCCATTCTACCAAGCCTTCGGCATGATGCAGCTCAACATGTCCAGCTGCCGAAAACAAGGACAAGCGTGTCCCATGGCCATGTGCTGATGACGATGCACGACCACGTCCACGACCAGCACTGTTGTCTCTAGAAACAGAGCCTGCTTGCCCTGTTTTCTTGCCTCGGGACTGTCTGCCTCTCCTTGGCGGTCTTCCAGGCATTGTAGTGGGTAGTGTATATTGTGCTGGAGTCACACAGCACACACACACTAACTCCTGCAGATGGCTGCCTTAGATGAGAGCAACAGGGCCTTACGGCAGATAGAGGTTGCCTTAGATGACAACAACTGGGCCTTACGGCAGATAGAGACTGCCTTATATGACTGACAACAACTGGGCCTTATAGCAGATACAGGGGCTGATGTGGTTTTATGTGTGATGTACTAACAGAGCACACACACTAGCTCCTGGAGATGCCTGGCTGCCTTCAATGACAAGAACTGGGCCTTACGGCAGATAGAGACTGCCTTATATGACTGACAACAACTGGGCCTTATAGCAGATACAGAGTCTGATGTGGTTTTATGTGCGATGTACTAACAGAGCACACACTCACACACTAGCTCCTGGAGATGCCTGTCTGCCTTCGATGACAAGAACTGGGCCTTACGGCAGATAGAGACTGCCTTATATGACTGACAACTGGGCCTTATAGCAGATACAGAGTCTGATGTGGTTTTATGTGTGATGTACTAACAGAGCACACACACACACAAGCTAGCTAGCTCCTGGAGATGCCTGTCTGCCTTCGATGACAAGAACTGGGCCTTATAGCAGATAGAGTGACTGAGGTGGTTTTATGTGTGCTGACACACACACTAGCTCCTATAAATCCCTGCCTGCCTGCCTTAGATCACAGGTAGGACAGAAGGTTATGGTGCAATGCTGTACTAACAACATTGGACAGGGTGCTACTGCAATGCTGTACTAACAGCACACACACACCAGACTAATCCCCAGAATCAAAGCAGTTAGACTCAGCAGCAGATAATGTCACCACTCAGCAGCAGGGCAATCAGCAGAAATGATCAGTATTCACTTCAGTAGTAATGATAATGAATCAGCAATGAATCAGCATCAGCAGTCTGCCTATTCAGAATCAAAGCCGGAACACATGTGCACTAGACCGACGGCGCGGCAGCCTTTTATACAGTGGGGCGTGTACTAAAGCCCCTGAACTATAATTGGCTACAGGCGTCCTGCCTGTAGCCAATTATTGCTCTCCTCGCTGCCGGCGCTGTGATCAAGCATGCGGGGTCACAGTGCATGCTTGGCCAATCATCAGCCAGCAATGCACTGCGCCTGGCGCAATGCATTGCGGGCCGCTCGCATCACACGAATGTGATGCGAACGGCCCAAATAGTTCTGGGCTCGCCGAGCGAACGTCGAACGTGGGCCCATCCCTAGTTACAGGATGCAGGATCAATCATAATATCACTTTATTCCAATGCACACTTGCATTAAAAAACTTGGTATGGCATTCTGGCAGTGGAAGGGTGCACAAAGCACCTATACAGGAACAACCCCAAGTCCCTGAGATGGTAACATGCAGCCAGACCTGCCAGAGGAAGTTGACAACAGCAATTTCCCTCAGCCTCCTAACCACTTAGCAAGCAACCATCAGAGGATGTGGGCAATATGCATTTCGGTGGACCCACCCCCTTTTTCAAGTGACATGGATGTCCAGCGATATACCTGAATTCCACATCTCAAGAGTGGAAAACTGGAAAACAGATTACCACAGCTGTCACTGCTTGGATCAAGTTAAATAGACCCTTCTCCCAGATATCTTCAATCTGATAAATCAGAAATGGGAACGAAGGCCCCTTTCACATGGACGGACCGTTCAGATCCGCCTGTCAGTTTTGACGGCGGATCTGAACGGGCGCTCCATGTTAGTCTATGGAGCGTCGGATGTCAGCGGAGACATCTCCGCTGACATCCGACCCGGTCCGATCCGCCAAAAGCAGACGTATGGCTCTACGTCCAGATCCGTCGCTGGCGGATCGGATCGGGCGAGATCTGATGAAAACGGACACACTGTCCGTTTTCATCCAATCTCTCCATAGAGACCAGCGGCGCTCGCAAGCCCCTCCCCGCTCAGTGAGCGGAGAGGGACTTGTCATCCGCCGGTTCAGCGGAGATCAACGGAGAGATCTCCCGCTGAGCCGTGGAAGCGGAGTCCGCCTCGTGTGAAAGGGGCTTTAGGATATAGATATCCTAGCCTCCAGATTCAACAGCAAACTGTGTTTGTTTGTAGCCAGGACTAAGAATCCTTTAGGCTGGATTCACACCTATGAAGTTTTAGTGCTTTTTGCATTTTGCCGATTTGGAATACAGTCCATTTAACATGGTTTCCTATGGACCACGATCTGTAGTGCAGATCTACAAAATGCAAAAAACACAAAAAATGCATAGGTGTAAATCAGGCCTTAGCGCTAGCCTCAAATGCCTTGGTAATTTCTTGGTCTCAGTTTAGGCTAATCTATGCCTTTCCTCCAGTGCAAATTTTGCCTCACCTGCTCAAAAAGATAAAGTAGGAGAGAAAAACTGTGATTTTCACTGCACCGGATTGGCCCAGAAGAACCTAGCACACAACATAATCAGATTTCTACCAGATGGACCCTATCCTATTTCCAACAGGCCAGATCTGCTATCTCAAGGCCCTCTATTCCATCCTGCTTTTCAATCATAGGATTCAAAAAAGGGTGGTCTCAGGGGTGCCGTGGTCTGGGGGGTGCCGCCCGTGACTCGACTGGCCAAACGGGTGGGGGCTTCAGTGCTGTCCATGACCCGACCAGGGGGGGGGGGGAGTGTCGACGGGTTGATTGTTTTCTGTCCCCTAAAAAAATACACCAGCCACCACCTTTGGAGGAGAGTAGGCTAAGTTCTCAGCACAGCTAGAGAACTGACCATGATGTGTTCTTCTGCTTAGTGTGGTCAGTTTCTAATAAGAAAGCAGAGGGACTGGCAGAAACACCAGAGATTTCACACAAAGGAAGCAATACAAAGAGAACAGGATATTTTCTCATGCAAGTGCATGGTACAGCAGGCACATATCAGGAATATGAAATGTTGGGGTAATAAATGCTTTAAGTCCTTCTTGCAGCACCCTGTGCTTTCTTGGGCTATCAACTTGGTTCTCACCGCCCTGCAGAAACCACCCTTTGAACCCATCAGTGATATTCCCTTAGAACATCTCTCTTGCTAAGTAGCATTTTTGGTTGCTAATATGCCTGTTTAGATGTGTCTCTGAGTTGGCAGCCCTCTCCTGTAAGGAGGCATTCATCCGACTTCAGAAAAACAAGTTTGAAATATAACATTGGTGCAGCGCTTAAAGGTTACTCTGCATTGCTTGCTGAGAGTTCACTAGGGTAGGGCTACAGGGAAGGTGCCCGGAGGGCATGTCCTTGAATGCCTGCCAGTGTCCAATCACCTGAATGTAAGAACCTTTATCCCAGGGTCTGTGAATACTTTGCCTATGTCCTGTACTGTAATCCAAGATATGGAATTTGCAGGTAAGTCAAAATTACACTTTTTTTATTTATTTTTTTGTGTGACAATTATATTTATGAAAACTCTGCAATCATATGAGACAGTCTGTGGTTTCTGCAACCACAATATTTAATAATGCTTACAGTAAACTCTAGAATCTATTACAAAGTTTAGGTACTAGTTATAATAAACCTGCTTAGCCTTAAAAAAAAAACTATCTTTACATAAAAATTACACAAGAACAATGTAACAATACCAACCTTTCAGCAATTCCCAGTTAATTTAGTAACTGTTGAAAAGATTATTTACGCTTGTTTTTACCATTCTAATGTATATCTTGATTTACCTTCTGCATTTCATTTTACCTAAAACAAATCAGAAAATGTCTGTTTAATGTGCAGTCTGCAGATTATACAAAGAGAGGAATGCTTTCTGTAAAAGAACACGCTGCATTAATTGCCTTCTTTGTGATGTGAAAAGGTTGAATTAGCTGTGAGTGTTGCTTAGAATAACTGTACCCACCTACACACATCATTTACAGACTTATTCTTTTGCACTGAAGGCAAACAAGGCATTTGATCTCCCTAACTAGTTATTTGGGCTGTGTTCATAACCTGGTTTAAACAATTTCACAGTGGTAACTAACATTTCTAAAGAAGAACGTAGGATTAAAGTACATTAGGAACGGAACAATTTGCACACATTTATAAAGCTTCTGGAACAAGTTTTTCTTGTGATGTTGCCAGCAACAATGGCACAGTATTTCCGGCCACCTCCAGGATGACTCACTGAGCTCTCTGCTGACTTCATTTATCAAGGGATTCACAGCCCTGTTCCAAACAAGCCAAGTGTATTTTCCCACAGAAAATTGCATAAGCACAGCTGGGAAACTGCTACTTCAATAACTTCGGTAGTTAAGATCACTGCAAAATGAGATCTCACTCAGTTGTCATGTTTTACATTATGGAGAATAATGCAAGAGGAAAGAGACTTGGTAACACTTTGTGCTTGTTTGCCATTGTGTCCCTACAGGGGTGGGTAGTACTATGAACGCTAACTGTAAGATCTGTATTTTGGGAGTGAAAGAAATATGTCAGTGGGTGACTGAAGTTTCCATCCAAAAAAAAATGGCAGTTTTAAACTGATCTGGCTCTGAAAGTTGTAAGTTCAACCAAAACATTGCCTTTTTCAGTTTTGGACATTGTGGGGAAGAGTTAGAACTGATGTGTTTTTACTGATATTTGGGGCTCTGTTGTTGGAGAAATGCATTTCACTTTTGCCACAGCGACTACCGTTTCACCAGATAGGAAGTGAAGTCAAAGCAATGAAAAGTTGATTGGTGTTCTAGGTTTCCTCTACCGTACTAAAAAAAAAAAAAGCTTTTTTTTTCTGTCTGTGGGAAGTTCTTCTTTACTTACCCTCTGGTAAAACTGTTGTAATGGGGACAGTAAGTAAAGGAATGTAGCCCTTTACCCCTGGCGATTGAGGAAGACCCCTAGGCAGCTCAGTAGTAGCTCTATACTTCTCTTCTAATAAATAGGTAGATGACCCTTTAAGAGCAGCCAACAGAACAAAGGCACTATGCAATCAATTACAGGTACCTTAATGGATGAGCATTAAGAAAGTTTTGCCTCGTCCACTGGCAGCAGCTTCTACCCAGCTCTCCAGGACACACTTGAACACCAGAAGCCTCCTCCTAGAATACTCTATACAGCCTGTCATCATTCTCTGCTTCATCTGGATGTCACCTCCAGTTGTTGTTGTTTAGTCGTGTCCGACTCTTCGTGACCTCATGGACCATAGCGTGCCAGGCTTTTCTGTCCTCCACTGCCTCCCTGTGCTTGCTTAACTTCATGTTCATTGTTTATATGATGCTATCTATCCATCTTCTTTTCTGTCGTCCTCTTCTCCTTTTTGCTTCCATGTTTTCCACAGGGTCTTTTCCAGTGAGTCCTCTCTTCGCATTAGGTGGCCAAACTATTTGAGTTTCAGCTTCAGGATCTGTCCTTTCAGTGAATATTCAGGGTTGCTTTCCTTCAAGATTGACTGGTTTGATCTTCTTGCTGTCCAAGGGACTTTCAAGTGTCTTCTCCAACACCATAGTTTAAAAGCATCAATTCTTTGGCGTTCAGCTTTCCTTATGATCCAACTTTCATAGCCATAGGTTATTACTGTGAATACCATAGTTTTGACTATATATGGAATTTTGGCGGTAGGGTGATGTCTCTGCTTTTTATAATGTTTTTCCTCCCAAAAAGCAAGCATCTATTAATTTCATGACTACAGTCACAGTCTGCCGTGATCTTGGAACTTAGGAAGATAACATCTGTCACTGTTTCCATTTATTCTCCTTCTATTAGCCAAGGAGTAATGGGACTGGTTGCCATGATCTTAGTTTTCTTAAAGTTCAATTTCAGGCCAGCTTTTGCGCTCTCCTCTTTCACCTTCATTAAGAGACTCTTTAGTTCTTCTTCATTTCTGTCATTAGTGTGGTATTGTCTGCATATCTCAGGTTGTTGCTATTTCTCCCTGCAATCTTAATTCCGGCTTGTGTTTCATCGATCCTGCCATTTCGCATGATGTACTCTGCATATACGTTAAATAAGTAGGGTCAGAAATATGGACAGAGGTCAGCTCCCTACTATTTAACAACAATATGGTACCAACATCCCTAAATTATATAAAGCACGTAGAAAGAAGATACGGGACTTTAATAGTACTACATATGAAAAATCACTCAATTAATATATATAAAAATATAAAGTTTTTTTTTAAGAAAGTTAATAAAAAGTAAAGAATGGACAGTCTATTCACAATCATAGGTAAATACACACTGCCTAACATTGATAGTGAAGTGCTGTAGTCACATACATATTCATATCACGTCCAATTATTTTGACATGTTTCGCCAGAATGGCTTCATCAGGAAAAAAGGATGTAATGATTTAATGAACAAGCAAATAGGAACAACATTCATTCAGCTTTTGGTGTATATGAAAAAGAGAGAAAACAGTATTAACCACTTCCCGACCGGCGCACACAGATGTACGTCGACAGAATGGCACGGACAGGAAGGAGGGCGTATATATAAGTCCCTCCTTAATGCCTGTCCGTGCCATCGTGAGCGCGCCGGGAGCCGGTCGGGACCCCGTGAGTCCGGTCGCGGTCCCCGCAGACTCGATCGCCGCGGGGACACCCGCGATCATCTCACGGGAAGGCTGAACGGGGAGATGCCGAGATAAACAGCATCTCCCCGTTCTGCCTAGCAACTAGTGACGCCGATCTCTGCTCCCTGTGATTGGAGCAGAGATCAGCATTCACTAGCTGACAGCCACGCCCCCCACAGTAAGAAACACACCCCTAGGCCTACTTAACCCCTACACTGCCCCCTTGTGGTTAACCCCTTCACTGCCAGTGTCATTTATACAGGAATCAATGCATTTAAATAGCATTGATTGCTGTATAAATGACAATGGTCCCAAAAATGTGTCAAAAATGTCCGCCACAATGTCGCAGTCACAATAAAAATCACTGATCGCTGCCATTACTATTAAAAAAAAAATATTAATAAAAATGCTATAAAACTATCCCCTATCTTGTAAACGCTATAACTTCTGTGCAAACCAATCAATAATCGCTTATTGTGATTTTTTTTTTACCAAAAATATGTAGAAAAATACGTATCGGCCTAAACTGAGGGAAAAAAACGTTTTTTTATATATTTTTTTGTTTATAGCGCAAAAAATAAAAACCGCAGGGGCGATCAAATACCACCAAAAGAAAGCTCTATTTGTGGGAAAAAAAGGACGCCAATTTTGTTTGGGAGCCACGTCGCACGACCGCGCAATTGTCAGTTAAAGTGACGCAGTGCTGAATTGCAAAAAGGGGCCTGGTCCTTTGGCTGCAAATTGGTCCGGTCTGAAAGTGGTTAATATACAGCAATTTTTTCAGTTTTTACAACAAAAATGATTAAAGTCCCGTATCTTCTTTCTACATGCTTTAAATAAGTAGGGTGATACTATACATCTTTGTCGCACTCCTTTCTCAATTTTGAACCAGTCAGTTGTTCCATGTCCTGTTCTAACTGTTGCTGCTTGACTTGCATACAGGTTTGTCAGAAGACAGGTGAGGTGGTCTGGTATTCCCATTTCTTTCAGTATTTGCTACATCTTGTTGTGATCCACACAATCGAAGGCTTTACTGTAGTCAATAAGGCAGAAGTAGACATTCATTTGGAACGCACTTGCTTTCTCCATGATCCAGCGAATGTTGGCAATTAGATCTCTAGTTTCTCTGCTTCTTCTAAATCCAGCTTGTACTTGTAGCTCTCAGTTCACATGTTGCTGAAGCCTAGCTTGTAGATTTTTCAGAATAACCTTGCTAGCGTGTGAGATGAGGGCGATTATACAGTAGTTTGAACATTCTTTGGTGCTGCCCTTCTTTGGTATCGAAATGTAAATGGACCTCTTCCTGTGGCCATTGTTGAGTTTTCCAAATTTGTTGGCATATTGAGTGCAGCACTTTAACAGCATTATATTTTAGCATTTTTTTTAAAAATAACTCAGCTGGAATACCATCACTTCTGCTAGCTTTGTAATTAGCAATGCTTTCAAAGGCCCACTTGACTTTACTCTCCAGGATATCCAGTTCAAGGTCAGTGACTGCATCATTGTGGTTATATGGGACATTTATATCTTTCTTCTATAGTTCTTCTGTGTATTCTTGCCATCTCTTCTTTATCTCTTCTGCTTCTGTCAGGTCCCTGACATTTTTGTCTTTTTTATCATGCCCATCTTTGCACAAAGCTTCCCCTTGATATCTCCAATTTTTCTTGAAAAACTCTGTAGTCGTTCCCATTCTGTTTAATGCCGCGTACACACGATCGGACTTTCTTGCGGACTTGGTCCGGCGGACATTCCGATTGTGTGTGGGCTCCAGCTGACTTTTTCCTCCCAAAAGTCTGCCAGACCTAGGATTTAAAACATGTTTTAAATCTTCCCACTGAAAGGACTTTCGAAACGGACTTGCCCACACACAGAGTAAAGTCCGTTCATTTTGAACGTGACTCAAGGTACGACGGGACTAGAGAAGGAAGTCAATCTCGCCGCTTATGGATTTTAAGGGTAACCCACTACACCTGAAAAAACAGCGCGGGGGGTCCCCCCAAAGTCCATACCAGACCCTTATTCGAGCATGCAGCCTGGCCGGTCAGGAAAGGGGGTGGGGACAAGCGCGCGCCCCCCCCCTCCTGAGCCGTACCAAATCGCATGCCCTCAACATGTGGGGGTGGGTGCTTTGGGGGAGGGGGTCACCCTGCACCTTGTCCCCATGTTGATGAGGGTCTGGTATGGACTTTGGGGGGACCCCCACGCCGTTTTTTTTTCGGCGTAGGGGGTTAACCTCAAAATCCACACCAGGCGAAGGGGCTCGCAAGGTGTCAATCTCACCGATCAAAGCGGCAAGATTGATTTCCTTCTCTTGTCCCGGCATACCTCGAGTCACGTTCAAAATGAACAGACTTTACTCCGTGTGTGGGCAAGTCCGTTCATTTTGAAAGTCCGTCGGACCTCCGCCAAAAGTCCGGCGGATTGTCCGTCGGACTTAGTCTGCCGGAAGGTCCGTTCCTGTGTGCTCGTGTGTGGGCAAGTCCGCTCGTTCGGAAAGTCTGTCGGACCTCCGCTGGAAAGTCCAGGGGATTGTCCGCTGGAAAGTCCAGGGGATTGTCCGCTGGACCAAGTCCGCCAGAAAGTCTGATCGTGTGTACGGGGCATTACACTATTTCTTTGCATTAATTGTCTGAGAAGGTATTTTTGTCTCCTCTTGCTATCCTCTGGAAGTCTACATTTAGTTGTTTATATTTTCCCCTTTCTCCATTGCCTTTTGCCTTCCTTCTTTGTTCAGCTATTTGTATAGCCTCATCAGATGGACACTTTGCATTCTTGCCTTTCTTCTTCTTTGGGATGGTTTTCATTGCTGCGTCTTGTACGATGTTACAAACTTCCTTCCATATTTCTTAAGGGCAATCTGTCCATCAGATCTAATCCCTTTAAATGTGTTTGTCACCTCCACTAAGTTTTCACAAGCGATCTGATTTAGGTTGTATCTGAAATGTCTAGTGGCGTTTCCCACTTTCTTCAATTTAAGCCTGAATTTTGCCATAACAAGCTCATGGTCTACATTCAGCTCCAGGTCTTGTTTTGACTGACTTATAGAGCTTCTCCCTTTTTTTGGCTGCAGATAATATAATTGATCTGATTTCTGTATTGACCATCACAAGATGTCAATGTGTAGAGTCGCCTCTTTGATTGTTGGAAAAGAGTGTTTGTTATTACCGGTGTGTTCTCTTGACAAACCTCTATTAGCCTTTGTCCTGCTTAATTTTGTTCTCCAAGGTCATATTTACCTGTTATTCTGGATATGATTTGAATTCCTACTTTACCATTCCAATCTCCCATTATGAGAAGCAGTGGCGGTGCGTGCATAGAGGGCGCAGGAGCACCGCCCCCACTCTCCTGCACTGCTCTATCTATTGTCACCTCTGCCGCCCCCTATTCAGGCGTCCGGCCCCTTGCTGGGCATCTGAATTACAGCGGGGGGGGGGGGTGTTTTTGGAAGAGCCCTATTAGAGCTGTCAGCTCTAATAGGCGACCTGATTAGAGCGGTGGGCTCTAATAGGCTTCCATAAGTGTAAACAGCGGGCGCAATACTGTGCGTTCGCTGTTTACACAGTATTGTGTTAGAGAAGCGAATACATCGCTTCCCTAACACTGACCCGCCTCTCAGCCAATCAGGTTGCCGGGTCTGTGTTACCTGTCACTTGATTGGCTGAAGTCACAGGCGCTGTGATTGGAAACCTAGGCGTCCAATCATTGCAGAAGACAGGAGGAGCGCGGGAGAAGGTATCGGGTCGCAATGAGGAGACACTGCTCGCCGCCTGACGCCGTCAACAGCTGCATACCGAGACAAGGTAAGTGCCGGTAGATGGCGGGCAGAGGGCACATTGGCAGCATTTAATAGGCACAGTGACAGCACTTGGGGCACAGTGGCAGTGTTAGATGGGCACAGTGGCAGCACTTGGGGCACAGTGGCAGTGTTTGGAGCACAGTAGCAGCATTGGAGGCACAATGGCAGCACTTGGGGCACAGTGGCAGCGTTAGATGGGCACAGTGGCAGTGTTTGGAGCAGAGTGGCAGCATTTAATGGGCACAGTGGCAGCACTTGGGGCACAGTGGCAGTGTTAGATGGGCGCAGTGTTAGATGGGCACAGTGGCAGTGTTTAATGGGCACAGTGGCAGTGTTGGGCACAGTGGCAGTGTTGGGCACAGTGGCAGTGTTGGGCACAGTGGCAGTGTTGGGAACAGTGGCAGTGTTTAATGGGAACAGTGGCAGTGTTGGGAACAGTGGCAGTGTTTAATGGGAACAGTGGCAGTGTTTGGGGCACAGTGGCAGCGTTTGATGTTGTTTGCGCCCCCCCCCAGTGAGGATGTTTGTTTGCGCCCCCCCCCCCCCCCCCCCCCCAAAAAAAAATTTCGAGCACCAGCCGCCACTGATGAGAAGGATATCTTTTTTTTTTTAAGTTAGTTCTAAAAGGTGTTGTGGATCTTCATTAAAAGTTTTCAACGTCAGCTTCTTCAGCATCAGAGGTTGGTGCATAAGCTTGGATTTTTGTGATGTTGAGTGGTTTGCCTTAGATACGGACTGAGATCATTCTGTCATTTTTGGGATTGTACCCCAGTATAGCTTTCCTCACACTTTTGTTGACTATGAGGGCTACACTATTTCTTCTGTGAGATTCTGGTCCACAATAATAGATATAGTAGTCATCTGAGTTGAATTTGCCCATTCCAGTCCATTTTAGTTAACTAATTCCCAAGATATCGATGTTTAATCTTGCCATCTCCTGTTTGACCGCATCCAGCTTACCTTGATTCATTGATCTTACATTGCAGGTTCTTATGCAGTATTCTTCTATACAGTTGCGTCCTACCATCCACAACTGAGAGCCCTTGCGGCTTTGGCCCAGCCATTTCATTAGTTCGGGAGCTACTTGTAATTGCCCTCTGCTCTTCCCCAGTAGCACTATGGACACCTTCCAGTCTGGGGGACTCATCTTCTGGTGTCATATCTGTTAGCCTTTTGTTTCTGTTCATGAGGTTTTTTTGGCAAGGATACTAGATTTGGTTGCCATATCACTCTCCAGTGGATCATGTTTTGTAAGAATTCTCCGCTGTGACCTATCCATCTTGGCTACATGGCATAGCTTGTAGCTTCACTGAATTACGCAAACCCCTTCGCCATGGCAAGGCAGTGATCAGGACAGTAAAAATCCTTTGAGCTCTAAGACACAGACAAAGTTCTGTCTCCTTAGGCCCATGCTTAGAACCTTTTTTCAGTAATACCCTCTCCAGGCAGCAAGCCTGGAAGGTAAAGACCTCCTTTGCTGGTTAGAGCCCAAGAAGCAAACAGTGACACACAATTGCATCCTCTCCCAATCAGCAGTTTTGTAAGGAAGACTCTTCCAGAAGATTGTCTCAAATATTTATTCCCTTCCCTAGCATGCATCACTGGTGGTGGAGTAAAATAAATATTTTATTACACATAACATTTGTAGCGGCCATAACCTCTTGAGGGGCGGCCTTGACTTTTGGGCTTACCAGTTACCTCCTCTTGGCTTGTCGCTGAATGTCCAGGGGTTCCCAGGGTTAGTACAACAACTTTGGATGCTGACACATAAAGTCCTTGAAAATTTTTTTATTCTGCAGTGGTAACATCCAACATTACAGTCTCAGATAGGAATAGAGGGCAAGGGTGAAGAAACTCGGGCACCTTGAACTGCTGACTCCACTGAATGTCTCTAATCAACCCAGAGAGTAGCCACTCGAAATTTCCTTCTCTAAAGACACACAAAATTTATTTTCTAAAATCACGAACCACTATCTAAATTGAAGAAAAGTTCTCATTACTCCTGTCCCTTTTCTGCCGTCTCATGCCACCTAGTGGTCAGAGCCGCTGTAAATACAAGTCCTCGTGAAACCAAATACTGTGGTCCCGCATGGTAGATCTTGACGCGTAGTTCTCTCTCCAGCAACTACCTGTCTGTCTAACCCCACAGTTCTGTAATTTCAGCCGAAAATCACAAAGAGATGAAGACCCGAAGAAGTTCTTCTTGCAAGATTCAAAGGCTTGACTCAGGAACAGTTCACCAATAGAAACGTGAGTCAGGCAAAACCAAGTCTTTACCGGTTTGAACATCATAGATGGTGATGTAATACACAGCACTGTCTTTATCCGGTCTGCAGATCACAACCTTGTCACAATAGATGTGCCGACCATAGCTCCACTATAACAAACATCCTTGAAATCAATCAAACATCTCACGGGAAAATGCTCTCTTTAGCAGTGGCTTTGGGACCTTAAGGTAGTCCCAGACATCTTCTGCATACCACTTTTCCCGATTCTCTTCCACAATGTCCATGACTTCCCTAGGCACATAAGGGAATTCAAGTCCATACTCTATTGCCACCCGCTTGTAAAGTCTCTGGGACCAAAATCGACCCGTCATGATCGGGCAGTGTTCCGACAACAGAATGGCTAAAAGCTTAAAAGCCTTTTAAAAAGTTTAAAACTCGTACTCACGGCAGCCGAGGCTCGAAGTGCCAATCGTCTCCTTCATCAGAGCTAGAACCAGGCGACGAGTCCCCAGCGGGCCGATAATTTGCAGCGGCAGCACTTGCAGTTCCCCGGTGCTTGTTCTTGAATACTTTTCTCCAAATATCTGGTCCGGGGATGCATGGGGCCGGACTGCCTCTGCGGCGACAAGGGGTGCTGGGTTGCTCCCTCTCCTGATAGACTGGCGCTGCAGCAACAACACTCACGGGTGGGGTCATGTCCTGACACTAGTTGTCAGGACAACTGAGTATTCCCCTCCTATCACTTCCAGATATGCCTGTGAGATGGGAAGCTGAGAGACATCTCCCCAATGGGCCACAGTGTTTTAGGTTCTGAATTTAGATTAAAGCAAAGTTTCACCCAAAAGTGGAACCTCCGCTTATCTGTTTTTGACCAGTACCCTTTTCCACTCTGGGAGATGGTGCCATGGCGGGCCAGTTGCTAAAACGCAGCTGGGCCAGTTAGAAAACACAGTGTGCTTCGCACAGTAGGGAACCGACAGTGAAGCCAAAAGGTTTCACTGCCAGTTTCCCCTACCATGAATGGTGGCGGCAGCACCTGGGAGTCGATCTGAAAATTGGCTGGGGTACCGACATCGCGGGCTCCCTGGACATGCTAGAGGGAGTACAACTGGGGGAATCCGTAGTGAAGGATCTGGGGGTTTTGGTAGATCATAAGCTCAATGATAGCATGCAATGCCAAGCTGCGGTTTCCAAAGCGAGCAAAGTCCTTTCTTGTATTAAGAGAGGTATGGACTCCAGAGAGAGAGAGATATCATTTTGCCCCTGTACAAATCATTAGTAAGACCTCATCTGGAATATGCAGTTCAGTTTTGGGCACCAGTTCTCAAAAAGGATATCGGGGAACTGGAGAAAGTGCAGAGAAGGGCAACCAAACTGATAAGAGACATGGAGGAGCTCAGCTATGAGGAAAGATTAGAGGAACTGAATTTGTTCACTCTTGAGAAGAGGAGAATAAGGGGGGATATGATCAACATGTACAAATATATAAGGGGTCCATATAGTGAACTTGGTGTTGAGTTATTCACTTTACGGTCAACACAGAGGACAAGGGGGCACTCCTTACGTCTAGGAAAAGAGATTTCATCTCCAAATACGGAAAGGTTTCTTCACAGTAAGAGCTGTGAAAATATGGAATAGACTCCCTCCAGAGGTGGTTCTGGCTAACTCAGTAGATTGCTTTAAGAAAGGTCTGGATACTTTCCTAAATGTACATAATATAACTGGGTACTGACATTTATAGGTAAAGTTGATCAAGGGAAAATCCGATTGCCTCCAGGGGGATCAGGAAGGGATTTTTTTTTCCCCTGCTGTAGCAGATTGGAGCATGCTCTTTTTTTTTTTGCCTTCCTCAGGATCAACTGTGGGTATAGAATGGGGTTTATTGGATTGTACGATATATTTTATTTTTATTTATTATTTATTTATTTTTTATGGTTGAACTGGATGGACTTGTGTCTTTTTTCAGCCTAGCTAACTATGTAACTATGGACAGGTAAGTGTCCATATATTAAAAGTCAGCAGCTACAGTATTTGTAGCTGCTGACTTTTAATTATTTTTTCCCCGGTGGAACACCTCTTTAACCACTTGTCATACAGGTTCGTTGCTGGACTGCAGCAATGATCGATATATCATTTTTTAGGGCTGGCGATTCTGTTCAGCGTAAAAGTAATCCTAGTGACTGAGAGGGTGCTGGATTACTTCTACAGGTGGTGGAAGGGAGTCTCACCCAACCCCCACTGCCAAGAATGTCACCAGTGGCATACAGTTCCTGGGACACAGTGAAAGGCGCAGATGTTGTTCCTCCCACTGTGTGACGTCAGAAACAAGAAGTTTCGGCCTCATGTAAACAAGCCTTTACCGGCTTGAACAAAGATCTAATCAAATTAATCTTGATTTGATCAGATGCTTTGGAGGGCACAAGCGAGATCTGGGATTTATTAGACCCCGGATCTCTCCATAAAGAGGACCTATCACGGCTCATGCTATTAAAAGAGATGTTGTTCAGTTCTTCTGATAGCAATAAGAGAGATAATATAAAAAAAGAAAGATACAGTGTATTTTTTTAAATAAAATAAATAATAAAAAAAAAATTTAAAGCGTCCCCCCCCATGCTGTACAAAGGCGAACACAAACGTAGATTGCGCATGCATATGGAAATGGTGTTCACACCACACGTGAGAAATCATTGCAGACGTTACAGCGAAAGCAAGAATTCTAGCACCAGGCCTCCTGTGTACCTCTAAACTGGTAACCTGTAAAGGTTTATAAAGTGTCGTTGAGATTTAAGTATCGTGGTTTGGCGCTGTTCCTTGATCTATTTGCTCAGCATAACATCATCTTTTATATTTTACCAAACAGTGTTTCATTATATTGGGTTTTTGTGCATTGAAATTCACTAAAGTGTATTTTTTCCAAAAACAAAATACATAGTTACATAACGGAAAATTGTATCAAATACTTACCGTAATTTTCCTTTCCTCGCGCCAAACCATGGCAGCATACTAGTGATAGAGCTCCGCCTCTTGACCACTCCCTCAGGACCAGTGAATAGCATAAATATAAGGCCTAGTTAGGCCCCACCCCATTCTCTGTAATTAGCTACATACCGAAACATATAAGGGTGGGACCATATGCTGCCATGGTTTGGCGTCAGGAAAGGAAAATTACGGTAAGTATTTCATACAATATTTTCCTGACGCCAACATGGCAGCATACTAGTGATAAATAACTAGCTGACAGGGTGGGAGCTACTTGTCAAACCAATCTTCTAATTAGGATGAGACAGAGGACTGAATAGTCCTTCCTACAAAGTCCCCTGATGACAAGGCCCCTGGGTCTATTCCGTCAAGTTTGAGTAGGAATGTTGGAGCGACCGTGTACCCCTGTACAGATGGACACCATAGATTCTCTTGAATGTGTTGCCTATGAGGCTTTAACCGCTCTGGTAGAGTGCTCTGGCACCGCTGACGGAGGCTCGTGACCTCTATTCTATACACAACCAAGCCTGCTAGGATCCAGGCAGTAACCTCTTTCCCTTGATGATTCCCAACTGGAATGACAAAAGGTTTATTTAGATGACCTGAAAGGGTCAATTGTGGAGAGATACTCCTTTTAAATTTCTGAAAACGAACAGTACGTGTGACTTTCCTGTGTGATGATCTGGAAAGTTAGGCAATGTCCAGCTGTCTGTTAAATAGCAGTCTGTTACTACGTTTGATGCAGAATGATCTACAAGATCCAACTCTACTCTTTCTGGAAAGAAAGGTATATATTATATATATAATTTTTTTCTTTATTTCTTTATTTTTTTTTTTTACTTTGAAGCTGGAAGAGCTTGAATCTCTGATAAACTTCTGCTTACAGTTCTTGCGATTGATACTGCTTTGTAAGTGATGGCTAAACTGATACGAGATCCAGCAACTGCAATAGATCTTTTCTTCCTTGGTGACCGACTCCTCATGACTGCCCTCAAAAGTTGTGCAAACTGAAGGATTCTTGGTCCTTTCAAATGTGTTATTGCCAATATAGCCCACACTGGTGAGCTATGTGAGGATAGGCTAAGGCCTGGAGGAAGAATACAACAGCTGACACTGGAAGGGCAGTAGGATCAATGTCTCGCCCTACCAAGAAAAAAGCAAACTTGTTCCAGAATTAGACCTAGATGTTGTAAGTAGAATGTCTTCTTGCACACAACAAAAGTAGAGATCACTCTGGAGTCAAACTGGAGCAACTGGAGTTGCCCATCCTCCCCCTTTAGTGCCCCTGCTTGCAGCCCCAGTCTGCGCATGTTAGAGGGGGAAATGTCTTCTGTATCCTGAAATGAATGGCCAGGGAAAACCGAGGGCCTCCTGGTCAATATGGAGAACTAGCTATGACAACTATGTTCTCCCTTGACAGCCTCAAGGAAAATCTCATTTACGGGAAATGTTGGGGAAAATATATAGGTTAGATTGCAGACCCAGGGAGAGACCAGAGCATCTGCCCCTTGGAGGAGGCCTGAGGAGGTCTGTCTGTGGTAGGCCCCACCTGTGGGCCAGCTGAGAGAAGACCTTGGATGTAGACCCAGGGGTGGTGCAAGGGTTTTTGACACCCTAGGCAAAACCTAATTTTTTTCACCACCATTGGCTTCACCCCCTTTACACTGTCCATGTAACAGAAGGCGGCGCTATACAGAAAGCATCGGCTCTGCTTCCTCTAGCGCTGGCTCCAGTGCTGCGCCTCTAATTACACTACCGGTCAGACTTAGTTAGTTGCAACCTGCAGAGCATGCAGACGCAGAGGGAAACCAGTGGCCGAGCGCCCCTAGGCAGCAGTGCGCCCTAGGCGGCTGCCTAGTTTGCCTAGTGGTAGCACCGGCCCTGTGTAGACCCACTCGTGCTCTGGGAAGCTTGTATTCGTTCAAAAGAAAAATATGCTGGGAGGTAAACTGAAATTTTGCTGGTGATCTTCTGCCCCAGGTGTTATGGGTTTCAACTCTCCCAGTAGCATATTGCTGCGAGTTTCATACTGGAGCTGAATATAGGCGACTGCTGCCCTGTTGCTAAACTGCAGGGAGATTGGTCCTCCTTGACTCTGTGTAGTGAGGCCAAAGTGCTTAAAAGGGCTGTTTGAACCCCCAGCGCATTCAAGATTATCCTCCTTGGCTGGGAAGCTCTGATTGCCTTGACCGAAAGTCCCTCGCATTGCATCTACCCGGCTGTCTTGCAGACATGATTTGTAGCAATTCTCCAGTCTAAAAGGTCCTAACGGACCGAGACATCCTCAAGGTCTTTCCATCACCGATGAGCGCTACTCATACTGAGTAACACTTATTGACTGTGTTCTATCCTGTTTCCTCCCTTGCACTGAGAATTCTAGATGAAATTTGCGCAGGTGCCCATGCACCCCAGGAATCATCTATATGCATGATGACGTTGTGCCCAGATGACTGAGGCACTGAGAAGCCATCAAACAAGCGGAAGTATTCATCCTCAGAAATCTATTCCTGACTATCACCACTTCCTCTGATTGAAATAAAACAGAGGAACTAGCAGAGCACCCCTGGGTACACCAACCATTGGGATGGAGAAAGTTGGCTTTGCTTTCCCTCTAAGGTGTGAGGATAGGATAGGCATCCTGATGATCCAGCAACAGCCTCCAGCCATGTGGTTATACTGTTTAATGGACTCCGTCTTAAAGAGGAAGCAAACCCTCTTTTACAACTTTAGCTTACAGGTAGGCCTATATTAAGTTATATTAGTTAGGTTGAAAAAAGACACAAGTCCATCCAGTTCAACCACAAATAAAAAAATAAAAATAAAAAATATATCATACAATCCCATATACCCCAGTCTATACCCACAGTTTATCCAGAGGAAGGCAAAAAAAAAACAGCAGAGCATGCTCCAATTTGCTAAAGCAGGGGAAAAAAAAATCCTTCCTGATCCCCCGAGAGGCAATCGGATTTTCCCCGGATCAACTTTACCTATAAATGTTAGTACCCAGTTATATTATGAACATTTAGGAAAGTATCCAGGCATACGTTTAGGAAATGCTGCACAAATACTATATGTGACACAAAAAATTGCAACACCCACCATTTTTTTTCTAGGGCCTCTGCTAAAAATAAATAAATATATATGTGTGTGTGTGTGTGTGTGTGTGTGTATATATATATATATATATATATATATATATATATATATATATATAATCGTATGTCAATACAGCCAATGTTTTTTTTTTTTTTTTTTTTTTTTTTAAATCTGAATTATATATGTGATGGATCACAACTGTCAGGGCTGGGCACAGCCCTTCCTTCTCTGAGCTGGCTACTCAGCTGTCAGCTAATTGCCAGCTCCTATCTCTCCACAGTTACTCAGCTGTTGATATCCTGCTCGTCAGTCTTGCCTACTTAAGCAGTCCAGTCCAGAGGAGCTCTGTCTTTGCCTTGGTCAACATCACAGAAACTAAGACGCTCTCCCGTGATCCTGTTCAAGACTTGCTTGGCTGATATCCCTTCTGGCTTCAGATCCTGCTTTCTGTTTTACTACGCTTATCTCCGGGTCCCTGACGTTTGGCTTGTCTGACTATCTGTTCTGGTTCCTGAACTCTGGCTATGTTTTGACTACGTTTTGTTCTATTTACTTTTATTATTAAACAAGTGTGATTTAACTGTACTTCTGTGTCGGTCTGATTTCATGATTTCTGACAGTAGACGAAGGCCATGAATTCAGAAGATACAGTCAATCCACTTGTTGGTAACATTTTTTCCAGATTGGATGAGCAAGATCATTGCATGGATCAGTTTGCCATGGCATTACAAACGCTCACCTGGAATCTCCCACTGTGTCTGCTCCGGTACAACCTGAGTTGCAGGCCGTCCCTGCTGCTGCGCCAGTCTCTGTGCAGGCACCCGCCTCGAGTGTTACCTCTATAAGTGGTATGTCTGGTTCCGCTCCACTTCTCCAGCGATTTGGGGGCGATCCAGCCTGTTGGATTCAATATGAACTCATGTAATATCACATCGGTTCATTCCCAATATCTTTGAGGACAGAAGGCATTCCCCCGGATTGGAATGTAGCCAGGTTGGAAAACACACCAAAAGCTTTGAACAATGGCTTGGCTCGAGGCCCACCTGCTGTGACATGTGTAATTAGACGGTTACTATAAGGTCGCTATGGATACCTGTTGGAGGAAAGGCAAAGGGGGGGTGACTTTGAGTGGGTGTGTGGGTTTGAATGAATAGTTCGCACACACAGGAGTCAGGCTCTGTTTGCTGGGAATCCCTGACATGAGAAGATGTCTCTGGTCACCTCATGGTCTGGCGGCCATTTTTCGAGGCTACAAGGAGGGCCCTGTGATAAGTATCTTTGATATTCTTGTATTATATGATTTGATTGTAAGCTTTGTGATATTGTAATGTCTTTTAATACTTTATGTTAGCATTCCTGATTCTTGGGAAATAAATAAGATTTGATTATTCCTAGCCGTGTGTTTGGTTTCATAGCTAACCTCGTATTATTGTGATATTAACAGTAGCATGCGCTCATAGGTTTAACAGACTAACAACATTATAGGGACTAGACAATTATACGCAGATGATATAATATTAGTTATTAATATTGTATCGAATTCTACACAGCCCCTGGTACTGAGGAAGATTGTCCTCTCCCAGCCATTACAATTTAATCACACCCACTTTTTGCTGTGGCGTGATACATGTGCCGCAGATCACTTGCTAAAGTGTCACTCATTCTCAAGCCTAAAATTGGGAGGTGTGCACATGACGGTAATTACATTCATAGAACACATGTGAGTATTTTCATACTCAGCACACATGTTGGTATTTCCATAGACAGGACAAACAGCTGGGTATGTCTTGCAGGTAATTTATCAGCTGTACAAGCTGAAAAGCCAAACTGTCAATTAGTTACATGGCTCTACAACATGAATATATAAAATGCCTAAAAAGAGAAAAATATTCCATTGCAGGATGTCTAAAGCCTCGTACACACAATCGGATTCTCCACAGACAAAACCTAAGACTTTTGTCCGATGGCGTGTACCTGGATTTTGTCTTGCATACAAACGGCAAGGAATTGTCGGCCAACAAACAGGAATGTAGTGACATACTACGTGTTTTTTCAGCTCTTTAGCGTGACCCTTTGGGCTCCTTCTGCTAATTTCCTGTTAATAGAGGTTTGGTTAGTGTTGATTTGCATTTTTCATTTGGCGCTTTTCAGTTTGCGCTTTTCATTTCGTGCTTTTCAGTTAGTTTCTGAATGGCCGTTCGCCAACCAGACATGTTGCGTAATCGGAGGAGATAACGTGTTATTTATTATTGGCCTTGGAGTTATTGCTTTGACCCAAGTCCAGCCCAGGAACATTAGGAGGAGTATTTTTTGGACTAAAAATTGGTTGCTTTCTTAATCGTGACCAATTATGTTATATGCCTTTCCTGCGGGAGCTCCAGGAAAATAATTCAGATGTTTTTTGGAATTATCTCCGGACGATGGACCCCTGCTTTCACCAACTCTTGTCATTGTTGACCCCTTATATTCAGAAGTAGGACACATGCATGAGGCTTTTATTTTATTTTTTGGTTGAATAATAATGATTTGATTTGTTATATTTTCTATATTTTTGGATGCATGGAATGTACTTTTTGGTTAAGTTCTATTGGCAGATAGCATGTCTAATTTTATTTGTTTTCTTTTTTAAATGCACAATAAAAAAAATTGTGGAGAATAATACTTGGCTATGTGCTTTACTTCAAATGAGTTTGGAAATAAAAAAATACAATGTAAAATTGACAAGGGACACCAACATATTTGTATGTATCTTTGATCTTAAAAACTACAGGATAATGGTGTTGTGGTAACTTGCCCAAAAAAAAAAAAAAAAAAAGCATAATAATAATATTCTTGATATCACAAGAAAAAAAAAAGCCTTTGAAAAATTGTTTGCAATAACTCCATCAGTATCACCAGCAAAGCAGCTTCATTATTATCCCATTAAAGAAGAAGAGAATGTGCGCTGCATTTCCAGATTTCATAATTTGCTACGTCATGAATGTTAAGTCTCCATTACGAACGCTAGTTTACAAGACCGACCGCTTCTGGCTCGTCCTTGCCTCCGAGCATGCGTGTTTGTACTGGTCTTTTGTCAGATGGACTTCTGTACAAACGCTCGGAAAATCCGACAACAGAGCATTATCCTTGAAAAATTTTAAAGCCTGCTATCCAACATTTGTCTGCGTAAAATACGACAAAAATTGTCCGATGGAGCATACAAACGGTCGGATTTTCAGCAAACAGCCTGTCATCACACAATTCCCATCTGAAAATCCGATCGTGTGTACGAGGCTTAAAAGTTTTAAGCAAACCTGTCACAAGTTACAGGTTACCATCAGTGAAAATGATATATGAAAAATGTTCAATACATCCAGCGATATAGGCAGCTGAATTTATAAGTAAAGCTTTACTTGTTCTGATAAAGTTGAGCTTGGCTCCATCCCTCCCTATATCTAATACTTGATAATTGGTCAGTTAGTACTTTTATTGTACACTATGAACCACAACAATGTAATGGTTTAAATGGGATTGGGCACAGTGACCAACTTAGGCCGTGGCCTAGGTTGGCAGGACTGCCACAAAGCTTCCTACAAATTATGTTTTTGACTGCTGTGATATTTTCATGTATAATGAAATGAACTACTTCAACACCGGAAGGTTTTACCCCCTATCTGACCAGGCCATTTTTCGTGATGCAGCACTGCATTACTTTAACTGACAATTGGGCGGTCATGCAACACTGTACCCAAATAAAAATAAATTTCATGGTATTTAAAGTGGAGGGCCACCCTAAAAAAAAGAGCATTAATATTCTGGAAAAAAAAATGTTTTTACCTGATCCGAAATCCCTGTTGCTAGGCAGTCTTCCTAATCTGCCTCCTTCCTACTCCGCGGTGATCTTCGGTCTTCTGTCCTCCACCGCGTTGTCTTCTGGGTAATGGGGCGTGCTGTGTTCTGGGAACTGTGTGTTCCCTAACACAGCGTGTCCCATTCACAAAGCGCCGCGCACCTCGCAGTAGGAAACGGGCAGTGAAGCCGTAGTCTCCACTGCCTGTTTCCCTTACTGAGGATGGCGGTGCTGGGACCGGAGCGGAGGGTAAGTGTACTTATTAAAAGTCAGCAGCTACTTTTTTTTTTAGTTGCTGACTTTAAAAAACATTTTTTTAGCTGAAACACCGCTTTATTCACTTCTGTGGTTTTTATTTTTTGCACTATAAACAAAAAAAGAGTGACAATTTTGAAAAAAAAAAAACAATATTTTTTACTTTCTGCTATAAAACATATAAAGCATATCCAATAAAAAAAAATGTAAAAAATCTATTTTCTTCATCAATTTAGGCCAATATGTATTCAGCTACATATTTTTTGGTAAAAAAAAGTCCCAATAAGTGTATATTGAGTTATAGCATCTACAAACCATGGGATATTTTTATGGAATTTTTATTTTATTTTTAGTAATGGCAGCAATCAGCGATTGTTAGCAGGACTGCGACATTGCAGTGGACAAATTGGATAACTGGCACTTTTGGCACTTTTTTGGGGACCAGTGACACTAATACAATGATCAGTGCTAAAAATATGCACTGTTACTGTACTAATGACACTGGCAGGGAAGGGGTTAACACCAGGGGCAATCAAAGGGTGTCCATAGGGGGTGCTTTCTAACTGTGTGGTGGATGATTTGACTGGGGAAAGAAAGAGATCTGTGTCCTTGCTTAGTAGAAACACAAGATCTCTCTCTTTCGCTCTGACAGAATGGCAATCTGCCTTGTTTACATAGGCAGATCGCCACTCTACCTCTTCCGGGAACTATCGCGGCTGGCCGGCGGACATCGCTGATTGGCCCCCCCTCTGGCTATTCAGCACAGGATTGTGCCTCCGGCAACATGTGCGTGCCCCTCACAACCACTGCACTTTTTTGCGCAGCAAATGTGCAGAAGGCGGTCTGGAACCGGTTAAAGAATACTCCTGTGATCTCTTGAATAGTTTCTTAAGTTTGTACTGTATCTTACAGTTCAGATACTTTGGATCCACTTACCAAGAATTGAACTGTTAAGCCCGTACACATGGGCTGAATATCGAGCGGTATTGGCCGGTTCAAAAGAAACCGGCCAACATTTGGCATGTGTGTACGGCAGCCTGTTTGACAGAGGCCGCCCGAACGCCCAGCTTCTGTTGAAGGGCATTACTCAAAAAGGTATGCCAATCTGATCCCATCAGCGCTCTCACCCAATGGATGAAAGTGCTGACCGGTGTGGTCTGGAGAGGGGGTGTCCTCCTGTCAGAACACAATAGCGGGAACTGGACAGAACACACATTGGACAGTTAGTACAGTGGCTCCTCCTGAGCTCTTCTGTTTTTTTCATTTGGCCAGCTCGGTTGAACGAGGAAAAACTGGTGGTGTGTACCAGACTTTAGCAAAGTAGGGTAAAAGTTTGTCTGATGCCGCGTACACATGAGCGGACTTTCCCGCGGGAATGTCCGCCGGACAATCCCCCGTGTGTGGGCGCCGGCGGACTTTTTGGCGCCAAAAGTCCAGCGGACTAGGTTTTAAGTTTTGTTTTAAAATTGTCCGCTGAACTTGGCAGTCCGGCGGACAATCCCGCCGTTAGTATGCTAGTCCGCCGGACTTTTGGAAATGAACGGACTTGCCGATCATCGATCAAGTCTGTTCACTTAGCACGTGACTTCAGGTAGACGGGGCTAGCGAAGGCAGTGAATGCTGCCGCGCTAGCCCCGTCACCTGGCATGGATTTAAAGGGAATCCCCACGCCGAAAAAACGGCCAAATCCCCCAAATCCATCTCAGACCCTTATCCGAGCACGCAGCCCGGCCGGCCAGGAAAGGGGTGGGGACGAGCGAGCCCCCCCTCCTGAGCCGTACCAGGCCGCGTGCCCTCAACATGGGGGGTGCCCTGGGGAAAGGGGGGCCGTGCGGCCCCCCCACCCCAAAGCACCTTGTCCCCATGTTGATGAGGACAAGGGCCTCTTCCCGACAACCCTGGCCGTTGGTTGTTGGGGTCTGCGGGGGGGGGGGCTTATCGGAATCCGGGAGCCCCCTTTAATAAGGGGGCCTCCAGATCCCGGCCCCCCACCCTATGTGAATGAGTACCCCTACCCATTCACCTAAGGTGTAAAGTGTAAAAAAAAAAAACACACAATTTTTTTTAAATATTTTATTGCACTGCTCCGGGGGTCTTCTTCCGTCTTGGGAGTTCTTCTCGCCGGACTCCTCCGCTATTTTACCTAGCTCTTTTACCGAGCAGAGGAACCCAGCTACCTTCTTTTTCTTCGTCGTCGCTGCCGTCGTCTGGGGGTCTCGATCCGCCTTCGGGGGTCTTCCGGGGTCTCTTCTGTTCTTGCCGCTGTAGTCGCTTTCTGCGCCGCCTTCTTCTTCTGATGTTGACTCGTCGCTCTCTGGCCGGAATGGCAGAGCCGCACTGGGTTGTGACTTATATAGGGACAAGGGGGCAGGGTCACATGCTCATGTCACATGGTGACCCCGCCCCCTATGATGTCACAGTCCCAGCATCCTTCGGGACTGGGGCATCATAGGGGGGGCGGGGTCACCATGTGCCCCCTTGTCCCTATATAAGTCACAACCCAGTGCGGAGAAGAAGAAGAAGAAGAAGAATTGTGTGTTTTTTTTATTTACACTTTACACCTTAGGTGAATGGGTAGGGGTACATCGTACCCCATATTCATTTTCCGATAAGCCCCCGCCCGCAGACCCCGACAACCAACGGCCAGGGTTGTCGGGAAGAGGCCCTTGTCCTCATCAACATGGGGACAAGGTGCTTTTAGTTACGTTCTAAATGAACGGACTGCTCCGTGTGTGGGCAAGTCCGTTCATTTTCAAAAGTTCGGGTGTGTGTGGGCAAGTCACACGCTCGGAAAGTCTGGCGAAGCCCCGCTGGAAAGTCCGGCGGTTTGTCTGCCAGACTGGGTCCGGCGGACAAAGTCCGATCGTGTGTACGCGGCATTATTCTTTTAGACATCAGTTGTAAGCATGGTCTTCTTCTTCTTCCCTCTCGTCCCGGAGGATGCTGGGACTGTGACATCATATGGGGGGCGGGGTCACCATGTGACATGAGCATGTGACCCCGCCTCCTTGTCCCTATATAAGTCACAACACAGCGCGGCTCTGCCATTCCGGCCAGAGAGAGCGACGGGTCAACATCGGAAGAAGAAGAAGAGGAGGAGGAGGAGGAGGAAGAAGACGGCGCAGAAAGTGGCGACATCGGCAAGAACAGAAGAGACCCCGGAAGACCCCCGAAGGCGGAAAGAGACCCCCAGAGGACAGCGGCGACGACGAAGAAGGAAGCCGGGCTCCTCCGCTCGTGAAAGAGCTAGGTAAAAGAGCAGAAGAGAGCGGAGGAGTCCGGCGAGAAGACCCCCCAAGACGGAAGAAGACCCCGGAGCAGTGCAATAAAATATTTTAAAAATGTGTGTTTTTTTTATTTACACTTTTACACCTTTACACCTTGGGTGAATGGGTAGGGGTACATCGTACCCCATACTCATTCACATAGGGTGGGGGGCCGGTATCTGGGGGCCCCCTTATTAAAGGGGGCTCCCGGATTCCGATAAGCCCCCCGCCCGCAGACCCCGACAACCAACGGCCAGGGTTGTCAGGAAGAGGCCCTTGTCCTCATCAACATGGGGGCAAGGTGCTTTGGGGTGGGGGGCCGCAGGGCGCCCCCTTCCCCAAAGCACCCACCCCCCCATGTTGAGGGCATGCGACCTGGTACGGTTCAGGAGGGAGGGGGGCGCTCGCTCATCCCCACCCCCTTTCCTGACCGGCCAGGCTGCGTGCTCGGAGAAGGGTCTGGTATGGATTTTGGGGGGACCCCCACGCCGTTTTTTCAGCGTAGGGGGGTTGCTCTCAAAAGCCATACCAGACCTAAGGGCCTGTTATGCTCCTGGAGGGGAATCCATGACGGTTTTTTATTTAAACTTTGGCGTGAATTTCTCCCTCCAGAGCTGATTATTCTCTGATTGGTCACGGCCAAAGTCGCCTGGCCTGGGGCGACTTAAAGTCGTGTTGTAAGTCGTCCCAAGTCACGTTGAAGTAGCTCCTCAAGTCACGTCCAAGTTGCCTCCAAAAGTCGCGTTGGAAGTCGTGTCGCCCCTGTGTGAACCGGCCTTTAGTGTTTGTTTTTCTTTCTGAAAACAGCAGCAACATCCACAGAGATGATGAGCTGCTGCCAGAGATGGCACCAATACCTGCTGTGGATGAGGAACTCCCTTATTAAACCACGGTATAAAATGTTATTTACTTTATGACTGTAGTCTTTTTTTTTTAATTTTTCAAAATAAATTATTAAAATTTTTCATTGATACTGTCATCAAATCTCCATTTTCATTTTCTATTGTATTGATTGGTTCAGACTCAGTCTGTATTTTCTTGCTTTTTTTTGTTATCATTCCTTACAACTTTATTGTATCCCAAATATTATAAATTTATATCTGTTAGGCGAATGTTACGTAATGTGTGACAACTAAGGACACAGATCACCCACAGCTGCAGTACCACTGCAGAACAAAATGTTATCACTCAGTTTATTTCTGCCTTCTTTTTTTTTTAATCCCCAGTTGGCATTTATTAATTCCCTTTTTAACTGTTGGCTTGCCTGTCACAGTCAGCTCCTTAATATAAAATATTTTTATAAATGCACTGAAGAACAGTTATGTTTATCTTCACATTCAAAGTCCTTCTAAAAAATGTCCTAAAATACTGAAGATTTTACAGATTTCATGTGTGTTTAATTATTGCTTTATCATAACATTATTAATGCGAAAAGGTCTTTACTTCCGTATTTATTTTGGGCTTCACTCATCCCAGCTTTTATCCAATTAACATATAGATGTAAACATCTAGTTTTTGAAGAACTCACGTGTTGGCTTGTCTGTCATTACAGAAATATTTTGGGATTTTTGTAGCTGTAAATTTAATAGCTGTAAATCCTTTTTAAAATGTGCTCTATTGTATTGATTGTTCCAATATAGCTTGCTCACATTGAGATTGTGAACTAAGTGGTTTTAACAGAGGCGGCTCTCTAATTAGGCAAATTAGGCGATCGCCTAAGGCCTCGCACTCACAGGGGCCTTGCGACAGCATAATTTAAGAGCCACCTCTGCTCACAACAATGCTGCTGCATCGGCGCTGTACTCCGGCCAGCAGAGGGTTAATGCTGCCTGTGAGCTCCATGGCCAGGCAGTGGAGATAGGATGGGGCCATGGCTGTGTCTAGGGGAGGAGGCGGGGCTGGCCAGCACTGTATTGTCTGGGGGAGGAGACTCATTCCAGCAGCCGGAGCAAAATTAAACTATTCCCGCTGCTCCGGAGAAGCAGATTGCCCCTCGTCACGCACAACTGGAGTGCTCTGCTAAGCAATCCCGCACACCTGGAGGAGGCGTCTGACTGGTAAGCAGAGCTGCAGAGGGAAAGAGGAGGGTCCCACCGGGGAAGAAGCCTCATCAGCGTGGTATATGGTGTGGTTTAGGGCGGCACAGTGGTGTAGTGGTTAGCACTCTCACCTAGCAGTAAGAAGGGTCGCTGGTTCGAATCCCAACCACGACACTTCCTGCCTGGAGTTTGCATGTTCTCCCTGTGCCTGCGTGGGTTTCCTCCGGGTACTCCGGTTTCCTCCCACGATCCAAAGACATGCAGGTAGGTTAATTGGCTTCTGTCCAAAAATTGGCCCTAGTATATGAATGGGGACCTTAGATTGTGGGCTCCTTGAGGGTAGGGACCGATGTAAGTGTGCAATGTACAGGGATGGGGACAATTGTAGACACTCGCTCAGGTTGAACTGGATGGACTGGTGTCTTTATTCAACCTTACTAACTATGAAACTATGAAACTATATGGAGCCAATGGAATGGGGAGGGAGGAGAGAAATGGTGTCTGGCCACCCCTCTCTGGGGCTGTCAATCAGGGTGGGGGATCTGGACTCCAGCTGCAGGGAGAGGCACAGCAACCATGCCACAACCCCTTCTGCAGCCAGCTACCACCAGCATGAGCTAGAGAGCCAGCCCCCCATCCCTGCTCCTTCAGCATCCCTCAGCCACTGGCCTTTAAATCCACCCACTGCCACATCACCTCCACTACCTTCCTCCTGGTTATCAGTGCCAAAGTCAGGGCAGTGCAGTCCTGTGCCAGTGTGCCAACCTGTGCTTGAGCCCCTGACCCCTCCCTCTGCCCTGCTTCTTTATTTTCATATTTATATATTATTATTATTCAAATGTTTACTTGAATTTACCATTGTTCTTAACGACTAGCTGCTATTGATTACCAATTACTATAGCAACAAACTTTTTTATATAATTGTTTTGTAGGGTTGGCTTTCATGTACTCCAGGGCTTAGCGATTTTTATTAATTGTTATACATTGGGGAATCATAATTATCGCTGTGCAAAATTGATCGTAATAAAACATTTTTATTTATACATTTTTTTTTTTTTTTTAAATACATTATTTTCTTTCTTTTTATTTATTTCTTTTTAATTGATTTACTATTTCCTAATGGTCAAGTTTTGTAATGCGGCATACACACGCTCGGACCTAGTCCAGCGGACAAACTGCCGGACTTTCCAGCGGAGGTCCGCCGGACTTTCCGAGCATGTGGACTTGCCCACACACGGCCAGACTTTTCCGCGGGACTTTTGAAATGAACGGACTTGCCGGCACGCGATCGAAAAGGTAGACGGGACTAGCAAAGGCAGTGAATGCCGCCTCGCTAGCCCCATCACCTGGTATGGATTTAAAGGGGAATCCCTACATCTCAGACCCTTATCCGAGCACGCAGCACGGCCGGTCAGGAAAGGGGGTGGGGACGAGCGAGCGCCCACCCCCCCCCCACCGGAGCCATACCTAGCTGCGTGCCCTCAACATGGGGGGTGCCCTGGGGAAAGGGGGGCCCTGTGGGGGGCTTATCCGAATCCAGGAGCTACCTTTAATAAGGGGGCCCCCAGATACCGGCCCCCCACCCTATGTGAATGAGTATGGGGTACGATGTACCCCTACCCATTCACCTAAGGTGTAAAAGTGTAAATAAAAAAAAAAACACACAATTTTTTAAAATATTTTATTGCACAGCCCCGGGGGTCTTCTTCCGTCTTGGGGGGTCTTCTCGCCGGACTCCTCCGCTCTCTTCTGATCTTTTACCTAGCTCTTTCACAAGCTGAGGAGCCCGGCTTTCTTCTTCCTCGCCGCTGATTCATGTCACATGGTGACCCCGCCCCCATATGATGTCACAGTCCCAGAGGATGCTGGGACTGTGACATCATATGGGGGCGGGGTCACCATGTGACATTAGCTGGTGGCCCCGCCCCTTGTCCCTATATAAGTCACAACACCGCGTGTCTCTGCCATTCCTGCCAGAGAGAGCGACGAGTCAACATCAGAAGAAGAAGACGACGACGCAGAAGGCGCAGCAGGCGGCGACGACAGCAGCAAGAAGAACCGAAAAGCGGGACAAGACCCCCGAAGGCGGAACGAGACCCCCAGACGGCGGTGGTGATGACGAAGAAGAAAGCCGGGCTCCTCCGCTCGTGAAAGAGCTAGGTAAAAGAGCAGAAGAGAGCGGAGGAGTCCGGCGAGAAGGCCCCCAAGACGGAAGAAGACCCCCGGAGCTGTGCAATAAAATATCTAAAAAAATTGTTTTTTTGTTTTTTTTTTTATTTACACCTTAGGTGAATGGGTAGGGGTATATCGTACCCCATACTCATTCACATAGGGTGGGGGGCCGGTATCTGGGGGCTCCCGGATTCCGATAAGCCCCCCCGCCGGCAGACCCTGACAACCTTGTCCTCATCAACATGGGGGCAAGGTGCTTGTGGGGTGGGGGGGTCGCCTTTCCCCAGGGCACCCCCATGTTGAGGGCACGCAGCCTGGTACGGCTCAGGGGGGGGGGTGCTCGCTCGTCCCCACCCCCTTTCCTGACCGGCCGGGCTGCCTGCTCGGATAAGGGTTTGAGATGGATTTGGGGGGGACCCCCACGCTGTTTTTTCGGTGTAGGGATTCCCCTTTAAATCCATACCAGGTGACGGGGCTAGCGCAGTGGCATTCACTGTCTTCACTAGTCCCGTCTACCAGCAGTCACATTCTAACTGAACGGATTCTCTGATTGTGTGTCGGCAAGTCCATTCATTTCAAAAGTCCTGCGGACTAGCACACAGGCCGCGCGATTGTCCGCCAGACTCTCGAGTCCAGCGGACAATTTTAAGTCTGAACTTAAAACGTAGTCCTCCGGACTAATCTCTCCTGTATGTACGGCACTAGCCCCGCCCCCTCCCTGTCCCCTCCAAGGCAGCCAGCATATATATCTTTTGTGGCCCCCGGCACTCAGGGATTTGTTGGGAGCCACAAAAGATATACAGTATCTCACAAAAGTGAGTACACCCTTCAGGACTGGGGATTTCATCCCACCCAGATCGCTACGAAATCCCCGGGCTCCAGATCCCAAAATGGATTTTAGTAAACCATGAGGAAACTGAAAAGCCAGTTTCCTCCCAAATAAACAAATAAACTGGAGCCACTCAACCTGCCTGGTTGAGAATCCTCCGTCCAAACACTGGTGGGGTACCTCACTACCACATATCCCCCCCTTTGTTTCGATCCGGGGGGAGGAACACCAGCACCCGTCATGGTTGGGACACCTCTGTGCTGGCTGTCAGCCACGTAGGCCCAACCTTTTTTCCGGGTGCGCTTCCAGGCACGTCCCACCCTGGATCTTAACAGGGACCTATATTTTCCCATCCTCAGCCTTCTCCCTCTTCTTCTTGGGTCCCTGGGCTTATTCATTTTTCTTGGGGAAACTCTTCTTTCCCTGATCCTTCCTCTCAACTCACTGACATCAGCTTTAACCTTCACTATACACCAGTACAACCTCCTACCTTTGGCATGACCATGCAAGCTGCCACCCACATGGGCCAAATCTTGTCCCATCAGGTTAATTTCTCCATGTCCCCCTGCTACGTCTACTTGGGCTCTACAAAGACACTCCCATGCCTTTTTAACCACTTTCCGACCGGACCAATTTGCAGCCAAAGGACCAGGCCCCTTTTTGCGATTCGGCACTGCGTCGCTTTAACTGACAATTGCGCGGTCGTGCGACGTGGCTCCCAAACAAATTGACGTCCTTTTTTTCCCACAAATAGAGCTTTCTTTTGGTGGTATTTGATCGCCCCTGCGGTTTTTATTTTTTGCGCTATAAACAAAAATAGAGCGACAATTTTGAAAAAAAATCATTATTTTTTATTTTTTGCTATAATAAATATCCCCAAAAAATATATAAAAAAACATTTTTTTTCCTCAGTTTAGGCCGATACGTATTCTTCTACATATTTTTGGTAAAAAAAAAAAAAATCGCAATAAGCGATTATTGATCGGTTTGCGCAGAAGTTATAGCGTTTACAAGATAGGGGATAGTTTTATAGCATTTTTATTAATAATTTTTTTTTTTATTATTAATGGCAGAGATCTGCAATTTTTTTTGTGACTGCGACATTATGGCGGACACATCGGACATTTTTGACACATTTTTGGGACCATTGTCATTTATACAGCAATTAATGCATTTAAATGCATTGATTTCTGTATAAATGACACTGGCAGTTTAGGGGTTAACCACAAGGGGGCAGTGAAAGAGTTAAGTATGCCTAGGGGTGTGTTTTTTACTGTGGGGGGGCGTGGCTGTCAGCTAGTGAATGCTGATCTCTGCTCCAATCACAGGGAGCAGAGATCGGCGTCACTAGTTGCTAGGCAGAACGGGGAGATGCTGTTTATCTCGGCATCTCCCCATTCAGCCGCTCCGTGAGACGATCGCGGGAGTCCCCGCGGCGATCGAGTCCGCGGGGACCGCGGCCGGACTCATGGGGGTCCCGACCGGCGCGGGAGCGCGCCGCTCCCGGCGCGCTCCCGGCGCGCTCCCGATGGCACGGACAGGCTAAAGGAGGGACTTATATATACGCCCTCCTGCCTGTACGTGCCATTCTGTCGACGTATATCGTCGTGCGCCGGTCGGCAAGTGGTTAAGAGTGTGCTTCCAAAAGCGATGTTTTCCCACTTCTCTTGGGCTTACACTAGTCCTTTTACAAATCTTGGTACCTTTTTGCACATGAGGTTGATTTCTGAATTTTACGGGTCCAATACCATTAAGGTTATAAAGTGCTCCCTCAATTTCCACTAGACCACCCCTTTTCTCTTTACTTAATTTAGAAGAATCCACATTTTTAAACACTGGTTTAATGATAAGTGGGGGCTCTTTTATTAGGGTGACACTAGTCCCTCTCTGTACTCCAAGTACGGGCACCCTCTTACTGTCCAAACTTAGCGTCACTTGTTTCCTCATGTACGCTGCATGCTTATTTTTGTCAGTTTCATCACTAACATCCTCATATGACTGCAGCCTCATCCTAGTCTCCCTCTGAAGGACATACTGACTGTCTTGCGACTTTAAGGTTTTAAAGTCATGCGACACCTTGCTGAGCTTTGGGCCATTTTCCTGCGACCTTTATAACGATCCTTCTCAGACCTCAGGAAATCTTCCCCAGAAATACCCTCCTGAACCTGTAGGGGGCCTAATTCTGCTGTATCTTTTACCTCTTCTGTGTCAATCATACCATTCCCTATCTCATTACAATTTTCAGGGTTTGCTACAACCAGATCAACTTGACCAAGATCTTCAGGTCTACCATTATTTTTGTTGTCACCCATGGTAACCAAACCCTTACAAATTGACAATGAGCTGCATTTTTCATCACGGTCAGAAATATCAATGCATTTGTCATATTTCATTTCACGCATGTTCGGCAGGGCAGTGTCTGAAGAGGAACTGCATCCAGAGGAGTGGTTGTCCACGGCAGCTTCACTATCCACCAACTCCACTGGCAGGAGATCCTCTGCCAACAACTGTCCTGACTCCTGACTCCCATTTGGGGTCACTTCCACTCCAGTGTGCACAGTCACATATTCAGTCTCTTCTATGCATTTACCAGCACCAGTCTTTTTCAACATCAACCCAGCGGTTCCAGCCATTATTTCATTAAAGACAGTCTTACCCACCGCAGTAGTAGGGGTCACCATCTTCATTTGAGCACGTTGTCTCACAAACCAGTCCTCTGCTGCACTTTTACTGGCCCACTCTCCCTGGTGGCCACCGGATGAAATTACAGCAGGCATCTCCAACTGTTTAGCACCCCCTGCCGACACAACATGAAAATCCTCGTTGCCAGGGGTGACTGCAAACATATTTGCACAGGAATCTGGGCCTGGAGATAACGACCTTTGCTCCTGGTAATTTTGAAATGCATACACATCTTTAGGTGGATGCTTAGCTACATATGCCCTGTAGCTCCTCCTTTCCTTTGGCAATCTTTCTCCCGTTGCCATGGGGAACCGCACTCTCCCAGCAGAGCTTTGCTGATTCTCCCAAACTCTTTGATGCTTTGTGGCTTTCAACTTGCCACTACTCTCTGCAGGCAATACTTTTCTCATATGGTCTGCAGACTTGACATCACCGCTGTTGCTATGGGCAACCACATACCTCTCCAACTTCCGGTCAGGCTTCCGGTCCATGATGCAATGGAACTCTCCTCTAAGAAGGATTTCCTCTTTAAACTTGCGGTATTCATCCTGGCCCCCGTCCATCAAATGATAAACCGACCAAAACTCTATCCGTAATAAGGTTTGCAGCAGTTTTGGCCACCAGTCCCTAGGCCATTTTCTCTTTACAGCAACTTTTTCAAATCTTACAAGGAAGTCCCCAACCTCCTCTGTAGGCAGCATGGGTTGCATATAGTCAGAGGCCAAGATCTGAGCCCCTTGCACTGCTCCACACTCTTTGCGATTCTGCTTGAACCATTCATTCACTGTCTCACACATCACTGGCCGCTTTTGACTGGCCCTCCAAGGTGGAGACATCTTCTCAGGCCACGCTGAGCTCACTTCCCCTT
Organism: Lithobates sylvaticus; assembly: GCA_028564925.1. Taxonomy (NCBI): domain Eukaryota; kingdom Metazoa; phylum Chordata; class Amphibia; order Anura; family Ranidae; genus Lithobates; species Lithobates sylvaticus. The sequence continues at coordinate 143,330,766 of CM053038.1, read as the reverse complement.
TAACTTGATTTAACATGAACTTCTTGTGTTTTGACTGCCTCATCCTTGCAGTCACATGCACAGCAGCCTGTTACACAGTTCACAGCATAAAAAAAAAAAAAAAAATTCTCACAGGTGCACTACCTGCACACAATGCAACACAGTCAATTGAACTCCTGCGCAATGCAGTTTGCCTGGCTGCCACACACAGCTAGCAGCAGTTCCTGAAATGACTCACTACTGGCGCAGAGACCGGATTTCACCGTCTGTATGCCCGCATTCGAACACCACTTGTAACATCGGGGGATGTTTTAGCTTAAGGGTAGAGCTTACCAGTGAGCGGAGTCCACGCCAGATATGCCGATTTAAGGGCTTGTAGGCCCACTTTTATTAAAGAAAGAAAATGTCCATAAAACAGACGAGTTGCCCACACAGGGGTTTCAGGTTTCCACAGCAATAATGTAAGTCAAACCAAAAATACCAAGCCACCTGGCTCTCTTTAGCAGCATGGCTGCTCAGACTTGTGCTTCAGCCCTCTCGGCTCTTTAACAGAGTTCCTGTACACCCTGTACCTCAGCACTCTTTTCCAGCTTCCTTTTCCAGCCCACAGACTTGGACTCTCTGTCTGCTCTGACAAACAGACCTGTGCAGACATGCACACTTCTCCCTTGCTTGCTTGGACTCCTTGGGAGGGTGGAGCCCATAACCATGGTCAGGTGTGTACAAATAGCCCAGCACACACACACCTGACCAGTCAGTGTTCTGGTGGATCTCAAGACCTGGACCCAGGACTGGGGATTTCATCCCACCCGGATCGCTACGAAATCCCCGGCTCCAGATCCCAAAATGGATTTTAGTAAACAATGAGGAAACTGAAAAGCCAGTTTCCTCCCAAATAAACAAATAAACTGGAGCCCCTCAACCTGCCTGGTTGAGAATCCTCCGTCCAAACACTGGTGGGGTACCTCACTACCACAGTAAAGTAGTGAGTGTACAGCTTGTATAACAGTGTAAATTTGCTGTCCCCTCAAAATAACTCAACCCACAGCCATTAATGTCAAAACCGCTGGCAACAAAAGTGAGTACACCCCTAAGTAAAAATGTCCAAATTGGGCCCAAAGTGTCAATATTTTGCATGGCCACCATTATTTTCCAGCACTGCCTTAACCCTCTTGGGCATGGAGTTCACCAGAGCTTCACAGGTTGCCACTGGAGTCCTCTTCCATTCCTCAATGACAACATCACTGAGCTGGTGGATGTTAGAGACCTTGATCGCCTCCACCTTCTGTTTGAGGATACCCCACAGATGCTCAATAGGGTTTAGGTCTGGAGACATGCTTGGCCAGTCCATCACCTTTACCCTCAGCTTCTTTAGCAAGGCAGTGGTCATCTTGGAGGTGTGTTGGGGTCGTTATCATGTTGGAATACTGCCCTTCGGCCCAGTCTCCGAAGGGAGAGGATCAAGCTCTGCTTCAGTATGTCACAGTACATGTTGGCATTCATGGTTCCCTCAATGAACTGTAGCTCCCCAGTGTCGGCAGCACTCATGCAGCCCCAGACCATGACACTCCCACCACCATGCTTGACTGTAGACAAGACACACTTGTCTTTGTACTTCTCACCAGGTTGCCGTCACACATGCTTGACACCATCTGAATCAAATAAGTTTGTCTTGGTCTCATCAGACCACAGGACATAGTTCTAGTAATCCTGTCTTCAGAAAACTGTTTGCAGGCTTTCTTGTTCATCATCTTTAGAAGAGGCTTCCTTCTGGGACGACCCCATGCAGACCAATTTGATGCAGTGTGCAGCATATGGTCTAAGCACTGACAGGCTGACCCCCCACCCCTTCAACCTCTGCAGCAATGCTGGCAGCACTCATACGTCTATTTCCCAAAGACAATCTCTGGATATGACGCTAAGCACGTGCACTCAACTCCTTTTGGTCGACCATGACGAGGCCTGTTCTGAGTGCAACCTGTCCTGTTAAACCACTGTATGGTCTTGGCCACCATACTGCAGCTCAGTTTCAGGGTCTTGGCAATCTTCTTATAGCCTAGGCCATCTTTATGTAGAGCAGATTTTTTCAGATCCTCAGAGAGTTCTTTGTCATGAGGTGCCATGTTGAACTTACAGTGACCTGTATGAGAGAGTGAGAGCGATAACACCAAATTTAACACACCTGCTCCCCATTCACATCTGAGTAACACTAAAGAGTCACATGACACCAGGGAGGGAAAATGGATAATTGGGCCCAATTTGGACATTTTCACTGAGGGGTCTACTCACTTTTGTTGCCAGCAGTTTAGACATTATTGGAGTGTTAAGTTATTTTGAGGGGACAGCAAATTTAAACTGTTATACAAGCTGTACACTCACTACTTTACATTATAGCAAAGTGTAATTTTGTCAGTGTTGTCACATGAAAAGCTAGAATATAATATTGACAAAAATGTGAGGGGTGTACTCACTTTCGTGAAATACTGTACATGTCCAAATTACCAGGTGGGCCATTTGAAACCAGAACGCGGGCCGGACTTTGGACATGCCTGCCCTAAGCTTAATGCTCCTGCCTGCTGCCTAGACCAATACTTTGGCTGTGCTGACCATATCTCTTCCTGCTTCCTGTAATGACCCAGGACTTTTTTTATGGACCATGTTCCTGCCTGCTGCCTGGGCCATTAATTTGGCTGTGCTAACCATATCTCTGCCTGCTTCCTGAAATGACCTAGGACTTCATAGACCATATTTCTGCCTGGATGATTCCTTTGGCTTTTGCTGACCACATCTATGCCTGCTTCCTCGACCAATGCTCTCCCCTGCAGACACCTGCTTTACTATAACCACAGGTAATCTTTTGTTAGCCTTTGTTTAACTAGGCTGTTTAAAAGTCTCACACATGTGGTATTGCTATACTCGTTTTCCAAAAACTTGTGGAAAAAAAATGACACGTTCAAAAAACGAATAAGATGTGTGTTGGGGTGTTTGCTTTCCAAAATGGGGTATTTTTGTGGGTGTTTCCACTGTCCTGGTGCTCCAAGGCATTCAAAAATGTGATAGGCAGTCAGGAAATTAGATGTGTAATTTATGTCCCTAGAATGCCTGATAGTGTTACTTGGATGTTAGGTCTCTTTATGTGTTCAGACTGTGTGAAAAGTTTCACACATGCTGTATTGCCATACCTAGGATGAGTAGCAGAATGTATTTTTGCTATTCGTGACGTGGCAAATTATGAAATCTCGAAATGCAGCGCACAATTCTCTTCTTCTTTAATGGGATAATAATGAAGCTGCTTGCTGGTGATACTGATGGAGTTATTGCAAACAAATTTTCAAAGGCTTTTTTTCTAGTGATATCAATTTTTTTTTTTGTTTTGGTCAAGTTACCACAACACCATTATCCCGTAGTTTTTAAAATCAAAGATACTCTGTTGATGTCCCTTGTCAATTTTACATTGTATTTTTTTTTAATGTAACTGCCTACTCCCAAACTGTAATTTTGAAGTAAAACATATAGCCAAGTATTATTCTGCACATTTTTTTTATTGTGCATTAAAAAAAGAAAACAAATAAAACAAATAAAATTAGACCTTTATCTGCCAATGGAACTTAACCAAAAAGTGCATTCTTTGCATCCAAAAATATAGAAAATATAACAAATCAAATTATTATTATTCAATCAAAAAATTTAATAAAAGTATCATGCATGTGTCATACTTCTTAATATAGGGGGTCAACAATGCCAAGAGTTGGTGAAAGCAGGGGTCTGTCATCTGGGGATAATTCCGAAAAACATCTGGATTATTCCCCCAGCAAAGGCATATGACATAATTGGTCACGATTAATAAAGCAACCAATTTTTGGTCTAAGAACTACTCCTCCTCCTGTTCCTGGACTGGACTTGGGTCAAAGCAATAACTCGAAGGCCAATAATAAATAACACGTTATCTCCTCTGATTCTGCAACATGTCTGATTGACGAATGGCCATTCAATAACGAACTGAAAAGCACGAAATGAAAAGCGCTAAATGAAACTCGCCATACTTCTACTAACATGAAATTAGCAGAAGGAGCCCAAAGGGTGGCGCTAAAGACCTGAAAAACCACATAGTACGTCACTACATTCCTGTTTGTTGGTCGACAATTCCTTGCCGTTTGTGTGTACGAGGCTTAAGGCTACTTTCACACTGAGCCGCCCGGACATTAGCACTGCTTTTAGCCCGCTAGAAGGACGTTTTTTACCCCCCAAAAAAGGGTAAAAAACTCCAGTTTTGCAGCGCTTTCAAAACGATTTTCAGGCGCTGCCCATTCATTGCAATGGGCAGGGTGTTTTGGGTGCGCAAAATACAGGGCTCCCAACCCACCCCAAAGATGCTGCTTGCAGGACTTTTTGTAATGTCCTGCAAGCGCACCGCCCCAGCCTTAAAAGACACACTGCAATGAATGGGAGGCAGTTTTCAATCGCTTAGCAGAGGCTATTTCTAGCCTGAAAACTGCCCCGGTGTAAAAAAGGGGTCTAAGTGCAATAGCCATTTAATAATTTTTTTTGAATGATACTGCACTATGAAGATTTTCCTTTCTTCTGGTTTTAAATGTTCTTTGGTCTGCACTGTGTCTCCGTTGGAGTCTGCAGGCTCCTGAAGTGATTCCTGTGTCTGGAGTGGGGACACCTCTGCTGCAATACACTGATGGGGTCACATACAGAGGACAGTAGTGACTGCAGAAAAGGCAGAGGATGGGGATCACCATTGGCAGGGACACGAATCACTGCTGGAGAGGCAGAGGATGGGGATCACTGCTGGCAGGACAGAGGTCACTGCTAGAGAGGCAGAGGAGGGGGATCACTGCTGGCAGGGCAGAGGACGGGGATCACCATTGGAGAGGCAGATGAGAGGGATCACCATTGAAAAGAGGAAAAAGAGGGATCACCATTGAAAAGAGGAAAAAGAGGGATCACAGCTGGAGAGGGAGAGGACAGGGATCACAGCTGGAGAGGGAGAGGACAGGGATCACAGCTGGAGAGGGAGAGGACAGGGATCACAGCTGGAGAGGGAGAGGACAGGGATCACAGCTGGAGAGGGAGAGGACAGGGATCACAGCTGGAGAGGGAGAGGACAGGGATCACAGCTGGAGAGGGAGAGGACAGGGATCACAGCTGGAGAGGGAGAGGACGGGGATCACAGCTGGAGAGGGAGAGGACGGGGATCACAGCTGGAGAGGGAGAGGACAGGGACCACGACTGGAGAGGGAGAGGACAGGGACCACGACTGGAGAGTCAGAGGACAGGGACCACGACTGGAGAGTCAGAGGACAGGGATCATCCCCGGAGACCCTGGAGAATCGAGGGAAAGGATCACTGCTGGAGAATCAGAGGACAGGTATAAGCGTTTCGAGAGTGAGAGAACAGGGATCACCTCTGGAGAGTCAGAACTGGGATCACCCCTGGAGGGTCAGAGGACAGGGATCACACCTGGAGGGTCAGAGGACAGGGATCACCCCTGGAGTGTCAGAGGACAGGGATCACCCCTGGAGGGTCAGAGGTCAGGGATCACCCCTGGAGGGTCAGAGGACAGGGATCACCTCTGGAGAGTCAGAGAACAGGGATCACCCCTGGAGGGTCAGAGGACAGGGATCACTCCTGGAGGGTCAGAGGACAGGGATCACCCCTGGAGGGTCAGAGGTCAGGGATCACCCCTGGAGGGTCAGAGGACAGGGATCACCTCTGGAGAGTCAGAGAACAGGGATCACCTCTGGAGAGTCAGAGAACAGAGATCACTAAAAGAGTATCAGTGCCATCTAAGTGTAGCGATTTAGGAATTTTAATGACTGCAATAAGTAATTAACTTACAGTAATGTAGTAGGAAATGCTTGTCTATGTAGATAAAAGTCCCCACTGCAGGTAGCCAGATGGATGGTGTTCCTCCTCTAAGGGAAACCGGATGGGCCCTTGGCAGTGTGGGTGAACCCCAACACTTCCTGGATGGCTGTTCCGGAGACCCTGGGTGGACAGAGGTAGAGCTGGCATCCAAGACGTCACTAGTGGTGGGCGTGGCATGCATTCAGAGGATGCATGCTTCTTCTTCAGGCCATCTCAGGCCATGGCCTGAAGAAAGAGCATGCAGGACAGGGATCACCCCTGGGGAGTTAGAGGACAGGGATCACCTGTGGAGAATCAGAGGACAGGGATCACTTCTGGAGAGGCAGGGGACAGAAATCACCCCTGGAGAGTCAGAGGACAGGGATCACTGCTGGAGAGGGAGAGGGCAGGAATCTCTGCTGAAGAGGGAGAGGACAGGGATCACAGCTGGAGAGTCAGAGGACAGAGATCACCGCGAAAGAGGGAGAGGACAGGGGTCACTGCTGGAGAGGCAAAGGACAGGGATCACCCCTGGGGGGTCAGAGCACATGGGGTCACTGCTGAAGAATCAGAGGACAGAGATCACCACTGGCACGGCACTTGGCTGAGCTCCTTTCCAATCCCAACACTCTGCACAGCTTCTCCTCCTCACACTACACAGAGTTGAAATCACATTCCTTTACACACAGCCAGTAAGCCACAATCTTCACAGGGTGTGTGTGGCTGCTATGTTGTCGTTCTGGCCTGTGAAATTCCCTGGTTGGAATGGAAGTGGAGCTGCAGTAGCCAGATACACCCTGTGCAGATCATAGCTGACTGGCTCTGTGTAAAAGAATGTGATTTCAGCTCTGTGTAGGGTGGGGTGGAGGACTGCATGCTGTGCCATAAAGGGAAAGGAGCTCAGCTGCCGGGCAGGGTGAAAGGGGGTGGTCAGGTGGCACAACTGAGATCTGTGGGGGGGGGGGGGGGGCGCAGATTCGGCCATGCTCAGAAACAATGCTGTGCTGAGCTTATTCAGAAGTGCTTTGCCTCCTAATATGCAGAGCTGCACAAGGAAGCCGTTGCAAGATACTACTGCTACTTAAGGCCCGTACACACTATCAGACTTTTTGACAACCAACATGCAAATTAGCTGGTTTGGACCAACATCCATGTGTAAGCTCCATCGGACCAACTTTTTCCAGGTTTCATCTGACTTTTGTTGGCTGTGTGAACGGACCAACTTTCTGCCAACAAAAGTCCGATGGACCAAAGTCCGACCGTGTGTACAGAAAACCATCGGACTTTTGTCCACAGTACAAACACGCATGCTCAGAACCAATGCAAAAGATCAGACAACAATATAGAAGTTGACCAAAGGTGGCGCTGGAGTATTCGAACGTCCTCTTTTGAAGTGTCGTCAGTACGTTGAAACGTCACTACGTTCGTGTTGGTTGACTCAAAAGTCCGACCGTGTGTACGCAATACCAACTTGAGGGCCAACACCCTTTGGACAAATATCCACGGGAAAGTTGGTCCACGGTCCGATCGTGTGTATGAGGCATTATTCTGGCTCTACTCCCTGCAATCCTTATTCACTCCTGTGTCACATATAGGCAGCTGGGAGGTATACAAAAGAGAGATTGTGGGAAGTAGCGCCAGAAAAAGTAGTACTAATATCTTGCAGCTCAAAGAAGGATTGGTTCCAAATTCCCTCAAGCAAGGCATCATCAAACCATTACTAAAGAAACCCAACCTCGACCCCAAGGATCCGAACAATCGCAGACCGGTAACAAGCCTGAACACCATTTCCAAGATCATGGAGAAAGTAGTAGTACAACAGCTTCAACTTCATCTAGACACACACAAGCTCCTAGACCCACTACAATCGGGCTTCCGCCCAGGCCATGGCACAGAAACGGCACTTCTGAAAATATGGGATGACGCCCTAGAAGCAGCGGATGAGGGAGAATCGTGTCTTCTGGTATTGCTGGATCTCAGTGCGGCGTTCGACACAGTGAACCACAACATGCTTCTCAGCCGCCTCAAGGAAGTGGCAGGAGTCACAGATGGAGATCTGCCATGGTTCGCTTCCTTTCTAGGAAACCGGTCACAAACAGTGAAACTAGGAGCCTTCACTTCGGAAACCCGGGCAATCACTTATGGAGTCCCTCAAGGATCACCATTGTCACCAGTACTCTTCAACATTTACATCCGACCACTCTTCAAAATTATTAGCAAATTGGATCTGTGCTTCCACTCATACGCGGACGACACTCAACTGTATTTTCGGATCACCGGACAAAAAGACCAATACCAGGAACTAGGAAAATGTCTCACATTGATAGATGACTGGATGACCACTAGCTCCCTCAAACTAAATGGATCAAAAACAGAATTACTGCTCCTCGACGCAAACCAAAGGAAAAAGACGAAGACCCCTTGGACACCACCAACCATCTTGGGACGGACCATCCTTCCAAGCAACAATGCCAAAAGCCTCGGAGTCATCTTTGATTCAGAGATGACAATGGAGGCACAAATAGGATCCGTAATCAGCGGATCCCACCATCTCCTTCGCATGCTATGCAGACTCATCCCCTTCATCCCGGAAAAGGAAAAATCGGTAGTAGTAGGAACGATCATCAATTCGCGTCTCGACTATGCAAACTCCCTGTACATAGGATTACCGGATTACCAGATTGCACGCCTTCAAATTGTCCAAAACACAGCAGCAAGATTAGTCACCGGAAAGAAACCCTGGGAATCCATATCCCCATCCCTAAGGATGCTCCATTGGCTCAAGGTAAAAGAGAGGATCACATTCAAGACCCTCTGCCTCACCCACAAATGTACACAAGGAAATGCACCTTTGTGAGAAAATAGAAAAATACATACCAAATCGCAGCCTTCGACCGACAAACCAAAACCGCCTTCTCATCCCCAAAGCTCGCTACAAATCGAAGGGAGAACGAAGATTCGCAGTACAGGGACCCCGGCTATGGAATGCTCTACCAAACAACATCCGCATGGAAGAAAACCATCAGGCCTTCAGGAAAAAACTCAAGACCCACCTCTTCTAATACATGGCATCCCAACATGAGCAGTCAAGCGCCTCGAGGCGATTCAGTTCGCAGTTGCAGCGCTATACAAATCATTCATTCATTCATTCATTCATTCAGCTATATCCCTGTGCTCCTCTGCATAAAAGGATGAGAAACACTTATGAGGAGGGTCAGCATGGTGGGGACACAATCTACCTGTCGTTGCATTTTCTGCAGTCTCTTTGCAGCCACTTCCTGTCTACAGAAGGTTTTCTGTTGTGGTGACTTGCTGCATAATGCATGTTGAAAGGCCCATAGTACGCTGTATCGGAAGCCCATATGCGTTTTTGCTTGTGGCGTTTTTTGGACATGCGTTTTTGCCACGTTTTGCAGGGTTTTTTTTTACACTGTGGTTGCTTAGCAACCAGCTATATACAGTGTAAAAAATGAAAAAAAAAAAACCTGCAAAAAGAAAATCGCGGTAAAAACACGGTACTTGCGCTTTGGATGCGTGTCCATTGACTTTTATTACATGCAAAACGCTGCATTTTGCATGAAAAAAAGTCCCTGACCCTTTCCAAAAACGCAGAGGCTCAAAAATGCATTGATGTGAATATGTTCCATAGGAACCCATGTTAAAACATTTCCCTGCATTTCTGCAAAATGCATCAAAAAACGCATTAGTGTGAATCAAGCCTTAAGAGATAGGGACAGATTTGTTACCCAGGTAATTAATCAGATTTTAAGCAATTTAAAATGTATTTTGCAATTATATTAGTATGTTAAAGATTATCTGAGAGTTTAGTGACTGAGTTTACATACAGTCATGTGAAAATGTACATCCCAATGAAATCGTTGACTTTTTTTTTTAAATATTAGAACTCGATTCCAATAGTGCCTACAGATAAAAGTGATATACTTAAACATATGACACAAAAAATTGACAAGTGAGTACACCTTACCAGCACTTCAAATTCATAAAATTAAATCCTTTTTGTTTTTAGATTGGGTGTCTATGATAAGAACCCCCTTTGGGAGTAGGCAGGTGGAACCTGTCTTTTTTTAATCTAAGCTATTCTAGGTAGATAGTTGTACTTAGATATACTGTATAGAGTCTGATGTTCTCATTGATATATATATATGTATATATATATATTTTTTTTGTTTAATTTGTGGTTGAACTGGATGACTTGTGTCTTTTTTCAACCTAACTAACTATGTAACTATGTAACATTTGCTACTGACGTGTGTGTTGTCAATAGGGATGAGACGAAAAACCCCCAGTTTGTACCGGAACATGCAAACATACAAAAAATTTGTGTGAACATCGTTGAAGTCTATGGGACACGAATGTGAAAAATCTAAGGGATTATTTTAAAGGCTTATATGCAAGTTATTGCCGTAAAAAGTGTATGGGGACCTGGTTCCTTCCCCAGGGGACATGTATCAATGCAAAAAAAAAGTTTTAAACACAGACGTTTTTTCAGAAGCAGTGACTTTAATAATGCTTAAAGTGAAACAATAAAAATGAAATATTCCTTTAATATCATGCCTGGGGGTCTCTTTAGTCTGCCTGTAAAGTAGTGCATTTTTTATAACAGTCCTGCAGCAAAATGACATTTCTAAAGGAAAAAATGTAATTTAATATTGTTCACAGCTGTAACGTATTGCCGGGATCCGGCAATATACATAAAAAATCATTGAAAAAAAACATAGAGCCCCCCCCCCCCCCCAGTCCATTACCAGGCCCCTTGGGTCTGGTAAAAAAAAATGGCATGGGGGTCCCCCTCAAAATCCATACCAGGCCCTTCAGGTCTGCTATGGATGATAAGGGGAACCCTGCGCCAAATAATAAAAAAATAAATGGCGTGGCGTGCATACCAGACCCTTATCCGAGCAAGTGACCTGGCAGGCTGCAGGAAAAGGGGGGAAGAGAGAGCACCCCCCTCCTGAACCATACCAAGTCACATGCCCTCAAGATGGAAGATGGGGAAGGTGCAGATCCCCACAGCCCAGTGGCTGTGGGGATCTGCGGGCAGGGGGCTTATTAGAATCTGGAAGCCCCCTTTAACAAGGGGGCCCCAGATCTCGCCCCACCCTATGTGAATGGGTAGGGGTACCCCTAGCCATTCACCAAAAAAAAAGTGTCAAAAAAGTAAAAATGACAGGAGACAATTCCTTTATTTAAAAAAAAGTGTCCCACGTTGTCCATCCATCTTTAATTCCGGTGTCCGAAAAAAACATTTTTATATAAAAAAAACAGAAAAACTCTGCCTGCATGGGAGGCGTCCTGCCGACTGTCGTCTTTTTGCTTTGACAGCTCTTATATAGCCAAGGGCAGGGCCACCTGCTGACGTAACCAAGTGACCCCACCCCTTCTGACGTTATGTGACGTCAAATGGGGCAGGGTCACATAACGCTGGGCTGTGTGTATATATATATATATATATATATATATATATATATATATATATATATATATATATATATATATATATATCTCTCAAATATACTGCTTGTTCTGACTGAATATAGATTCTACACTGAATATCTAATCTATGCTATAGGCAGAGTAAATGATATATATATCTATATAGTAATTATATTATATATATTGTGATAGTGGCGTCTTCACGTAGTGAGTCCACAGCAGTCAGTTATCAGGTTTGAGGCCATAGCAGCCCATTTTTATTAACAGGAACAAAATAAAAGTTTAAACACATTTTCCCACACAGGGGTTCTTCTCCAGTAAATTCATACAACAGAAAATGCCAAGCCTCCTGGCTCCTAGGCTTACTTTGCCTTGCAGTTCCCTGCTGAACCAGCCTACTCTAGCTATAGCCAGATGGACAGGAGAGGGGGTGCAGCCAGGTGGAGGGAGGATATAGCCAGGTGGACAGGAGAGGGGTGCAGCCAGGTGGAGTGAGGATATAGGAGAGGTGGACAGGAGAGGGGGTGGAGCCAGGTGGAGGGATGGAGCCAGGTGGAGGGAAGGAGCCAGGTGATGGGATGGAGCCAGGTGATGGGATGGAGCCAGGTGGAGGGATGGAGCCAGGTGGAGGGATGGACCCAGGTGGAGGGATGGAGGGATGGAGCCAGGTGGAGGGATGGAGTCAGGTGGACAGGAGAGGGGGTGCAACCAGGTGGAGGGAGGATATAGCCAGGTGGACATGAGAGCGGGTGCAGCCAGGCAGAGGGAGGGCATAGCCAGGTGGACAGGAGAGGAGGGTGCAGCCAGGTGGGGGGAAGGATGGAGCCAGGTGGACAGTACATAGGGTGCAGCCAGGTGGACAGGAGAGGGGTGCAGCCAGGTGGACAGTAGAGGGGAGATGCAGCCAGGTGGAGGGAGGATAAAGCTAGGTGGACAGAGAGGGGGTGCAGCCAGGCGGAGGGAGATTATAGACAGGTGGACAGGAGAGGAGGGTGCAGCCAGGTGGGGGGGGGGATGGAGCCAGGTGGACAGGAGAGGGGGGTGTAACCAGGTAGGGGGCAGGATGGAGCCAGGAGGACAGTAGATAGGGTGCAGCCAGGCGGAGGGGAGGTGCAGCCAGGTGAAGGGAGGATATAGCCAGATGGACAGGAGAGGGGGGTGAAGCCAGGTGGAGGGAGGATATAGCCAGATGGACAGGAGAGGGGTGTAGCCAGGTGGAGGGAGGATATAGCCAGATGGACAGGAGAGGGGTGCAGCCAGGTGGAGGGAGGATATTGCCAGGTGGACAGGAGAGGGGGTGGAGCCAGGTGGAGGGATGGAGCCAGGTGATGGGATGGAGCCAGGTGGAGGGAGGGTGGAGCCAGATGATGGGATGGAGCCAGGTGGAGGTATGGAGCCAGGGGATGGAATGGGGCCAGATGGAGGGATGGAGCCAGGTGGAGGGATGGAGCCAGGTGGAGGGATGGAGCCAGGTGATGGGATGGAGCCAGGTGGAGGGATGGAGCCAGGTGGAGGGATGGGACCAGGTGGAGGGATGGGGCCAGGTGATGGGGTGGAGCCAGGTAGAAGGATGGAGCCAGGTAGAAGGATGGAGCCAGGTGGAGGGATGGAGCCAGTTGGTGGGATGGAGCCAGGTGGATAGGAGGGCAGGTGCAGCCAAGTGGAGGGGGGTCACACACCAATAATAAGGTCTGACTGGAAGCCTTCATCCCCAGCGCTTCCTCCCACCACCTGACAAGTTCTTACCTTGGGGCACTTCTTTCCAGCTTGTCAGGCAGCGGGCGGCAGTCTGTGTCACCAGTCACGTATGGGAGACCTCCTCCAGCTCCACCCCGTTCAGCTGATCATTCCCCCCGGCTCCGGCGGCGGAGAGACTGGATAAGAGGCTCCAGGACAAATGGCCCGGCGGCCTCGGCCCTGCGTTTGTCCTGTGGCCAGTCCGGGCCTGGGTGGATCCATCCTGGCTGTCTCTATGCACAATGCCGTCCGCCCTGCTCCTTCAATGGCTGCACATCACCCAGGGAAGGAGGCGGGGCGGGCAGAGAGCTGACACCCATGGCTGCTGGACATCAGTATGGTCTCCCCTGGCTTAGTCTGGAGAAGGGGGAGATCTGCCTGCCCCTTCTCCCCTGCCAGCGACTCTGCAGCCAGCCATATGGGGCCACCTCTCGCTACAGTCTGCACCAGCCACCACCCGCCAGGGGGGAACCGATCCTCTGGAGGGGACCAAGCGGCTGTGGCTGCGCCCCTAGGTGGCAGTGCGCCCTAGGCAACTGCCTAGTTCGCCTAGTGGGAGCGTCGGCCCCGAGTAGACGTTTGCAGCACACTAAACTATATCAGGAGAAGAAGCTGATAACAAGTGTAAGGCATGATGGAAAATTTTTTTGGTTTAGGCTTGCTTTGCTGCTTCAGGGCCTGGGCAGCTTGCAGTGATCAGGTCAGCTATATATACTTCATCTTATCATCTTATCAAAGTGTGCTTGATGAGAATACACAATAATGAATAAAGATTGAGCCAATGCCCTAGACGCAATTAGACATATTACCTCTTCCCCCCCCCCCCCCCCCGCTGCAGTCCAGTTCAGAGCAGGGGGAAAAAGGGAGAGGCTGTCTTTTGTTCCTCTGTTTTAAGTCTTCCTTAGATTCCTTGTTTTGCTTTATTGACATCTGTCACAGATCGCATATGAAAGGCCCTAACAAGCTGACTGTTTGGTGAACCAGAGGCCATTGGCCATGATGCTTTTTATGCCTTTTTGATCAGGAATCCAATCTACATTCCTGGATTTTTTCTCTCTAACACAAGGTACGGTTGTCGAGTCTTTTTACACTCTTTATTGCCACATACTCTTTATATGTTGAGGTTGTTAGCTCATATATACTTTTTGATATTATCTCAGGTAGTGTCTTTTTCTGATGACTGGCTAACATCCCTTTTTTCCATCTTACAGTCCTTCCTGTCCCTGGGGACCCTTAACATCTTACAACCTGCTTTTCTGCAAAAACTCCATTGGGTATGTACCGTATTTATCGGCGTATAACACGCACATTCATTTTAAGAGGGAAGTTTCAGGAAAAAAAAAATTTAAATAAGGAACTTTGAAGAAAATAAGGGTCAGTGCCCATCTGCAGCCTCACCAGTGCCATCAATGCAGCCTCATCAGGCCAGATCAATGCAGCCTCACCATTGCCATCAGTGCAGCCTATTACAGAGGCCACCAAGTAAACAGGAGATTATCACTGTATGTAATCTGACGTAAGTAAGTATTGGCGTATAACACGCACACACTATTTGCACATGATTTTCATGGTGAAAAAGTGAGTGTTATACGCCAATAAATACAGTAAGTGTATTTGAGAATGTCTTCCTTGACATGCATGTATTTTTTGTATTTTTACATGTGTATACTCAGTATATTTCTGTCCTAGAGCTTTCCTGATGTGTTGTGCAAAGGCAATTCCCTGAAGAAGACCATCTAGGTCGAAACTCGACGGTACCTTTTGGTAGCATACAATCAAAATCAGTGCTATATGGTGTCTTTTCTCTCTTTTTATCCATTGCAGGTTTACAGTATTCATTGTGTTCACTGTCGCTCCCAGACATTGTCATGTCTATAGGGGAGATTTTTAACCACTTCAATACCAGGCACTTAGACACCTTCCCGCCCAAGCCAATTTTCAGCTTTCAGTGCTGTCGCAATTTGAATGACAATTGCCCGGTCATGCTACACTGTACCCAAACAAATTTTTTATCATTTTGTTCCAACAAATAGAGCTTTCTTTTGGTGGTATTTGATCACCTCTGCGATTTTTTTTTTTTTTTTTGCGCAACAAACAAAAAAAGACCGAAAATTTTGTAAAAAAACAAGTTTTTCTTTGTCACTGTTAATTTTTTTTGTAAATAAGTGCGTTTTCTTCTTCAATGACGGGCACTGATAAGGCGGCACTAATGGGCACTGATAAGGCGGCACTGATGGGCACCGATGAGGTGGCACCAATGAGGTGGCACCGATGAGGTGGCACTGATGGGCACTGATAGGTGGCACTGATGGGCATTGATAGGTGGCACTGGTATGCGGCACTGATGGGCACTCAGGTGGCACTGATGGGCACTCAGGTGGCACTGATGGGCACTCATAGGCGGCACTGACGGGTACTTATGGGTGGCACTGATGCACACATATAGGTGGCACTGATAGGTGGCATGGATGGGCACTGATAGGTGGGCATGGGTGGGCACGGATGGGCGCTGATAGGTGGCACTGATGGACGCTGATGAGTGGCACTGATGACACTGATGGGTGGCATTGCTGGGCATCCCTTTTTTAAACTTTTTTTTTTAATAAATATGATGTGCCAATCAGTGCCCATCTGTGGGCACTGATTGGCATATTTTTGGCATTTTTTTTAACATGTGGATGGCCATGGGGATGTACCTGGCCATCCACATGCTGGGGGCTTCCCTGGTGGTATTGGGGGCTTCCCTGGTGGTCTAGTGTGGGCATCTGAGGGGGGGCTGCGCTGATAAACAATCAGTGCATACCCCCCCTGTCAGGAGAGCCGCCGATCGGCTCTCCTCTACTCGCGTCTATCAGACGCGAGTGAGGAAAAGCCGATCAACGGCTCTTCCTGTGTACATCGTGATCAGCCGTGATTGGACACGGCTGATCACGTGGTAAAGAGCCTCCGCCGGAGACTCTTTACCGAGATCAGTGTAGCGGTGTGTCAGACTGACACACCGCTCCACCGATCGCCGCGATGCGCGCCCCCACGGGCGCGCGGCGGCTGTTATCCTGAAGGACGTCATATGACGCCCAGTCAGGATAACGAAACCACTTCCCGGACGTCAATCTGCTATTGACCGGGCGGGAAGTGGTTAAGAATGTTTTTAAAATGCTTCATTTTATATATACTTTTTTTGTTTCAAATCTTACTTTATTTCATTTTCACATCTTGACAAACATAAAACTTTGCAGTTACATGTATTATACAGGCATTTACAGTTGTGTCTGTTTATAACTCCATAGTTTCTTATTCCTGTACTTTTGCGTATTAGTTATATAATGTTGCTATTACTTTCATTCTTACTCCCCATCATATGTCATTAAAACTTATCAAACAATCTATCATACTCTCTTCATTCATATTAGTGTCCAGTAGAGAGAAAAAAAAGAAAAAGAGAGAAAGAAAGAAAAAAAAAAAAAAAAATAAGGGATTTTAACAAGGTCTCTCCCGTCCTCCCTCCTCCCCCCTCCCTCTCATATCGTCCGCAGCAATAAGGACGACATCCTATAGTCTCTCCATTTTTGCCAAGTTTCGTTTATGTGATCTTTGGGATCCTCTTCCTTTATAATCCTCTCTTCCAGTGAACGCATATCATCCATTTCTATGATCCATTCCTCAATTGAGGGTGCTATATTGTTTTTCCATTTCCTTGCTATTACTGTTCTAGCTGCGGTTAAACAGTGTTTTAGTATCCCTTTTCTTATCTTTTTGATCGTACCTGGTATCATTGATAAAATAGCGATCTTTATTTCTGGTTGTATGTTTATATCTGTCATCTCGCTATATATCTTAAATATTTTTTCCCAGAATATGTACACCTTTGGGCATAAAAACCAGATATGTGACATAGTCCCGGTTGCTTTTTGACATCTCCAACAGGTGCTATCATTTTCTACCTTAATTTTATACAGGTCAATTGGGCATTTGTACCATCTCACTAGTAGTTTGTAGTTTCTTTCCTGATGTCTATTGGATAGAGACATTTTGTGTGTTAGTAAAATTGCTTTGTCCCATTTCTCTCTGGGTATGGCCTCTTCCATCTCCTGTTCCCATTTTCTTACATATTTTAACTCTTGTGTGTTACTGTTTGAAATTAAATATTTATATATGTTGGAAAGATTATGTATGGGTCTTTGTTCTTGTAATAATAATGTTTCCAATGTTGTGGGTGTTCTGTCCAATATTCCTGTTTTCTCAAGAGTATTTATATATTCCTGAAGCTGTCTGTGTTGTATCCATTTGTGTGCATGTTCTCTACCCATGTCTTCTAGTCGAATAAGTTTTTTGTTCTCCATTGTTTGTACTATTCTGATGTTGTCTTTTTTCTCCCATTTTAAAAAGGTTCTGGATTCATTTGCTGGGGGGAAATCGGGATTGCCGAAGAGGGGTGTCATTGGGCCTATATATGATGACCCTATTCCCCTTTTCATCAGTCCGTCCCATGTTTTCAGTGTTGCTTCAATCAAAAATGGCATTTCTTGTCTTAATGGTCTATTCTCTTTTTTTATCCATGGTAGTATTTTTAAATTTATATTCATAATTTCTTCCTCTAGTTCCACCCATTGTTTAGTTCCTTTATTATGAAACCAATCCAGAATCCTAGTGATCAGGGATGCCTTAAGGTATGTGGATAAATCCGGAAGAGCCAAACCCCCGTCTTTTTTAGATCTTATAAGTGTTTCCCTGCTGACTCTTGCTGGTTTACCCGCCCAGATGAAGCTGCCTATCAGTTTTCGTAGAGTATTCAATATGTTTTTGAGGGGAAATATTGGAACTGTTTGGAATATATATAGTATTTTGGGAAGTATGTCCATTTTTATATATTTATACGCCCTGTCCAAGAGAAAATTCCTTTGTTGTAGTTTTGAAGTAGTTTCGTGATTTTTTGTATTAGTGGGACATAGTTGTTTTCTTGGAGTTTTCTGATGTCATTGGGGATAAATATTCCTAGGTATTTAATAGTACTATTTTGCCATTTAAAAGAGAAATTCCTTTTAAGAGTATCAACAGTGTTTGTAGTAAGTGAAATGTTTAAGGCTTCCGTTTTATTATAATTAACTTTGAAGTTACTAACTTCAGCAAAGCGTTTGAATTCTTTTATTAGATTGGGTAGCGTCACTATGGGGTTTGTAATATATAATAATAGATCATCTGCGTATCCTGAAAGTTTATATTCCTGATCTTTTATTCTAATTCCTTGTATATCCTTATTTATCCGGATTGCTGTCATCAGATGTTCCATAGTTAAAACATATATCAGTGGGGATAAGGGACATCCCTGTCTGGTTCCGTTTCGTATTGTTATCGTGTCTGATAATTCCCCATTTGCTCGAATTTTGGCCGTTGGATTCTGATATAGAACCAGAATCTTTTCTAATAATCTAGGGCCCAGTCCCCATTGTTTCAATGTCTCTTCAAAGAATCGCCATCCCACCCTGTCGAACGCTTTTTCAGCGTCTACTGCCAATAGACAGGATGGGATGGCGTGTCTTTTCGCATATTCGACTAATGTCAAAGTTTTAAAGGTGTTATCTCTCGCTTCCCTTCCCTCCACGAATCCTACTTGGTCTAAATGTATCGTTGTTGGTAGTTTAGGGGTAAGCCTATTGGCTATAACTTTAGAGTAGATTCGGAGATCTATATTCGTCAGGGAGATCGGTCTATAGTTTCCACATAGTGTATGGTCTTTATCGGGTTTGGGTATGAGAGATATATATGCCTGCATACTTTGTGATACAAATGGCTGAGCTATAGATACAGAGTTAAATGTGCGTTTTAAAACTGGGATAAGCAGGTCTTTGTATAATTTATAAAAGCGTGGGGTAAATCCGTCAGGCCCTGGGCTTTTACCTATTGTCAGTGAGTCTATTACTATTTGTATTTCCGTTTCTGAGAATTCATTCTCAAGTTGTTCTATATCGCTATCAGGTAGTGGTGGTATTGGGGTTTCTGTTATGTATTGTTTTACCTTTTGGTCAAGGTCTTCTAGGTTTTGTTTTGTTAGTCGGTTAGGTAGGTTATATAACCCAGAGTAAAATGTATGGAAAGTTTCCATAATCTTTTTGGGATCATACGTCAGTTCCCCTGAGTCTGTTTTAATTTTGGGAATTGATGTAGTTCTTGTTTGTTGTTTTAAAGCTCCAGCTAATATTTTACCTGGTTTATTCTCTTGATGGTAATATAGGGCGCGATTTTTGTCTCTAATTTGAAGTGATTGTTCATTCAATATCGTTCTCAACTCTACTCTTTTATCCGAGAGGACCATTAATGTTTCTCGTGTTGTATTCTGTTTATGGTGTTTCTCTAATGCCGAAATTTCTTGTATCAATTCTTTTAACCTATTGTTTTTCATTTTTTTTAATCTAGACCCATGTTTAATAAGGAGGCCCCTTATTATACATTTAAGGGCTTCCCATTGATTTGGGAGTGATGTATTATCTTCTATGTGGTCTGATGTAAAGTTCAATATCGCGGAAGCAATTTCAGTTCTACAGGATTCATCAAATAGTAAATTATCATTTAATTTCCATGTACCTCTAGGCATACTTTTATTTATTGTATCTATAGTTAGGTAGATGGGTGCATGGTCTGACCATATGAAATTCCCTATCTCGGGGGTAGAGGTTGTTGCAATCGCCGAGGAGTTTATCAAAAAGTAGTCCAGTCTATGGTATGTATCGTGTACCTGGGAGTAAAATGTATAGTCTTTTATACTTGGATTTGTTATTCTCCATATATCTATTAGTTGGTATTGTTCTAGTAGTTTTTTAAATGCTCTATTCTCACTTTTCTTTTGAGGTCCTGTCTTTGATGTGGTATCCATATTTCGATCTAGAACAAAATTGAAGTCTCCTCCAATTATGATTGTCCCTTCTGCTTTAATCATCATCTTTGTTAGTAGTTGAATGCCTGTTTTAATTTGATCTATATTTGGTAGATAGATATTAATAAGAGTGTATATCTGTCCGTATATATTCAGCTTTAGCAATAGTGCTCTGCCCTCTCGACTTGTCCATTTTTCTAAAACCTGATGAGGTATTGAGTTATGAATTACTATTGAGACCCCTCTGGATTTTGAATATGGGTATGTATCGTGGTACCAGTTGGGATATTGTCTATTTTGTATGTTTGGTAGTTGATTTGTACGGAAGTGCGTTTCCTGGAAGAGAATAATTCCTACATTTTGTTTCTGGAGAGAATATAAGATTTGTGATCTCTTAGATGCTACATTTAGTCCCCTTGTATTGAAAGAACAAATTTTAATAGCTGTCATATTTCGACAATAGGGGGTCTAGAGGAGGGAAGAGGGAGAGAGCAAAAGGGGGGGGGGAGAGGGGAAGAGGGAGAAGGAAGGAGAGAGAGAAAAGAAAAAGAAGAAAGAAGGAAGGGAGAAAAAAAAAAAAAAAAAAAAAAAAAAAATTTAATATTTTTTTATTCTTTTTAAAAAAAGCTTCTCTTCTGTAGTTCACATTCACTCGCACTAAGAGTCAAATGCTCTTTGGTGTTCTACTCACTTGAGATTAAAACTTTCATACTTTATCATTCTCTAAATGACTCGTTGAGTCTACCCTTACAATGTAAGTTCCCTATTTGGGGGTATATAGGGATTTCCTTAGGGTTAGGACGTGTCCCTGGTCTGGGAATAGTTTAGTTTAAATGATGTAGGATTTTAATGGGTATTTTAATCCTACATCTTATTTATCACCTTCATGAGCTATTATTATTGTGTTACTTATGTTTGTTCTCCTTTCCTCTTCCCCTCCCCCTCCCCCCCTCACCTTTGAAGTTATATTTAAAAGCCGACAGTTTATGTGGTATATATACGTCTTTTCCATTCTGTTATTCCATTGTTACAGATTGGTATTTGGGTTGTTTCTCATGGATACAATGTGGTTTATTGGTGCATAATCTATACAGTTTATTTCCTCTGCTCTTCGTTGTGGGGATAGAGTGGGCAGAGAGAGAAGGAGAGAGAGAAGGGAGGAAAAAGAGAGGGAAAGGAAAAAAGAGAAAAAAAAAAAAAAAAAAAAAAACCCAGAAGAAAAAAAGGGGAGGAAATTTTCTCTCTCTCCTCCACCCCACCCACTCCCTCCCCTCCGCAGAGGGTCGTTTTTTTTTGGAGGGCAGAGGAAGATTGAATCAATTGTATCCAATGGGGGCAAACCAATTTCCCAAAAGCCCACAGCTCATAAGTGTCCATTTTTCAGGTACATTACAATTTATACATTTTTATCATATTTTCATTATATTCTGACATATTATATTTATAACTCTATGCATTTAATTTTGAGTCCCTGTTACCCCATTTTTCTCCCCAAAAAAAGAAAGAAAAAAAAAAAAAAAAAAAAAAAAAAAAAATTTTTATAATAAAAAAAAAAAAAAAAAAAAAAAAAAAATTTATTAATAGTAATAAAAAAAAAAAAAAAAAAAAAAAATTTTTTAAAAAAATAAAAAATTTTTTTTTTTATAATATATATTATATTTATAATAATAAAAAAAATTTAAAAAATTAAAAAAATTAAAATTAAAGAGGGGGGAGCGCCTAGGGGGGGAGGGGAGGCCAATTCTTTTGGAATCTCCCCAATCCCCCTTGTTCTCCTCCCTCGTTCCATTTCCCCCTCCTCTAGAGATGTGTGTGTAAATAATAGATTATAAATTGTGTCTGGTGTGTCCGTGTCGTGTATATATAATATTAGTGTACAGGCATGTGATCGGTGTATCCCTTTCCCTTCTACCCTTCCCTCCCCGGTCCTATGTCCGCCCCCAAAAATGTGAGTCCTTGTGTAGATGTGGTAAAGTTATGTGATGTGTTCCAAAAAAAAAGATGTGCCCCTATTCATACTCAAATGATTCTGATCTTTTCCCTGATCACTTCTAATATTAACATTATTTCCTCTTTATCTATTACATATCCGCAGTGTATATTGTGATGGTTACTGTTTGTACCCTATTCCTAAACCTCCCTCTTTTCTCCCTCCCCTCACCCTCCCATCTCCCCCTTCTCCGGAAAAAGAAGGAGAGGGGGAAAAAAAAAAAAAAAAAAGGGGAGAAGGGGGGAAATTATGTATCTCTTTCCCTTCTCTTTCCCCCTCATTTCATTCTGAAGAGATTTAATATATCTGGGCCCACAAGGGCAGTTCTATCAGAGGGAGTCCCAAATGGTTGAGGAATTCTTGTAGATCTTCAATACTCCGAAACACCGTCTTCTGGCCTTCTTGGTACACTATTACTTGAAAGGGGGATCCCCATTTATAAAGGAATCCCTTCTCTCTCAATAGCTCCAGTAGTGGTTTCACCGCTCTTCTCTTATTTAATGTATGTTTAGATAGATCTTGTAAGAATATAAGTTGAGCTCCCTCATACTTGAATTCCCTTTGTGTTCTTGCTGCTATCATTATATTTTCATTGGTTTGGAAAAAATGTATTCTACATATTATGTCTCTAGGTCTCGTTTGATTGGGATCTCTGGGTCCTTGAATTCTGTGTGCTCGATCGATCTCTATTGCTGTTGTCTCAGGTTGTTGTAATAAAATATTAAATATATGTTGTAATATTTGTTTCAGATTCTCGGTGTCTACTGATTCTGGAAGTCCTCTTATTTTTATATTATTACGTCTATTCTTATTCTCGAGTTCATCTGTTGAGTCTCTTATTTGTTTTATTAATCGATCGTGTTCTATTATTTTTTCTTCCAGGGTAAGTGTTTTCTGGTCGATCGTCAGGATTTTGGCATCTATGATATTCATATGCTCTTGGGTGTCTATTAAGGATACCTTCAATGAATTTATTTGTTCTTTATATGTAGTCTCTAATCTATAGACATAATTATCCATATCCTCTTTAGTTGGTAGTGATTTTAAGTGTGTCTGTATATCCCAATTGGGATTGTTTGTTGATCTCGTTGTGTCCATTATGGGATATTGTGTACTCCCTATGGGGCTATTGTTGAGTGGGAGCTCTGGGCTCATACTGGGTGAAGCAAAATGCAATTCAGTGGAAGTCTCTGCGTCTTGTTGTGGCGATATTAATGGCAGTTTGAAAAACCCCTTTATATCTGAGTTCTGTGCAGAATGTGGCTTAATCTGATTTTTTGTTGTTCCACCTGTGGATCCTCTCTTTGTTTTCTGAGTGTGTGTACTTTTTGGTGGCATCCTTATAGAGTTTTTATCTGTTTCAAAGTAGTAGATGGAAAGCAAACAACCAAAAAAAAAAAAAAAAAAAAACCTTTTCCTCTCAAGAGAAGTGTATATTCCACTGATCATATATTCCATATATATATGGAATGTTGTTCTCTTGGGTAGTTGTAGGGGTCTTTCTTATAACTTTTTTAATCTGTCTGGTGGGGAGGTATCTCCCGGGTTGCACTATCTTCACCCCCAATTTAAATCCTTTTTTAGCCGTCCATTTTTCATTAGGTTAAACTTCCCCTTTTTTTCTTGTTTTTTTTTTTTTTCTTTTTTTCTTTCCCTTCCTTTCAAAACTCTTTATTGTGCTCTGTATTCTTTGCTAACTGTCAGCAAAGTTTGTCAGATATACCAGGAATATCTTTAATGGGTATTCTGTACAGTTATGTGATTATTTAACCCTTTTACGGTGAGGTCTTTCTCTCTACAGGAGGGTTATATTTGGGTGTTTTTCTGCTGGTTTCTGTAGGTCCCACTACAGTGTAGGTCCCACTAGAGTGACGTGACGTTTATGCCCTTAATACCCTTTATTATACAGTTATTCCTTTTCAGTTTTTATGTCATAACACATATCCAAAGGGAAAAAGAAAAAGGAAAAAAACGGGGTTTTTTTGTCGGTCCCCTCCGCTTTACCTTTAGTCTGTAGGGTATATGAGATAGGGTACTTATCTGCTGGTTCTGTTAGTCCTGCACAGTCACTCTAGGGATTCCCTGTGGAGACCTCCGCTTCATGTAGTCTTCACAGCGGTGGTTGCTGCAACATTGATCTGTTGTGTTACCTTCCCAGGCAGTTTGGTATCTCCGCGTGCGATGGGCCGTCGAATCCACACGGTTTGTATGGCGTGTATCTCGTTCGGTATATCCCGGCTTCGGCCGAAGGGGGGTCTTTAGTCAGCACTCTGGGGACGCCTCGTTCCCATCACTGCAGATAAAAGATCGCTGGGAACTTTTTCTGTCTCTCTTGGGATTATATCCCAGCGCTTTTCTTGGAGCCTTTTCACCGCTGTTTGCGCTTACCGCCAGCCAGCAAGCTAAGCTGCAGAGAGGTTGAAAAGATGTGTCCTTCAGCTGTGGTCAGAGCAGCATATCGTCGGCTTAGGGAGGGTAGGTGGGGATCATCTGTAGCTCATTGTGGTGAGCTGCAGGTGGTTTCCCAGACCTAGGAGGAGCTCCTTCGCTACACGTCCATCCTGTTCAATCCCCTTCCCCCATCTGCAGAAGACTATATATATATACTTTTTTTATTTTTATTTATACTTCATGTGTTATCTCCTTTTAGTTTCACAAAGCCCCTGTATCCTCCTTTCCCCATTTCCCTCTGTGGATTTTCTTTAAGATCTCAACTACTTAAAAAATGCACAGGAACACTGACATTCCCTCTTTACCCTTTACTACGTGCAGTCTCCCACTGTCTGAAACTCACCACTCTGCTCAAATACATCATTACTGAAACTGCTAAAAACCAAATACCAAATTCACTTGTTCAATTTCGCTTAAAAGGTAAATAAATTAATGGATTCTTCTTTAAAGAACTTTGAGACAAATCTTTAACCAATGCTTACATCTAACTATCAGTACACATGGACTGCATGCGTTTCACAGGGGAAAGTCAAGTTTGAAGTGAAGTGTTTGTTGGCATAAAATATCCATCTCTAGGGCAATTTTATAGCTTATAATGAGTGAACTGACGCTTAGTGAGTTCCTGAAAAATATTGGAAAGATAACAGCAACTCATCAACGGTAGTGGTTTTTAAGCGCCTTTTAGATCATGTATTGGTATAACAGAGTGCACAGTGCCTAAACACACCCTTCCTCAACCCACAGCTAGTTTAAATAATGCAAAGAGCAATTAGAATACATGAACTAAGTACAATTATTTAGTTTCAAAGAAGGATGTATGACTACTAAGAGAGATACAGGGTGACATTGCATTTCAGGTTTTAATTGTTCACTTTAGGAAATATACACATAATGTATAATCAAAGAACCTTTAGAGTCCATTCACACAGGGGCAACTTTGGATCCGACTTCAAGTCGCCCCAAGTCGCGCTACATGAAAAACGGAAAATTGTATACTTACCTTTCCGTAATTTTCCTTTCCTGTCGCATCTTCATGGCAGCATATACCTTGGGTTGTGACTCCACCTCCACAACCTGATAGGACCACATAACTATAAAATGGCGATACGGACCCGCCCCAGTATTCTCTGTACATATGAATCACCTTTTAAAAAGGGTGGGCAAAGTATGCTGCCATGAAGATGCGACAGGAAAGGAAAATTACGGAAAGGTAAGTATACAATTTTCCGTTTTCCTGTCGCATCATGGCAGCATATACCTTGGGGAGTAACTCGCAGACTGGGTGGGAATATGCAAGCAAGATAAGTTTATTGACAAGGAATAGAAGAATTGGCTCGGATAATGGACTTTACGAAATCTGTGGTTGTTAGGCATGCAGAATCCACTCTATGGGAAATGAAGGTATTCCTGGTGGCGGCTCTGCAGATGGTTTCCGCCAAGACACTACAATAGGCTGCCCATGAGGTTGCCACTGCCCTGGTGGAGTGTGCCCTTAAGCCATCAGGAATTTGTATGGTGCTGAGTGAGTAGGCCTTCTTGATGGTCTTCACTAGCCATGAAGCAATAGTGCGAGCCAACGCTGCCTGGCCTTTCCTAAAGCCATGTGGGATAATCAGTAGGTTTTCAGACTTCCTGATGGATTTGGAAGCTGAAAGGTAGGCCAGGATGTTGCTCTTGACGTCCAGGGGGTGAGGATCGCCCTGGTCTGTGGAAAGTGCTGGTAGGCTAATTTCTTGATTGGAATGAAATGAAGAGGATACCTTGGGAATCAGGCGGTCCGAGGGTCTCAGGATTACCCTGTCCGGATAGATGACCAGGTACTGATCTTTGGCCAGTAAGGCTTGTATCTCGGAGACCCTTGCTGAAGTTATCGCTATTAGAAAGGTAACTTTCAGTGTGCGACCCCAAAGGGAGATGTTCTCTAGTGGGAAGAAGGGCTCTTTGGATAGGGCTTCCAGAACGACCGATAGGTCACAGGCCGGGAATGAAGGCTTCCTAGGCGGTCTTAACTTTAGGCATACTCTCTGAAACTGGATGATGAGGGGGTCCTGCGCCCACTTGACCCCGGTCAGGGCGGATAGGGCTGAGACCTGCACCTTCAGAGTGCTGGAGCCAAGACCCTTGTCCAGACCCGACTGCAGGAACTCTAGGACTTGGGATGTCAGTAGGGAGGATGGATCCCAGCCTTGTTGATGGGCGTAGGAAACAAACTTCTCCCACACCCTTCGGTAGGTGCTGTTCGTGGTGGGTTTTCTGGCTTGGAGCAGTGTATCAATTACCCTCTGGGAACAGCCCTGGTCTAAATACCTAGCCCTCTCAGTCTCCAGGCCATTGAGTGTAGCTTCCCCGGGTTGGGGTGAAGCAGCTGACCTTGAGAAAGCAGATCGGCTGATAGCGGGAGGAGGAGAGGGTCTGCCGTGTTCAGCTGTAGAAGGGTGGTGAACCACGGCCTCCTGGGCCAGAATGGTATTACGGCCACTACTAGTGCTGTTGTCCGCTTGAGTTTCAGGAGGAATCTCGCTATCAGGGGGCTCGGGGGGAAAATGTAGCCCAGGTGAAACTCCCAGGGGTGTTGGAGGCAGTCTGTTCCCTCTGCTGCGGGGAAGGGGTTCCTCGACAGAAACCTCCGGCATTTCGAGTTCGCTGGGGTCGCAGCCAGGTCTATGTGGGGGGGGGGGGGTCCAAGTTTGGGAAATGAGGGTGAAGGCTTGAGGGCTCAGGGACCACTCGTTGTTCGAGATGAAGTCCCTGCTGAGAGAGTCTGCTAGTAAGTTCTCGACGACCGGAATGTAGGCTGCCCTCAGATCCAGAAGGTTCTGTTGTGCCCATTCCATCACAGGGCGAACCTCCTGCAGCATGGTGGAGCTCCTGGTGCCCCCCTGTCTGTTGATATAGGCAACAGCCACCTTGTTGTCCATTCTTAAGAGGACCTGTTTCCCTCTTAGAAGAGGACTGAAGGCCAGAAGGGCCTGGAAGGCTGCCCTCATATCCAGTACATTGGAGACGGAGTCCCGTGCTCTGAATGGCCAGCGACCCTATGCTGAAGGTAGTGTGCCCCCCCATCCTTCCAGACTGGCGTGTGAGGTAACCACTTCTAGAGGGGGACAATGTGTCTGCATCTGTTTAGATTGCGGGGACGAGTCCACCACTCTAGAGATCGATTGACCTCTCGAGGGATATGGATTAATTGGGACATGGATAAGCCGTCCCATTGGTGAAGGAACGAGATCTAAAGGGGTCTTGCGTTCCACTGCGCCCACTGAACCATCGGGATGGTTGCTGACAGGGAACCTAGGAGGCTGAGGCACACTCTGGCTGATAAAGTGGTTGATAAAATCGCCCTCCTTACTTTCCTGTCCAGAGGAGGGACCTTCTCTGGGGGTAGCTGTATGGTGTTTTAGCCGGGTGTCTAGTAAGGCTCCCAGGAAGACCATCCTCTGAGTGGGCTGAGCGTTGCTCTTCCTCCAGTTGATGAGCCAACCCAGGCCCTGCAGCGTGGAGACTAGGATCTCTCTGTGCTGTATGAGGGACCCCTGGCTGTTCGAGAGGAGGAGAATGTCGTCCAAGTAGTGGTGGACCCTTAGACCTTTCTCCCTCAAGGCAGCAATGACCGGAAGAAGGACCTTCGTAAATGTCCTGGGAGCGGTGGAGATTCCGAACGGGAGGCTTCGGAACTGGTAATAGTGGTGATCTATCGAGAATCTGAGAAATTTTTGAAAGGCTATATGGATGGGGATATGCAGGTATGCATCCTGGAGATCTATGGACAGCATCCAGTCCTCCAAGTTTATGGCCTGGAGGATCGACTGTAGACTCTCCATCTTGAAGGATTCTACCCGGATGGAATGGTTGAGGAATTTTAGGTCCAGGACAGGGTGCAAGTCCCCAGATTTTTTTCTGACCAAGAACAGAGGGGAGTAAAACCCATGGCCTCTTTGTGGTCGGGGCACCACTACTACCGCCCTTTTCTGAAGTAGCTCCTGGACGTAGTTCAACAATAGCATCCTTTTTTCTCGAGAGGATGGGAGCCTGGTCGGGCAAAAATGATCCCCCGGGGGGGCGTCCCCTGAATGACCACCTGTGCCCGAACCGGACGGTGGCCACCGTCCAGGGGTCTCTTATGGTCTCCGCCCAGAGCAGCCTGAATTTTGAGAGCCTGGCTCCCACTACTGCTGCGGGCGCACCTTCAAAACGACTTCTGGTCGTGGACGCAGAAGTCTTGGGTTTCTGGAACCTCGAAAAAGATGGCTGAGGGTTCTTCCAGTTCCTCCTATACTCCCTGCCAGGCCTGTAGGCCTTAGCGTCCCTGTACTTTTAGGGGAGATTTTGCCTAAAGGGAGGAGACCTCTGCTGTTTGGGCCTTCTATCTGAGGGGATAAGCCCTGATTTCCCGCCAGTCACCTTGGATATGGCTGAATCTAACTTTGCCCCGAAAAGGTTTTCGCCGTTGTAAGGGATGCGGCACCAGTTGGACTTGGAGGCCGGGTCTGCCGCAGACGGCTTTAGCCAGAGAGCTCATCTGGCCATGACGGAGGACAGCATGGCCCTGGATGTAGATTTTATCACATCTACAGAAGCCTCTGCCACAAAGTCTCCTGCCAGGCTTAGCTCCTGTAGGGCCTTGACTAATTTGTCCTGGTCTGCTCCCTCTGATATAAGTTTTTCGGTGCTGGCCGACCAACTGGAGATGGCTTTCCCCGCGGCCGCGAGGGCCACTGCTGGCCTGCATGCGCCTCCTGCCGCTAGATAGGTTCTCTTCAGATCCGTATCGATCTTCCTATCTAGGACGTCTCAGAAGGTCACGGCGTCCTCGATAGGAAGCGTCACGTGCCTGGCCAGGCGCATGAGGGATGCGTCTACTACAGGCGGGGTCACCAGTGGTTTTACCTTGGGCTCCTTAAGGGGATACAGTTTAGCAAGCCTGTTGTTGAGACTTGATTTTTTATCAGGCCTCTGCCATTCCTCCCTAATGAGATCGTCAAGCTCTTCGATGAAGGGAAAGGCCTCCGGATCTCGTCTGAGGTTGGGGAAGTATTTCTTCCGTTTTTGTTGGATCTCCTGGGGTTCATCCCAGTTTATTGCCTCCTTCACAGACCTCACGAAGGGTTCGATAAGGGAGAAGTCGAAGCCTGCTGATGCCTCCAGTTCGTCCTCATCCGACTGGGAATCCTGCTCCCTTGACGTACTCGGGGGGGGGAGGAGAGGCGCTCCTTGTGGATGCTTCCATGTCTGGAGCAGGCTGTGGGGTTAATGCCCCTGCAGGTTCTCTGGGGTCTTGGTCCCCTCTGGTGGCCTCCTCAAAGCACCTGCGGCAAGCTAGTTTATCTGGGAGAGCGGTGGCCCCACATACCCAGCAGGTGTTAGCAGCGGGCCTGGAGCGGGTCGCTGGTGAGCGATGTCTATGCGCAGGCGATCTTCTGCGACGGGAGCGGCTGCGTCGTGAATAGGATCTGGAGCGGCTCCCTCTGCGACTTCCTCTATGACCCGAGCGACTTCTCCTGCTCCGACCTGAGTGGCTTCGTCTGTGGCCTGAGCGGCTTCTTCCCCGCGAGGACCCTCTGCGTCCAGACTTGGAGGATCTTGAGGACCTGACGGGGCTGACCATTTAGGTAGCATTAGTGACCTCAGCTCTCTTTTTTTTTTTACTTACCAATCCGTCCTCCCCCTTACCTATTGGTCTGGCGGTGATCTGCTGGGGCAGTGGTCTCCATGAAAAAAAGGGATAGACAGCCTAGAAAGACAGAAGAAACAGGAGGGTAAGGGGGGGGGGGGGGTTAGTGCAGTACAATGTAAGGCACTTACCTGATGAAGAGTAAGCTGAGGGCGATCTGCAGAAGAAAAAAACGAGGTTCCTGAGTGCTGCAGTGCTTGTAGAATAAAAAGGGATTTTTTCCCTTATTAAATTTGGCGCCGGGCGCGCGTCACGCTCGCGCATGCGCAGTAGCGCTGCGCGGCCGCCGGCGCCATTTCGGAAGCTGGCAAAGAACCTCAGGGACGCCTGAGAGATCGTACTGCGCATGTGCGGAAGCGCCAGGACGCTCGGCGCACCTGAGGGGGAAGATCGAGGAACTACAGGGCACAGCGGCGCTGTAAGTAACAGGAAAGTTCTGGTAGCAGAAGGGGGAGACCACTGCACATTAGAAAGCCTATTTAAGGCTTATATATATGCTGGAGTGTGTGTTTGCCCTGACACACATAAGTGCAATGAAGCGGTGTTTTAAGCCTGTTTAAGGCTTTACACAGAGGCCAACAGTATGGTGGTGCTTTAAACCTATTTAAGGTTCTACACAGGGGCAATCAAAGTGGTGCTTTAAACCTTCATGCCACGGCTGAATCTGATCCGCGCCCTGAATGGGGTAAGTCTGGGGAGACCTCCTAGGGGGGATGTTCTCTCTCCCTTCCCTTCCTCCATCTTGGGAAGGAGGGGCTCTAGCACCTCCCTTGTGTTGATAATTGGAGACATTTCACTCTATATTCCATCTGTTCCCTTATTGTTATCTATCTAACTAATTGGCTCTAATCTCCTCTCTCATTGAGTATGAAACTAATTATGAAACCCTCCTTCTCAATAGACACATCAAGTACGCAAAGTAGACATACCCTGAGGAAGCCATTGTTATGGCGAAACATGTCGGAATAGTCTACTAAGACTTACTTAATCCATCTCAGGTCTATTTTCCACATTATATGTGAATTGTACCTTGAACCTTATATGAATAATTTAACTCTGTTGTTGCCCTTGCAATTTTCTGTACCAATGATTGTAAAATCAATGTAAGTGACTCCTTCACCTGCCTTGATTTATTGAATTGATCTTCATTCGTAAAATATATATTGCTATTATTTGTTGCATTTATATATATATTTTTTTTTTTTTGTCATGTGTGCTACTATTTATATGTAATAAAAATTGTTTTATTAAATTAATGAGTATTATGAGCTTTGAACTGTGAGTCTACCCCGACCTTCGTACATTACCTTTGCACCGCTATAATCCCTAGTCCTCCATCCCCCTTTTTGTTTGATACTCTTATATTCAGGGATGAGGTGCTGTATTACTTAGTGGACCCTCTCTGCCTTTCTTGTATATTAAACCTATTTAAGGTTTTACACAAAGGCAGTCATCACAGTGCTTTTTTTTTTTTTTGGTGCCACTTCAGCGAGTTTCTCGAGAGAAACATATAATCAACTTTCCAGTCATAGCTGTCTTTACTCATGTTTCATCATTGTGGCATTTTCATCTATCTTGTATTTATCTGGAGCCATCAAAATATTCCATACTTTTATTTTCCATACAATTTATTTGTCTCTTTTTTTCTTTTCTTTTTTCCCCCCTTTCCCCCCTAAATCGTCCCAACCACTTCCCACCCACCCTCCTCCCGCTCACAGGGCTTGACCAAAAAAATCTCAGTGTCTATACCCTAGTTTATTGAATCTTTAATTGTTCTGCGTAACTCCATGTTTTTTTAAAGTTCTTCCACTCTCTCCACTTGTCTGTTTTGTCTTCCTCATTGTTACCATTCTTCACGCTTAACCTTTCCATTTTGTGTATACCCTTGATCTCATCTATCCATTCCCAGATCAAGGGGGCTTCTGACTCCTGCCATTTCTTAGGGATCACTTTTTTTGCGGCGTTTAGGAGTAGTGACCTTTGGTATTTTTTGATACCCTCTTTTGTGCCATGTAATAGAATGGTCCATGGGTCGTCTGCAACTTCTATGTTTGTTATTTCTTTTATATAACACCTGACTTTTCCCCAGAAGGCTTTAATTTTGGGGCAACTCCACCAAAGATGTGTCATGGTACCTAGTTTGTTACACCCTCGCCAACATTCCCCTGATTTATCCTGCTGGAATTTGCTGATTTTGTCCGGGTAGCGTACCATCTAGATAGAATTTTGTAATTAGTTTCAGCTGACTTACTATCATTAGCGGAGCTATGGGTCAATTTAATTTTTTTTTTAACTATGTCATTCTCGCATTGTGTCCCTAATTCCCTTTCCCATTTGTGAATATATGTGGGGACCCCCTGTCCCTCCCCGTCCAGTAAGAGCCTGTACCACTTTGTAATAGAGCCTCTACTGTCGTTAGTTGTACACAGTAGCTCTAAGGGCGTTAGGTCTGTTGGTTCCCTAAGTGGGTGGGGCAGGCTCTCAATGAAGTGAGAGAGCTGGTGGTATCTCCATCCGTCCATTCCTTCAAATCCCTCTTTAGTCTTTAATTCCTGTAGTGACCTAATCTTACCATTTTTTATAATATCTCTCAACTGTGCTCTTTCTAATTTTAACCAGTTCCCCCCCGTTCATTTTTAATCCCGGTGCAAAAAAATTATTCTCTTTTAAAGCAATAAGTGGCGAATTATAGTGACCGTTTATTTTTTTATATATTTCATCCCAAATCATGAGTGCATTTAAAGTGAGTTCACTACTATCCCTATCAATATTCCTATACTTCAGGGGGTTCCATATCATTTTACTTAATTGTGCTTTACTAAGAATATATTCTAAGTTCACCCATCTTTTTTCTTCTTTATTTTCTTTTGTCCATTCTACAATTCTTGATAGCACGATAGATTTATAATAGTAGAGTATATCTGGGGCTGCCAATCCTCCCCGATTTTTCCCTTGTTTAAGCGTAGAATATGCTATCCTAGGTTTTTTGTTGTTCCAAATGAAAGTCGTTACCAGAGCTTTAAGTTTGGTTAGATAAAACTTTGGCAAAGCGATAGGCATCATTTGAAATTTATAGAGAATTTTGGATAGGATGAACATTTTAAGTGCATGGATTCTTCCAAACCATGATAGTGATCTATGTGTCAGTCTCCTGCTCTCTGTTTTAATTTCATTTAATAGTGGAATGTAATTCAGATTATATATTTTTTTAAGTGAAGGTGCCAGTTTAATACCTAAGTACTTTAAGTCTTTACGCCAAGGGAATTTATAGGTTTTTTGGAGCTCGTATTTTAGGGTGACACTGGTATTGATATTTAGAACTTCCGACTTTTCTTGATTTATTTTAAAATTAGCTAGTTCCCCGTATTCTTTTAATATATTCATAAGTCGGGGGAGGGAGGAGTCAGGCTTATTTATGTAAAACAGAATGTCATCAGCGTACGCCGATAGTTTATGTATTTCATCTCCTACTTTAAATCCTTCGATTTCGGGATCCCTTCTAATCGTGGCGAGTAGTGGTTCTAGAGATAGAATAAACAGAATGGGGGAAAGAGGGCATCCCTGTCTTGTCCCGTTTTTCATTTCAAAATATGGGGACTCAGATCCATTGATTTTTACAGTGGCCATCGGGTAATGGTACAAAGTTCTGATGCGCTGGAGCTGTTTTGGGCCTAAACCCATTTCTTCTAACGTCCTAAACATGAAACTCCAGTCTACTCGGTCGAATGCCTTCTGGGCATCTGTCGATAAGAGTAGACTTGGACCTTTCTTCTTTTTTTTCCTGTAATAGTAACAGCAGGGTTCTTACCCCATTGTCTCTGCTCTCTCTACCGGGTACAAACCCCGCCTGATCGGGGTGAACCAATTTATTCATTAGGGTTTTCAGCCTGTCTGCTAGTATCTTGGCGTAAAGTTTAGTATCCGCATTCAGAAGCGAAATTGGTCTATAGTTGTCACATTTTATCCCATCTTTGCCCTTGTTTTTAATTACAGTTATAGAGGCCATTAAAGCCTCTTTACTTATTTCAAAGTTTACACCGAGGCCGTTTAAATACGTACACAGCTTAGGGATCAGGATATTTTTCAATTTTTTATAATAATAGATTGTAAATCCATCTGGCCCCGGGCTTTTTCCCGATTTAGTTCCGTTTAAAGCTCTAATTATCTCTGCTTCTGTTATTTTCCCTTCCAAAGACTCCCTATCGCTATCTGTGATTTTAGTTAGGCCGGCCCTACTTAGAAAATTGTTCCTTCTCCTGTTTTTTGTCATTTCCTCGCTCCCCTTCTTTTGTTCAACTGAATATAAGTCAGCGTAATCATTTTTAAATGTTTGTGCTATCCCCCTTGTGGTATATTCTATATCTCCCTTATTTGTCTGGATTTTCTCTATATAATTTTGGGCTTTCCTTTTCTGCAACATTTTAGCCAGATATTTGGGGGATTTATTACCTCCATAATATCTCTCTCTAGCTAACAGGTGAAAAGTCCTATTGGTGTCATGTTCCATAAGTAATTTAAGCTCCTCCTAAGATCTTGTTACTAAATCTTGGAGCAGCCTTTTGTCGTGGGTTAAATCTCTTTTATGTTGTTGTTCCAGTCGGAATATTTCCTCAATTATATCTTTAATTTTTTGGGCTCTCCTCTTTTTTTTCCCCGGCTCCTACGGAAATAAGCACGCCCCTTATGTAAGCCTTATGGGCCTCCCACAGGGTCTGTCCCGAGATTCCCTCTGTATCATTTCTTAGAAAATATTGTTCCAGTTCCTCCCTTATTTTGTTTTCTCCTTCTGCCTCCTGGATAATGCTTTTGTTTAAACGCCATCGTTGAGATTTCATTTGAGCTTCTGATGACTGTATCTTCATCATCACAGGGGCGTGGTCTGAGAGTGAAATTATTCCTATGCTGGTATCTACTACTCTGTCTAAAGCGGTATGTTCTAAGAAAATATAGTCTATCCTAGAGTACGTCCCGTGTACAGGGGAGAAGAATGAGTAATCTTTATCTTTTGGGTGTTGGCTTCTCCAGACATCTGTCAGTTGGCATGTATGCAATTTTTGTTTTATTTTCTTTAGTTGTACATTGCTGATCCCCTGCACACGGGACGTACTGTCATTCGAAGGGTCAATGCAGAAATTTATGTCTCCCATCAATATCAAAATTCCGCTTTTAAAGTCCATCAGTTTTCCCAGTATCTTTACTAAATATGTCCCGGGGCTAGTGTTAGGGGAATAAATGTTTGCAAGGGTACATTCCATGTCTCCAAGTTTTCCTTTCAGGAAGAGATATCTCCCCTCGGGATCAGTTGCTCTATCTATTAATTTGAAGCGCATTTTTTTTGCAAAACCGATTGCTACTCCCCTGGCCCTTTTTGTAATAGTGTCTCCATAATACCAGTCAGGGAAGTCCTTTAAATATAGTTTTATGTTTGAGTCAATTGAGATATGGGTCTCATGTAAAAAAAGGACTTCAGCTCTATAATGTTTAAGTTCTTTCAAAATTTTGTGTCGTTTGTTGGGTGTGTTCAGCCCCTTAACATTATATGTCATGAAGTTAATGTTTGTTGTCATAGTGAGTTTATTTTTCTGGATAGTTTACTTATCAGTCGTTTGATCCAATGGAAATCTGCTATTTGGTCAAGCCCTGTGATTCCTCCCTTCCCACCCGCCCTAGACCCATCCCCCCTCCCCCCTATCTCCCCCCCCACGACCTCCTCCCCCCTCCCTCCCATCTCCCCCTCTGGCCCTCTCTCGACCCTCGACTCGATGGTGGTCCCGAAATCCTTGACCATCCCGAGTCGCATTTTCGAGGAAAGCCCATGTGGTCCCCTCCTCCTCCTCCCCCCTGAAACTCCAACTAGGCCCTGAAACAAAAAAGGGGGGGGAGGGGGGGCAGGGATATGCCCCCCTCTCCCCCCGGCCCCTATCCGTCTGACCACCCTGGAAGCTCTGGAGTATGTATATCTAATTTTTTACAGAAATCTTCCAGGTCCTCAGGGAATGTCAGTCTTGCAGAAAACCCATCTCCAAAGTCCACCAAGCAAGCAGGAAATCTCCAGTTGTATCGTATATTTTTGTTTTTCATTATCTCCAGTAGCGGTTTCAGGAGTCGTCTTCTACTAAGGGTCTCTGGGGCGAGGTCCATGAACACCTGTAGTTCATGCCCCTCATATTGTAGCGGTGTCCGTCCCTTTATTTTTGCCCAAATCTCCGCTTTATCTTCGTATAAGTTGAAACGCACGATTATGTCCCTGGGTCGCTCTGCATTTGTTTCGTTGATTTTACCTATCCTGTGGACTCTATCTATTCTGGGGAAGTCGTCTTCTCCTTTTCCCAGGAGGGGGCCAAATATTTTTTGGGTGGTGCTCTTCAGGTCTTCTCCTCTGGTTTCGGGTACTGCTCTCATCCTTAAATTCTGTCTTCTGTTGCAATTTTCTTGATCTTCTAATTTATATTACAGACCCCGCTGATAGAGATGAATGTGTTTAATCTGTTCCTTAAGTTGATCGACTTCTTGGGCCAATTTTTCATTTTTTTCTTCTGCCGCTTCCACTCTACTTAACAGTTGTCCCAGGTCTGTCCTCAGCAGACCAATGTCTGCTTTTATCGCATTTTCCAGTCGCTCTAACATCCCCGTCATTTCTCTTTTGGAAGGTAAATGATCTTCTACTCTGGGGTCCTCCGTCTTACTGATCTCCCGTTCACTTTCAGAAGTTAGCTCTTCTCTGGACCATTCTAGACTCTCCTCTGATTATTTTGTCTAGTCCTTTTTTTTTTGTAGTTTTAGGTTGATGTTGACTTGTCCCTTCCGAGTTCTTCGGGCTTGCGCCCTGTGTCATATATTGCTTAAGTGAGCTATCTGAGATCTTCTCTTTTGGGGTTTTAGGAGGCCCCCCTTTTGTTGTTTTACATGTGGTTTTGCTCATATTGACCTCTTTTGTTTTCCTTATTCGTTTCCCCAGCTTTCCTTCCCCAGCCTTCTCTTATATACGTGTTTGCAGTTTCTTATTCGTGTCTCTCCTCTACTTCTAGTTAGGGTCACTCCGGTTTCCAGATGGCTGGTTAGCCGTACAAAACGCTCTGCCCCCTCCTCTTGAGCCTAGCTCATGAGGTGGAGGTCTCTTAGAGCATTACAGTTCAACAAACAGCCTCTGCTTGGTCAATGGGAGGTTTCCTGGTAGTTTTCAACTTCAGGTGACCCTATTATACTGCACTGTGTCCCCAAATGTTATAAAAGGGCCAATTTATCGTATAGCGGACGGATTGAATCTCACTAAGGGTGGGGGCGGGCGGGGGTATAAGGTGCCTCCCAAGCTTTCTCCTTAATCCCAGGTTTCTCCTCCTAACCCGCACACTGCAGTCCCGTTTCTTGGGCTGTCCTCGGAACAGCAAGGTGTAGAGAGGTTATGAGCCAGGTCCAAGGCGATGAGGGAGGGACTTATCTAAGGGGGGGGTACAGCCTTTATGTCTCGGGGTATTATACTGGCCGTGTGTAATTTTGGACCTGTTATGAGGTCATTCCCTGCCCACACTGTTTGGGGTGTAGATGGTTGCTTATTTTTAGTTTCTGCCGCTCAAGTCAAAACTGACAGTAAAAGGGGGGATGTCAGACGGATGTCAGTAATTGCTGGCCATCCACCGTAGAGCACCCCACCTGTTGCATCAATATACACAAGGAGACCAGATAGAGAAAATGAAGAGACCAGGGAAACACAGAAAAAAAGAAAAACAACAAGAAAAAAAAAAAAAAGAGCAAGTCCCCTTTTTCTTATCCTTCCCTTCCTCCTTCTCCTTTAAAGCAATACCATTAATAGTTAATCCTCCGTTCTCACCCCGTTGGTCCACCTTCGTTCAAACATTTCAGGCGTTCTTATGTGTCAGTAATCCAGAAAACAGATACTTCAACTTAAATCGTTTACAATTGTACCTCTATGTTCTGCCCATCTCTTTTTTATCCAGCGTGTTCTTTCAGTATGTTGGTGTTGTAGGGATTACCTTATGCTCCACCTCACGGTCTGCAGATCCTATAGATATCTTCCTCTGTTGCAGCGCAAAAAGAGGGGGCAGAAACCAGGGTGCCTGGGTTCACTCGTGGCCAGGTCGCGATGTAAGCAGTGCAGGAACCGGGATGGGGGGGGCGGAGGCAGCCGGAACGCAGTCAACTGGTTAGCCTGTCATCCAGAGTAGGAAAAAAAATGCCGCGTACAGCGGCGCGCTCCTGGTAGTGTCTCCCGCCACCCCATCTACTGCAGGGCATCAGGGGAACAGGGGCCGCGGCGGGGTCAGGGGCTGTTTCAACGCTGGTCCGGAGCTCTCACTCTCCTTCACACAGCGTCCCACTCTCAGACTCTCGCCGCGAGGATCACATGCGGGCTCCTCCCACCATGACGGACGGCATTCTCACGTCATCCTCTCTCTCATCACAGTGCTTTAAACCTGTTTAAGGTTCTACACAGAGGCAATCACAGCGGCAGAGGCTGTTTCATAGTTTCATAGTTAGTAAGGTTGAATAAAGACATCAGTCCATCCAGTTCAACCTGAGTGAGTGTCTACAATTGTCCCTATCCCTGTACACATTGCACATTCACATCAGTCCCAACCCTCAAGGAGCCCACAATCCAAGGTCCCCATTTATATACTAGGGCCAATTTCTGGACAGAAGCCAATTAACCTACCTGCATGTCTTTGGATTGTGGGAGGAAACCGGAGTACCCGGAGGAAACCCACGCAGGCACAGGGAGAACATGCAAACTCCAGGCAGGTAGTGTTGTGGTTGGGATTTGAACCAGCGACCCTTCTTACTGCTAGGTGAGAGTGCTAACCACTACACCACTGTGCCGCCCCTAATAACAGGAACACCAGAGTGGGGTTCCTTCCATTTAGCTTCCTTTAGAGGCTGTACCGGCAAGGACTTCCAAACCAGGAGAGGCTAGAACCTGGCTGGGGCAAATCGGTAAGGGGGTGATGTTCCGTGCGTCCCAACAGGTGAGGAAAAATAAGAGAATACTGGGGCGGGGGCCATATCGCCATTTTATAGTTATGTGGTCCTATCAGGTTGTGGAGGCGGAGTCACAACCCAAGGTATATGCTGCCATGATGCGACAGGAAAAATCAATGTAAGTGAATGGATCCGTCTTAATGCACACTCCTGCAGTGGCTCCGACTTCAGAAATGGTTCCTGTACTACTTCAATCCAACTTCTAGGCGACTTGTACCCATAGAATTCAATGGATCCAAGTCGGATCTCCATTTATATTGAAGCGACAATGTGCCTCTCGAATAATAAAAACCTGCATGGGTTTCCCTCCAAGGGCAAACCAGGCCCTTAGGTCTGATATGGATTTTAAGGGGAACCCCAACGCTGAAAAAATGGCTATCCGAGCACGCAGCCCGGCCGGTCAGAAAAGGGGGTGGGGACGAGCTAGCGCCCCCCCTCCTGAACCGTACCAGGTCGCATGCCCTCAACATGGGGGGGGTGGGTGCTTTGGGGAAGGGGGCTTGATCTGCACCTTTTCCTCTCAGCCCTACCCCTCTGTGTCTGCCCACACTCCTTAGAAAAGGAAAGTGTGGGCTGGAAATTTGAAGTCCAGCAGCCTCAGATACATCTGGATGAGAGGTGCTGACTGCCAAGGGGTGAGTGAGCTCACCATCAATCTCTGTCTGTGACTGAAGTCTCCCCCTTCCATACCCTGCCTCTGAGTGAGTACATGAATGTATATTAGGGTTCCCAGAGCACCCCTTACTTTAGAGTTCCTCTTTACACCAGAGGCCACAGGTGTTCCCCGTTCAGAGTCCCCTCCGTACATCAGAGTTCTCAGTGTTCCCTCTTAAATCAGGGTTCCCAGAGCATCCCTTATGTTAGAGTCCCCAGTGTTCTCCCTACATCAGAGTCTGCAGAGTCCCCCCTTACAGTGAAAGGGAACTCTGTGAGTTCAGATGTAAAAGTGGAACTCTGGACTCTGATGTAAAGGGTGATTCGTGTTATTGACTTCATAGAAATGTTATTTAATAGCAAAATATATGTATAGTTTATACTACAAAACAAAATTGCTGTGTGCTGCTGAAGTGTTCGGGTTTGACTTGAAGAAAAGGTGGCAACCCTAAGTGCATTACATACCGAGTGCAGAGTTCAGGAGCGTGCTATGTACATACTGGGAGTATGATATAGGCCCCCTAACCTGAGGGAAGAAGGGGAGACAGATCTCCTATCACAATTTGGATTAGCAGCAAGGATGGGAAGTGTTATTATATTGGGGGATTTTTATTATCCAGACATAGACTGGGCGGAGGGAACCACACATTCGTCTCAGGCTCACCAGTTCCTGAATGTCTTGCAGGACAGTTTCATGGTTCAGATGGTAGACACACCAACTAGAAATAAAGCGTTACTGGATCTACTGATTACCAAATATACAGACCTGATCACAGATGTGGAAATATGGGGCAATTTAGTTAACAGCAATCACAGGTCAATTGGTTTCAGTATAAATCACACAAATAGGAAACATAAAGGGAATACAAAGACACTGAATTTCAAAAGAGCCAACTTTCCTAAACTAAGAAACTTGCTAGAATGCATAAATTGGGATAAAATCTTAGGAACAAAGAACACGGAGGAGAGATGGGTTTGCTTTAAGAGCATATTAAAAAAGGGCATTGGCCAATGCATCCCATTGGGTAATAAATTTAAAAGAGCAAACAAAAGTCCTGGATGGCTTAACTCCAATGTAAAAATGCATATAAAAGCAAAGGAGAAGGCCTTCAATAAGTACAAGGTTGAGGGATCATCATCAGCATTCAGACTTGATAAAGAATGCAACAAGAAATGTAAGGGTGCGATAAGAATGGCTAAGATAGAACATGAAAGACACATAGCGGAGGAGAGCAAAAGAAACCCCAGAAATTCTTTAAGTATGTAAACAGTAAAAAAAGGGAGGACAGAACATATTGGCCCCATAAAGAATGAGGAAGGACATCTGGTTACAAAGGACGGGGAGATAGCAAAGGTATTGAATTTATTCTTCTCCTCAGTCTTCACGAGGGAATAGGGGGGCTTCAGTAACCCAAACTGCAGTGTTTATCCTCATGACACATCACAGGAAGCACCTCCATGGTTAACAGAGGACAGAATTAAAATTAGACTTGGGAAACTTAACATTAATAAATTACTGGGACCAGATGGCTTGCACCCGAGGGTACTTAAGGAACTCAGTCAAGAAGTTGACAGACCATTGTTCCTAATTTTTACTGACAGTCTACTGAATTGAATGGTACCAGCTGATTGGAGAAAAGCCAATGTAGCACCAATATTTAAAAAGGGCCCAAAATACATCCCTGGGAATTACAGACCAGTTAACCTAAAATCAATAGTATGTAAACTCTTGGAGGGGATGATAAGGGACTATATACAAGATTTTAGTAATGAGAACGGTATCATTGCAGTAATCAGCATGGATTCATGAAGAATCGTTCTTGCCAAACCAATCTATTAACCTTCTATGAGGAGGTGAGTTGCGATCTAGATAAAGGAAACCTCATAGATGTGGTGTATCTGGATTTTTCAAAAGCATTTGACACAGTTCCCCAAAAACTTTTACTGTACAAAATAAGGTCTGTTGGCATGGACCATAGGGTGAGTACATGGATTGAAAACTGGCTACAAGGGCGAGTTCAGAGGGGGGTGATAAATGGGGAGTAATTGGAATGGTCAGGGGTGGGTAGTGGGGTCTCCCAGGGTTCTGTGCTGAGACAAATACTATTCAGTTTGTTCGTAAACGACCTGGAGGATGGGGTAAACAGTTCAATCTCTGTATTTGCAGACGATACTAAGCTAAGCAGGGCAATAACTTCTCTGCAGGATGTGGAAACCTTGCAAAAAGATCTGAACAAATTAATGGGGTGGGCAACTACATGGCAAATGAGGTTCAATGTAGAAAAATGTAAAATAATGCTTTTGGATGGCAAAAATATGAATGCAATCTATACACTGGGGGGGGGGGGGGACCTCTGGGGGAATCTAGGGTGGAAAAGGACCTGGGGGTCCTAGTAGATGATAGGCACAGCAATGGCATGCAATGCCAAGCTGCTGCTAACAAAGAAAACAGAATATTGGCATGCATTAAAAAGGGGATTAATTCCATAGATAAAATGATAATTCTCCCGCTCTATAAGACTCTGGTCCGGCCGCACCTAGAGTATGCTGTCCATTTCTGGGCACCAGTCGTCAGGAAGGATGTACTGGAAATGGAGCAAGTACAAAGAAGGGCAAAGCTAATAAAGGGTCTGGAGGATATTAGTTATGAGGAAAGGTTGTGAGCACTGAACTTATTCTCTCTGGAGAAGAGACGCTTAAGAGGGGATATGATTTAAATTTACAAATGCCATACTGGTGATGGTGACCCCACAATAGGGATACAACTTTTTTTCGGAAGGGAGTTTAACAAGACACGTGGCCACTCATTAAAATTAGAGGAAAAGAGGTTTAACCTTAAACTATGTTGTTCTTTACTGTAAGAGCAGCAAGGTTGCGGAATTCCCTTCCACAGGCCGTGGTCTCCGGGGGGGGGGGGGGCATCGATATTTTCAAGAAACTATTAGATAAGCACCTGAACGACTACAACATACAGGGATATACAAGGTAATACTGACATATAATCACACACATAGGTTGGACTTGTGTCTTTTTTCGACCTCACCTACTATGTATCTATGTAACAGAGTTCAGGAGTGTACAGAGTGTAGGGATTAGGGATGCATAGCTCAATGGCCACTTTACAACCAAAATATTACCTCCCCCCCATTTCCCCTGAAAATGTCCCCCTCCCCCAATGGGGGGGGGGATTACAATGTAATAAGATCTGGGGCAATGAAGTACAGCTAGGCCTACTTTATTTATAGGGAACAGGGGCCATCAAAGGCGAAGCTACCAGCTATATTCTCTGACCTCTTGTACATAAGCAAGCATTGCATTATCACAAGCTCACACTGCAGAGATGGATCCAAACCGGGCACAATTGCTTGATGATGAGCTTTGCAAGCTCCAACACCAGATACAGGTACTTAGATTCCCACATGGGCAAAACGTTTTCCCCAGCAGTAATAAACTCTTTTTAGCTGTCCAAATCCCTTTCCAGTTTAGATTTCAGCGTCTCTCAGCATCCTGGATTCTGGTTCCACCAGTAACTGTTTCCAAACTCGATGCGTTTCAGATCGTACACTGCTCTGTCTTCAGAAGTAGTTAATCCTGAAGAGAGCAATGTTCCCTCTGAAATGTGTCGATTTTTTTTTTTTTTTACTGTTCATTCTATTAAATTGGATTTTTAATTGAACTGCTTTGAAATGGATTGAGTACCTCCCCCA
Organism: Lithobates sylvaticus; assembly: GCA_028564925.1. NCBI lineage: Eukaryota > Metazoa > Chordata > Amphibia > Anura > Ranidae > Lithobates > Lithobates sylvaticus. The sequence continues at coordinate 143,287,405 of CM053038.1, read as the reverse complement.
TTTCGATTTGTGCACAAACACATTTTAAAAAGCAATGTTGCTGTAGCTTGCTTACCCGGCATTTTAACCAGGTGAGCCTTTCCATTAGTCTGCCTTCAGTGTTATAATTGCTGTACTTAGAAGTCATTCTCCTTCACTTAAACAGCAATCTAATGTTTACTTATTCTAGATCTTTTGGGAAAAAATGTTTCCAATCATCTTCCCCACATGGAAGAAAGTTGGATATGCCTAATTGCCATAATACACAATACTGTTTTTTCCGAAAATTTAAGGGGTGAGCATCTTCCACAAATGTGATATCAATTTCTGACCCACTGATACTCTTAGGAGGTACCTTGTCTCTTTTGTGGTTTCCAGTGTTTACACCCCCTTGCAGGATTGACCTAGTGACTGCCCAAGACAACTGAATTATCCTCCATGAATTGATTCCCCACATTTGGTTTGTTGTGTGGCCTATTTTAATCACCTACTGAGGCACTAGCCTTCATAATTTTCTACATGGTACATGGTTGCCCCCATGTGCCAGAGGTATCGATTTCAGACTACCTCTGCTCAGGTTCTTCTACTACTTGGATAGATAATTTACCAGTGTGAAAGGCATGGGGCAACCAAGTATCGCTAGGCCTGCTTGCCTTAAGGGTATAGGGGCTGTTAAATGTGAAACAACTTTAGGCAGCTACATTCTCTTATCTCTTGGTCAGAGTTGTGGGTGTTGCTTATTTGGTAACATGTTACACCCTGGACACAGATGTAACATGTTATGAAAGGTAAACTTAGCATTTAAAGAATGTGTTATCCCAACATTTAATATTTTTGGTATGTGTATTATGTAGCATGTACTTGTTATAAAAATTAGCGTGTTCACTTTGTATTGCTTCCTTTGTGTGAAATACCTGGTGATCCTGCCAGCCCCCCTGCTTTCCTATTTTAAACTGACCATGCTAGGCATGAGAGCACATCCATCCTAGCATGGTCAGTTTTCTGGCTGTGCTTCCTGTAATCCAATAGTCAGACATGTGCTGACACATCAACTCTGCGCAGCCATTCAGCGGGAAGATTAGTGTACGGCTGTATCTCCACCCCCACTGATTCAAGCCCCTTATGCAGCCCAGAACAGAGATTAATCACTAAAAAGTATTGATAATGTTTATATATTAGTCCTACAAACTTGTACTATATGACTCAGCTAATATAATGCTCAGCTGGGGTTCCTTGGAAATTTACATTCAATTTAAACTTTGATACAAGGCATTATGACTATGTTGAAGGATATTCTAACACAAGATTGTGATAATAAGTTGTGACTTTTATGAAGAGACATTGCATGGTGTGTAAAGTTCCATTTTACAGACTAGCTCCTGATACAGCGGGATACTCTTGGGATTATGATTACATATCTGTTTATTTTAACCAAGTGTGGTTGGGATAAAAGTATAAATTCACCTTTCTGGGCAGAATTTCAGTCTTCATAATAAATAGAAGCGTTTTCCAATGCCATTTCTGGTCCAGCCATCCCAATGTCCTTTTCTCTCACTTACATTATCCACAGGAGGTGTAAAATCTTCACTTCTTTATTTGCATCACATAAGAGGGTGTGAGAGGCTGTGTTCACTACCCTGGACCACACTTCCCTCATTACAATACCACCTTCCACCCACTTCCTCTACAATCTGATTGTACAATCTCCTTTAGATCTCCCATTAGTTATATAGGGCCTGCCTGATTTGATACAAATTGAATGGATTGGTCAGATTGGTCCCGCTATTCCATAGTTCTGGTGAATCCAAAAGGTAATTGCACAGAGAGTGTACATTCAGATTGCATAGTGCAAGCCTCCCAAGCATCCCAGATTCCGCAGGACCGTCCCAAGATTTCAACTATGTCTCGGGTCCCGCAGATCTGGGGTGCAGTCCCGGCGCACACTGCCTGAACAAGTTGCAGTAGTGGAGCTCAGTTGAGGCATTCTTAATGGGTGCAGTGTGTGCTCTCACACACTGCACTCCTATAAGCACTGTATGCCTGCAATCTGCTTCTCTCCCACCTGTTTGCTGCCATTGGTTGCTAGGACTGCCGGCATCCTAGCAACTGATGACACATTTTTCACCATTTTCCAATCACACTTCCAGGTCCCCCTCTCTTATTGCACTTCCAGGTCCCCCTATCCCAGGGGTCGGGAACCTATGGCTAGCGAGCCAGATGTGGCTCTTTTGATGGCACACCACGCGATCCACGGATTGAGAGGCGAGAGCCAGATGAGAGCCCATAGGAAAGGCTGCGGCTTCGGCCTAGCTTCGGAGCTGTGGCCATCTTGGTACACCCATCGGCAGCCTAGGTGAGCGGCGCACTGACGTTATCATCACCGCCCACCTCATCTGCTCCTGGATCTGCCTGCTAGTGGTAAGTAAGCAGAGTCAGACATAGGGAGAAGTGCATATTACAGTGGGGGGAGATGTGCATATTACAGTGGGGGAGGTGACATGGATATTACAGTGGGGGAGATGTGGATATTACAGTGGGGGAGATGTGGATATTACAGTGGGGGAGATGTGGATATTACAGTGGGGGAGAGGTGCATATTACAGGGGGGGAGGTGACATGGATATTACAGTGGGGGAGATGACATGGTTATTACAGTGGGGGAGATGACATGGTTATTACAGTGGGGGAGACGTGGATATTACAGTGGGGGAGATGTGGATATTACAGTGGGGGAGATGTGGATATTACAGTGGGGGAGATGACGTGGATATTACAGTGGGGGGGATGACGTGGATATTACAGTGAGGGAGATGACGTGAATATTACAGTGGGGGAGATGTGGATATTACAGTGGGGGAGATGTGGATATAACAGTGGGGGAGATGACGTGGATATTACAGTGGGGGGGATGACGTGGATATTACAGTGGGGGAGAGGACGTGGATATTACAGTGGGGGAGATGACGTGGATATTACAGTGGGAGAGATGACGTGGATATTACAGTGAGGGAGATGACGTGGATATTACAGTGGGGGAGATGACGTGGATATTACAGTGGGGGGAGATGATAACATTACAGTTATAATTAATCGAAATTAGTCGATTAAAAAAAAGAACATTAAGACCAACCTACGATCACGTTTAACGGATGGAAGTCTCAACGCCTGCATGAAGCTTAACCTCACCACGTATCAACCAGACTACAAAGCCATCAGCAAAACCATGCAGCACCAGAAGTCGCATTAATGGTAAGAAGTACTTTATTCATCATTGGTTAGCAACAGCATAACAACGTTATTAAAAATAATTCAGAGGTCATGTTCGGCAACTTTGCCGTATTTCTTTGTTCTGTGATTTATCTCTTAATAAAGAACACCTGATTGTTTATTTCAGAGACATTTTTTGTACTTTAAAAGTGTTGGTCTTGCACACATTTACTTGTATTTAGTTTTAAACATATTGTATGGCTCTCACGGAATTACATTTTAAAATATGTGGTGTTCATGGCTCTCTCAGCCAAAAAGGTTCCCTACCCCTGCATTAGTAAGACCTCATCTGGAATATGAAGTTCAGTTTTGGGCACCAGTTCTCAAAAAGGATATCGGGGAACTGGAGAAAGTGCAGAGAAGGGCAACCAAACTGATAAGAGACATGGAGGAGCTCAGCTATGAGTCAAGATTAGAAAAAAATGAATTTATTCACTCTTGATAAGAGGAGATTAAGGGGGGGGGGTATGATCAACATGTACAAATATATAAGAGGTCCATATAGTGAACTTGGTGTTGAGTTATTCACTTACAGTCAACAAAGAGGACAAGGGGGGCACTCTTTACGTCTAGAGGAAAAGAGATTTCATCTCCAAATTTGGAAAGGTTTCTTCACAGTAAGAGCTGTGAAAATGTGGAATAGACTCCCTGCAGAGGTGGTTCTGGCCAGCTCAGTAGATTGCTTTAAGAAAAGCCTGGATTATTTCCTAAATGTACATATTTTTGGGTACTGACATTTATAGGTAAAGTTGATCCGGGGAAAATCCGATTGCCTCTCGGGGGATCAGGAAGGAATTTTTTCCCCTGCTTTAGCAAATTGAATCATGCTCTGCTGGGGTTTTTCGCCTTCCTCTGGATCAACTGTGGGTATAGAATTGGGTATATGTGATTGTATGAAATTTTTTTTTTTTTTTTTGTGCCTGAACTGGATGGACTTTTGTCTTTTTTCAACCTGACTAACTATGTAACTATGTAACTTCCAGGTCCCCCTCTGTTATCAGGCTGGGTTCAACATGTTGTTTTCAATGGGTATGGTTCACATATGTGCGTTGCATCCGCATTGCACATCATTTGTGTGCGTTTTCTAGGCAGTGCAGTGCGCATTGTAGGCAAATTATCTTCAATGGGAACGCATCTGATACACAGATGTGCTCCGTTCTGAACACGAATGCTCTCCCCCCTCCTCACTACACCTCCCCCCAGGTCAGCTAATCCGCAGCTACGACGGAGAAGAACCACTGAATGAATCATTTTTATCTTTGCAGGGAAAGCGGAGCTGCAATTCGCACTGGACTAGTGTGAATCCAACCTTACACTTCCAGGTCCCCCTGCCTGATCACACTTGCAGGTCCCCTTGCCTGATCAAACTTTCAAAATACCTTCTTCTGTCACACTGCTTAGGCGCCCTCCTCATTTAACACTGCCCAGGCCCCCCTCTCCTATCACACTTCCAGGTCCCCTTTTCCAATCACACCTCTAGGTTCCCACTCTTATCAAACTTCCTGGTCCCCTTTTCCAATCACACTTCCAGGTCCCCTTTTCCAATCACACTTTCAGGTCCCCCTGCCTGATCACACATCCAGGTCCCCCTCTCCTATCACACTTCCAGGTCCCCCTCTCCTATCACACTCCTAGGTCCCCCTCTCCTATCACCCTTCCAGGTCCTCTTTTCCAATCACACTTCCAGGTCCCCCTCTCCTATCACCCTTCCAGGTCCTCTTTTCCAATCACACTCCTAGGTCCCCCTCTCCTATCACCAGTGATGTAAGTAACTGAGTTAAAATAAACTGAGTTACCTAACGCAGTTACTTTAGAGGGTAACGAGTTATCTAACTGATTACTTTTCCCCTCATGGTAACTCAGTTCCCATTACTTTGGCTTAGTTACCCCAATTACATCTACCGCCACTAGATGGCAGTAGTGTAATTCCGGTGTCTTGCCGAAAAAGTTCCCCCACCGGATAAGGACCCCCTGTATTGCGCAGGCGCAGCGCTTGCGCAGTACGAAGGACTACGGAGCTTCCGAAAATTGCCGAACCTAAACAGCTCTGAGTGAACTCTACACCGCGCAGGTGCAGTTAACATGTAATTGTACGAGGCGATGCCGCACACTCCTGATGCTCGTGCTACTCTGCAAGGGGCATCTATCGTGTAAGTAAGGGGCGGGTCTAGTATTACTGTAACCAAGGGGCGCATTTATTATTATACGCTTTAAATACGCTCCTGTAAAAAATCTAGATAAATTCCAAACTTACATCGGAATTCAGAAATACATCAGGAAACTAAACATTAAAAAATACATCATGAGTAACCCATACAAACCCAAAATCACAAATACTGACCAGATAACGCACAGCACCTTAAGAAACAGCTCCACTTTCAACCCTCCACCAAAAGACAACAGACATATAGAAGTCTTCAAAAGAATTGTCCTGGAAGATTTAAAAAACCTCAAGATCAAGAAACAAGAAGAACCGAAACATATAAAGAATGGGATTCGAAAACTAAGCAAACGGAAAGATATTGTAATCCGCCCTGCGGACAAAGGAGGAGGTATTGTCATTCTCTCAAAAGAACAATACCACACTTGCATGAACAACATGCTCAGTGATGAAGAAACATACAAGCTCCTCCCCAGTAACCCAGTCTTCAAATGTAGGAAGGCATTAGAACAAACAGTTCATCTAGGCCTGAAAAAGAATATCCTTAATAAAAAAGAAGCGAAATACCTAATCCCAGAATCCTGTCGAACACCCATCATTTACTGTCTCCCCAAAATACATAAAAACAACACAAATCCACCTCCGAGACCCATAGTGAATGGCATCGATTCACTCACCGCGAGAATGGGCAAATACATTGATCATTTCCTACAGCCCGCTGTACAGAAAACTGAGGCATATCTAAGAGACACAAAACAGATGCTGCAAATTTTAGAAGAGGTCCCCAAAGGTAACCAACCCTGGTGGATGGCAACTGCAGATGTTGCCTCACTCTACACCATTATTATGCATCATCAAGCATGCGAGGCTGCCAAATGGGGACTCAGAAAATTCTCCACATTACCATGTAGTCAAAGGAAATACTTAATAAAATGTCTTGACTTCTGTCTGAAAAACAGTTTCTTCTGGTACAATCGCAACTACTACTTCCAGAAAACAGGAGTTGCCATGGGGGCGAAATTCGCACCGAGTGTAGCCGGTCTCTTCATGGCTAGATGGGAAGAGGAACGAGTCTTCTCCAAACTTCCGGAAGGCCTGCACACATACAGAAGATACATAGATGACATCGTGATACTATGGCAAGGAAATAAGGAAACACTCCTGTTTTTTTTGGAAGACCTAAATAAGAATGACAGAAATATACAACTCACGTGGGAAATTAGCAAAGAAAAGATAACTTTCCTAGACCTAGAGATCACACAAGAAGACAACACACTATCATCCAAAACACATTTTAAAGATGTAGATAGAAATAGCTATTTGCCATTGGAAAGTTGCCACCATAGAAACTGGCTTTGCAACATACCCAAAGGTCAACTGATGCGATTAAAAAGAAACTGCACCCACAAAGAAACCTTTAAAGCTCAAGCAACCAAGATGGGACAGAGATTTATAGAAAAAGGATACAACAAAGAATTTATCCAGAATAGAATCACGGAAGTAACAAATATGGACCGGAAAACGCTAATTAACGATAAACCCAAACAAACCACCACAGATACAGTACCAATAATCCTTGACTACAATATACAACACAAACAGATGGAAATGATCATTAAAAAGAACTGGAACATACTGCTTGCAGATAAACAGCTGCAAGAAATCCTTCCAAAAATCCCAAAATTCATTTATAAAAGAGCACCAACCCTACGAGACAGGATAGTTAGGAACATTCCAGATCCACCGAACAAAGGAGGCCTATCATTTTTCACTGGTAAAGTGTTCTTTTCTTGCAAACGTTGCTACGCCTGCACAAGAACGAAACACCCTAACACAAAAAAGAAGGACTTCACCGCAACAAGCACAGGCAACAGTTACGAAATTAAAGACTTCATCTGTTGCAACACCGAGGGAGCTGTTTACGTATTGGAGTGCGATTGCGGGCTGCAATACGTAGGCCGCACTAAAAGACTCCTACGAATTAGAATAAAGGAACATGTGAAAAATATTCAGAGAGGCTATGATAAGCATAGTGTGTCCAGGCACTTTGCCACACATCATAATAAAGACCCATCACACATGAGATTCTGGGGAATAGAAGCCTACAAGAGACACTGGCGGGGTGGACATAAAGTTAGAACCATCAGCCAGTTAGAATCTAAATGGATACACACGCTAGAGTCCTTCGTACCCCAAGGATTAAATATCGATTTCGACTTAAATTGCTTCATAAGCAATTTTTAGGCCCAACCAGATCCAGTCACCCCCACACTCTCTCTTAGACGCCCTCCTCTGACACAACTGCTCTTTGCTCACCTATCCGGTTCGGAATCTTCACCACTGCTTTTTATCTTTTTTAGACACAGATATGTCCTATTACCTTTTATGTATGTACATTTATATACACATGCCATACTATGAGCAAACTACGTTGCTTCTGGTATGCAAATTTTAAACCAAGAAAATTCTAACCAGGATTTTTACCAAGAATTTTACTCAATAAAATGCCACAATTTTACTACATAGAGAGAATTATATCTCCTTTATAAATTTTTTTATTAATTTTATTACCCCAAGATGTCGTATTATATCTATTGTTTTTATACCCCATTATGCTCATTTTTATATATATATATTTTTTTATATACATATATATTCTTATGTCCTCGTTTATCCTTTTATTAAAATAAGGCTATATAGCCAGATTTAACTATGGTATATTATGCATGCCGTTAATCTGTAGCTAGCCTCCACTGTATGAATATACTTCTCCCTAGCAAAACAACCGAACTACTTCCGGTGACCAGAGAATACGCTTGGCCGTAGAACGGATGTTTACATTACAGACTTCCATTAAAATGGCCGCCGGGCCGTTTCCGGCGACCAGGGGAAAAAAAAAAAAATGGCCGCCGAGACACTTCCGGCGGAAATGACCACACCAAAATGGCCACCGGCAATACCAATTAACAGCAAATAAAAGGACACTTCTGGCATCTAGTAACCACCTCTGAAGAAGTCACGTGACAGTGACGAATGCGCAAAGGGACACTAGATACCGGAAGCGAGGTACGAGCTCGATGCTCGTTTATCCCATGCAATTTTGAGCAACATAAATGTGAGTTTACTGTACTTTACTTGTATTGAATAAAACCTTTTAAAAACGTACTACACTATCGAGACCCTTCCTCTCCTTATCCATTTTTGCGAGACACATACACCTGAACTAGAGCGTACACTCCAGTAAAAGAGACGCCCAAACACCTGGATTTAAAGGGAGCCGCCCGCCATAGGACACAGAAGCCCCATTGAGAACCAGCTAACACATATACACGCTGTTACCTTACAGCGGTAAGGTAAGGGTACATCCATTACTATATTCCACGGAAGATCAGGAACCACCTGCAGCTACTGGTCACAATAACCACCAGCACCGATACCGTTATACCCCACCAGGATTTGTCACCAGCGCCATAGCAAACCACACTTTGCCCACACTAGGAAAGGGCTCACCCCCACGGACTGTTCTTGCACTTTTGCATTACTTATTTATTGATTGTATTAAATTTTTTGGCTATGCTTACCTTTCACACATCCTTATCCACCTAGTTGGTTTTATGCACCGATGCAATTTTTATTGCGACTATTTTATGTGTCATATTTTTTAACCACTTGTACTTGACCGCAGCACTTTATGCACGCCCATCGCAGATTCACCTTATTTTAATGTGACGCTTGATGCAACTTTATGCGATTTCTATGCGTTTCTATGCAATTATAAGAGATGTCATTTTTATATGATTTTATGTGATTTACCCACATCATTCTCACTTGATACACCTCTGCACACCTCTCACGGATTTATTTTTTGAATATGATGTTTTATGCGATTTCATGCGATTTTATGCAATTTTAAGCTATGTCACGTCTATGCGATTTTTTGTGATTTATGCACAAAAAAATCACACCTTTCACGGATTTATCTTTTGAATATGATGTTTTATGCAATTTCATGCAATTTTAAGCTATGTCACATTTATGCGATTTTATGTGATTTATGCACAAAAATTCACACCATCCTCTATCTTCTGCATAATCAGCACTTGTGTGCATACCTATTTAATATACCTTAGTTTCTACAGCTTTATTATACAGCGCAGCACTACCTCTTTACCTTACCATTTATTATTATTGTTATATATCGAGCTCTGCCCATTAATTTAACATTCGCTCTCTTCTGTAGCCATCCGCCCCTTACACGATATAATAATAATAGACCCGCCCCTTGCTTACACGCTATAACAGATCTGCCCCTTGGTTAGAGTAATAATAGAGCAGCCCCTTGGTTACATGATATATAACAATAATGATAAATGTGCCCCTTGGTTACAGTAATACTAGACCCGCCCCTTAGTTACACGTATAGAATATTTAAAAAAAAAGTCAGTTACTTTGCTGCGTAACTAATTACTTTTCCAACGTAGTAACTGAGTTACTAACGCAATTACTATTTGGGAGAAGTAATTTGTAACTTAACTAATTACTTTTTTTTTAAAGTAAGATGACCAACACTGCCTATCACCCTTCCAGGTCCTCTTTTCCAATCACACTTCCAGGTCCTCCTCTCCTATCACCCTTCCAGGTTCTCTTTTCCAATCACACTTCCAGGTCCTCCTCTTCTATTAATCTTCTAGGTCCCCCTCTCATATCACCCTTCCAGGCCCCCCTCTCCTATCACACTTCAGGTCCCCTTTTCCAATCACACCTCTAGGTTCCCACTCCTATCACACTTCCAGGTCCCCTTTTACAATCACACTTTCAGGTCCCTCTGCCTGATCACACGTCCAGATCCCCCTCTCCTATCACACTTCCAGGTCCCCCTCTCCTATCACACTCCTAGGTCCCCCTCTCCTATCACCATTCCAGGTCCTCTTTTCCAATAACACTTCCAGGTCCCCCTCTCCTATCACCCTTCCAGGTCCTCTTTTCCAATCACACTTCCAGGTCCTCCTCTCCTATCACCCTTCCAGGTCCTCTTTTCCAATCACACTTCCAGGTCCTCCTCTCCTATCACCCTTCCAGGTCCTCTTTTCCAATCACACTTCCAGGTCCTCCTCTTCTACTAATCTTCTAGGTCCCCCTCTCCTATCACCCTTCCAGGCCCTCCTCTCCTATCACACTTCCAGGTCCCCCTCTCCTATCACACTTTCAGGTCCCCCTGCTATCACACTTCCAGGTCCCCCTCTCCTATCACACTTCCAGGCCCCCTTTCCTATAACACTTCCTGGTCCCCTTGCTTGATCAAACTGCCCTCTTCTGTCACACTGCCCATGTGCCATCCTCCTTTCACACTACCAGGTCCCCCTCTCCTATCACCCCCTCTCCTATAAACGTCAATACAATTTTTTATTATAACTGGCAAATCTACGGGTCATATTTTTAAAAACTGTAATGTGAAAGGAGGGGACTCCTGATGTGAAGGGGGATCATAATATGAAAGGGGGACTTCTGGTGTGGTGGGGGGACTCTGATATTAAGTATACTTAATATTGGAAACAAAGTATTTCTCAGCCCCTAACTGTATCTTTGTGTATATATGGCACAATCTTTTTTTAGTGTAAGTTTATTTCCCACCCATAGCACAGTAGACTGTGTACAGTGTATTCCATATGTAGCTTAGCCCTCATTCACATTAAACACGGCTTTGAAATCGTGCAACTTCATCTGATCTCGCACAAATTCAAAGCCGCATTTCAGTCCGACTTTAGGGGCGACTTGAAAGACATCTGTGTGGGTTCATGCACAGATGTCTATTAACCACTTGCCTACCAGGCACTTTCACCCCCCTTCCTGCCCAAGCCATTTTTCAGCTTTCATCGCTGTCGCACTTTGAATGACAATTGCGCGGTCATGCAACTTTGTACCCAAACACATTTTTTAACATTTTCTTCACACAAATAGAGCTTTCTTTTGGTGGTATTTAATCAATGCTGGGTTTTTTATTTTTTACAAAAAAAAAAAAAAGGACACAAATTTTGAAAAAAAATGTCTTTTACTTTTTTTCTGTCAGTAAATTTTGTAACTAAGTATTTTTTCGCCTTCACTGATGTGCGCTGATGAGGCGGCACTGATAGGCTGAACTGGTGGGCATTGATGAGGTGGCACTTATGGGCACTGATATGCCGCACTTATGGGCACTGTTAGGTGGCACTGGTGGGCACTAATAGGCAGCACTGGTGGGCACTGATAGGCAACACTGATGGGCACTGATAGGCAGCACGGATAGGCGACACTGATGGGCATTGATTGACAGCAGTGATGGGCTGCACTGATAGGTGGCACTGATTGCCAGCACTGACTGGCATCGCTAATGGGAACTGATTGGTGGTACTTGTGGGCAGTGGTGGGCACTGATTGCTACCACTGATGGGCACTGATAGCTGGCATTGGTGGGCAATGTCGGGCACTGATTGGTGACAGTGTATTGCCATACACCATACAATTTGATTGTACAATCTCCTTTAGATTTACCAAAACTACATAATAGGAGGACACACCATCTATGCAATCACTCTATATCAGGTAAGTCCTTGCACTACATCAGGGGTGTCCCATGGGCTGCATGCGGCCCCAGCGAGTTTAGCATGCAGCCTGAGCCTGTCTGAAGGGACCCTGGATAAACCTAGAGAAATGCCAGGGTGCTGTGAAAACGTAGTTGACAGGAGAAGGGTGTGTGCTAATAAGGTCAGCTGGTAAACTCCTTCCTGTGAAAATTTGTAATAAACCGCGCACCCTATAAATAAGTATACAATAAAGTGCAAAGTGCAATGTCATAGAAAACTACTAGGTGTCCCCAGTGGATGAATTGTGCAAATATGTTATACAAATGTGTGCAATTTCCTAAAGTGCAAATATTACATGTGCATACAATTATTATACAAATGTGTTGCAATTTAAAAAAAGTGCAAATATTATGTGCATTGAGATTGCCAACTAATGTTCCCAGTGAGTGGCAGGTAGTCAAGTGCAATGTCCAAATGAACTCATTCAATACAACATATGATAAAATATGATAGCAATCCGAAACCTTCCATCAAATCTTTTCCAGTAGTGCAATTATCTCATGGATCTGACAATCGAGTGACTGAAATACTTCACCCACCAACACCGATCATTCAGTCTACTCACCAGATTTACATGACCCCAATTACAGGAGTCATATACAGCAAGTAGATACAAGATGTTCCCGTTATTCGTCTCAGTGACTCAGAACCACATCAGAAAGACACCCACCGGATCTCCGGACATCAATGGAGGGATGCAAAAAAGGAACATGGTGAAGTATGTATGGAATTTTATTAAAATAATTGCTTAAAATCCACTTAGACAAGTGTACAACTAGTAAAAAAAAAAAAAAAAAAAAAGTGAAAGCGGGGACGCCGTTCTGCGCTCCACTGTGGGTGGAAGTGACGTGTCACGCTCGACCACACTCTGTAATGGGGATCATGTAAATCATTGTTGGTGGAGGAAGATTTTCAGTCACTTGATTGTCGGATCCACGAGATTATTGCACTACTGGAAACTTTTTGATGGAAGTTTTTGGACTACTATCATATTTTATCATATGTTGTATTGAAAGAGTTAATTTGGACATTGCACTTGACTACCTGCCACTCACTGGAAACATTAGATGACAATCTCAATACACATGTAATATTTATATTTTTTGTAATTAAAACACATTTGTATAATATTTGTATGCACATGATATATTTGCACATATTTGTATAACATATTTGCACAATTCATCTATTGGGGACACCTAGTCGTTGCTTATGACATTGCACTTTATTTTATATTTATTTATAGGGTGCACGGTTTATCACACATTTTCACTTAATAGGTTTAACCTCACAACAAGCAGACGCTAAATTAATATTCATTTAAATAATTTTTGCGCAGGTACGGAAAAACATCCAGTTACTCCGCTACTTATACAAAAAACGCATTCCTGTGTCTTACTGGTTTGTCTGTCCCTGTATACCATGGAATCTCTGAACCTAAGAAATACAGCAAGGGCTAAGGTAAGAAAAATCAAAATCAAAGAACGCTTGTATTTTTCTGCAACCGAGGTACATTAATGGTATATTGGTACATAGGGGAGCTGGATTTCAGGGGGGAAAAAAAGGTGAATTTAGCCTTTAACCACTTGCCGACCGCCTCGCGCAGATATACTGCGGCACAAGAGCGTGTACAGGCAGAATCACGTACCTGCACGTTGCCCTTTAAGAGGCAGTCTGCGGGCGCGCGCACCCACGGTAAGCTCCTTGGACTCGATTGCCGCGAGAATACCCATGATCGTCTCACGGTGAGAAAGAACGGAGAGATTCTAACGTAAACAAGCATCTCCCCATTCTGCCTAGTGACAGTGTCACTGATCTCTGCACCCTGTGATCGGAGCAGAGATCAGTGACGTGTCACACACAGCCATTTCCCCTCACAGGTAGAAACCTGCACCAAGGACACGCTTAACCCCTACACTGCCACCTAGTGGTTAACCCCTTCACTGCCAGTGTCATTTATACAGGAATCAGTGCTATACGCACTGATTGCTGTATAAATGACAATGGTCCCAAAAATGTGTCAAAAATGTCCGATGTGTCCGCCATAATGTTGCAGTCATGATAAAAATCGCTGATCGCCGCCATTACTAGTAAAAAAAAAAAAAAATTATTAATAAAAATGCCATAAAACTATCCCCTATTTTGTAAACACTATAACTTTTGCGCAAACCAATCAATAATCGCTTATTGCAATTTTTTTTTACCAAAAATATGTAGAAGAATACGTATCAGCCTAAACTGAGGAAAAAAAATGTTATATATATTTTTGGGGGATATTTATTATAGCAAAATGTAAAAAATAATGCGTTTTTTTTTTTTTTTTAATTGTCGCTCTTTTTGTTTATAGCACAAAAAATAAAAACGCAGAGGTGATCAAATACCACCAAAAGAAAGCTCTATTTGTGGGAAAAAAAGGACACTAATTTTGTTTGGGAGCCAGGTCGCATGGCCGTGCAATTGTCAGTTAAAGCGACACAGTGCCGAATCGCAAAAAGGGGCCTGGTCCTTTGGCTGCAAATTGGTCCGGGGCTTAAGTGGTTAAGAGAAGAGTGGAGTCTGTGCAGTTGCAGGGAAGATTACTCAATATAATCATTATACAGCATGCTCAGTACTTCATCATACACCACTCAGCATTCTGAAAGGTACTTTTAGAATGTTAATAAACATTCATCAAGATTCAAATACAATATATATATATATATACATATATATATATATATTGTATTTTATTATTCTTTATTTTCAGTTTCATAATGTGTACCAATACTGTATCCCATCAGTACTATTTTTAAAACTTTTATCATATACATTGCTAGTATATATGGTTTTCCATATACAGTGCCTTGCCAAAGTATTCGGCCCCCTTGAACTTTTCAACCTTTTGCCACATTTCAGGCTTCAAACATAAAGATATAAAATGTTAACTTTTGTGAAGAATCACCAACAAGTGGGACACAATTGTGAAGTGGAACGAAATCTATTGGATATTTTAAACTTTTTTAGCAAATAAAAAACTGAAAAGTGGTGCGTGCAAAATTATTCGGCCCCTTTACTTTCAGTGCAGCAAACTCACTCCAGAAGTTCAGCGAGGATCTCTGAATGATCCAATGTTGTCCTAAATGACTGATTGTGATAAATAGAATCCACCTGTGTGTAATCAAGTCTCTGTATAAATGCACCTGCTCTGTGATAGTCTCAGGGTTCTGTTGAAAGCACAGAGAGCATCATGAAGACCAAGGAACACACCAGGCAGGTCCGTAATACTGTTGTGGAGAAGTTTAAAGCCGGATTTGGATACAAAAAGATTTCCCAAGCTTTAAACATCCCAAGGAGCACTGTGCAAGTGATCATTTTGAAATGGAAGGAGTATCAGACCACTTCAAATCTACCAAGACCTGGCTGTCCCTCTAAACTTTCAGCTCAGACAAGGAGAAGATTGATCAGAGATGCAGCCAAGAGGCCCATGATCACTCTGGATGAACTGCAGAGAACTACAGCTGTGGTGGGAGAGTCTGTCCATAGGACAACAATCAGTTGTACACTGCACAAATCTGGCCTTTATGGAAGAGTGGCAAGAAGAAAGCCATTTCTCAAAGATATCCATAAAAAGTCTCGTCTAAAGTTTGCCACAAGCCGCCTGGGAGACACACCAAACATGTGGAAGAAGGTGCTCTGGTCCGATGAAACCAAAATCGAACTTTTTGGCCACAATGCAAAACGATATGTTTGGCGTAAAAGCAACACAGCTCATCACCCTCAACACACCATCCCCACTGTCAAACATGGTGGTGGCAGCATCATGGTTTGGGCCTGCTTTTCTTCAGCAGGGACAGGGAAGATGGTTAAAATTGAGGGGAAGATGGATGCAGCCAAATACAGGACCTAGGAATACAGGATACAATTTTCTGGATGAAAACCTGTTGGAGTCTGCAAAAGACCTGAAAGTGGGACGGAGATTTATCTTCCAACAAGACAATGATCACAAACATACAGCAAAATCTACAAAGGAATGGTTCACAAATAAACGTATCCAGGTGTTAGAATGGCCAAGTCAAAGTCCAGACCTGAATCCAATCGAGAATCTGTGGAAAGAGCTGAAAACTGCTGTTCACAAACGCTCTCCATCCAACCTCACTGAGCTCGAGCTGTTTTGCAAGGAAGAATGGGCAAGAATTTCAGTCTCTCGATGTGCAAAACTGATAGAGACATACCCCAATCGACTTGCAGCTGTAATCGCAGCAAAAGGTGGCTCTACAAAGTATTAACGCAAGGGGGCCGAATAATTTTGCACGCCCCACTTTTCATTTTTTTGTTAGTTAAAAAAGTTTCAACAATCCAATAGATTTCGTTCCACTTCACAATTGTGTCTCACTTGTTGGTGATTCTTCACAAAAAAATTTAAATTTTATATCTTTATGTTTGAAGCCTGAAATGTGGCAAAAGGTTGAAAAGTTCAAGGGGGCCGAATACTTTCGCAAGGCACTGTACATATTGTGATTGTAGACTTATGCCGTGTACACACGAGCGGAATATCCGTCAGAAAAAGTCAGACGGAATCTTTCCAGCGTATTTTCGTGTGTGTGCCTCATCAGACTTTTTTTTTTCGAAAATTCTGACGGACCTAGAAATAGAACATGTTAAATATTTCCGACGGAATCAATTCCTATCGGGAAAACCGCTCGTCTGTATGCTGTTCCGACAGACCAAAAATGATGCATGCTCTGAAGCAAGTACGAGACGGCAGCTATTGGCTACTGGCTATTGAACTTCCTTTTTCTAGTCCCATCATATGTACTGTACGTCACCGCATTCTAGACGGTCGGACTTTGGTGTGATCGTGTGTAGGCAAGACAGTTTCAGCGGAACTCCGTCAGAAAACCCTTCATGGTTTATTCCGAAGGGAAAACCGGTCATGTGCACGCGGCATTACTGTATGTAGTATACTTATGTATGAATAAGATCAGTATAATGCAAATACAAATATAGTCCATTGAATGGTGAAACAGATAAGAAAATGTAAATGCAGCCTATGAGTCATATAATCAAGTTGTGAGCTTAGGAATAACGGAGAGCAGGAAGTTATCATTGTTTATATACATCATCTAGCATTAGGCTACAAAAACATAGCAATCACAGGAGTGTTTCTCATCTGGTTTCCATAACAACATAAGAGTATCTGTATAAAAGCAGCCTGGCATCATGGCGGCCCATCCCTGACAAAGTCAACTTCTTTGGTCATCCATGGTGAGGTCTGTTCTGAGTGGAACCTGTCCTGTTAAACCTCTAAATGGTCTTGGCCCCCGTGCTGCAGCTCAGTTTAAGGGTCTTGGCAATCTTCTTATAGCCTAGGCCATCTTTATGTAGAGCAACAATTCTTTTTTTCAGATCCTCTGAGAGTTCTTTGCCATGAGGTGCCATGTGTAACTTCTAGTGACCAGTATGAGAGAGTGAGAGCGATAACAGCACATTTAACACACCTGCTCCCCATTCACACCTGGGATCTTGTAACAGATGGTTAATTGGGCCCAATTTGGACATTTTCACTTAGGCTACTTTCACACTGGAGCGGTGGGGGCGCTGGCGGTAAAGTGGCACTATATTTAGCGCCGCTTTACCGTCGTTTTAGCAGCGCATTTCGGCCGCTAGCGGGGTGGTTTTACCCCCGCGAGCGGCCAAAAAAAAAAAAGGGTTAATACCGCCCGCAAACCGCCGCTGTAGCGGCGTTTTGCGGGAGGGTTCGGAGCGCTGACCCATTGTTTTCAATGGAAACGGGCGCTATAGGAGCGGTAAATATACCGCTCCTACAGCGAGCCAAAGATGCGGCTTGCAGGACATTTTCCAGCGTCCTGCAAGTGCACCGCTTCAGTGTGAAAGCCCTCGGGCTTTCACACTGAAGACACAGCAACAGCTGTTTCGGGTCGGTTTGCAGGCGCTATTTTTAGCGCAATAGCGCCTGCAAACCGCCCCAGTGTGAAAGGGGCCTTAGGGGTGTACTTACTTTTGTTGCCATGGTTTAGACATTAATGGCTGTGTGTTGTTATTTTGAGGGGACAGCAAATTTACACTGTTATACAAGCTGTACACTCACTACTTTACATTGTAGCAAAGTGTATAGATATAATATATTTACAAACATGTGAGGGGTGTACTCACTTTTGTGAGATACTGTATATTCACATTATTTTGCTGCAAGAAAATATTTTTTGAACTAATTATTAATATTACTTTTGATTTGATACATAATTATTATGAATTGCACATATTTTGTTTATGGCACAGAAAGCACTTTATTGAGATTTACAATATATTGTCAAAATTATTGGGATGCTTGCTTTTACACGCACATCAAGTTTAATCCCAGTCTTAGTCCATAGGGTTCAATATTGAGTTGGCCCACCCTTTGCAGCTATAACTCTTCTGGGAAGGCTGTCCACAAGATTTAGTAGTGTATCTATAGGAGGGTTAGACTATTCTTCCAGAAGTACATTTGTGAGGTCAGTCACTATTGGTTCAGTGTTCTTTCCGGTTGAGGTAAGGACTCTGTGCAGGCCAGTCAAGTTCCTTCACCCCAAACTCACTCATCCATGTCTTTATGGACCTTGCTTTGTGCACTGGTGCACAGTCACGTTGGAACAGGAAGAGGTTATCCCCAAACTGTTCCCACAAAGTTGGGAGCATAAAATAATAATAAATAATAAAAAGAGATCTCTTCACTGGAACTAAGGGGCCAAGCCCAACCCAACACCATAATCCCCTCCAACAAATGATTTGGACCAGTGCACAAAGCAAGGTCCATAAAGACATGGATGAGCGAGTTTAGGGTGGAGGAACTTGACTGGCCCGCACCTCAACCCAATAGAACACCTTTGGGATGAATTAGAGCAGAGACTGCGAGCCAGGCCTTCCCAGAAGAGTTGAAGCTGTTATAGCTGCAAAAGGTAGGCCAACTCAATATTGAACCCTATGGACTAAGACTGGGATGCCATTAAAGATCATATGCATGAAAAGGCAGGTGTCCCAATACAGTGTATATATGTAAGGATTGTACACATTTGTTGGAATTTACACAAATTGCACTTTATTGACTACATAATGGCACCTTGAAGATCATAGTAGAAATTTTATTGTGCAGGCAGTTTTTTCATTTTAAATAATAGCCTAACAATCTTAGAGAGTAAAGCAGAAATAAAAAGAAAATTAGAATTCGACTAATGCACTGGAGGCATGACCTAGACAGAGCGGGGCTGAGGCTGCTGCTTTCAGTCAAGTGACTTCAGCATGTTGGTGTGCAGTGTTCGGGATATTTTTCTTTGCTGTATTTAGCATACCGAGCTGGGACGAGTTCTTCCTAGCCTACACCCACAGTGCAAGCCATTGGATTGGGATGAGGGAGCCTGGAATGGCACCTCTAGTTCTCTAAACCATATGAATTTCCTGCTGCAATTATTGTATTTTGACAGCTATCCTCGCTGGGTGTCAAAGTACTCGAACAGTGGCCATGTAGGTTAGCATGTTGTCACTTTTCATCTGACAATTTTTTTTGCAATCAAGGGACAGTCACCCATTGGACGAATGTCAACTCTCCGCAGTGGCGGCCCGTGCATTGTGGGCACATGGCCGCCGCCCACCAAAAACCTCCACCGCCCTCCCTATTCATGTGCCCGGGCCCCTTTCAGGATGCCGGACACATGAAATACTATGGCGGGGATGTGTGTTTTGAAGCACGTGATTAGAGCTCTAATAGGCTTCAAAATAGGGTGGGCACGGGGCGCAGAGCACTGCGTCCCGATCCCACCCTGTTGTGTGGCACAGCGAATAAATTTTCGCTATATTCACACTAACGTTCCTCCCTGCCAATCAGCAGGCAGGTCAGTGAGACCTGTCTCCCAAATGGCCAAAGCATTAAGCGATCCTATTGAATGCCTAACGCCTTGGCAGAAGAGAAGACACAGGGGAGGAAGCCTGAGGAGCCGAGCAGACACAGAAGCCGCAGCTTCCCGCCGAAGAGGAGAGCCGCCGCCTCTGGCCGAGGAGAGCCCCGTCACTCCAGGAGAGGAGCAGAGCCCTGCCACACGAGCGGTAAGTGCCACTGGACCCGCCGCGGGGGGGGGGGGGGGGGGTTAGTGAAGTGACAGCCGAGCCGGGGGACGCACCTGGTTGCACTTGATGGGCACAAGTGGCTGCATTTGTTGGGCACAAGTGGCTGCTTTTGACGGACACAAATGGCTGCATATGACAGGCACAAGTAGCTGCATTTGATAGGCACAAGTAGCTGCATTTGATAGGCACAAGTGGCTGCATATGATGGGGCACAAGTAGCTGCATATGATGGGTACAAGTGGCTGCATATGATGGGGCACAGTGGCTGCGTTTTATGGGCACAATGGTTGCATTTTATGGGCACAGTGAGGCTGCAATTGATGGGGAGGGGGGTTCAGTATTTTTCAGTTTGTTTGCAACCCCCCAAAAATTTTGAGCACCAGCCGCCACTGCTCTCCAGGAACCGGCGGAAATTTGTATAGTGTACAGTCAGCTTTACTTGTTTCATTCATCTGCAGATGGGATTAAATTTGCATATGAGGTCAGTAACTCGACAAGAGAAAAATGTTTTTTAAATTTAGCCTAAAACTAATAATATTTGAAAATGTACGCTCCCCCTCCTGCTACCTATCCTTTCTAACCTGTGAAAAAAGATCTGTAGACTTACCTATTTTTAGTCTGCTCAGGTCACAAGATCCCCTGTGTCAGTGAGCAGCGGCTGCAGGATAGAGGAGGGAGTGCTTGACAATGGCTGAGAATTCAGAGGGCTGTGATGTTACTCGTCAGCCCCCCCCCTACCCCAACCCCCCTCAACCCCAACCCCACCTCCACAACCCAACTAACAACCCCCTCAACCCCCAACCCCTCCCTCACAACTCACCCCCCCCCAATCCCCCACTACACACCATCTACCCCCCTCCACCCCCCCACCCCTACCACAAACCCCCCCCCTCCCACCCCCCCCTCCTAACCTTTTCTAACCCCTCCTAATCCTCCACTTCTCCCACCCCCCCACTCTAACCCCCCACCTACATCTACACCCTCCACCCCCCCACCCCTACCCTACTCCCTCCCTCTCCCCTCCTAACCCCTACTCTCCCTCTACCCTCCCCTCCTACCCTCACCTTACCCCCCCTACTCTACCTCTCCCCCTCCTCCTCCCCCCACACCCCTACCCCCCCCCCCACACCCCCCTATCCCTCCCCCCCTCCCTCTCCCCCTTCCTCACCTAATCACTTCTTAACCCCCCCCCCCCTTCACCCCCCTCCCCCTTCCCACTCTTTCCCTACCTCCTCCCCAACTACCCTAACTCCACCCCTCTATTTTCCTCTACCCTTCCTCTTCCCCCCCCCCTCTCCCACTCTCCCTCCTCCTCTCCCCTCCTCCCCCTCATAATCTCCCCCTCCCTTCTCTCATTCCCTTATACCTACCTAAACCCCCTCATCCAACCCCCTCCCCCCCCACTCCTCCCCTAAACCTCCCCTCCCTCTCCCTTCCTACTCATACTACCCTATCTCCCCCCCCCTCCACCTCCCCCACTCTCTCCCCTCTCCTCCCCTCCCCCCCTTACTCCCCTACCTCTCCCCCTCCCCCTCCCTCCCTCCTCATCTTACCCCACCCCCTCTCTCACCACACCCCCTACAAACTCTCTCACCCCTCCCCTACCCCCTCTCTCCTTCTACACCCCCTCTCCCTCCTCTTCTCTCTACTCTCTCTCTAACTCACTACCCATACTCCCACCTCCCTCTTCACTCCTCCCCTCTTCTCCCCCTCCCTCTCCCCCCCCCCTCCCTCTCTCTTCGCTCCCTCTTCTTCCCTGCAGCTGCTGCTTACTGACACAGGGCTGTGGAACACATGAATGGTCCAGAGCAAATCAAAAATACTTCTCGGATTGCAGGCGGAATCATTGCGATTCTGCCCACGATCCCAAATCACAGGAAGCGATTGCGATCCCCGTCACTTATAATGGCACCCCAATCGCGGCGTGATTTTTTTTAAATCACGCATACAGTATCATGGGACGCCTGTCGCCAGAAAGAAGTTCCGCCCACGATCTGGGACGCCTAGATGTGAATGGAACCCTAAAGTAATATTAAAAGGCAAATGTTTTTTTTTGTTTTTGTTGGAGTGGAGAGGGGTTAAAACACGTCAGTTTATTGCAGTCTGTCGCCCTGTTAATCAGATCCCCCCTCTCTATTTGTCCTGTTTACCATTATCATTGAAAGTGAAAATAAAAGAAAATCACACATTTTTGGTTGTCCTCTGAAAAGCAATACAGGGAAACTCTTCCAATGGGGACGCTGGTTAAGAGGACCCGAGGGTCCCCAATTTCCTTAAGTTGCAGGAATTTCCTCTGACTTCCTGTTGGCTATGCTACAGAAAGTGAAGGAAAATCTTCGCAATAGGACACAGATGGCAAAAAAAAAAAAAAAATCTGACCAGGGTTATAACACTCCCTTAATCTAAAATGAAAAAAAAAAAAGTTTTGCCTATGGTTTTATTATAAAGTGATTTCAAAGTGTTATCATTGAAAAAAACAAACATGTTATATTTACCTGCTCTGTTGCAGTGGAATTGCACAGAGCAGCCCGATCCTCCTCTTCTGTGATCCGGGCCCCTCCCTCCTGTTGAGTGCCCCCACAGCAGCAAGCAGCTTGCTATGGGGGCACCCAAATCGAGTCACAGCTCCTGCCCCCTCTCGCTCCTGATTGGCTGACTGACTTTGACAGCAGCTAGAGCCAATGGCGCCACTGCTGTGACACAGCCAATCAGGAGGGAGAGTCTCGGATGGCAGAGACATTTGTGGACATCGCTGGACAGATGGGGCTCAGGTAAGTGAGGGGGGCTCCTGCACAAAGGCTTTTTATCTTAATACATAGAATGCATTAAGATAAAAAACCTTCTGACTTTACAACTCCTTTAAGAATACATATCTGCTTTACACAGGTTAGGCAGGAAAGGTAAAAGGAGGGGGAAGGAACATTTTTAAACACAGTGTCAGGCTGGAATTCTACTAAGAGCAGTTGTATTGTCCGCTTGGTCATATCTACCTACTGGTAAGCCTATAAGGCTTACCTGTAGGTAAAATAAATATCTCCTAAACCTGCATGGTTTAGGAGATATTCACCTTTCATGCAACCACTGACATCAGCGGTGCATGCGCGCTGAAGGTCCTGCGGCTCGTGCCGGACCTTGACAGAACAAATGACTCCTGCGCACATGCGCGGGAGTGACGTCATCACGGCTTCGGCCAGTCACAGGGCCGGAGCCTGCAAAACCCAGAAGAAATGCAGAGGAAACATGTCAGCCCCCTTGGCGGTGACCGGCTGAGCTGCGGGAGCCTCGTTCTAAGGGAAGTATTTCACTATGTGCTAGTATGGAATGCATACTAGCACATTATGCTAATGTCTTGCAGGCTGTTTTTTTTTTTTATTATTTTCAGCGGTTTACTACTGATTTAACCCCTTATTAACCCTTAGTTTACCCTCTAAAGCCTTAATTAACTATTTCCTCCAATTACCTATTATTTTTCTAATCATTAAAAATACTTTTTTGTTTTAATTTTTGCATTTTGTTACATTTAAGAGAGTTTGAAAATCAAACAAAAAAAGTTTTTATTTGTAAATAACTCTGCAACACTGTACCAAAATCATAATTTTAAAGTGACAAATTATAGAACGAAATTTACTTTTTATCTACAATAATATTTTTTTTAAACCAACACTGACCAAAATTGACAGTGTATTTTTTTTTTAGTTCTATGCTTTTTTTTTTTTTTTTTTGACTAGTGATTGCATAAACTGATTTTTGCAAGACATTATCACCAGAACAAAGACTTGTTTATCCTAAAAATAATCTAAGTGTCACTTTGTTATCCTAAATAATGACAATGAAATGTAAAAATCCCATTGGTTCATAGGGGTATACAGAGGTGAGAGCTGAAGCAGTTAATAACCAGAGAGGTTGTAACCGTTTTTCTAAACTTTAAGGCCCCTTTCACACTGAGGCACTTCTAAACTGGCAGTAAAACAGCGCTTTTGAAGAGCATTTCAGACACTTTTGAAGAGCTTTACGTTCAGTTCAATGGAGAGGGGCGTTTTTTCACAGTCCTGCCAGCGCACTACCCCAGTGTGAAAGCATTCATTGATTTTAATGGAAATAGGTTTTCGTGAGCTTTTCAGGTGCTTTTTTTTAGCGTGAAAGTGTCTGAAAAGCACCTCAGTGTGAAAGGGGTCTAAACCTTTTTTTAATTTATTTTATTATTATTTATAAGAGGAGGAGAAGAAAAACCTATGATTGGTCTTGTGTTCGAAAATCATAACTTCCACTTCTTTTAGCTGATCCCCAGCCTGCTCTCCCCTGCCTCCTTGTTTGCAAGTGTATCCATCGCTGGCCAGGTGCTAAGGAGACACTCGTATGTATGTGCCCCCGGCTGGGACCTGAGCCAAGCTCTGCGAGTCCATAGACATACAGCAAGCAGCAAGACACTTCTGTTGCTGCCAGTGCTTGTGAAGAGCAGGAAAGATTACAAATGTACATGGTGTTTCTACCTTAAAGTGGTTGTAAACCCTTACAGACCACTTTGTGCTACAGGTACTACCTGTAGCTACCCAGGATATCTCCTAAACCTGCACGGTTTAGGAGATATCCCCTGTATTTGCATGTGCCAACGTCATCGGCACATGGGCACTGACACAAACTGAAGCAACAGCACGTATGTACTATTGCTTCAGTGAGTGTGCCATTACCGAGCGCATGCACGGGAGTGATGTCATCGCAGCAAAGGCCAATCACAGCGCCAGAGCGGTGTACGGGCACTGCAGAGAGGGCTTTGATCTCAGGTGAGTATTACATAATGAGCTAGTATGGTATGCATGCTAGCTCATAATGTCTTTGTCAACCACTTTAATGCTGTAAAACCTACTTGCTGTGGGTGTTAGGGTCGGTAGGTTTAGGTCGAGAATGTTTGCTTAAAGAGAATCTCACGTTCCCTATATAGGGTATTTTTTGACAGGTCACCTCCCACCCACTGATTCCTTCTTCATACTGCTCTGTTTATCTGCTGGAACGCTCATCAATACGTGGTACCTCTTCATACGGGAGAGCACATAACCTTCTCCCCTCAGTCCCAAGACGCAGTACTCTGGTCTAGGTAATCAATCCCCAGGCCAAAACACTGTGGGGTAAGAGAGGATCATTATTGTCATGTAAATTCTGGCACAAAATGATGTGGACCTTAAGCAGAGATTAGACCTATCAGGGATTAGGCAAGGTAAAGGTATCTATGCCTGTGTAAAGAGTGACAGGAAGAAATGGCAGTTTAACAAACATTTTCTTTTTCTGAAGCCAGTCTGTAGTGGATTTACTTCAATGCTTAGGGTCATTATGCTGCTGAATCACCCAACTTCTACTAAGCTTCATCTGATAGACAATAACCCTGACGTTATCCTGTAGGATATTTTGATAAACTTGGGCAATCTTTTTTGCCTCAATGATGGCAAATGATCCAAGCTCTGAAGCAGCAAAGCAAGCCCAAATCATGTTGTTTCCTCAACCATACTTCACTGTTGGGATGAGGTTTTGATGTTGGTAAGCTGTGTCTTGTTTGTGTCATACATAGTGTATTCTATGAACAGTTCGACTTTTGTTTCATCAGTCCACAAAACTTTTTCCCAGTAGCACTGCAGTTTTTTGTTTTTTTTGGAGAACAGTGGCTTCCTCTGTGGTGTTGACTGATGGATGCATAAACACTTTCAGATTGCTTTGTATCCCTTTCCAGCCTGATGAAGATCAACTGATGCTTAATTATAAATAGCGATCTTAAAATGTTTGAGTGTTATAACAATCAAGGTAGCTCTAAACCACACCTCCAAACTCATTTCATTAATTTGACTACACAGGTATGCAAATAACTGGTCTTATAGATTCTAATAAGCCCCCGCCCGCAGATCACCACTGCCAGGGTTGTGGGAAAGAGGACCTTGTCCCCATCAACATGTGGACAAGGTGCTTTGGGGTGGGGTGCAGAGCCCCCCTCCTCCAAAGCACCCCACCACATGTTGAAGGCATGCGGCCTGGTATGGTTTAGGAGGGGGGCACTTGCTCGTCCCCTCCCTTTTCTGACCTGCTGGGATGTATGCTCGGGTTAGGGTCTGGTATGAATTTAGGAGGGGGCCCATGTCGTTTTTTTTTTTTTTTGCCATTGGTTTCCCCCCTCCAAAACTATACGAGACCCGGAGGGAAAGATCGATGGGGGGGACCCTACACCCTTTTTTTCATGAACTTTGTTGCCAGATACTTTTTTTTTTTTTACATTGACAGCTGATGATTCATCGGTTAAGGACACAGTGGCCCGTTTCCCGGCCGGCTCCTTATTAACCAGCTATATACAGTGTTTTTAAAGGGAAAAAAAAAATACAACACACAAAATGCATGAAAACTGCATGCAAAAACACAAAACAAAACGTGCCTGAAAAACAGATCAACCGCATCAGCCTAGACTAAAATTGCTTTCAGAAATAGAAGTGTTAATTGTTTATTTTGATCAATTAACAAAATGGAAAATAAATGAAGAGAGAAATTCAAACCAAAACAATATTGCACTCAGTTTTTGAAGGAATGTAGGTTGTTCTATAAATGTTGGAGATTTTCTGTGGATGTAGGTTGTCTCAAATCCTTCTGTCTCCTCATCTAATCTCAGACAGACTCGATGTTGGGATCAGGGCTCCGTGGGGGCCCAAACCATCACTTCCAGCACAACTTGCTCTTCTTTATGCGGAATGTCTGATTTACGCTGAAGATAGTTCTTAATGGCATTGGCTGTATGTCTGAGGTTGTTACATAGTTAGCTAGGCTAAGTCCATCCAGTTCAACCATAAAAAAAAGAAATAATAAATAAAAATTAAAAATATCGTACAATCCAATATACCCAATTCTATACCCACAGTTGATCCAGAGGAAGGCAAAAAAAATAAAAAAATAAAAACCCCAGCAGCGCATGCTCCAATCTGCTACAGCAGGGGAAAAAAATGCTTTCCTGATCCCCCAAGAGGCAATCGGATTTTCCCTGGATCAACTTTACCTATAAATGTTAGTACCCAGTTATATTATGTACATTTAGAAAAGTATCCAGGCCTTTCTTAAAGCAATCTACTGAGTTAGCCAGAACTACTGCTGGAGGGAGTATATTTTACATTTTCACAGCTCTTACTGTGAAGAAACCTTTCCGTTTTTGGAGATGAAATCTCTTTTCCTCCAGTCGTAAAGAGTGCCCCCTTGTCCTTTGTGTTGACCGTAAAGTGAATAACTCAACACCAAGTTCACTATATGGACCCCTTATATATTTGAACATGTTGATCATATCCCCCTTATTCTCCTCTTCTCAAGAGTGAATAAATTCAGTTCCTCTAATCTTTCCTCATAGCTGAGCTCCTCCATGCCTCTTATCAGTTTGGTTGCCCTTCTCTGCACTTTCTCCAGTTCCCCAATATCCTTTTTGAGAACTGGTGCCCAAAACTGAACTGCATATTCCAGGTGAGGTCTTACTAATGATTTGAACAGGGGAAAAATTATATCTCTCTCTCTCTGGAGTCCATACCTCTCTTAATACAAGAAAGGACTTTGCTCGCTTTGGAAACCGCAGCTTGCATTGCATGCTATTATTGAGCTTATGATCTACCAAAACCCCCAGATCCTTCTCCACTACGGATTCCCCCAGTTGTACTCCCCTAGCATGTATGATGCATGCATATTCCAAGCCCCCAAGTGCATAACTTTACATTTATCAACATTAAACCTCATCTGCCACATAGTCGCTCATTTAGACAGAGCATTGATGTCGGCTTGTAATTGGAGACATCCTGTAAGGACGTTATTCCACCGCATAGCTTGGGGTCATCTGCAAAGACAGAAATGTTACTTTTGATCCCAGACCCAATATCATTTATAAAGATATTAAAAAGTAAGGGTCCCAGCACTGAACCTTGGGGTACACCACTGATAACCTTAGACCATTCAGAGTAAGAATCATTAACCACTACTCTCTGAATTCTATCATTTAGCCAGTTTTCTATTCATTTACAAACTGATATTTCCAAGTCTGTAGACCTTACCTTACACATGAGCCGTGTGTGGGAACTGTATCGAACGCTTTTGCAAAATCCAAGTATACCACGTCCACAGCCACGCCTCTGTCCAAGGTTTTACTTACCACCTCATAAAAAGAAATCAGATTTGTCTGACAACTTCTGTCTTTCATGAACCCATGCTGTCTGTAGCTTAAAATGTTTTTTTTCCAGCAAGAACTCATCTATGTGGTCTTTTATTAAATGCTCCAGTATCTTTTCCCGACTATAGAAGTTAAACTAACAGGTCTATAGTTACTTGGTAAAGACTTTGTTCCCTTTTTAAATATAGGCACCACGTTTGCCCTGCGCCAATCCAGGTGCTTTATCCACCTTTATTCTGTCTAAATATTTCTGGACCATATCACTTTTGAGCCATTGTGGATCATTCGGGGCTGTGTCAATACCACCCCCATTATGGACATGAGCTCCCCCATGCTCCTTTGTATACACAGAGCTGAAAAAATTATTTAATAAATTAGCCTTCTCTTTGTCCCCAGTCACCCACTCTAGATTATTTTGTAAAGGGCCTACATGCTCAAACCTGACCTTTTTACTATTAATATATTTGAAGAATTTTTTGGGGTTTGTCCTATCTTTTGCAATCTGTCGTTCATTTGGAATTTTTGCATCCTTGATTTCCTTTTTACATATTCTGTTAAGTTCTGTTGTCCTCCTGCAGAATAAATTTGGAGCCAATCACATCCCTCCCTGATGGTATGGCATGATGGATAAGTATCTGCCTGTATTTCTCAGCACTGAGGACACCATTGACCCGGACCAAATCTCCAATGCCATTTGCAGAAATGCAGCCCCAAACTTGCAAGAAACCTCCACCATGCTTCACTGTTGCCTGCAGACACTCATTAGTGTAATGCTCTCCAGCCCTTCTGCAAACAAACTGCCTTCTGCTACATGTAAACAAAAAAGGATTGCTGCTACTTCCAGCCACGTGAAAAAAAGATAAAGAGCGGCCTCAGCCTAAATGTCTCCACCAAACCACACACCCTGATGCATCTCGCCCTGCTCACCAGGGCAAAGTTATCCTTAGTTGTGCACATCCTGCTACAGCCAAATATTTCAAATTTTGACAGTTCAAAGCACCTATTGCCATTTTTCTGAACCCCAGTTTCTCGGTTTTCTTGCATAGTTGAGTCGTTTAGCCTCGTTTCCACATCAGAGGTATGACTAGCCATAATTCTTCTACGAAGATCACTTCTGGACAGACTTCTCTGGATAGTAGATGGGTGTAGCACTGGTTTCTTTCATCTGCTACATTAAGTTACGTTGGCTGACCACTGTGTCTACGGTCCTCAATGTCGCCAGTTTTATTGTTCTTCTTTAAAAGATTTATGTATTGAAACCCCAGTCTGCTTTGAAATCTTTATCTGGGAGCAAAGGCGTAACTAGGACCCTTACGGCCCTGGTGCAAGAAACCCCCGACCCCAGCCAGGGCCCTTCCCACCCCACTGATCCCGGGGACCTTTACTCCCATCTCAGCACCCTTTATTACGGTCCCACAGTCGGTCCCCTTCCTACCGCTTGGAGTCCCCCCCCCCCCCACAGTGGCGAAAAGCCAGGGCACGGTCGCCAGGTAGTTAAATTTTTTTGTACAGTTTTTCCAGGAGTCCAGTTGGGTGATTTTGGTGAGATATCAGGGGTCTAAACAGACAGAGAAAGGATAAGACACATCCCTTAATCTCCATCTATGCAGCCTCAGCTGCACAGAATGAATGGACAGGAATAGCTCTGTACAGAGATTCCTGTTCATTCACAAACTGAAGCATAGTAAACACAGTTATGAATGAGCAGAGTCAGTGACTGGTACTGATATTTTAACACATTTACCGGCCAGCCCCTTTCCCACTCCCCATCCTGACACATCCCATGCAGCAGACGGCAGCGAGGGGAGTGGGAAAGCTGCTGGGGGGGATGACGGCACACCAGTGGACCACACAGGGGCCTGAGGGCAGCAGGACCTGGATAGGAAAGGTGGCATATAAAAGGAACCAATGCCCTCCATTTTCCTCCTGTGGCCACTGAATGCCTGTGGGAAAGAGGGGGAGAAGCGGGCTTTCAGCAGCTGAATGGAGGGCATTGGTTCCTCTATATGCTGCCACCCCTCCTATCCAATTACATCCAACAGCCATTTTTCAGTGAATGCAGAGGAATTAGTGCCTTCAGCATGTTTAGGAAGACCCACCAGCCTGATAATATTATGGCAAAACCAGTTCTCCAGATCTTTGTAAGCTGGTGTCGATCTTACACATGGCTCATGGGTCTATGCATAGATGGTGCACCACATCTTCCAATTTGGCTACGCATTCCTTCAATGCTGATGTGCGCTCCTGCACTTTTTGAAGATAGTGTTTACGAAGGTACAGCTTCTCCCTGACACCCTGTACCTGGCCTCTCAGGGAGTAAATAGAAGCATGGCATTATTGAACTGCTTGGAGCACATTTGCTATGGTGGGCTCAGCGGCCTGTCCAGGGGGTTCAGGCAGAGGAGGGAGAAGGGAGGCAGTACTCACTGTGCAGGAAGGGTCCATGGCCTGGGCGATATGTTCTGAGGGTGTATGTTCTCTAGCTGCAGTAGAAGGGCTGGAGTCTGGCTAAATGTCAGGTGGTGAGACGTTAGCTGCATGATGAGAGGCCTCTTCCTCCTATCTGTGCTTGGGAGATGGGCGAACAAATCCAACTTGGCTGCCACTGTCTTCCTCACCATCTCTCCACTTGAGTGGCCGCTATGAGGAGTCTGTAGTGCACCGCTGCCAAATAGTGTGCCCTGCTTAGCAGTGTTGGAGCCATCCTTCCTCCTGGTCATGGCTGCATATTGAGCAACAGAGACTGGCAAGAGGAAAAGGAAGGGCTGTAGAGGGAAGAGAGCCAGGTGGTGGGGCAGAGAAACGAGTGGCGGTGGAGGTAGGAGAATCTACAGGATGGGTTGCCTGAACTTTGAGGTGCATGTCTGCTCACATGGAATGCTGGCCATGTCCTGTCCCTCCTATCAAGGGGATTCGCACTTGTCCCCTGAAGCATGAGGCTGGGTTTCAATTATGACCCCTGTAGGTACGCCCTTACCTGGAAGAGACATTGCTGATGCAGTATAACTACCTAGTGTCTTGTTGCTGTGCTCAGTCTCGCCATGGTGTATGACCTGTGACATGAAACGGTCTTCCGCAACATCACCTTAGTAGCAGAGTTT
The DNA here is from genome assembly GCA_028564925.1 of Lithobates sylvaticus. NCBI lineage: Eukaryota > Metazoa > Chordata > Amphibia > Anura > Ranidae > Lithobates > Lithobates sylvaticus. The sequence goes on along the minus strand of CM053038.1, from coordinate 143,256,010 downwards.
GGCTGTTCCTCACCCAGTTTTAAGCCTCCTTGACAGCCGTTTTCTGTTAATGACTGTTTCAACCTACATTTGAAATTGATGATTAGCACCTGCTTGGTATAATTGGTTAAATCATACACCTGACTCTAATCCTATAAAATCCCTGACTTTATACAAGTCTACAAAGTGTGCAAGTTTAAGAATTGATGCTGGTTTGGAGCCAAAAGGGTAGTCACATCAAATATTGATTTGATTTAGATTTTTCTTCTGTCTGCTCACTTTGCATTTTGTAAATTGATAAAATACAAACAATTAAAAAATATATTTTTGAAAGCATTCTTACTTTACAGCATTTCTTCACGCCTAAAACTTTTGCACATGTACATGTGATGAAAAAAATGTGCTTCAGAAGTTGCTCTCCAAGGCGGGATAGCTCCAGACAAGGAAAGACTATATAGTATCACACCGCACTCACCGAATGATATTGACCCCTTGATTTACCAAGTGAGTCAATATAACGCTCTAAACTGGAGTCCTTGTTCCATGCAGCTCTGCCCCTTTAAAAGGTCTCCTTTCAGCTTCCTGAACTAATGCAGTGCCCTCTTTATAATGGCTCTGAAGTTTTAAACCAAAGACCATGCGGCAAAAAGAGACAAAGAGGCTTTACATAGTGAAAAGTGCTGCTGTTTATTAAATGGAATAAAATATATTGCACTTAAAATGTATAAAATTGTTAGTAGCTTTAATAGAACTGAGGGGCACCTTAACCAAGATGGCTGCCACATGCCTCGGGTTGCCTGTGCATAAAGCAAGGTCCATAAAGACATGGATGAGCGAGTTTGGGGTGGAGTCCTGACCTCAACATGATAGAACACCTTTGGGATGAATTAGCGGAGACTGCGAGCCAGCCCTTCTCCTCCACATCAGTGCCTGTCCTCATAAATGTGCTTCTGGAAGAATAGTAAAACATTCCTATAGACACATTCCTAAACCTTGTGGCTAGCCAACTCAATATTGAACCGTACAGACTAATACTACTGGGATGCCAATAAAGTTCATGTGCGTGTAAAGGCAGGCATCCCAATACTTATGGCAATATAGTGTATTTAAAAATGAAGGTAGGCTATCAGCAATGTTCTTCAGTGGAATCGAGATTACTGACGATATAGCCAGCCAGCTTATGCATTGCCAAGTTTCCTTTTAAGCACACATTTATGCAGTAAAGCATTTATAACCGGTTTTACTTCTTGGATACTATTGCCAAGCTTATTAAAATGCAATTGTTTTTCCTTGTCTATAAAGTTTCATTTTGTAAGATACAAATATTAATATTTTTTATGATTAACAGAACATAGCGGTGCCAAACGATCTGGACTTGAAATCAGATCACAAATAGTTATGCAAAACATTCAGCCACACTAATCAATAAAGGGGCTTGTACAGTTAACTGTTAAAGTGGTAGTTAAGGCTCTATTTGAACTTGTACCTACAGTTAAGCTTACAATCAGGCTTACCTCTAGGTACACTGAATAAATGTGACTAAATGTGCACCGTTTAGGAGTAATTCACATTGGCAATAGCCAAAGTCTTCTACACATGGGCAGGGACGCTCTTCAGTGAAAACACACAGTGTGCCGTAGAATACAAAGCGCCATGCTGCACCCACACGTGTGACACTGACATCATCGCAGCCCAGCCATTCAAAAGGCCAGAGCCTGTGAACCTGGAAGGAAGACCGGGGCGAAGATGGAAGCCGCTGGAGGGCTTTGTTTGAAAGGTAAGTTTGTCATAAAGTGCCAGTATGCATAGCACATTATGGCATAAACCGGCAGGGGGCCCAGATTTTTTGGTGAGTTTACTACAGCTTTAAATGGTCAAATGTGACATTTACAGGAAAGACTTGCATATACGTTTAGATGCTTATATCTCCGGATCTACTGATCTTTTTAAGATGCAGTTTTCACTTCAGGTAGCTAGCTTCAAGCTTTGTTACCGAATTTCCAAGTATATAGTCAAGTGAGCGCTACTGAAGGAGAGGATTCAGGCTCACTGAACTGATATGGTAGGGTCCTGAAAGCAGTATCTTGTCCAGAAAAAAACATTTATTTCAGCCCTTCTACTACTTATTATCTATGCATTGCAGCAAAACTGATAACACACTAATATGCACACTTCCGTAAAAAAAAAAAAAAAATAAAAAAAACTTATAGTGAGTACTTTACCACTTGAAGAGGATGCGGTTTAAAATAAAGACTAGTTACTGTATATAATGAAAGATTTGGTTAGGACACTGAATTGGAAAGAATATTTTATTTTTGTTAAACATGTCCTATTCGCATCAGAATTTTTTTCCATTTTATCTTGTTGAGGAAGGTCTTAGTTGCTCAGTTCCTAGATGGTTTCTTTAGGTATTTTATGTGACGCTCACCTCTTTTGCCACAGAATCCACTTTCAACTGTTTCAACATAGACAGGGTCATCTTTAAACCTGCAGCATAGCAGAGAAGAACAGCAGAGACCATTCAGTAAGCATTTGTAAAATTGATGAAAGTTCTAATGCACAGATAAGAATCAGAGTTTAACAGTCTTTTGTTGTTAATCGTAGCAAAACACTCTGTATCTGACTTTATAAATTGAAATCTGACTGACTGCCATGAGTTAAAGAGGAGTTCCACCTAAAAATGGAACTTCCGCTTTAAGTGCTGGTGACCACCTGACATGCCACATTTGGCATGTCATTTTTTCGGGGGGCACCGGAAGCTCACCTCTCCCCTCCATCCCTGCAATCTTCTGGGACATGTCACAGGTCCCAAAAGATTGCCCGGCCATTCATAGCACGTGCCCAGCTGTGAACCCACAGTTACAGTGACGGTGCCGCAGAGAGGAGAGGGAGACGAGCGGGGCTTAGTTCGCCCGCATCGCTGGACCGTGGGACAAGTTAGTGTCCAATTATTAAAAGTCAGCAGCTACACTTTTTGTAGCTGCTGACTTTTAAATGGGTGGAACTCTGCTTTAATATAGCTTACATGTTGTCATTGCGCTTTGAAATGCTTCACTGCTAAGCCTGAATGTGATTAGAATCCATTTTATTTGAGGATATATACAGTATATATACAGTATATTACACGCTTTATTTTTTCTCTCCTCTACAAGGTCCCAAGTACAATTTTATAATCCTCAAATATCTAATTTGTCTGATCCCAGGAACTGGCTCTTGTTTGTTATGTTCCGTGCACCTGCACCCTGAGCAATGCACACAAGTCCCTCTGAGACTGGAAGAGGGTTTGTTGTTAGCTTGACAACACTGTGTGAACCATATTGGTAACTACTGGTACAGTAAGAAGAATGACTTGCCACTATACACAAAGCATGTAATTACATTTTGCCCTAAATTGTTACAATGTGTGTGACTGCTGTGTAGCTTGAGATTCCTATTGGAAATGACAAAAGATTTCCCTTATTAAATTGGTTACAACGTTTTACAAATGTTCATAGATATCTATAATATGAGAAAAGAAAGCTGGAATCCTATTTGTTACTATAAGCAACATGCATTTCACTTTCCTTCAATTTCTGTAAACCTGTGAGTATAGTGCATACAGCATTTTCACTTTATAGAAATTGTAAATGTATGTCAATTTCAGACTTGCTGTAATTAATTAATTGATATGATTAAATATCCTGAGCTATATCTGTAGTACAAACATCAGTTCAGCAACTTACTGGATCCAGGCTACAGAAATGTTAATGAATCACTGATTGGTGTAAGCTATAGTAACTTATTGTTGTCAACACCTTATTAAGACTCCTGGTGACAGGCAGATTTCTCCTCCTATATGTCCTAAGGCTGGGTTTACATATGTCCGGCCGGGTTTCAGTGCGATTTTTAAAAAGGAGTCCAATGTAATTTCGTTCACCGGTTCAGGTGCAAATTTTTATTTAAAATCGCACCTGAACCGGACAAAAAAATATTTAAAAACAGACTGCGGCACGTACATATGTGAATTCCAAGCCAGTTTGCTTAACATGTCATGCGAATGGAATAGGTTCAAAGTGCATTCAATTCACATATATGTGAACAGTCTAAACCTGAAGTTTTTTTTTTAGAGCTGACAACAGTGTAACAACTGGCATTTTTTTTTAATTTAAAAGCGATATTAAATCCAAAACTAAAAACATAACACAAGTATAATGCAGCTTATGAATTATTAGATGTGGTGGCTGCATTTTTTATTTTGGCTGCAATTTTAGGCTTTTCCCCTCTGTTTTCACCTGCTGTGCATTGAGACGAGTGAGGGGAAGATGGTCTCCATGACACTGCAGGGCAGAGGCGACGTCAAAACGTCACTTCCGCCCACTGCTCTTAAAGCGTGAGCCATCTGAAATATGTTTTTTTTAAAGTCAGCAGCTACAAACACTGTAACTGTTGACTTTTAATAAGCACACTTACCTGTCCAGGGTGCCCATGATGTCGGCCACCCGCCGCCGCCATTCAAACTAAGCGAGACAGGCAGTGAAGCCTTGCGGCATGTATATACACATACATACACACACAGGGAAGAACAAGGGTTCTTCAAAAAGTTTCCACACTTTTTTTTTTTACGTTTCACAGGCATCTTCACCACAGAGTGACAACTCTTATGCCCCGTGCACACGGTCGGAAAATCCAACCAC